>JAEQBH010000275.1:0-685294 GCA_016808115.1 Tetrastigma voinierianum | reverse complement strand
AAATGGCCACTGCAGGAAATATGGTTCAAATCACGTTTTTTTTTTGTTTTTAACATGTAGGACATGAAGCACTATTTACAATTTTGTCTCATTCACTTATTAACTTTTCAAAAATGACATTTATGCCCTTCTTTTCCCAGTTTTGATATTCGGCACTATCTCGGCCGTCCATTTTCATCATTTCTCTACTCATGCCACTTATGGCACACGAGTACGTGTTATATTTGACTTTCGTCGTATCGAAAATCGTTTTACGGCACCCGAAATGCGATGCCTCGAAAAACGTGTAAATTCTGACTGTCTCGGAATTCGACAAAATTTTACGTGCTAGCTAGATTTTGAGAGACGATTCCAACGATGAAATCCGTTTTGTCATCCGAGATCCAGAGAATTAATTACGGATTTTTAACTGAAATTAACAATTTTGTAATCAAAATTACGATTTTGCCCTTTTTCCGTAAATTGGAATTTCGGTCTTACATCCTCACGGCGCTAATTGGTATTTATGTCAAACTTTCAAAACTAGGCTTAAAAGCTATCGGATACTTTCTTTGGTCATTTGGCAGCTTTGGTGGTTCAAGCAGTATTTCGTTGTTAGATACACCTATTATCCATTAGTCAGCCATTTTACGAGCCATCGAGGGTAGGTTAAATGCTAGATTTCAACTGCAGGAAACGTTAATGCTCAATAAATGCTATGGTTCAAAGAGGAAAGGTACTAAAGGTTGGTTTTAAAAGTTAAACAAAGATCCGATTGAATGACTATGTGTCATTTACCCTAATGCGAGAAATAACCCAAGACACCTTTATAACCCTATCATACCAAACTAGTGGCCCAAAAACTTCAAGGTCTTTTTTTACATTTTATTTCAAATCACCATCGCTAACATAGTGACAACTACACTTTATACAAATCCAAATCTCAAACAAAGCCTCACCATTTGAATCATTATACAAATCATTCGTAGCATGAAACCCATCCCAATGTTCGATCCTGTGAGAAAGCCACTATGTTGGGTAAGAGTTCTACTACGGCAGTAGGAGGAATTTAGGTATAAATTTTGTTGATCCGGATCCCTATTATGGCACGAATCAACCTACATTGTCTCATGTTGAGGTCTCGCTGCGTGAAGATGTATTTCAGACTTTTGTGGTCGAATTAACCGCTCACTATATAGCAAGGATCTTCAAATCTTCAAGGCAAAGACTGCCAACCCATACGTGGGGCAATTACTCGTGACTTTAACTATTGAGAACCATAAGCCACAACTTTCTAGAACTGCATCAAAATACATCTCAGTCCGTCATTCATAGCATCACAATACACTGTGTTCCTCTGTCCCCTTTCCGGGACTATTAGAATAGGAGTTAAGTAAGCCTCTTCTTCAATTCCTGGAACGCTCACTCACATGAGTCATCTCACATAAACTTGACCTCCCTTCCAAGTTAATTCACATAGGCGCCGCTAGCCTGAGAAATCCTCTATAAACCTCCCGTAATACCTCCAAGAAACTACGTATCTCGAATACTGACTTCAGTCTCTCCCAACTCATCACAACCTCAACCTTCCCAAGGTCCACTGACATGCTTGAAGCTGACACCACGTGTCCCAAGAAACCCACCTCAGTAAGTCAAAACTCAAACTTACGGAACTTGACATACAACTGATGATCCCTCAAAAGTTGTAGTACGATTCTCAAGTGATCCTCATGCTCCACCTCCGACTGGGAGTAGATTAGGATGTCATCAACAAAGACCACCACAAACTAATCTAAATAAGGATGGAACACCCTATTCATGAGATCCATGAATGCTGTTCGCCAACCAAAGGGCATCACCACACAAACTCAGTGCCCATACCGGGCCTTAACGCCGCCTTTGACGCCCGCTCCCTAATCCCAACTTATGGCAACTGGGCAGAAGGTCTATCTTGGAGTAGACTTACGCCCTTTTCAACTGATCAAACAAATCATCAATCCTCGACAGTGGATACCGATTCTGATCGTGAACCATGTTTAACCTGTCTATAATCGATGCACGCCCAGGTGGTCTTACCCTTCTTCTTCAAAATGTAACAGAGTCACCCATGGTGAAGTGCTCTAGCCTAATGAAACCCGCCCAAGAACTCCCGTAGAGGCCTAGACCTTAAGCTCCTGTAACTCTACCGACACCATCCTATGCGGAGTCATGGAAATGGGAGACGTACCAGGATGCAACTCAATGCGAAAGCCCAAGACTCCTGGAGTGCAATCCCGCAGCTCGTCTCGAAAAACATCCTCACTCGCAAACCACCCGAGGTGACTCATTCCGTCTCTCAGTCCTTCAAGGTAAGGCTAGCTAGCTAACACGTCAACTGTTTGTGCCATCGTGAATCGTACATAGTATGGGGTAAAGCATCGTGCTTATTCCCCTGAAACACAACAACACAAGTACCGGGCCCGGTGTGTAGGCAGAACCTCATACTGGCCAAAATCTGCGACAACCTCGACGTGCCGCCAACTACCCACTTCGAGGATGACCTCGAACTCTGACATGTCCATGACCTAAAGGTCCACCATAAGTAGAATCCCGTAGATCTCTAACTCACATCCCCGGCATATTCGATCAATTCTCTCCTTAGTCCCTAGGTGGTTCGTCAAAGTTCTCAACCTCTAAGTTCAATACTCTCACGCAAGATGCAGCTATAAAGGAATGTGATGCACTTAAGTCAAATAACACCCTTGCCCACAGGCGAAAGAGTAAAAGACTATGAATCAATCGACCGGGATGGTCGCCCCGCCTCCGTGGAGTAATGGTGTAGGCATGCCCCGAGTCCCCGGGTCCCGACCACACTCCCGCCCTCGACCTCGACCTCGACCGACTCATACTGCCCCTCCGGCATGTCTCAGAAACACCCAATGCCCGTGTCACACCCGAAACCGACACTGCTCCTCGCCCGCAGGCTGCAAGAAGGAACATATTGAGTCTGCCTGTCTCATCGAAGGATCGCATCATGGTGTCCTCGCATCCCTAAACCCTGAGGCACCGCTGCACACGCTCCGCCCTCATGTGTCCCGACCAATGACAAGAAACATGTCATCCGCCCACCCTCGACCAGCAGGAACCCGAACCTGTCTTTGGCCCCGCTGGCCGCGCGGCCCCGCCCCTAAAACCCGTGGAACGGTAAGGTCCTCCGCTTCTTTCCCCGAGCTTGAAAGCAGCTCGCTCCCCTTCTTATCACTGAACCCACTCCTCCTTGACGCTACGAAAGGCCTACCTCTCGCAAATTATCAAGGTTGCACGACCATCGAGTCCATATCCGCAGATGTTATGCCCTCCCATAATCTTGCCCCTGATGGACAACTTCAACATCCTCGAACTGCTTTCGACTCGTCGCACAAGCACGACATAATCATCCCCGAAATGTGCCAACTCTATGAATCTGGCTACGTAGTCTAGTATAGTCATTGTCCCATGTCTTGGCTCAAGGAACTCACGGGCCTTCGCATGTCTAGCAAAAGCCAGAAAGTACTTCCCTATGAACAGTCTGCGAAAATTAGCCCATGTCATAGTCTCCAAGTCCCCCGGAAGTTAGACTCTAATCCCACCGTAGATTCCAGGACTCACTCGCTTAGAATGAAGCCAGGGTAATCCGAGTCATATCTGAGGTGATCTCCATAGCCCGGAGAATCCTCTATATCTGATGGAACCAATGGTCAGCTACCATCGGGTCCCCTCCTCCCGTGAACGTCGGAGGATGATGTGCATTAAACCTCTAAAGGTTACTAGCACCTCCCGGCCCTAGGGCCGCATTGTAGCTCAGGCGCAATGGCTATCGCGCAGCGACCATGGCCTCTAGGAAGGCCTACCGGACACGGTGTGGACTCATCGCCCCAGACGACCTCCTGCCCCGTCCTCTACTTCTGCCATCTACACAAGTCAACAAGAAGTTTAGAATTACTCGTGGTCCTACCATTAGCGCAAAGCCTAATATCCCGAACCATCCGTTCGTTTCCCGAACTTCTAAAGTTACGTTTCTCAACCCAGTGTTCGCCTTTCCTATATACATCCTACCACGTATATAATTCACGCAATTTGTAACACATAATCACGCACATACAATCAAAGCATACACAAGAAAAACACACGTATGTCAGGATCGAATCCTATCCCGTGGACTCTTAGGTAACCTCCTACCTAGACCTTGATACCAAACTATGATCTGGATATCAATTTCCAAGCACTAGATAACTCTAACTCAAGCTCAAACACCAAGCTATACCAAGCTGTGATGCTCCTACACATTAACAACATGTCCTAGACCCATGCTCCACTGATCCCTAGGTATTCGTATACCTAAGCTTTGATACCAAACTGTGACGCCCCAAAACCCGAGGGTCTCGTCGACAATTTGTCAACCTGCGGAAGTCTATGGAAATCAGGTATCCCGATATCGCACTACAGCGCAGATACCGAGACCATCCTTGCACGTCCATAATACAAGTACAACCATGGTTACCTGCGGAGGCATAAGGCGTGAGAGTTATAGCACATCACTCACATATATGGTACAAATACGTGCATTAGAACCAAATGTTGTTCCAATAGACAAAACAAGATATGTATTACAAGTAACAGTTCTCATACATTTACAAAAATACATCAAGGCCACAACCCGACCCTCTTCTCAACGTCGACTTGGGGTGGAGTATCATCTCGCTCGCACGTCACCAGAGACTTGAAAGGGGGGTCCCACAACGGGGTGAGCTACACTAAGTAGAAACAAAACCTACCAGGGCTACTCTCCACCTAGGTGCACATGCAAATGATCATTTCAAAATCACACAAAAAACCATATCCATGCAGACATGCTGTCCTATCATGGAAAAAAAACTACATGCATGTATGAGACGACACTCTACATGCCTCATGTACCGGGTCAACCTCCGACCCACCACCCAATGCAAGTGCCAATGGGAAATCAATACCGATTCAGTCCTGAATACCCATCACACACAACCCAGAAGGTCTATGTGATATTTTGTATAATCGCTTTTGTGTCTTTTCGCAAACGTAACTTCCTCTAGTCTCACACCTGCCCTTACACCCCTCCTTTATTTTTTTGGGCTTTCACCGATGGATAATGGTTCAACTGTGTTTTCAGGCTTTTCACCCGAGGTGCCCATCAACTACTTGCTACCGACACTGTTATCTGCTTTCCATTTCATTTAACACTATGTGACTCAATTGGACTCCATCCCATTCCCGAGCGCACACAATTCAAAGACCAAACACAAGCAAGGAAATCAAGCACTCATGTACACACATTCCTTGTAATGCAAGATTTGTCGTACACCAATGCAATGCAATTGTGCCACTGCAATCAAACTCACTCAAACTCATGCCCAATGTATGAAGACCTCTACATGAATTTACCTTGTACACTTTGGTGTGTACCATGAACCCTTACGTTTCCAATACAAATAGCTTCATATATTTAGTTCAACTATCAATTTACATGTTGTCATGCTAGAATTCCACCCCCACTCAATTCAATACATCATGCAAGCATACATTCCGTAACTCCTAACATCAATTAGGCACAGAGTGTCTCGCTCACGCCTCCGTGACGGGGATATAGCACCTCGCTCCCACAGACCGCAATATGCCAAAAACATGACCAAGCACAACACACATAACTCCAATTGTTTGGAACACAATATAGTCATCATGTCCTCTCGTAACCAAGAGATGACACTTTAATCCATTAATTCACAATGGCTTCGTGATTCAAGCCTCATAAATTTCATAATCGAAAGTATATAGAGATTAACCCCGCACATCACCAAATCCATGATTTAAAACTGATCTAAAATAAATGAGAACAGCTTTTAGAAACGCCGGTTTTAACATGGCGACTCGCTTTCAAACAAGACTTAAATTGCTCGAACATAGCTTCCTTTGAACACATTTTTTGAGTCAAAAGGAGTCGGAAATCGATAGACCTATTTCGCTGGAGATAGCATCCTCTAAGTCTAGTTTATTGATAAATTGGAATCATTCAATTCTAATGTGTGATGGCCAAGTTATGGCCAAAACACAGTCACGGGATCTCAACATAGCACAGGAAAACTGCCTGAACCTAGCTCCACTTTGCATGCAATCGAAAGGAGTCGAAAATTGGATAGCCCTATTTCAATAAGATGTGTTCTCCTATAAGTCTAGTTTACCCAAAAACTTGAATCACTTAATTCAGACGAGTTATGGTCAAGTTATGGCCGTATCACGCTAAGGGTCAAGGAAAAAAAAAAATCAAGATTCCTAAACACAACATTTACCCTATACACAAAATCTCCTCCATTGAGGGTCACAACCAAACTCAAACGATTCCATTTCCATAGCCCCAAGCAAGGAAAATAACAAAATAGGCAAAGTCCCTACCTCTTGTAGTGTGTGGGATCAAGTTCTTGATCTTTCAACCTTGCAACAATGGAGGTCTTCTAGCTTTTCCTCCTCCTCTTCTTTCCTTCCTTCCTTTCTTTCTTTCTCTTTCTCTCTCTTTCTTCTTCCTCTGTCCGAAGAAATTGCTTGATCCTCTCAAACCACCAAGTTGGTTTGACATAGGTGAGGACACTCACTGAATTTGTTTGACACTTCAACTCTAGACCAAGTGTTCTCCATATGCCACATCAACCACTTTCATGCTCATGCATGAGGGTGGCTTGACATTTGGCCCCCACCCAACTCATGCAATCCTAAGGGCATGACACTTGGCCCGCCCATGTGCCAAGTGTCTCCCATGCAAGTGCCACATGGCACATGGCCTCCATACCATGTGTCAAGCGATAATTTGTCCGACTGTCTCGGAATTCAACAAAATTTGACAGCGTACCTAGGTTTCGCGAGACAAACTCAACGGTGAAAACCGCATTGTCATGCATAAACTAGAGAAAATTCTAGGGTTATCGTCTATAATGCGACGATAATAAATCGTTTTGCATGTTTTCGGGTTTTCACATTACTTGATCGACTCGTATCCACCTGAAAACTTATTACACCAAGTACGATACCGTATACGATACTCAGATAGTGAATCAGAAAAGACCAAATATCTCCGTTGAGTTTCCAAGTTAACTCTACCAAAATTGAAAATACATGTTATTTCAATGAGAATCTGCATCCTATATTTCCCTTCAACAAAACATCAAAACTTTTTAAATGAATAGAGATTTTCCAAAAGAAAAAGAAAAAAAAGAAGGAAAAAAATATTAAAATCTTGAATCTGAAACTTGGATTTCAAATGATCAATGAAAAAGAAAAAGTTGTGCAACAAGAAGGTGACGACTCAACAATCCCACTAGCTATGCAGTTGGCACGTCGAAACTTTGGTGGAACACAATGCTGGGGTTTGGATTATGAACGAGTAGAGGAGAACAAATAAGTGCAAACACAATACTAAGCAAGGAAATATAAACTATAGGAAAAATGTCTTATTTGATTACTATTTCTTGGACAATGAAATAATGTAAAAATATTATTTAATTTTTATTTACAATAATATTACAAATAATAAATCAATATATATATATATATTCTAATATTCTATTCTATTATTCTCGTTTATTTTTGTAAAGTAAAGAATGAATTTTGTTTTGCTAAAATAAAACAAAATTAGTTTATATTTTATATTTTATTTACTATACTATTAAATAAGCACATATCTTTTTTTTTTCTCTCACCTTATTCTCTTGTAGCCTATTTTCCTAAAGGAATGAGGGGTGATTTTTTTGCCATTATTGGCCTGAAATCACCTATCTGCATCTTTTTCTTTCATTTTCTTCCTTAATAAAGTGGTTCTTTCCACGAAAATGTAGGTTTTATCTTGCTTAATAATATTGTTTCGTTCTTTTACTTATATGGATCTATTGCAATTTTGAATAAAAAAAAAAAGCACATATTAAAATTTATCTTAATTTATAATATATATGGCAAATATTAATAAATAATTATATATACAATTTATATTATATATATGACACATGAACTATGATAATGATATCCTTAATGGAGCAAAATATTTTTACCTTAATGAAATATAATGAATTTCATATTTAATAAATATATGAAAGTAGGTACAATTTAAAATTTAAGTAAAATCAAATTTTTTATAAATATAAAATTATATATATATATATATATATATATATATATATATATATATATATATATATATATATATATATATATATATATATATATATATATATATATATATATATATGGGAATAATGTATCATTTTTATTTTAAAAATAAAAAAATATACTTTATGTTTTGTAGATTTTGTTATACTATTAAATAATCATATATTAAAATTTATATTAGTTATAATATACATGGTAATATACATGCTAAATAGTTAATAAATAATTTCATATATATATATATATATATGGTGTATATATATATATATGTGTGTGTGTGTGTGTGTGTGTGTGTGTGTGTGTGTGTGTGTATAATAGATATTTAATTATTTCTTGGTATTATTAATTAAGTAATTTTTTGATTTTCAATCATTTTTAATCCTCATCCTATTAATATTTAAATTGATATTATAAAATATATTATATGTAAACCCACAGTGGATTCAATTTTTTTTTAAAAAGGGGTAAAACTAAGATTTTCTACTGAAAATCCGAAATTTTTTCTAGGATCTCGGATGATGAAATGAACTTCACTTGAATCGCCTCAGCTAAATCTACTTACTCAAGCCGAACTGGCCAAATTCAAGACAAATGAATTTCACATTTTTCGAGGTACCGAATGTAGCAAGTGGCACTGCGAAGGTCGGGATGGCTCACATCGAGCCATGTCAAGTTTCTGGTGGGACCTACATTATGTCAAAACTTAAGAGGATGGGAAATCCAAAGGTTTGGATATGTGATAAGGTGAAATCAAGAGAGCCAATGAGAGGAGACACGTGGCATGATGTGTCTCCCACTCAATTTGTCGGACCAAACAACTACGGGGAGGAGGGGAGAAAGAGAAAAAGAGAGAAGAATAGAGGAGAGAAGCCTTCTCTGAGATTTTCCTACGATCGGAACCCACTAGCCCGCTGAAGCAAGAGGCGGTTTTTCTCACGGTTAAAGTTTTCACATGTAGACAAGAATCCGTTTTTTTCGACAAACTCCGAGAGATAGGGGTTTTCCTCCAACTGGATTAATTCTTGTCTAAGAGCCATTCAAATGGTTGAGATAGTTAGGGCTAGAACGGTCGTGCATTTAAGTCCCAAAGATTTGGGACTGAATGATGGATTTCCAGGACTATTTTTGGACAACAATCGAATTTATAATCGTCGTGTATAATTCGTGAGCCGAAATTCGGACTGCTTTCAGTCCCTGGATAATTTTCTAATTCATTATTGGTCCATGTCGCTAGGTGTTATTGCTAAATGAATAACATATTGGTTGTGTGAAAATCATGTTGTTACATGCTCAATTGATGTATTAACATGGATTGCTTGATGATGTGAATTATATTGTAGAAAAATATAATTGTCCATGAATCATGAATGTTGTATACATGAAATGGCATAATTGCATTCATATGCATAGTAACATCGCGTCGAGTCAGGTGTGGGTGCATGGAACTGTTATTTACCATTCTTAGTGAATGTGTGGTGAGCTCAGAAATGGGAAGCAAGATGGGGTAGATCCCCCCCAAGGTGAAAGACCCAAATTTATTCTTGGTTAGACATATGTATCCAACGATAAAAGTTTGCGAAAGTGTCGTGAGGCCTGTAGTGAGACCCCGAAAATTCACGACCTAAATAAACACATAGGAGTTGATAAATTAAGATGAATATTGGAGGATTGTCTAATAGTTTAAGTCATTGGGTGAAACATCAATGACTGGTTTACACACTTGGCATTACAAAGGAGGAGTCGGGTCGACTCAAGTTACATGGGTAATGAGGAGTCTCATCTCATGGATGACATATATATTCCATGTGGGATTGCATTTCTGTATGGATTATGGTATGTTGTGTGTGTGCCATTGCATGTGCATTTAGGTGGGGAGTAACCCTTGTAGGGAAATTCATCTACTAGGCATTACTCACCTCGTCGTGGGAAAATGTTTACAGGTACTGGAGGTACATCGGGGAATGAAGCTCATCCAAGAAATTAGTAGAAAAAAAAAAGGCCAAATTTGGCTTTGTTTTGTAACTGGTGAATTTTGGGTAGAAAAATCCAGTTTCTGTATAAATAAGTAGCAAAGAGTTGTAATTAAACTCATTTTGTACGATGAATACATTTTGGAAAGTTTTCCAGGTTTCCTGTTGTCTTTGTATTAAAAGGCTAATTTATATCAAATTTAGGGTGTTTTGGAAAGAAAAGAAAGAGGAATTGGAGGTGTAAAAGACCATAATGAGCTATGCCCATATTCGGGTCTCTATCGCGACAGAGAATGCTAACCTTGTGTCGTGACGTGGTTTTCCATGTCGCAACATGGTTCCCCAAAACTAAGCTACACGAACTCCGCCGGGGGCGAGAGCATGACAAGCATGCCGCTCGCGCTGGGTTGGGATGCGTGGCACAACGTAGCAAAGATGCGCGGAGCAACAGAGCTCGCTCGATGTCGTGGACGCCGTTCCCGTGCATACCAGGTGGTTCGGGTCGCGACATAGGCCTTCTCCTGTTTCTACGTAGATTTTCGACTCGTGGTCGCGAGAAACTGGGAGCCATGGCAGGGCTGGGGAGCCAGCTAGGCTAGTCGCGATTATGTCCCTTGAAGTCGCTACTTAGCCTTTCCCCAAGGGTGACATTCCTCCCGACAGAAGATTTTATGCCTGCCAAGGTTTTCCAAGGGTGGTAAGCCATGGTGAGGTGTTTTTCTTCGGTCAGACCTACGTGGCAGACTCGAGCGCGACAGGCTAGGTACGCTGCTATCAACAGGTGCGGCAGCATCGCTCATGAGCGCGTCACTAACGGGCGTGCCGAACGCCGCAACCATGCGCCAGCGCACGACCGCAAGGCCTCGCACAAGCAACTACGCACTCCGCAGGCACGATAGGGGATCCCGTCATGATGTGAAACTTCTCCGTCATGGCTGCATTTTCCCGCAACAACTACAGGTAATCAAGCCATAACCGCTCATGGACACCGTTCATGTACACTGTTCATAAGAGGTTTCCAAACCAGTGGGACCCCAAAAATAAAAGACCCCCGAAATTTGGGGCTTCACATTATACATAATTGAAAAGTAATTATAAATATCTATTATCATTTTCCTTCCATATTTTACCAATTCTCATTGTCCTTGTAAAGTAAAAGAATAAATTTCCTTTTAAAAAATAAAACTAATATTTTTACTATTTTGTGTTTTTTTTTTATATTGTTTCTATCACTATCAAATTAATATTGCAATTTTTATTATAAATGATTGATAAATAATGATAAATAATCATATATATATATATATATATATATATATATATATATATATATATATATATATATATATATATATATATATATTTGTTTATATTTCTATACCATATTTTATTTAAAATAAACTCTTGTAAAGTAAAAGAATGTGACTATTCTTTTAAAAAAAAAAATATATATTTTTGAGATCATGATAACTCTCCCATTGCTTTTAATATGAATAACTTTTAGTTAATACTTTTATATCTATTTAAATTCTTAAATATAAGAAAATTTTGTTTTATTGGTTTTTTTTTTTAACTCACTTAATTGTATATATTTTTCTAATGATTCACATAATATTTTTATAATAAAGTTTGAACTATTTTTTAGAAAATAAATATAAATTTATCATATTTATAAAATTAAGATATTTTAATTTTTTTATTTAAATATTTCAAATGGAATATAGAATAAAGATTTATTTATAATTCAAACTCACTAAGCATATTATCTAAATTAAGAAAATATTAATATACTAAAATTAATAATATTTGTTATGAAAATTTACCTAAAGATTGTTATTTTAATATTAACTCTTGATTATTTTAATGCATGTTTTTTGAAAGAAACCATCCAATTCCTACCCATAATTCTATATTCTAATCATCATCCACATCAATTGTTATCTTTCTGGGATAATTTTGAATTATCCTATAAATAGAAAATATTGATTGAACACAAAGATATATATTAAAGAGCTGATACTAAAAAAATGTTTATATAGATTCTATATAAAATTTTAACAAAATTTCAATCAAAAAATAATTAACATTGATATATTTTTATCAAAATAATTTAATAATATATTTGATCATTTTAATTATTAAATTGGCTTCATAAGTTCATAAAAATTTGTGAAAACCCGTTATAGGATAAACTACCGTTACAGGTAAAGTGAAAGGATAAACTACCGTTACAGTACAGACAGTAAGTTTGGAAATTTCTCTAGATCTCAGATGACGACGTGGACCACGCCGTTGAGTTTGTCTCACAAAATCTAGGTACATAGTCGAATTTCGTTGAATTCTGAGACAGTCGGAATTTCATGTATCTCGAGATGAATAGACGAATCATATGGCGACACTTGGCATGAAAATACATGCTATGTGGCACCTGAGGAGAGGACACTTGAAACATGGGAAGCCAAGTGTCATACCATTCTCATGCAAGCACTTTGTGGTGAGGCATAAGGACACATGGCATGGTGATTGCCATGTGTCAAAGTTTCTTTGACTTGAAAAGGAATTCTCCACCAAGACCAACCTAGTTCGGTGGAATATAAGAGAAAAGAATTCTATGAAAGGGAAAAGGTGATCAGTTCATGGAAAAAGAGAAAGAAGAAAATAAATGGAGGAAGAACCAACAGTTCTCTGGTTCACTAACGGCGCAAGGATTTAGCCGTGAGTTGGTCTACAAGAGGTAAGGGTTTTCTCTTACTCTGGTTATTCTTGTCAAGGGTCATTCAATGGCCATGGGGTTCAGCCTTAATAGTAGGGCTTGTTCATGAAAGTTTGGATTAAATTGTGGATGGGCTTTGTGTTGTATTCTGTTCTAGAATTTCAATTTGGAACAGTTTAGCATACTAATATCAGGATCTCGAACATGAAGATCTTCACGTTATTTTGATGTTGATCGAGACTGAACTAAATTTCGTATGTTGATTGCTTAATTGAATAACATGCAAGTTGTATGAAAATGATGTTGATATATGCATGCTTAATATATTAACATGGGTTTTTAATGGATCATATCGGAGGGTTGTCCAATAAATGAATTGATATCGGAGGGTTGCCCAATGGTGTTTTAAATATCTGAGGGTCATTCCAATGTAACATCAGGTTGTTCCATGAACTTGATTGAGGCTCGTCTAACGTACTTCTGATCGGGAATTTGTCCAGTGAACTTATCTAAGGTTGTCCATGAATGATTTATAAACAAAAATCTTTTGTTTTGGAAAAACGCTTATACATGACATTGCATGTGCACTTAGGCGGGGAGTAGCCTTGTGGGAGAGATTTTCATCGGGCATTGCTCGCCCTGCTTATGGGAAAATATTTTCAAGTACTAGAGTACACCGAGATGAAATACATTCAAGCATCCTAGTTGTGAAAAGGCCGTATTATGGCTTTATCAAGGTTTTTGTAAAATTATGGGCAAAAAACCTAATTTTTGGTAATGTAATAGCAAAAAAAAAAAAGGTTGTAATTAAACACATTTTTTCTGTTTAATACAGTTTGGCAAAGTTTTCATAGGTTTCTGGTAGTTTCCGTCATGAAAATGCTACTGGAAATGGAACTTATGGTGTAAAAAAAAAGCAGGAAGGCTACTAAAGACGTGGTCGCAGGTGTATTTCCGTGGTGCTTCAGTCACATTGCAGGTTCTTCAAGGTCGCGACAGCCTCTGGCCCTATTTCGCGACATACACTTTCCTCTCCTTTGTGTCGCAACATGGTTTTCCTTGTGTAGCAACATGGTTCTCAATTTTAAACTATAGAAAATGTTGCAATGTTGTGACAATTTGGTCATAGCTAGGGATTTCTAGATCGCAACAAAACTTTCCTTGTCGCAACAGAGAATTGTCAAGAGTGAAGGTTTCTATGTCGTGACATACGCGACAGGGGTTTGGTCATGACCAAGGATGTAAGACCCGAGAAATTCCAATTTATGGAAAAATGGCAAAATCGTAATTTCGGTCAAAAATCCAGAATTTATTCTCTAGATCTCGAATGATGAAACGGATTTCACCGTTGGAATCGCCTCGAATCTAGCTAGCACGTCAATCTCGTGAGACGAAATTTACACGCTGAGGTATCATGTTCTGTGTCAGAACGATTTTCGATGCGACGAAAGTCACATATAACACGTACTTGATGAGTCCAAAAACTCATTAGATTTTTAATCCACTTTTCTGAGTTTATAATGAGAATAATGATGAATTATCTGCAGAAAACTGATAATTAACTCAAATTCCACTGGCAGAAAATACAAATGCAAATTAGCAAAATCATAAGAAATCACTGGCAAGATAACCGAATCAAACCGAATTAAAGTTACGACAGAAAGTGCAGTTTCCAGCAACTCTAAGTCACGACATCAACAAATTTGGCTTTGAAGAAGAAACGAAAGAGTGAATAAGTGAAGTCATGACCTGAAGAAGGGAGTTGAGACAAAATATGACTTGGTCGAGAATAAAAGAAGAAGTCAAATGAAGAAGTTCATGTCACGACATCATTGCGATGTCGCGACACCAAAAGGAGAAAAATGATGTCGTGATGCCATCATGAGGTCGTGACAAGGAGCTGACCACAAAGCCACAAGAACATCCTTCTCAAGCAAAGAAGGTCGCAACAGAGACTCCAAATCAGACGACAAAGAATTAGTAAAGAATCAGACATGATGTCGTGACACCACCTCGAGGTCGTGCGGGACACCACGTAGGTTTCCCAACAAAAAGAATTTCAAGATATCAACAAGGAGGTCGCCGGCAAGCAGAATGTGTGACAGACATCAAACATCGAATCCGGAAGATGTCGCTACATCCTTCAGGTCGCTGGCTATCGCCACAAGGAATGACGCCCCCGCATTCGTGAGATCACCGCGCGATTGAGTAGAGGTCGCGACGCCCGCGCAGAGCAATGGCACATCAACAAAGAAGGAAAGAAGGTAACGACATCAGTCAGTGGTCGCGACATCAGATCCAAGAGATGCTGGAGACAAATCAAGACAAAATAAAAGCCTCCGCGACATCACAAGAGCTCATAAGCATAACATTGAAGTCGCGACATATGATTGAAGTCGCGACATCAAAAGAGCTCACAATACAGAAAGGTGAAGTCGCGACATCGCCCAGCTGTCGCGGATATTATCACTCATATGGAAGAAAGTCGCGGACGCCAGATTGAAGTCGCTGACATCGTAATGTACCTCATAAGCGTAACGTGAAGTCGCGACGCCAAATTGAAGTCGAACATCGTGAATGTACCATAACCGTAACAATGGTCATGACGTCCCCAAAGGTCGTGGACATCAAGGTCGCGACGCACAAATTTGAGTCGCAACATGAACACACTAATGGCGCGCTTATTTTGCACACAAGAAAATGCATCGGCTAGGCCTAGCTCAAACCCATAAATAAGGTACCAAGCATGTATGAAAGCGCTTCTTGGCTATTTCTCGTGAAAAGAGAAGTCCTGCAGCCTAAGGCTCGTGGTATTTTTAATTTTCGCTTTTTTCTTTGTTTTGCATTTATTTTAGATTAGATTAGAGTAGATTTTTATTTCATTTGAATTTCTGGATCTAGATGTTAGTTGTTAAAGTTGAAGCCGAATGCACGTTATACTAAATATCGCCTGTTCGCTTGAAGTCCAAACAAATTTTGGCATTCGAACGCCCAGCTGGATTTATAGGTTTCTTTGACTGGGATACCGCTAGTGTAATGAAGTAATTTGTAGAGACCCACCCGCTGAAATTACTGTTAAAAAACCAATCTTTCCCGCATAAATTTATCGACTTCCGAACTTCCGCATTGAATTTGCTTGTCAGGTTTTGTTTATTTTGTATCTTATCCAAATATAAGAGAGTCCTATACCTGAATTAGGATTGTTTCATGCTCTGATTTCCAGGAGGCCCTCTGAGTGACACAGAGAAGGCATTCCTGAGAGTATTGAACAATTTCTCAAGGGTATGAGAACCTAATATTGGGGATCTAATGGGCTCTGTGAATTTTAATCGATAAATCTTCTTCTCACTTGTAACCGAGAATGAGTTGAATGACTTATCAATTAAAATGAGCAGAGAGTTCACCTCGATTCGAGCAGTAAGTTCAATCCCGTGTTAGCAAAGAGCTAATCAAGGAAAAGATGAATTGTTCCAATTTTGAGGATGAGAAACCAGTATAGTGTAAACCCATGCTTAGCCTATGTCTTATGAGCTAAGGTTTGCAGTCCATGTTTTGGGTATGAAGTATTGAAAGAGAAAAATATCCAGAACAAGGCAACTCAGATACAGGCAGAGTCTAATCAGACTAAAGAAACAGAGAAGATTAGAAATGAAATATGTCATTAAGGAGAGATCCACATGGCATTACCATCTTCCTTTGACTCGATTCTAACCAGATCTTAAGAAACAAAGTTACAGAAGTTGTTTGAATTGATGTTTCAATAGTGTATTTTCAATGATCCCTTTAAAATCTAACTAATCACTCCAATTCTTTAATTTTTTTGATATTTTTATTTTCAACATTATTTCATTTTGTTCTTAGTTTTCATATCTTTATTCCTTTCATTACGTAAAGGTTGTTAATGACACATCATTTGGTAAATCATAGTCCAAATAGTATAGAGCTTGAGTAGTCAAGGGCACTTGATTGAAAATTCTTGAGATCTCTGTGGATCGAAGACCGGACTAAAATCCACTTTATTACTTGTTCGACCTGTGCACTTGCAGAATCATGGATCAACATTAAAAAGAAATGTATCTATTCTTTAGGAAACCGTTTTACATCAGTATAATTGCAAGGAAATATAACAAACAAATTTCATGGCATTGTCAGATTAGATAATAGTCCTAAGGGTAATAATGTTATAAATTTGTGTCACATTGACGATCACCACACTTACACACCTGGATGACGACTCCGTGAACAAGTTTTTTTGGCGCTGTTGCTGTGATTAGACAACAGTCCTTTGCAATAGTGTCATAAATTTGTGTATGTTAATAGTGTGTGAATCAACAAGTTTTTAGTGCCAAGGTCGGGGATTAGACAATAGTCTTTGGTAATAACATCGAAATTTGCATATGTTCTCGGGTCCATCAACAAGTTTTCAAGGTCAGTTTTTCAAATTGAAAGAATTAATTACTTCAATATTCTGACGAAAGAAGGAAATACTAATTTGGACATTTTTATGAAAAGAACAAAAATAGTTTTTCAAGCAAAGTGATCATGATTAGTCACTAATTTTTAACAAGCCATGTTGAAAAATATTCATGAGGTTTGACTAATCCTATTAATATGAGTATGCTTTTTATTTCAGAAGACCTTTAATGCATAGGAAACAGGATTCGACTCGATTCCAAATTGACACCGAATTGGAGAACGTCAGAGCTTGAGAAAGACAAAAAGAGCAGAACGCAATATGGCAGAAGAAAGACATGACCAAACAGAGGAACAGAGGGATTAAAGATGTAAGACCCCATTACCGACACAATGGAGGATTTCGAGGCCTATTATTCAAGAAGAGTACTCGCAACTGCATGTAAATTCTTGGGTACGCTGGATGCAAACACTGAACTAAAGCCAACCTTATTACAATGGTTCAAGAATACTGGCTTATCGGTCATCCTAATCAAGACCCAAATGAGCACTTCGAAGATTTCTCAGACGGGCTAATACAAGGAGCCGGTAATCCAGAGACCGAGGTGATAAAACCACTTTCCCATTTTCTTTTGAGAGACATATGAGCCACATGGTATGAATCATTACCATATGGTTTTGTTGATACTTGGGAAGAGTTGCAGAAGCTACCTAGGCGATTCTTTCCATCTCACTCGTAGAGAGACGAAGAGAGATACATCAGACTCCAAATGTGGGAAGATGAGAATGCATGTCGCTGGGAAAGATTCAAAAGATTTGCCGAAAAGGTGCCCAATGCATGGAATAGACTTGAAGACCTAGGATGGATATAGTGTATCACGCTCGAATGATACATCCATAGAGAAGACGATACCATGCCGTGGAGCATTCAAGCGAAAAAGTAAATAAGAGGCAAGAGAGAGATCTCGACAGAGACTTGGCAATGCAATATGAAAGCTCCATCTGAGTTTTCAAGAGGTGGTAGCAGAGGAAAAGGGGTCATAGACGAAAGAAGATGATGCACCATGGAGGCTGTTGATGCTATAATGCATAGGATGGAAAAACAAGAGAAGAAGATGCACACCCGCCTACGAACAGGAGAGCAAGAGAAAGAGAATATATGAAAAGAAGTGTCGATGTAAGGAGATTTATGGTGCTGAGGAGCGAATTACGTGAGCAAAGAAGTTATCATTTCAAGCCAAACCCAACCCGCCCATGCACTACAATCCAAGATTGAGGAACCATGAGAGAATTTCATACGGTGGAGGGCACATGGCCCAAGGCAGGGACAACATCCTTAACAAGGATAACAGCAGCCACCAAGGTTCCAACACCAGCAACAAGGAGGTGAGGGCAGAAATGAATACCAGGGTCAGAGGAGAACCCAACCATTAGAAGAACAAATGCTGCAGTTCATGGGGGATAACAAGAGGCTATTACAATTTCATGAACAGAAACTATCTGACTTGGAAACTTTCAAGTCTGATACCTGTGATGTTTCAAAGAATGCTAGTGCTTCAATCGGAAAATCTAGGTGATACGCAGGTGGCACTGACCCCGATGCCAAATCGAACAAGGGAAACTTCCCACCGACACCCGTAAGAACCCTAAGGACTCGCATGGCACCACCGAGAAGTGAGAAGGATTTGAGCAAAGAATGCAGTTACGTAAAAGAAACGAAGAGACTGAGAGGTGAGAAAGAAGAGACTCAAAAGAAAGAAGAGAAGGACAAATTCGATTGAACAAATGAAAGAAAAATGACCTAAAAGAAAGAAGGAGTACCATTTATGTTCAGTTATTCCACAAAGACCCTTAAGTCAAAAAGATAAGAATTTTCTAAATTCGATCCAAGAAAATAGAGAAATATCCCATTTGCAAGAGGTGATCGCCAAATGCCTCGCTTGCAAAATTTCGAAGGAGGTACCAGCAAGAAAAGAAAGATAGCCGAGGAGGGTATAGTTAACTTAACCGTCTCATGCAATGCCATTATCAAAACGTAAGCTCCTGAAGAAAGATGAAAAAGACTCCCGGCGCTTTCACTATTCCCCCCGCTCTATAGGAAATGTGAGTTCAAGAAAGCTTTATGTGACTCTGGAGCAAGTATTAATTTGATGCCTCTATCAGTTGTGCAGAGACTTAGTTTGGGGAACTAACCCTAACAAAGAATTACTATACGTATGGCCGATGTGATCAATGGCACAACCGTGAGGGCATTCGGAAGACAGATCAAGGTCAGGGAAATTCATTTTCCAAGAGATTTTGTCATCATGCGCATGGAGGAAGATCCTCAAGTTCCTTGTTGCTGGGAAGACCTTCTTAGCAAATGTGAGTCGCCTTGACCGACGTACATGTGTAACCAACACTCGTGAGTCGGGAATGAAGCAAGGCATTTAAAATTAATGAGTCCGAACATCCTAATGTGTAGGAAGACAGATGGCTGTAAGAAGCAATAGCCTCTCAATGATGAAGTGAATCTGATTGTATCATTCAAAACTCTATCAATAAATGAGATGAATTTTCAAGACTCGAGAGTTTTGATCAGTGAAGTTCGCTTCAAATTTGTTTTAATAATGAAACAATTTCAAGTATAAATGAAACAAACTTCAAGATGAAGTGAGCACTGTAATAATAAAGAAATATGTGGCAGGAAAACTAGTGCGTAAGGGTTAACATCAAGTGAGCTGCCCGGGCCATTCAAATATGAGTTTTTAGAGCCGTAAAAGAGAAAACCACGCATCATATCACCAAAGACGACTAAAGATGAAGAACAAATCGTGGCTGTTGGTAATTTTTAGAAAATACAAGGGAAGCTATTGCTTCGGGTCAATTAAGATCCGAAGGGTATCGTCCCTCCGGCTTTATGCAATAAAATATTGCTGGAAGATAATGCAAAACTTCGTTGAGCATCAAAGGAGGGTCGAACTCCGCCATGAAAGAAGTTAATGGAAATAAGTTCTAAAATGGTTAAATGCATTTATATATGCTATATCGCATAGCTCGGTAAGCCCATGACATGGTTCCCAAGAAAGGTGGATTCACTGTGAATCGAAATGAAAAGAATGAACTTATTCCTCTATAAGAACTCGTGTGATGATGGGAGGGTTTGTATCGACCGCAAAAATTGAATACTACAAACTCTCTCTAAAGGATCATTTTCCCTACCTTCATTGAAATGTCGGATAGGTCAAGGTGACATCCTCATTTATGTTTTCGATGGATACCGGATATAAACCAAATGATTGCACTAAGATCGTGAGAAAACCACTTCTACATGCCCATTTGGTACTTTTGCTTTTAGAAGAATGCTATTTGACCGGTGGTAATGCTCCCCGTACTTTCCAAAGACAGATGATGTCTATATTTTTTCGATCTAGCGTAATAGTTAGTGGAGATCTCTGCGGATGCCTTACGCAGGCGGATCCAGTTTTGAACAATGCCCGCATAACCTGGGACAAAGGTGCAAAGACAAAATCTAGCTCAATCAGAAAAAGGCCATTTACGGTTACAAAAGGATCATTTCGGGCACACTGCCTTCGCTAGCCAGGTCGGGAAGTGCACTGCCAAAGTTTCAATTATAAGAGACTTAATGCCACCCACTACGCTCAAGGGAACTAAGTTTTTAGGACATGCCGGATTTTTATTAAGATTTAACACATAGATTTCTTCAAAATCGCTGCACTAATTATGCGCATTACCGGAGAAAGATAAGAAGTTTTATTTGAAGGTCCCGCCGAAGCATTTGAAGAAATCAACCAGATTAGTGGAAGCTCCCATCATGGCAAAACCAGATTAGAACAGAGAATTTGAGATCATGTGTGATGCCAGTGATTTTGCAATGGGAGCTGTATTGGGACAAAAAGAGGAAAAAGTGTTCAAGGCCATCTACTATGCTAGCAAAACCTTCAATGAAGCACAAGAAAATTACTCTACTACTGAAAAGGAGATGCTGGCAATAGTGTTTGCATGTGAAAAATTCAGGCCATATATTTTGGGGTCCCATGTTGTTATACACACTAATCATGCAGCAATTAAATATTTAATGGCAAAGAAGGAAGCAAAGCCAAGATTGATCAGGTGGGTATTATTGTTGCAGGAATTTGATTTAGAAATTAAAGATAAGAAGGGCAGTGACAATGTGATAGCTGATCACTTGCCAAGAGTAGAGGAACCCACTCGTGACAAGAAAAGGAAGAGAAATAGCGAAAATTTTCCAGATGAGCGCTTATTTCAAATTACACCCAATTACCCCGTATGCCGATTTTGTGAATTTCTTAGCCCCGTGAATGATGCCACCATAATTTAGCTACCGTACAGAAAAAGTTAAGGACTGACAGCGTAAACTACATCCGAGATGAGATCCATATTTGCTTAAAAGAGGAGCTGGATTCTGATTATAAGGGAGATGTGTACTAGAAAGTGAGCAAGGCAAGATTTACAAGAATGTCATGCATCATCTTACGGAGGACACTAGTAGAGACAAATGTTCACAAAATTTTCGTCGATTTTACCGCCTACAATTTTAAGGACCGTTTTGAATGGGGTAAAGTTGTGTGATCAATGCCAAAGAATGGGAAATACGCCAAAAAGACATGAGATGCCCCCTCGCAAGGTATCCCCCGTGGTGCAATTGTTCACGTATGGGGAATGGATTTTACTGTGGCCTTTTCCAACAGCTTCATTTGGAACATATACATACTCCAGTCGGATTATGTATCAACAGAAGCAAATACTATTCTAAGAATGATGCCAATACACAGGGGTTCCTACAAAGAAATATTCTAAGAGATTTGGGACACCTAACTATAATTAGTGACGGAGGAAGCCATTTTAGTAAATAAGGTGTTTGACAAACTCATGAACAGAGATATGGTATCAAACACATATGAGCTTGGCTTTATCATCCTCAAACA
Source organism: Tetrastigma voinierianum (assembly GCA_016808115.1). NCBI lineage: Eukaryota > Viridiplantae > Streptophyta > Magnoliopsida > Vitales > Vitaceae > Tetrastigma > Tetrastigma voinierianum. The sequence goes on along the minus strand of JAEQBH010000275.1, from coordinate 663,068 downwards.
AATGTAAGGCAAGCTGGAAATTTCTAACAGAACAAAGAAAAATTTCGAAAAGTCAAGAGTTCAAGCAGAAAGATTGGTCTTGCTTGATGATGCATTACAGCATACAGACCGTTTAAAACTCTAATTGAATGTTGTCCCCATACGTAATTTGTCTTTGGAAACCATGTCATCTCCCTTGAACTGAATACAAAGCCATGGGCCATCAAACACCTGAATCCCGAGCTCAAAATTCCGAAGAGAGACTTCTCCAACCGAATGAACTGAAGAGCCGAGAACGGGCTCATGACAATGCTAGAATATACAAGGACAAAACAAAGAAATGGCATGATTAAAGGATTCTGAGGAAAGAGTTCGGAAAGGTGATCACCTTGCCGCTTAATTCCGGGGATAAGATTATTTCATGTGAAGCTTTTAAATCAAAGTTGAGACCATATACAAGCATCATGTAATTATCTTTGGAGCAAGAATACTAAGGATCGATGCCGGGAAGAATTCAAAGTTAATGGGCAAATATTGAAACACTATCTCAACAGGGAGAAAGAAAAGGAAGAACTCCAGCTGGTGAATTGAGAAAGAGAAAGCTTAAAAACAGTTAGTCCAAATGAAGACCTCAAAACGGGAGCAAAACTTCATGGGAGGCAACCCATATTGAATTTTTTATTTTCTTTAAATCGACTTCGAATTTTTTATTATGCATTTTTGAAATTTTTTTTTTTTTTTAGGTTCTAGTAATGATTTGTTATAAATTGGTCAAGTTAGTACTAAATGAATTTAACCTTCCTAAATTATTGCGCATGCCGGCGTAATCGAATTGATCAAAGCAGAAGGAACAAACTTTCGTGGACTACACTCCAAGACTTACAGAAAGAACAATTAAAAAAGGGGGAGTATTTTTCTCCCTACATAAATTCTGTGAAAATTGAATAGAATACATTTTTGAATTGCTGTGTGGGAATGATTAAATTGATGTTAAGAGTGTGCAAATTAATAAGAAGTGAAAGTCGTCTGATCATTAAAATTAGTGGCAGTAAATTAGGTCACAACCAAAAAGTTAGTCACATTAAGCCGGGAGTAATGCAACTTAGTCGCATCAAGGAAGAACAAGGGACGTGTCACACAAAAGTTATGTCGCGACATCAATTGAGGTCACATAAAGTGAGGTCGTGACGTGATCGACAGGCCTTATTAAAGAACCATTCCTCAAAGAGTGGCGAATGTGACAACTCCACTATTTCATCAAACAACCCGATGTCGCAAATTCGATGATAACTTGTCCCCCCATTGCTTACTTATGTCACGACAAACACGACAAGTCACGACATCGAGAAAAATGTGCCAATAGGCGCTTTTTAATTTCGTTTCTAAATTTAATGACACAAACGCGCAACCTTCGTTTTTTGTAACATTCATTCAAAACTGGGAATTAGATATGGTTAATGCAAAACATAATTCAATTCCTCGATCGAACCGAATAGTTTATAATGCCTACTAAGAGAATAATCAGAGGAGATTTAGAAAATCTTCAATATTCACCACTTCATTCTAAAATTTCCATCGGAAACATCAAAAGAAAGCAAGAATTCTAGAAGTTCATTCAATGATATATTGAAAATTTAAAAGAAGAATAAATAAATTGTTCTTCCCGAGAGCTAAAATCACTATTAAAGGACTCGGGAAGACAAGGGAAGAATGAACAAAGAAATGAGGAAGATGGAGTAAAAGAGAAAAGAAGAGCTTCATGTTATGAACACGTATTTATGGAATGAATGGAGTCGGAAAACAAACCTATTCATTCCTTATTCCATAAACGATGTGTGTAATTAAGAGAGTCGCTGACGGGAAGGAATTGGAAGAAGGTTAATTAGAACGCATCAACCAGAGAAGCTCCAAAGGGAGAAGGCTCCAATTTGTTGAACGCCTTGTTAACAGCCGAATCACTTCGAGGAGCTCAAGGTCCGTGAGCCAAACTTGAAGCAGAGCCGCAACCTTCAAAAGAAGATATAGAATTTAGATCAAGAAATAGAGGGTTTCTATTGAACTTAGTTACGCTATTTAGTAAGGAGCGTGACACAACATCAAATATTTTTGAGCTTTGAATAAAATTTCTATTGACTTACAAATCAAGTTGTTCATTAGATCCGAATTATGTCACAGGTTATTTTATTTTCCGTTTAGAATCAAATAAATAATTATGTTCTTCGAACATAATTTTTAATCAGGCATGAATAAAGAAATTGAATTAGAGTATTATCGCTCGTTTAAATTCATTAGCGCAATTGGAAAATTAGTTCTGGCCGATAACAAAATACCTTGTTAAATAATGTAAGTAGACAGTGAATAAGTACAAGTCTTGAAGAAATAATACACATTGGTCAACAAAACTTATGAAACTTTTGACAGGAATTAGGAATATCTTCTGGGAAATTCAGGATGTAGAGTCCACAGTCCTATAACTTGCTTGATTACTGGAACAGGCGAAACTTGTGTGAAAACAACCAACGGTGAAATGATAGAGGCCATCCTTGGCAAATTTTGAACCTTTTTCACTCACCCTCAAAATATGCTTCAAAGATATTCCTTAGTTCCCATTTGAGTAAATGAGCCTTTATTTCTTCAATAAATGAAGAATTGAAAACTGAGACTCTTCCCGGCAATAAACTCAAGAAGAAAGAACCCAAATTATCCAATTTCTAGTCTCGAGAAGTCTCGCATAAAGGAAGAAACAAGTTCGGGGAAATATATTCACAAAATTTTGACAAAGAAGGGGTCGACTAAGTAAAGAAGCAGAGGCCAGAATAGAATAAGTTTTGTCTTCAGGGCCTATTTTTGGAACACCAAGCCTGTAGGGGTGTTTTAACACCTATCACCCTAATGCCAACTAGTATGGGAGTTGTTAGCCCAAAGTTCTTTAAGAGTAATAGAAAGCCTAAGAAGACAAAACATTGCACTATTCCAAATCTTAGAAAATAAAAGCAAAAAGAGTCAAGAACAAAAGAATCGGCTGAATAAAGTACATGGAAGTAGAAATTCCATAAAAGAATTCAAAAGAAGAATCAAAGTTAAGATTAAGGAGAATCAGAAAGGAACAAAGAAGAAAAAGGAAGAAAGTTAGAGGAAATAATGTAGAGACAAGATGGAAACTGGGTAATTGACAACCTAAATTCTTCCATTATCTACCCAATTACCTAAGCCCAACATTACAAGCCTAAAAGACCTCATTGATTCTGAAGGTTGAATTTACCTACATTAGTGGAGATCAATATGAAAAACAAGCATATGGGACTTTGATAAACGCCCCAAGAAAAACTCCCGTAAGATTAACTAAATTCAACATGAAGTTGCAAAGGATTGAAGACCTGCACACACACACAGAACAAGACTTGTTAAATAAACTGTTTAAGTACATTAATTTATCAAGAAATTTTGTAATAGAAGTATATTATGCCTTGTTCTTGCATAAAAACTGAAATTTTAAATAATAGTGATATCTATTAATTCCAGAACAGAAGAGTGGAATGAGAAAGACTGTGGAATAAATCGAAAATGTCTTTAAAAATTTCTAAGCTTATTTCGGTTCGAGGACAAACAATTTCTTCTTTTCTTGCTTCGTATCGCTGCACCCTAAGTTTGGGGAAATTTGATGAGTCCAAAACTCATTAGATTTTAATCCTATTTTTCCGGAAGTTTATAATGAGAATGATGAATTATCTCGTAGGAAACTGATACTAACTCAAATTCCACTTGCATGAAAATACAAAGTTAAAATCAAATTTAGCAAAAATCATAAGAAATCACCAAGAAAGATAACCGAAATCAAACTGAATTAAAGTTACTTACGTAAAGTGCGCTTCAAAGAACTCCAAGTCATGACATCAACAAATTTGGCTTTGAAGAAGAAACGGAAGAGTGAATAAGTGAAGTCGTGACCTGAAAAAGGGAGTTGAGACAAAATATGACTTGGTCGAGAATAAAAGAAGAAGTCAAATGAAGAAGTTCATGTCGCGATTATCACTGCGATGTCGCCGACACACCAAAAGGAGAAAATGATGTCGTGTGGATGCCATCATGAGGTCGCGACAAGGAGCTGACCACAAAGCCACAAGAACAGCCTTCTCAAGTAAATAAGGTCACAACACAGACTCCAAATCAGACAACCAAGAATTAGTAAAGAATCAGACATGATGTCACGACACCACCTCTAGGTCATGACACTGAATAGAGGTTTCAACAAAAGAATTTCGAAGATACTGAATAAGGAGGTCGCGACAGTTAGAACAGATAGAGACATCAAACACTGAATCAGAAGATGTTGCGACATCCTTCAGAGGTCGCGACATCAGTCACAAGGAATCATGGTCGCGACGTCCTTCAGTAGTCGCGAGATCAGCTGCATTGAGTAGAGGTCGCGACGTCCTGCGGTAGTCGCGACATCAACAGCAAGGAAAGAAGGTAACGACATCAGTCAGTGGTCGCGACATCATATCCAAGAGATGCTGGAGACAAATCAAGACAAAATAAAAGCCACCGCGACATCACAAGAGCTCATAAGCATAACATTGAAGTCGCGACATATGATTGAAGTTGCGACCTCAAAAGAGCTCACAATACAGAAAGGTGAAGTTGCGACATCAGCCAGTGGTCGCGACATCAATTACAAGGGAAGAAAGTCGCGACGTCATATTGAAGTCGCAACATCAGAATAGCTCATAAGCGTAAACAGTAGTCGCTGACGCTAGGATTGAATTGACATCACGCCATATGTATCGTCGCGACATCCCTCAGAGGTCGCGACATCAAGTCAAGGTCGCGACGCACAAATGGAGTCGCGACATGAACACACTAATGGGCCAGTTATTTCGAAACACACAAGAAAATGCATCGAAGTTAAGGCCCAGCTCAAAACCCTATAAATAAGCAAATGTACGTAAGGAAAGCAAATCTTGGCGGTCGTAAAGAGAAGTCCGCAGTCAAGGCTCGTGGTATTTAATTTTCTGTTTCTTTTTCTTTGTTTTGCATTTATTTTAGATTAGATTAGAGCATATTTTTATTTCATTTTTGAATTTATGGATCTGATGCAGGCTGTTAAAGTCGTTTGAATGCGTAATGTTATTTTCTTCAAATTATCGCTCGGTTCGCTTGAAGTCCAAACAAATTTTGGCATTCGAACGTCCGCCTGATTTATAGTGGGCTCTTTTGGATCGTGGAGCTACCGTTAGTGTAATGAAGTAATTTAGGAGACCCAAATTCTTCACAAATTACGCCATTGTTAGGAACCAATCTTTCCCGATAAATTTATCGCAGACTTCAACTTCCGATTGAATTTGTCAGCCGGTTTTGTTTATTTGTATCTAATCCAAATATAAGAGTCCTATACCTGAATTAGGATTGTTTCATGCTCTCGATTTCCGTGGAGCCCCAGTGACACTGCAGGGCGCATTCCCGAGTAATCGAACAATTTCAAGGGTATGAGAACCTAATATTGGGATCTAATGGGCTCAGAAATTTTAATCGATAAATCTTCTCCTGTAACCTAGAATGAGTTGCATGACTTATCAATTAAAATGAGCAGAGTTCACCCGATTCGAGCAAGAAGTTCAATCCCGTGAGCCAAATAAAGAGCTAATCAAGGAAAAAGATGAAACTGCTCCAATTTTGAGGATGAGAAACCAAGATAGTAAACCCATGCTTAGCCTATGTCTGAAGTAGCTAAGGCTTCATAAAATCCATGTTTTGGGTATGAAGTATTGAAAGAGAAAACATCCGTAACAAGGCAACTCGACAGTGTAGTTATCTAATCCTCTGTATTCGAAAGAAACAGAGAAGATTAGAAAATGAAATATGTCATTAAGGAGAGATCCACATGGCATTACCATCTTCCTTGGACGGATTCTAAATCTGAGGATTCATGAAACAAAGTTACAGAGCTGTCTGCAGGAATTGATGTTTCACAATTGTTTATTTTCAATGATCCCTTTAAAATCTAACTAATCACTCCCAATTCTTTAATTTTTTTATTTTTCTTTTATTTTCACATTATTTATTTGTTCTTAGTTTTCATATCTTTTATTCTTTCATTATTTTAAAGGTCGTTAGTGACACATCATTTGCAAATCATAGTCCAAATAGTATCGAGCTCGGCAGTCGTAGTTGATCAGTACCTCAGACCTGGCTGGACTCATATCTGACTAAAATCCACTTTATTACTTGTTCTATCTTGGTGCACTGCACTATGGGATCAACATTAAAAAGAAATGTATCTATTCTTCAGAAACCGCTTTACACAAGATAATTGCAAAGTAGTATAACAAACAAATTTCATGGCATTATTAAGCCGGGATTAGATAATAGTCCTAGTGGTAATAATGCTATAAATTTGTGTCGATGTTGTCTCTATCACTCACACTTACATTAATTGGATGACGACCGTGAACAGTTTTTGGCGCCGTTGTCGGGATTGCACAATAATCCTTGGTAATAGTGTCATAAATTCCAGGTATGTTAATGTGTGTGAATCAACAAGTTCAAGGCCGTTGCTGTGGATTAGACAATAGTCTTCGGGTAATAACGCTTCATAAATTTGATATGTTCTGGTCCATCAACAGTACTCATGTGCCATAAGTGGCGTGGAGTAGAGAAATTATGAAAATGGACGTCGGTGATAGTGTCGAATGTCAAACTCGAAAAAGAAGGACATAGTCATTTTTGAATTCTAAGTTAGATAAACAAAATAGAGAATAGTGTTCTTCTCCAATTAAAGGCAAAGTGAAGGTAAAACGGATGGGAGAAGCAAGTAAATGGAGTTGGTTTCTGCAGAGAGAATAAGCAACTTTCTTAGATTTCTAGGCAAATCCGACCGCCTAATCATTTGAGCAAGAAGGAAAGTCGCTTCACGATCGAGGCCTACGCGTGACCTCCTACTTTTGGAGTTTTCGGCAAACTCCGTGAGATAGGGATTTTTCCTACTGGGTTTACACTTCGCTTGGGTGCTATATGATGCTTGGATTGCATGTAGTTTTCTCAACGACAGCTGACGGCCCCAAAACACGGGACCCGAAATGTTTGAATTTATGGAACCCAAATTTAGTGTCCCGTGGTCGCTACGGGCTGTTGTGGTTAATTGACAATTTATGCCATAAATCATGTCATGGGTTGTGCGCAGGCCTGAATGGCCTTGAAATTCTGGTTCACAAAGTGAACTTTGATCGACAGGATTTTCCTGTGAATAGTAATCGAGGGGTTTCACTATTCCCAAGAATAGTGTCTATAAAATAATTTTTTTTGTGAAATAATGTGTTTGGCTGAGTAATTCAAATCAATTGCTAGTGATTGGATCATTAGCCCACGTGAGCTAATTCTCGATGTAATTGATGGTGAAATTACATATATTTGTGTGATTTAAATTATGTGAATATATGCATGATTATATATTTGCATGTGTTATAGAATTGAAATGGAATTGGCATCATGCATCTGAAAATCGGGGCACCCTAGACCTATAGGAGTGAGGCATGAGGTAATTTCGAGAGAATGGTTCTAGGGTCATTCTAAAATGATGAATATCTGGAGTGGTAGTCCAAATAACCATCAATCAGGGAGTCGGGCCCAATTGATATACATCGAAGGGTAGTCCATACATAATATCAATCGTCGGAGACGGCCCAATTGATATATATACAGTCGGAGGGTTGTCCACAAACAAATAAAACTAAGGTTCTCATACGTGGCTTAGGTGTGTGAGGGAGTCTGAGAGGACCTTGATAAGAGATGATTCGCTAGACATTCAAGTAGATCATAATGCTTTGAATGTTTATTTTGGAGTATTGCATATGCACTTAGGGTGGAGAGTAGCCCACTTAGGGTGATTCCACTATCAGCATTAGCTCACCCCGCTGAGGGATACTATTTCACAGTAATGTGAGCGTGCGAGAGACTAATGACCATATAGCATTTGTAAGAAGCCTGAATCGCATTATTATTAGCATGTATTATAACGTTTTTTCATTTTAATATATATGCTTATAAGAGTAGGATCATTAACTCTTTTGTAACTATGATATATAGTTGGGATGTTTTATGATATTGGAGCATGGCCCAAGGTCGCTTTACTCATGTTACTGATTATATTAGATAGATGGAATATAAGGTTGTGAGTATAAACTAGGCCCAAGAGGTCATTTTACCAGATAGTTGTATAAGAGACCCCGTGGTCATTGATGTTGATTGGGACAGTTATATACAAGTGATGTATTTGCAGAGTCCCGCACAAAGGAGACTCGCCTGATTAGAGAAATGTCGGGTCACCCGATTCACTAGTGTTTCCCGGTTGACGTAGTCAATCCACCGATTTGGGGCGTCACAAAGGAAGTTTATGTTGTGATAGAGAAAAAATGATGTCGCGACATAGTTCACTACTGCTGGAAGGGTTTATTGTCGCGACAGAGATCTCTGTGTCACAACAAAGAATAACCATTAAGGCAGAATCCGTGTCGCGACGTAGCTTTCCATGTCAGCGACATAGTTTGTCTCTTATCGTGACTATGTCGCGGATAGAGGTTTTAGTGCGTCACGACCGAGATGGTCACGATAAGAGGCCGTGCTCTCAGAATCGTTGTGACATAACCAACTGATGTCAGGACAGACTTTCTCTGCGGTAAAACCCGAAAAATTCAATTTTTCCTCGAAAATGGTAAAACAATAATTTCGGGTTAAAAACCGAAAATTTCATAGATCTCGATGACAAACAGACTTCACCATTGAATTTGTCTCAAAATCTACCACCCCCGGCCAACTTCTTCAAATTCGAGACACCGGAATTTCACGTTTCAAGGCATCGGTGTTCCGGGGTGACACATGGCATGACATGTGGTGCACTTTAGTGAATGGCTCACAACAATGAGCCAAGTGTCAAGTGGGAGGAAATAATGGGAAAGATAAACAAGAAAAAAATATGAAAAGAAAAAAATAATAATAAAAATTAAAAATTAAAAATAAATAAAAAGAAAGAAAGGAAAGTCAAAAATGGAGAGAATAGCCATTGGGAGAAGAGATGGTACGTAGAGAAACTTTACCTCTCTCAAGATCTATGGAGATCTACATCGCTGGTTTTTGTCGCAGAAAAGGCAAAGTTGATCAACGCATTGAGAGCTACGCATGGGTTACAAAATCTTGGAGTTTCGACAAAATCCACGAGGTAGGGAATTTTCCTACTTTGGTTATTTCTAGCCTAAAAGTCATTTAATACTGGTTTTTGTAGAGGCCGTGAAGGAGGTCAGGAATTTCATTCCAATTTTTTGATTGAGTGTAGGGAATTTTTAGGAATTTTAACTATTTTGATAGTCTCGGGCAGACTTTCGGTAGATCGTTTTAATAGCCTGACATGATTTTTTGGGATCAAGTTTAAGCAGCCTCTTAATTATGTCGAGATTTGGTTTTAATCCTGATCGATGTCTCTAAGTTTTGTTGGAGCTTGCATCACTTAAATCTCATGATGAATGGAACAAAAAATGGTTCATGGCTATGAAGGGACCGAGAGGTGCGCTGTTTATGTGGGTCCGAGATTTGGGCCATTTTGTGTTATTGTTAAGCAAAACAATAAATAATATGTTGTCGTGTATAAACTATGTTAACATGTGCTCAGAGCGATGTGTTAGCAAGGAAATTTGTGGATGAATGGAAATTATATGTTAAAAAATATACTATCCTGACCTTATAAATGTTGCATGCAACATGACATAACATGAAATGGCATGATCGCATTTCATATGCACGGGACATCACGCCGAGTCGTGAGTGCATGGTTTGGGTCACATTGTGTTTGGTGTTCACCATGTAAAAACGACACTGTATTCCTGGTGTTCGGACAATCTGTTCCGGGCATGGGTACATCGACACCTTTTTGTGTTGATGGTGGGTTCTGGACATGGACTACGCCCAAAATGAGTCGCATTTCATTGAGACAAAGCACCCTTCTGCTTTTAAAAAAATAAAATGGTTATCTAGACTCCGTCCATAGTCAGGAATAAAGCCAGCATCGGAGACCAGCCCATATCTTTAAAATAAAGTTGTTTTCGGAGACTGTCAAAGGTCGGAGATTGTCCGGGATCGGAGATTGCCCAGGATTCAGAGATTGTCCAAGGTCGGAGATTGTCTAGGTTCCGAGACTGTCCACTATTGGAGACTGTCCATGGTTAGAGACTGTCTAAGGCCTTTGAATGAAGCAGTTATCGGAGGTTGTCCAAAGGATCTGATTTATAAAAACAAAAAGCCTTTTGTTTTTTATAAAGGGTCCCTGGGTGAAACACCAATGACAAGTTTTCACATTTATGCATGTGAGGAGCTGGGTGAGGGACTGAATACGGATGTGGTGAGTCACATTTCATCCATGACATGTAGACATTTCCAATAGAACGCCCATGTTTTTACATGAATGTGTGGTGTGCTATTGCATGTGCACTTAGCGGGAGTGGCCCTTGTGGTGGAATATTTCCGACATTGCTCACCTCGTCGCTGGACCCTCTTTAAAATGTGGAGTTTACAGGAGACGACATTCGACGAGGCCATGATTGTGAAGAAGGCCGTCATGTGGCCTCGACAATACTTTTGTAAAAAGTATTTTATGTAAAAAGAATTGTAATTAAATTCTTTTAGACTATTGTATAAATAGTCATGTATGTAATTATGGTAAGAGGGCCGTTATCGGACTCTTATGGAATGTAATTAATTGTTTCATTTTCATATTTTCGATTTAAATATGAATGAATGGGTCCTGGTAAAGGGACGTATTGAGGTGGTGTTGGGTAAACTATATTAGAACAAGCTAGTTTTAATGTATGTTTTGTATAAGAGTGTTGTAATAAACTCTTATGGATTATTGTGATATAGGTTGTATTGATTGTAGCTCCTCGAACAAAGCTATACTCAACATTTTTTGCGGAAAATATGATCTCGATAAATGAGACACAAATGTTGTGGTATCTAGTCACCCGAAATGCAATGAATTTGGTCAGTTGACGGGTTGTCAACGACCCCCGCATTTAGATCACATCCCGAACCATTGTCACAACATAACAAATCATGTCGCAATATAGGTTAATAACAAAGAGGATTCTTTGTCGTGACAGCAAACTTATGTCACAACAGTGGTTTCCTATTGCCGGATGGATGAGCGCCGGGTTTCCAACAGAAGTTCTTCCTTGTCGCAACAAAACGAAAGCATAACAGTGGAATCCTTAGAAGTATTAAAGTTTCTGTGTCGACAGGATAGTCAGCTGTGGACGGGATTTTCGTCGCAACAAACCCCTTTTTCGTAATAGTGCTTTGTGACACCCACAAGACCCCCCGAGTGCGCTGAAGAACAGAGCGCTATGTGTGCACGACAAAGCGCTCAGGCAAGACAATGTAGCTATTGCATGCGACAAGGCACCGGGTAATAAATGTACTTGCACATAAGAAAAAAAAATAACAAATGTAACAAAAAAAAAGAAGCTCGTAAATTGAGGCGCCACAAAATTAAACTATTTTAAAATATTTTTTAATTATTTTATATAAGTATATCATGTATAATCGATTAAAAAAAAAAAGTTACCACAATTTTATAAATATTTTTTTTAACAAAAATGGTTTATATTGAGAATAATCTTTAATGTACTTAAAAACCATTTGAAATGTTATTTAAGAATATATATATATATATATATATATATATATATATATATATATATATATATATATATATATATATATATATATAATTAAACTTTTGAAAAATATGAAATTATCAAAACTCATGTAGAAAGTGTATTTTGGAAAATTACAAAAATAGTGGCCTAAATTATTCGACATTTGCAACTTCAATTATCAGTCCTTAAAAATATTAAAATTTCATTGGTGAATTAATTGTAAAATTTCTCACATATTAAAGTATTTCTTATGACCAACAGAAGAGTTGTCGCAAATAATTTAAATTTCTAAGAACAACAGATGAATAGTAGCTAATAATATGACATTTTTTTTGCAACTGCTTTTATGATCTTCACAAAATATCAAACTTTGAGGCCAACATAAGGTGTATCGCATATAATACACCATTCTATGACCAACCAATGAGTGGTCGGAGATAATAGGGAATCTTGTGATCACTTTTACCGCTCCTCACGGAATATTATTCTTTTATAGACGTGTTAAAATATTTCTCATAGATTATAAATTTTTTGAGGCTAACACAAGGTTCATCACAAATGATACACTTGTCCATAACTAATCAATAAGTGGTCGCCGATTATAAGATATTTTGTGACTAAAATTAATAGTCCTCACAAATATCAAACTTCCAAGGATGAGTTACAATATGTTTCAGAATTATGTACTTTCTCGCGACATTTATCATAAATAATAATACATTTTACAACAAATCAGCGAACTAAATGTAATTATAATATTTACGACTAAACAATGGTAGCAATAAATAAAATTATTGGTCGAATAAATAAAATATTAAAATTATGATCTATTAAAATTAGTGACTACACTGTTATAGTTCATCATAGAAAAATAAAATCAATGACTAGTTTAGACTAGTCGTAAAAAATTTGGACGCAAAAAACCAAATTTCTTATGTAACCCGTAGGAATTCAAGTGAAGGTCATCCACACAACTAGAAAGTGTGTCGAGTTTGTAAGTTCGTCCACTATCACCCACACCATGTCATGCCCTCGATGTCCGCGGGGTAAGTGAGTCACAAAATCCAACTAGCCTCCACTTCCACCTACCACCCTAAGGGTCAGAGAGACATAGTCGGCCTCTCGTGCTCACTTAATTCGCATACATATGACACGTCGATCAACAAAATCTTCAATGTGTTTCTTCATCCCGCTCCCGCACACCGTGACGAATATCATGGTACATCTTCGTGTCACCTGGATGCACAGTAAAACGGGAGCAATGGAACTCCTTGAGGATCTCCTTTCTCAGATCTTCCGACCGGAAATAATAACTCGCCTCCTATATCAAGAGTATCATCTACGGCATAGCCTAGCCTTCATCACATAAAATTCGATCAGACTCGATCCCTAATGAACAATATGTCTTTGTCCCGTCCCTAAAACTCGATCATTCGGGCTTCATCAGTGGATGGCATGTCCACTAAACCCTAGTACCCCTCGAGCCTGGATCCCCGTAGTGCCCCCAAATCGGTCTCAATGTACCCCTTGGCATCTATCACCCTTAGCTTCACACTAGCCAACACTCCCCGTGACTTCCGGCTGAGTACATCAGCCACCACATTCGCCTTACCAGGATGGTAATGCAAAGTGAAGTCATAATCCTCCAGATACTCCACCCACCTGTTTTGCCTCTGGTTGAGGTCCCGTTGTGGCAAACGGTTTTAGCTTCTTGCAAGTCCAAACACTTTGAACTGATCTATCTGTAGATATGGCACCAAATCTTCAAAGCAAAGACAATGGCCACCAACTGCTATTATTATCGTGCATGGTAACTCGCCATGGTCTCTTTAACCGTCGGTGAACCATAAGCCACCACCCTCCCGGACTGCATCAAAACACATTCCAGTCCGTCCTAGGAGGCATCTCTTTTCCTGGAATGCCTTCTAACACAAGTCATTCTGCTCAAACTTGACCTCCTTCCGGGTCAATCTCGTCATAGGTGCAGCTAACCGGGAGAAGTCCTTAATGAACCTCCTGTAGTGCCCTACCAATTTTTGACTAATTTTTACATAGACCAAAAACGACTAATTCTTGACACAACCACCAGAGATTATTCAATCCTCAGCAGTTATGCCAAAAAACTTGTTTGACTAAATATATATAATATATTTTCCGCTGTGTAAGTAATAATTTGCAATTAAAATTAGTTTCGCTCCAAATCACGCAAGTGCACAGCTCATACAAGTAATAAAGTAGACAATAAGTCCGGATATCATTCCCACGAGGATTGATTTTGAAAATTTAAAGATTAACTACCCTCACTAGTCAAGATCATCATTATTTGAACCTCTAATTTCTTATAGAAAATTATCTTTCTAAAATAAAATATGTTGAAAAATAAAGAAATTCTAAAAGTACATGAATTAGAGAGTTTAATGGACTGAAATAATATTAGGAATGAAATCAGTATTGTGACCATCGATTTGCAAGTTTCCAACAAATATAAAGATAACATGAACTACAGAGTTATCCAAGAGCAAGTGAAAAGTCACACCACACACATTTTACTCTCCAACTTACCACATTTTTATCTCTAAGACAATGATCTTAAAGCTACTCAGAGAACTCTGATCCTCTTTAAGATCTAACTATTTTTCCTTCTCGGTACTTCACAGCCATCTCCTAGGACCAGAAATTGCTTACCCCCATGCATAGGATAATGCAAGCTCTTTCCAAATTAATTGGTACCTCATCCATCAATTAGACAAGAATTCCCTCTCTCCTTTATTAGAACACAAATAACATAGGTTTGAGATTATTCTTCTCAATTGAGGTAAAACCTCTCATAATGAAACCTGGTTAGATCAAGGGCTAAACTCTATTCTCGTGAACACACTCCTATTGTCACCCAGGAGGGAACCTTGAAGTCAGAGGTAAAAACTTCACCAGTGATATACCAGAGTGATTCAAAGAGTTCATTAGTTCAAATAATATCAGTGCAATTTACCCCCAAGTGACTGCTCCTTACTCTCAAGTAGTCCATCTTTGTGTCACTCAGAGGGATTCCTGGAAATCAGAGCAATGATACAATCCTTTTTGAGTACCAAACACTGATATTCTGAACTGTTCAATGTAGGAGTAATACTAGTTAAATCACTTTAATTTTCATACCCAAAACAACATTAATATATTAAAAATAATAATATCAACAACATATTCTTCCCAAAGGGAGCTTTAACCTTCCACATCGATTACAAATGACAATGACTAGTTGATCAAACAAATTCATTGAAATTATAATAAAACTCGAAGAAAGATTTTAAAATTTGGTGATTCCAATGAAGTTCGTATTTAATGAAGCTTGATTTACATTCATTCCAGCTTGGAATCCTAGTTCAGATCACTACTCTAATCTAAAACAAAGAAAACTCTAATCTAAAAAAGGAAATAAAATAAAAGATAAAAAATAACGAAAAAATATATACAAAGGAGGTTCCAACTCCTCCCAAAAGCGCAAAAACTTCTAAGATAGGCCAAAGTCATATGACTAGTTCCTGTAAAATCCTCTATTTATGTGACTCTAGATATTAGGGCCCCAAAAGCGAGGCTAAAATCACGCACTTCAAATGCCTAAAAAATTCCGCCTAGTCGCTGATGCTCAAGGATGATTGTCATGATAATGCCGCTGACATCGCACTGCTAATGTCGGATCAACTGGCGTCGCGACATTGAAAGTCCGCCGCAATTCTCAATTTTCAAACATCAGTCAATTTCGTGGTTATGTCAGCGATGTATTGCCTACATTTGAGATGCAAGATATAGATCAACTCTGATGTTGGTGTTACAACATGAAGTTGATGTCGCGACACTGAGATGCGTGATTAGATCAACTCGGCGTCGCTGACATTGGTTTTCCGTGTCATGACATTGAGTTGATGTCACAACACTGAGTTAATGTCGCGACATTGCTCTTCTAGTGTTGAAGTTACTTTCTGATGTCGTGCAAATGTCGCGACATTGCTTTTCAGCTTTACTTACTCGCTTGGATATCGCGACACTTCCTTTAATGTTTCAACTCTGATGTCATTATGCCGTGAACATTGCAATAATTCTCTATTCTGATGTCACGACACTACTTTGATGTGGTGACATTGCTTTAATGTCGGGACATTGGTGACTGATGTTTTTGTTCTTACAACCTTGCCCTGATGTCGCGACATTGCTTGTAAGTCATTTGTTGATGTCGCGACATTCTTCGCATGATGTCTTCAACATGAGGCTTTATCCCGATGTCGCGCACGTCGCGTGACATCAGATTTTTCCCGTCTTCGCTTGTCTGGGCTTCATTTTTTGATGCACAACATTGCTTTTTTGGTGTTGCGACACTAAGTTCTGAAGTCTTGAGAAGTGTCGCAGCCTATGTCGTGTCGATGTCATGACAATGAAGAATTCTGATCTATCTATTTCCAATCGATGTTGCACATGTCGCGACATTGAGTAACCGGCATGACATTTTCTCCTCCATACGACGAACATTTTTGCCTTTGGGTTTCCTCTTTGTTTGTTTTTTGTTGTTTTTTTTCTTCTTTTCTAAATTTCATAAACATAAATCTAGGTGACTCCACCTTTCATTAAATCGACTTAAGCCTCCGAATATACTTGAAAAATGGGCTTAAAAATAGATGAGTTTTAGACTCTTCAACTCCCCTAAACTTAAAGTTTTGCTTGTCCTCAAGCAAAGAAAGACTATTTATTTGTCCTCAAACAATAAAAATCGATTTTTAAGGATACTTTTCAATTAAATCATCTTTTCTAGGTAGCTCATCAATTTGGCCTCAGTAGTATTTCAGTTGTGACATCAATTCTAATTAAGTTTCATTTTCAGAATCCTAAAAATTTTCAATTTAGATCATTCAATATAGCATGTAATTCATAGTTAATAAACATATACAGTTCTTGACTTTATGAGTGTGTGTTGGTCTTCCCTTTATGACTAATTTGCAGC
Source organism: Tetrastigma voinierianum (assembly GCA_016808115.1). Taxonomy (NCBI): domain Eukaryota; kingdom Viridiplantae; phylum Streptophyta; class Magnoliopsida; order Vitales; family Vitaceae; genus Tetrastigma; species Tetrastigma voinierianum. The sequence goes on along the minus strand of JAEQBH010000275.1, from coordinate 646,403 downwards.
TTAGGTAGTCTTATGAGGGTTACTATGCAGAATGGTAATCTTTTAGAGTTATTTAAATCCCATAGGCTCGCTGGTCATATTATTCTCCACTAATGTAAAGTAAACACAACCTCATAATCAAACAGGTCTTTGAGCTTCAGAATGTATGGCCAGGGTACTTAGGCAGATTAACCGACATTTTAGTTCAATTTACCTAATCTACATACATTTTCTTAGCATTTTCTCTTCTAACTGCTCCTATTTTCATGTCTAACCAAAAAAATTTCAAGAGGACTCCCAAACTTGATTTGGTGCATCTTTCTTCATGTTTCCCCCTATGGCTTTTTCTTTCTCCAGATTTTGTATCTATTTCAATTTCTCAATTCAAAAGCTATTTCCTGTTATTTTGTTTCAGATTTGGAATGGTGTTATGTTTTACCTTTTTAAGCTTTCTACTACCCCTTAACAAGCTAGGTCAAGAACTCCCATACTGGCCAGACAGTGTTAGGTGTGCACCCCTAAGGACTTAACTTGCTCAAGGTAAGCAGGCTACAAGGCAAACTCACCCTCCTTAAAACTACATATTCTTCAAATTTTCTCATTTTCTATTGTGTACAACTTTTCTCAATTGTTTTCCTTCACATCCTTAATTCTCCTCCTTCCTTCAATTCAAATTTGTACTCCTAAACTTATTCTCTTGATCATTTTTTTGCTACACTGATATGCAGTTTTAGGTAAATTATGGGTTCTTTACTGTAAGGTAAGACTTAAGAAAGGTTTAAGATTCTTCTTTGTGGTTTTGATGATGAAAATGACATTTAGGCTCAATTAGTGTACTATAGTGTATGCTTAATAGCATATCAAAGGGTAGGATTTTTGAAAGGTCCAAACTGTCCAAGGATGGCCTAAATCATTTCCTGCTGGTTGTAATGTCTAGGATTTCGCCTTGAATAATAATGCATCAAGTTCTAGGACCTTTTGAAATTTACTGACAGTAAATCCAATAAAGTGTTCCTAACCCAAGCACAATCAGTTTTTAAGGTACTTATGACCAATGTGTTAGTTTAGTCATTTTCTGATTTATACTGTTCAATCATACTAGAATTACTGGCCTTATCAAACTTGCTCTCTATTTCAGTTTTTTCATAATCTAAAAATTTTAGGTTAGCTATCTTTGACATCACAACTCTAAAATCCTATTTTATCTCACCCATTTGCATTTCGTAGCTCGGTCTCATATTCGATCTCAATAGTTATGCATCTCGCAACCGAAATCTCAATTATTCTCAACAAACTGTGATGGCTATAGATCTCATATATGTAAAATTACAAGAAAATAAGAAGAAGAAGACAATTTTCACATAAAAACTAGGAATCGTTTTTTTTTTTTATTAATGAGAACATAATACAATGTCGGGATGCCGTAGATGAGCAAATAGAGAAAGAGAGAGATAGAGAGAGGTAGAGAAATAGAGAGAGCTAGAGATCATTTCTTCTTTCTATGGAATTTTGAGGGCTTGAGATTCACTAGTTCAAATTTATAACTGGCTTGAGAGGGAGTGAATTCAGGGATTAAGGATTCTGGTTTTCCAGTTGAACTAATTTCTCCCACAAGAGATACCACTCTCGGGGTCGAAGATGCTGCCTAATTGGTTTTCGTCTTTTCTATATAGACTAAAACCCCTCAAATTAACATAATTACAAGAGCCTTACACTTCTCTTGCATCCATGTTACACTTCTTAGAAACTTCTAATTCCCTTTACTGTAGTGGGTGGCATTAGATTTCTTATAATTGAAACTTTTTCCTGGTCTACCTCAAGCCCCGCAAATCACGCTACCAAGACACCTTTTGTAACCATAAATGGCATTTTTCCCAATTCGCAGCTAGATTCTTGTCTTTTGCACCTTTGAAGTACCGTCCCTGTGTTATGCGCACTGCTCAAAACCGGATCCATACATCAGAAAATCATCCATGAAGATCTCCATAACTTCTTCGCAGATCAGAAAATATAGACATCATGCATTCGGGAAGGTACTGTGAGCATTACACAAAACCAAATGGCATTCTCCTAAAAGCAAAAGTACCTTAAAGTGGTACAAAAGTGTTTTCCTGATCTTCAGTGCAATAGCAATTCTGGTTATATCCAAAGTATCCATCAAGAAAAAACAAAATGAGGGTGTCCCGCTAACCTATCCAAAGATCCGATCAATGAAAGTAAGGGAAATGATCCTTTCTGGTTGTAGTGTTAAATTTTCTATAGTCAATACACACCCTCCATCCCGTCAGCTCTTGCAGGAACTCATTCATTCTTTTCATTTCTCGATCACGTTGAATCCACCTTTCTTGGGAACCACATGCATTGGGCTTACCCAAGAACTATCTGATATAGCATATATAAAACCTGCATTTAACCATTTCAAAACTTCTTTCATAACTGAGTTCAGCCTCCTTTGATGCTCAATAGAAGTTTTTGCATTATCATCCAGCAATATTTTGTGCATGCAAATGGAGGGGCTGATACCTTTCAGATCTTCAATTGACCATGCAATTGCTTCCTTGTATTTTCTCGACTACGAAGAATCCTTTTGCTCTTCAAATTTTCAAATTAATGAAGCCGATATGATAACTGCTTTCTTTTCGGTTCTAAAACTCATATTTTAAATGACTGGGCAATTCTTTCAATGTTAACCCTTCGCACGCTTTCGCTTCATGAGTTTGTCGTTTGTCAAGATACTTCATCTTGACTGCTTTCATTTATACTCAAGACTCAAGTTTCCTTGTTAAATAAATTAAGGCAAGATTTTCACAATCAAGACTCTCAAGATACTGAAAATTCATCTCAATTTCATTGATAAAGTGTTGAAGGATACAATCAGAATTCAATTCAACATTGAGAAGGCTATTGTTTCCTACAGCCATACAACTGTTTGCATCTACATCAAGATGTTCTAGACTCCTATTAATATTAAAATGCACTGCTTCATTTCCAACCCGAGGCCGCTCACCTTTCAGACATCTATCAAGGCGTACCCAGCTTGTTAAGAAAAGGCCTCCAAACGAAGGAATTTGGGTATCTTCCTCCACCGCGTGATAACAAATTCACTAGGAAGATGAATTCCCAACCTCGAATAGGTACAATCTTCAAGAATGCCTTCTGTCAGGCTATCATCTATCACCATCCGTAATGTAATCACTGCCGTAAGTTCCCCAAATTAAGTCTCTACACAACCTGGATAGAGGCATCAAATTTATAATACTAGCTCCGCAATCACATAAGGCTTTCTTTGAATTCATATTTCCTCATGGAACAAGGAATGGTGAAACCGGTCGTGGTCCTTCATCTTCGCTTTCGAGCTATTGACAATGGCACCGCAGAAGCAAATAAGTTCACTATTCCCTCTCTAAGCTATCTTCCTTTTCTTGCTCGCATCTCCTCTTTTAGAAATTTTTTGTGATAAAGAGTAAGAGCATTTGACCGATTACTCGGTAAGAATGGGGATATTTATTTCTATCTTCTTGAAATGTCCAAGAATTTAGAAAATTGTTCTCTTCGACTAAGTCTCTGTCAAGGAAATGGCAATCAAGGTGCATAAGCCGGTACTCCTTCCTTCTTCACCACACACTACTTCTTTCGGTCGCTCAACTGGGTGCTCTTTCTCCTTCCTTTTCGCTCTTTTCCGCCGCCTCTTCTTTCCTTTCGTCCTTGCTGTTACTCAAATCCTTCCCACTTTAATTCTATTTGCCATGCAATTTGTCTCTTCTATGTCACTGTGGAATGTACCCCTTGCTTTGATTTGGCATATCTGTGGCCTCAAGGTTCTACTTGTGTCTCCAAATTTTTCAACGAGGCACTAGCATTCTTCTAAAAACATTTACATCGACTTGAAAGCTTCCAAGTCGATAGTTTTTGTTCATGACTGCAACAGCCTCTGTCATTCCCCATGAATTGCAAAGATTTGTTCTTTCAAATGGCTGAGTCCCTCCCCAACCCCCGACATTCATTTTTGTGCTTTCACCTCCTTGTCAGCCGGCCGTCGGAACCTTGGTAGTCAGCGATATCCTTTGTTGAGATTCTATCCATGCCTTAGCCTTGCAATGCCCCCCACCATATGAGAAATTCTCTCATGGTTCCTCAAATACCGATCGTAGTGTGGGCGTTAGGATTTAATGGAAATGGTAATTGCCTGCTTACGTAATTAACCTCCTCAAGACCATAAGCACTCTTCATGGCACCTCAAAGACTTCTTCTCATGTTTTCTTCACGCTTCCTATTTCATGAGCAAAGGTGTATTTTTCTCTCTTGTTTGTCCATCCTATGCATTATGGCATCCAACTTGCCTCCATGGCTATCATCTGCTTCAGCCCATGACCCCTTTCCTCTCGCTCTTTTCCCTTGAAACTCGATGGAGCGATATTGCATTTTGCTAGGTCTTCTATCGATCTCGCCTTCAAAGATTCTTTTTCGTTTTGAATGCTCCACGCTGATGAGGCATCGATAATGTTCTTAGATGTACTTCTCATTTAAAGCATGATACACTATGTCCATCCGGTCTTCAAATCTACTCCATGCATCGGGCACCTCTTCAAAGAACTCCTTGAATCTTTTCCTGCTACATATAAGCTCTCATCTTCCTTGTTGGAATACTATTATCTCTCTTCTTCTCTCGAAGTCGCAGAGACGGGGAAAGAATCTCGCCCAAGTAGCTTCTACCAACTCTTCCCATCAACCTAACCAAATGGTAATGATTCATACCATGTGGCTGCTATATCTCTCAAAGAAAATGTGAAGAGATGCAACTTTATCAATTCTCCGTCTCACCATTCAGCCCCACTCGTATTCACATCCCGAGAAATCTTCCCAAGTGCTCGCTTTGGGTCTTCAGGATGACCAAAGAACCGATGTTGTCGAACCATCAGAATCAAGGTCAGTTTTAGTCAGAAATTATTTGCATCCACGCAGGTCGCCTCGATTACATCACTCTTCCTCGACATAGGCCTCTGCAAATCCTCCATCAGGTCGCAATGGGAGGCCTTCCTGCCGCCGCCCTCTCGCTCCGCCGCCCTCGGTCATGTCTCTCAATTCAGCCATAGCCGCGCTTACTCATTTTGTCTTTCTTAAGCTCCCGAAAGTATTCTCCAATTCGTCTCGCCTGAACTCTTTAGAACTCCTGCTTCCTATGCATTAAAGGTTCTCCGAAATCAAAACACACCGTGACATCAGATTTTAGTCTAACTAAACAAATATTTTCAACATAGCTTGTTAAAGATTAGTGGATGATGTAGCCACTGCTTGAAAAGCTATTTTTGTTCTTTTCGTTCCTAAAATGTCCAAATTAGCATTTCCTTCTTTTGTTAGAATATTGATCTATTTAATTTTTCTCAACTTCTATGAACTACACTATATAAAACTTGTTTGCCTTTTTCTATATAGACTAAAACCCTCAAATTAACATAATTACAAGAGCCTTACACTTCTCTCGTATCCATGTTACCTTGATAATTTTGCATGATAAAAATAATTTTTCTTAATGTTCAGGATTTAAAAATAAGGGTTCGCCTATGACACCGCAAGTGCACAGTCATAAATAGTAAAATCTCAACAAGTCCGTATCATTCTACGTAGATTAATAGCGAATTATAGATCAACTACCCCAACTACTAAAATTCCATACTATTGGGACTCAAAACTCATAATGAAGGTTTTATCTAAACAACAAAAGTAAAAATCCTATAATATTGAATAATGTCAAACTAAGCTTAAAACAAAAGTAACTGAATAAAAATAAATTGCATATAAAAAAAATGGATTAAATCAACTTCTTGTGAGAAACGAAAACTATCAGTGAAATACAATGAAACAAACTAATTCCCAAAGTAGCTCATCACATTAATTGCCTCTATATATGGATCCGTTATTGTCCAAGATTTCCTAATTATCGAATTGATCTCCATATTCACCGATTAGGATATCCTTGCTTCTCTCGAAGACAAGATCAAACCAGCTACCTCAGATTCCAAATTCTCTTCCCAAGATCCATTTTTCTTTCTCAATACTTCAATAACCCATTTCCTCTCTGACAAGAAATCTTTGTTTTCTTCTCGCCGTGATTTTCACAAAGTTTCTACTCACTTAATTGGTAGCTCAACCTTCTTATTCATGGGTTTATCAATGCCTCCTCGATTAGATCTAAGCTAACACAGGGATTGAAACTTACCTTCAGATTAAGGCAAACTCTCTGATTATTTATATTGTTAAATACACCCCTCCAACTTCAATTATGAGCAAATGGGGGATTTATCAAAATGAACTCTCTCAAGTCGCTAGCCAATAATGGTAGTTGAACATACCCAGAAAAGAATGCTCTCAGCTCTCAGGAATCTCCGTCTCTGTGTCACGTAGAGGGCATCCTAGATATCAGAGTAAGATACACTCCCTCAACTGGTATTAGGTACTACTATTGGGAACTTATCCATTCAAACGACACCAATTAAGTAAAAACCAAACCCAAATTGATTCTCCATAATTGTGCAGGAAAGACTGTAACTAAATGTAAATCAAATCCAACAGAGTCGACTGGACACGTATTAATTAAGAAATGGAGCACCGATCACGTACAACCACTGTAATTGCAATAAAACTTAAGAAATGAATTCCAAAATTTGTCTAGATTTCATAAATTTTCAGCAAGAATACTTCTCGTAAAATAATAGATCTAAAATCCAAATTTCTACTGCCTCACACGCTAAGTTAAGATCTAAGACCAGAAAATAAAAATAAAAATAAAATAAAAAATAAAAACTAATTTAAAATATACACTAAGTTCCCTCTTCTTCTCCCTTTCCTCGGCAATAAGACTCGAAAAACTACTTTACTCTTCTAAAGCTATCTATTTATAATTAAAAGAATTCTAGTCGAATCCCCAAAATAATCCAGGTGGAACTCCGTAAAGAAAAAGCCCAAATTATCGTTCCTATGTCGCGAATTCCTCAAATTACAAATGCGGACATGGACTTCTTTGATCGCTTCATGATCACCGTGACCTCTTCTTTCTTTTAAGTTGCAAACCGGGCTGGTTCAGAAATGCTTTGATCATGGTTATGATATCGCTCGTGGTCGCGACCATTTACTCAGTGTTTCTTCGAAGGTTGATGTCGCGACCATTTACATGTCGCAACATCATCGTTTCTTTCTCACACCTTCGAAGGCGACATCGGGCTTAAAGTTGTGACCATCTTCGTTTTCGTATGATGACTTATGTCGTGATTTCGATTTCGGGTCGCAATTATGTCGGGGTGGCCCGCTTCATGTGTTTGCACCTTACGTCGCGACATCATTCTTTCTCATTTCCTTCCGTCGCAACCCCGCCACGTTGCAACCAATTCCTCCTTCCCACCTTATTCCGTGTCGCGACTCTCAAGGTGGTTTCACAACCTCAATTTCTTCTCGTCATTTCTTCAGTCGCGACCTTAATGAGTGGTCGCGACATCATTCCTAATCCTGATTTGTAAACGGTCGCAAGTTCGCTTCGTGTTGCTTCGCTTTGCTATAGGTTGCGAATTTTCAAACTCTATTTTTGGTCAGACTTAAAATCTTCTCAGTTTTTATGTCGCGACATCAGAGTGGTGTCGCGACATGAAATGGAGCCTTGCATTTAAAAACCAGTTGCAACCTCTTTCTTTTGCAAATACCTCTCTTGTGGCTTCATAGACGGATCCTTGTCGCGACCTCAGAATGGTGTCGCGACATCATTCATATCCTTTTGGCGTCGCGACATCAAAGTGATGTCGCAACATGAATTTCTTCCTTTCTGGACATTTCCTTTAGTCTCGAATTAATGCTTTTCTTTGTCACAACTTCCTTCTTCAATTCACGACTTCACTGTTAAAGTTCTTATGTCTTCAAAACTGAATTTGTTGGGATGTCGTGATTCTGAATGGCTGCAACTAAGCTTCCTGTCGCGACTTAAATTTTCAGTTGTGACCTCAATTCTGTTGTAGGCTGGTTTCTTCTGATTTTTGCTAAGATTTGAGCTTCTGTTGTATTTTCCTGCAAAATGAAGTTTGAGTAAAATATCCACATTTCTGCAAACAAATTAACATTTATCTCGTAATATACTTAGAAAAATGGATTAAAAATCTAATGAGTTTTTGGACTCATCACTAATTAGCTCATTATGCCTCTTCCCAATGGATTTCAGAGATCCTTCAAATTCACCATGGGCAGTGTACATCTTTTGGAGATTAGCATTCACGATATGAAGACTTTCATTCCAAAGTTTTTCCCTGTAGCTTAGGGTTGACTCCAGTTCCTCATCTCTTCTTAAATGGTTGCCTTTATCTCCTTTTGATGCTCTCAGACAGTACCCAAAGGCTTCGCTGAGTAGATTTTTCCATCTCTTTCTTCCTCATCTCCATAAGCTTGATCAACTCTTGATCTCTCTTCAGCTGATCATCTACAAAAGCCCTTTCCCTCTCTCTCAGCTCTGCCCTTAGTGCTCTATCCCTCTGTGCTAACTCTTCCTTCCACTCCTCATCTCTTTGCTGGAGGGGTGCTGCTAACTTCTCTTCTTTTTTCTTGTTTTCTATAACTTGATTATCATCTCTCCACCTTAACTCTTCCTTAAGATGCTCATCCCTTCTTCTCATTTCTTCCTCATCTCTTCCATCAAAACTAGCACCAAAACTACGTCTTTCTGGGCCTCACTTCTCTCAAGCACTGCTTTCGCTCTAATGTGGAGTTGTCAGATCTTCGTGAAAGGGTGGGGGAAGAGCATTGGTTGCTCTATGTAATCTTCGAAATTCCCCATTTCTTCCTTTTCAAATCTTCCCTTAGCCTCTACCGTAAAGGACTGCTTCCTAGGTTATTCTTTTCTTCTCCACCATTTTTCTTCTCGATTTTCTACCTCTTCATCCTCTGCTGGAGTTTTGAGGATTCTAGTGAGAATGAGAAGAGAGGCTTTAGGGCTCTTCTCTTCATCTTCTACCACTTTTATTCCCCCCTTAATACACAAGAGGGTGATCAAGGTGGGGTAGGGGATGTTATTTGAGAAATTGTTCCCAAGCAGAGTCCGTGAACGGACTCTTTTGATAATCCTCCCAAATCAAGTTCAAAGCCTTACTAGCACATACGTAGTAATAAGCAGCCGTCCCGTCTCACGCTTGAGACATGCTTGAAGGCTTGGAACACTGAATTAATACGAACCATACCTTATTAGTTTTAGTAAGATCCCTATCGAAGTGCTACGGCTGTCTCTGGGTCCTTTTCCATTACCCCATACCATTCATGAGTTCTCGGGCGATCTCTTCAAAGCTTAGGCTCTTTTAGAGCTACTCATACTCTGCATACTCCCCCACTTGTCTGAGCCCCAAGATTTGAGAGATGGCCTTTTCCCCAAAAGGGATCCATCTTCCCCTGACATAGCACGGTCAAGCTTCTCCTCCTCGCCCAGGTCAAGCTCAAACCTTAACTAGTGCCCCTCCTCTTCCCCCGGTTCCATGGTCGCTCACCGCCTCCCGTACCCTTCATTCCACTTTTTCCTTGAATGGGAATACGAGCTGTATAAAACCTCTCTCTTCCACATACCCTTTCTTGGCGAGATGCTTCTTGAGAGCCTTTTCTCCATTGTTAGAATAGAAGGCCCTGGCCTCTCCTTCTTCCACCATGACCTCTATTTCTTTAGGAACCACCTCGAGAGTAGTTTCTTGGTTCCCTTCCTCTGCCCTCTCTCTCATAACTTCTTCTACCACGTTTTCTATCACTTCAAGGGTCGAGTTAGTGGTTCGATTATCGTCAGCCGCAAGGACATTTCGGAGCAGGCTAAAGTTAGGAAAGATAGAGAGATTTGATTTGAAATTGAAAATCTCCATGAAGTGTACCTTTATATAGGTAGGTTGCCCTAATTTTGATGTCGCGACATTGGAGTTGTCAATGTCACGACGACTTGATACCCTTAGTGACTCAGTGCAATGTCGGACATTAGAGCTGTGATGTCATGACATTGACTTGATGTCGCGACATTGTGTGATTTCTGATTAACTTAAATTGATGTCGTGACATTGGAATTTTGATGTCGCGACATTAAGTTTTGATGTCGCGACAGTGCCAAAACTTTAATCTTGTTGTCGATCTTTTATAACTGTCATGTCGCGACATTAAATTGTCGATGTCACATATCGATAATGTACATTAGGAAATTTTTTGATTTATGGTCGCAACATTGCTATCGATGCTGCGACATTAAGAAGGAGTTTTCTTCTACAAGGTAAAAATTTTACTTGTTTACCCCATTTTATTTCTGCAAATTCAACTATGCCAGAATATAAATCTATCAAATTTGAGGAATCTCAATTCAAGCACGAACAGTAACACTCAAATTTTCAATTCAGTCAACCTAGCATATATTCATTGTATTGCAAAGATTATCACACAACTATGCAACAAAGGAACAATGAAGCTACTATGCAATTTCTAACTCAGATAGATTACACTCCCCCAAACTTAGTATATGCATCATTTTCACATAACAAGTAATGGAAGTACACTTCCCTTTGTAGTCAACTCTGCATAACTCATTTTGGTTGGAAGTGCTTCAAATATGACTTTCACATCTCCTTACAGCTTCATTATCCTAAAATTTAACAAAATTTGATTACATAGGTTGCAAATAAATTCTAACAAAACTACTCTACCAACTAAAGTATTTAGATACATTGAATTAAACAAAATCACACTAAAAGAAAATGAATTTGCTTGGGTTGCCTCCCAAGTAGCTGCTCATTTTTATGTCTTTAGCTTGACTTTGCTGCAATGTGTTCTCTTTTCAGCAATTCTTTTGATCTCTTTAAATCTGGGACTGTTCTTCATTTTGTCTTCCTCCCAATATGTTTCAGCCTCTGACCATTCACCTTGAATTCTTCTCCAAAATTGGTTTTCAGTGTTACTGCTTCAAAAGGGGTAATTGCTATTACTGCATAAAGACCACTCCACCTTGACTTGAGTTTTCCTAGAACAGCTTTTGAGCTTCAGGAATTGTACAAAGAGGACTAGCTCTCCTACTCTGAACTCTTTCCTCATAATCTTCTGACCATGCCACTTTTTAGTCTTATATTTGTAGATTCTGGCATTATCATAAGTTTCATTTCTCAACTATTTCAGTTCATTCATTTGAAGTAGTCTCTTCTCTTTAGCAGCTTTGAAATCACTGTTTAGTTTATTGATTACCCACATAGCTTAATATTCAAGCTCAAGAGGGAGATGGAGAGGTTTTCCAAATACTAACCTCAGATGGGACATTCCATAGAGATGAGAACAACTCCAGAAGCCCACAAGGCATCATCTACTGGATCACTAGTCTTAATGTTGGTGCTAATGCCTTTCCAATATGTTCTTTATCTCCCTATTGGATATTTCTGCTTGAGGGTGATAAGCCAATCCCATAACATATCTGATTCCATATTTGCTCATCAGTTTTGCAAACAGTTTGTTTGCAAAATGACTTCCCTCATCACTAATGATCATTCCTAAGGCTCCAAATCGCTTCGATATTTCAATAAATCCCACCACTATGTTGGCATCATTTCTTGGATAGGCCATAGCTTCCACCCATTGGATACATAATCCACAGCTAAGAGAATGTACTGATTTCCAAATGAAGGTGGGAAAGGTCCTTTAAAATCTATTTCCCATACATAAAAAATCTGCACCTCCAGGATCCCTTGTAGTCGCATTTCATTTCTTCTATTTATGTTGCCCATTCTCTGACAATTATCACATCGTTTAACCCATTCAGCACTAAGCAAGGTAGGAAAATAAAAGCCTGATTGGAGAATTTTCTAGGTTATTCTGTCTCCTGCAAAGTATCTTCCATATGGTGATGCATGACATTTATCATCAACTCCGCTTCATCTTCTCTCGGCACATCTTCTAATGATCCGATCCGTCCTCTTCAAAATAACAAGGTCATCCCATATATATACCATGGCATCAGCTTCTCAACTTTTTCTACTTAGAAGTCGAAATTTGGTGGCATGATTCCATAAGCTAAATAATTAACGATATCAACATACTAGGTAAATGGACTCCATATCCGACAAAGTCGCTCATCAAGAGCCTTCAATTTTGGTCCTTCTTCCTCTACAGTAAGATTTTCTAATCTTGACAAGTGATCAGCTATCACATTGCCACTCCATTTCTTGTCCTTGATTTCTAAATCAAATTCTTGCAGCAGTAACACCCACCTTATCAGTCTTGGCTTGGCATCTTTCTTTATCATTAGATACTTAATTATTGCATTATCAATGTGTATGATGACACAATCCTAATATATATGGTCTAAATTTTTCACAAGCAAACACAATGCTAGAATCTCATTTTCTGTAGTTGATTATTTCTCTTGTGTCTCATTGAAGGTCTTACTGGCATAGTATACTGCTTTGAAAATTTTCTCCGTTCTTTGTCCCAATACTGCTCCTATTGCATAGTCACTGGCATCACACATGATTTCAAACTCTTTATTCCAGTTTGGTGTTGCCATGATGGGAGCTATAACTAATCTGGATTTTATTTCTTTAAATGCAGACAAGCAAGAGTCATCAAATTCAAAATTGGCATCCTTCTCCAATAGTCTCAGATAATGAACTGAAATTTTGAGAAGCTCCTTAATAAATCTTCAGAAATCCAAAGATGTCCCCAAAACTTAATCCATTTAACTATATTGGGTGGCATTAGAGTTACAATTACAGAAACCTTAGCTTGGTCAACTTCTAACTAAGTTGTAGAAATTTTATGCCCCAAGACAATTCCTTCTGTTACCATAAAATGACATTTTTCCCAATTTAGAGCTAAATTCTTGTCTTGGAACCTCTAAAGTACAGTCTCTAAATTTTTCATGCAATGCTCAAAACTTGATCCATAAACTGAGAAGTCATTCATAAAAATTTCCATAGCCTCCTCCACTAAATCGGAGAACAAGGAAATCATACACATTTGAAAGGTGGCAGGAGCATTACATAATCCAAATGGCATCCTTCTAAAAGCAAAGGTGTCATAAGGACATGTAAAAGTAGTTTTCTGCTAGTCCTCTAGGGCTATGGCGATTGGACTATAACCAGAATATCCATCAAGAAAATAGAAATAAGGGTGTCCAGCCAACCTATCCAGCATTTGATCAATAAAGGGCAAAGGATAATGATCCTTTCTGGTTACTGCGTTCAATTTTTTGTAATCAATGCACACCCTCCATCCTGTTACAATTCTTTTTGGAATAAGTTCATTCTTCACATTTTTTATCACTGTGAATCCACCCTTTTTGGGAACCACATGAACTGGGCTCACCCAAGGGCTGTCTAAGATTGCATAGATAAATCCTGCATTCAACCATTTTAATACCTCTTTTCTGACAACTTCTTTCATCACTGGATTTAGTCTTCTTTGATGTTCAATTGATGTTTTTTCATTCTCCTCCAATAGGATTTTATGCATACAAATTGAAGGACTGATCCCCTTCAAGTCTTCGGCTGACCAAGTAATGGCTTTTTTATATTTCCTAAGAATTCTGATCAGTTTCTGTTCATTTTCTTTTGTCAAGCCAGCTGCTATGATTACAAGCTATGCTCTTTAAGCTCCTAAGAAGGCATATTTCAAGTGTTTGGGTAATTCCTTTAGAATTAACCCTTCAGAACTCTTTTCCACTTCTTGCCCCTTTACTTCATTGTTGCTTGACCTGCTTCGCACTAATTTCTTTAGAATTTGGTGCATCGTTTCTTAAATTCAAGATGGGAATTCGTGATATTCAACATCAAGAGCTCAATATACTGGAAATTCATCTCATTCTCATTCATTGGGCTTAAATTTTACAATCGAGAGATTAATCAGACTTACTGAACCGCTGTTCTACATTCTTACATTCAACATTATCAAACTCAGTTGTTTTAAGCCCGATTCATATTGAAGTGTACTTTTCTTCTCTTACTAAGAGTGAGTTCTCCTTCTTCACATCTATTAAGGTCGCTCTTATGGCAAGGAATGGTCTTCCCGGTAGCAATGGAATCTCGCTTGTCTTCCTCCATATCCACAATACAAAATCCACAGGGAAAATAAACTTCCCTGCCTTGATTAGTACATCTTCAAGGATCCCCTCTAGCTGGGCCATAGTTCTATCTGCCATTTGAAGTGTCATAGTTGTAGGAGTAAGCTCCCCCAAACTTAGTCTCTTCACAACAAATAGTAGCATTAGGTTAATACTTGCTCCAGAATCACACCATGCTCTTCCAAATTCAAAGTTCTAAGGTGTAAAGGAATGGCGGAGTCGCTTGATCCTGCATCTTCCTTGAAAATTCTTTTCCGATCACAAAGACCGCATGTGGGTAATAGGCTCACCACTCCTTCTTCATCAAGTTTCCCCTTCTTGCTCAAAATATCTTTCATGAACTTGGCATAATGAGGCATTTGAGCCAATGCCTCAGTAAAAGAAATATTCACCTCTATATTCTTGAAAATATTTAAGAATTTAGAGAATTTAGAGAATTGATCATCCATCTTTAATTTCTGGAGCCTCTGAGGGAATGGTACTAGAGGCACATAGGCTCTCACCTCCTCTTTCTTTTGAAATTTTCCCTACCTGGGCCACGCTCCCATCGCACCATAGATTATATTCTCAATCAATTCGAATCAAGCCAGGTTTCATTTTATTTTCCAATTTCTTCTTTCTCAGTCATTTCATTCTCTTCTCCTTTTCTTTTTTGGGGTTCTTTGCCACTCCTCATATTAATTTCCATACAATCCTTGCGATTCTTCTTTATGTCACTTGGGAAGGAATCCCTAGACTGATTTTGCATTGATAAGGCTAGCTGCCCCACCTGAGTCTCTAGATTCTTAAGAGATGCATTGGTATTGGCCTAATACACAGTTGTGTTTGCCTGGAATGTTGCTAACTTAGCAAACTCGTTCATGAATATTCACGCCTTTGTTCTCCCATGAAGCTTCAAAGACTGCCTCCTCAAAAGACTCCGGGACCTTCTTGGCCATGGGCTCTTCAACTCTTGTCGCTTGTTGCTATTGCCTAAAACCTTGTGGAGCATACTTTTGATGATAATTCTGCACTGGTTTTAGACCATGATGCACTCCACTTCCATAGGAAAAATTCTCATGGTTTCTCAATGCGTGTGTGTAAGGCTTGAAAGTCATAGAAAGAAGTTTGAAATTGTAGTTTCTGTTTCCACCCACGAACTAAGCCTACTCCACCTGATAGGGACCCTCATGAGCAAGTCCTTCATTATTCATGAATGTCTGTTCTCCTCCTTCCTCTGTTCCCACTACATTTGTTGAATAGCTTCTCATTTCTTAAGTATTCATCTTACTCATCAATACATCCAGCTTGGCCTCTATAGTAGTCATATTGTTCAACTCTATCATTCCTCCTCTTACTCTGCTGCTACTCCCTAAAGTCTCAGTTGGAGCTTTGTAGTTGCTCTTGGCCAAATCCTTAATGAGCTAGTTAGCCTCTTCAGCACTCTTCCTTTTGAATGCTCCATAGCAAGCCGTACTCCACGATTCCTTTGAAGAGTGACCATCAGATGATAGAAAATGTCCATTCGTGATTTGATCAATCCTATGTACTGGACATCTCTTCAGCAATTTCGTACCTTCCCAAGCATTATGAGGCTTTCTTCTTTCCCGCTTGAAGGTTACACCCTCTAAGGTGAGGGTCGGTGGAAAACCTCTGCTAAAAGTCAACCAACTCCCTCCCTACCAGTACTGATCCATATGGCATTTACTCAAACCAACGGGCTATCAGACTTCAATGAGAAGCGGAAAACTCCAAATTGATAATATCCTCGATTAACCCCATTCAGCTTGACAAAGGTTTTACATCCTTAGAAATCTTCCTAGGTGCTCATTGGGATCCTCACTGTAGATGCCCCCAGAATCGATGTCGGCCGCACCATGGTGATTGTGCTGTGCTTTAACTCAAAGTTATTTGCCTAAATGGGTTGTTGCCTTATAACTGAGTACTCATTTCCGATGACTGGCCTCTAGAAATCTTCCATGGTCCTTTGTCTTTAAGGCCTTTATGTTGTCAGCTCACGGTACATGCACCGGGCCTTCTTGATCCGCCATAGCTACCGCTTCAAGAATCCTCACTTTCTTTAGATTTCTCAATGTCCTTTCCAACTCAATGTCCAGAGGCAGCAGTTCTGCTTTTAATCTTCTGTGCATATGATAACTTCCTGAAATGGAAATACAATGAGATCAATATATAACATAAATTTATTATGATGTGCTTTCAAAAAGATCAGTAGCTAAGTCAGCTAGTGCAGTTAAAACTATTTTTGAAAATTTTTGATAAAAGTGAAAAGAAAAATGTCCAAACTATCAATTTTTCTTTTGGCAAGAATATTGATCTTCAAACTTTACTTCATTTCAATCCTCGAAAGCGGCGCTAAAAACTTGTTGATTGATTTTTATATAGACAAAAAACGATTGATTCTTAACACTGCCACCAGAGATTATTCAATCCCCGACAGTTATGCCAAAAAACTTGTTTGACTCAATATATATAATCTATTTTTTTCTGTGTAAGTAATAATTTGCAATTAAAATTAGTTTTGGTCTAAATCACTACAAGTGCACATCTCATACAAGTAATAAAGTGGACATAATAAGTCCAGATATCATTCCCACGAGGATTGATTTTGAAAATCTAAAAATTAACTACCTCACTACTCAAGATCATCATTATTTGAACATCTAATTTCCTGTAGAAAATTATCTTTCTAAAATAAAATATGTTGAAAGATAAAGAAATTTAAAGTACATGAATTAGAGAGTTTAATTAGATTGAAATAACACCGGGAATGAAATCAAGACAGGACCATCAATTTGTAAGATTCCAAATAAAATATAAAGTATGATCATGAACTTGAATTGTCCAAGATAAGGTAGTGTCGCATTGATTTCTTTTCACACCACACATTTCACTCTCCAGGTTACCACACTTCTATCTCCAGACAATGGGTCTAAAAAAGCAACTTGTGGTAAACTTGATCCCTTTAAGATCTAACCGTTTTCCTTTCAATACTTGATTATGCCTGCAAGTATTATTTTGAACCCTATTTATTTAAAGTTCTGAGCACTTTTGTGTACCACCGCTTACTAACCCGATTTGGCACATTGTCCCTGCTATTCTAATCGATCACATTTCAGGGCTAATTTTGTAGTTTTTGTAAGCTATTAATGCCAAATTTTGAATCGATTCGTGTGCACAAAGAATTCGAAATGAACTCAGATTTTAGATCAGAAATCAGAAGTTGAAAGGAGATAAAAGAGGAGCAGAAGAATATAGAGCAGAGGCAATTTTCGCATTCTCGCAAGTAAAATTTCAGATCATGCGAAATTTTCACACCACTGTGCTAAATTTTCTCCTGCACTTTTGACTTTTTGTCATTTTTACTCCCTTTTTCCCATTTTTGCCCTTCATGTGTATAAGTGTGAATTGAGGGTATTTTTGTATTTTTCTTTTTGAGAGCTTTATAGAAGCTCAAACCCTTGTAAAAGAAAGATTTATTTTTGTCAGTGGAAAATACGTATAAATGTGGGCGGTAAGCTCCTACGCTTCCTTTCTTCATTTTCTTGTTTTCCTTTGAGCTGGTTGTCAAACACCCTTGAGGATGACAACTCAAGGGATGATTGGCTAAACCCCCTCCATCCTTGAAGAGGAGGGCTACGGGGCTAGGTTTTTGAGGTAAAATGACGGTTCTCATGTATTTAATGCAAGCATTTATGGGTATTTATGTCTCTATTTCTCATAATAGGTTTAAATCTCTTTGATGCACCTTGGTTAACCTGTACTTGGCAAGCTTTTAGGGTTCAGTGGATGCTTATTGCTAGATCCACTGAGATTCATTAGTTGTCATTTATTAGTTAATGTAGGGTAGATTTTTAGGAGATAGATTTTCACGGCCCGGGAACATTTATGTCTAATAAATGCTATATTTCAAAGGAAAATTAATAGGTTCAATTTTTTGATAGTCAAACAAAGATCTGCCCGAAATAACTATAGGTCATCTTCTAAACACGAGGAAAGGGACCTGAGAACCTTCATTTGCCTTAGACCTCAACCCAAGAGTCTGATGTTTCAAGGAGTTCTTTCAATATTTTACTTCATTTTATTTTCGGGCCTATAAATCACCAACTCTCACTGCTTACTAAAAAACCCCAAATCCAAATTGAATCTTCACCATTTTAACTTAATTGCACATCATTTACACGAAGAAAACCCATCCCGTGTTCACCCTAGAACCACTATATCAAGCAAAGAACTATGCTACTGCTAGAATGGAGGAATTAGATTATAAATTTTTGCATTCCTAAGACACCTACTTGCGGCACGAATCAAATGGCGTCGTTTCCGGGGATGGTGCCATAGTGCAAGTGATGAATTGTTAAACTTGTGATCCTCATCACGTATTGGTGAATCCCAAACACTTTTTGCTTTTACTTTTATGTCCCCTAGCAGTTCATTGCTAGGTTGATTTGATTCTTATACTGTCCATACTAAAACTTCTTGTTTAATTTTTTTTTTTTTAGCTAACAATAACATTTTTAGGTAGCCCTGTGTTTGTCTTGTGTTTTGTCTTCAGGCTGCTGTAGACTTTATGCAATCCCGGGATAGGAACACTACAAGGCATTAGAAAGAACTAGTGTCCCATAGAGCAGTGGCTGTGAAGTGAGCTCAAACACCAACGCATGGAGCCCTCACTGAAGAACAAAGAAAGCCACTGTGGGTCAAAGTGATCCCAATGCCTGATACGTAGATTGATGAGGGATCACATTCACCCACCAAGGGTGAGTGCACCCTCATGCATTATCCCCCCTGCTGAGGATGTAGCAGTGAGACCTTATCTGGTGCCCCTGCTCCCAACTTTTCATGGTATGGAGAATGAAAATCCATACACACACATCCAGGATTTTGAGGAAGTTTGCACAACTTTCAAGGAGTGTACAATTGACATGGAGTTGCTGAAGTTGAAGGCCTTCCCATTGACCCTCAAAGACAAAGCCAAAATTTGGCTTAATTCACTGAAGCCAAGAACCATCAGGAATTGGGCAGAACCGCAGTGCACTTGAAGAAATTCTTCGCTGAACACAAGACCACAATTTGAAGAGACAACCCACACGCTGCTCCCATGACAATGAAAGGTTCTATCAATGCTGGGAGAGATACATGGAAACCATCAGTGCATGCCCACACCATGGATTTGATACGTGGATGCTGGTGAATCATTTTTATGATGGAATGTCCCCTGCCATGAAGCAAATGTTAGAGACCATGTGTGGAGGGGACTTCCTAAGTAAAAATCCGGATGAGGCCATGGATTTCCTCAACTATGTAGCTGAGACATCCAAGGCTTAGGATGAGCCAAACTCAGTGATGGTAAGGCATATACGAGATCTCAAAGAACCCAGCTGCAGGCATCTATTCATTTGCAGAGGATGTGGAATTGAAGGCTAAGCTATCCATCTTGGCTAGGAGGGAGGAAGAACTGAAAAGAAAAAGGTTATATGAGGTCCAGGCAGTGACTGAAGTCCCTCCACAGACCAAACCATGCTTCAATTGCCAATCCACTGGTCACCTAGGAGAGCACCGTCCAATTAAGCCCCTTGCAAGGGATTTGATGGTCAACATGCAAATGTAAGGGGCTGTAATAGCCTTCACCGATGCCCCAGATGGCAACACATATAACCCTAACTGGAGGAACCACCCAAATCTCTCTTAGAAGCCTGCCAAAGATATGTTCCCCTGTGAGCATAGCAGCCAGCCACGCATGGGTCCACCTCTCGCCAGCCAGCCAGCCTACCAACCTCATCTACTGTCGAACAAGCTATTGTAAATTTGAGTAAGGTGGTAGGTGAGTTTATGGAAGAGCAAAAGGGAATCAATGTGCAATTGGCCCAGAGGAATTATTACCATGGAAGCACTAACAAAAAGATAGATGGGCTCCAGTGATCTCAATCGAAAATAGATAACTGGGCAGATTCCATCTCCGTGATTACCAATCTACTCGGGAGGCATAAGAGAAAGGAAGATTCTGCACAAACTCACCCCAATCCTGTGGGGGAGTCCATGAGATAGGTTCCCGCCAAAGAACCTTGCCCCAAGGATGGATGAAGAAAGCAAAGGGTCACTTGAGAAGTGGCAAACAAGTTGATCAACCAAGGCCTAAACCCGCTTAAAGAGCACTAAAGAAGAAGAGGAAGGAGCAGAGCATATTCATTAAAGAAGATTCAATGAAGAGAAGTATGCCTCCTCCATTTCCCTAAGAACTAAGAGGCAAAAGGAAGGCATCTGAGCAAGCGGGCATCCTGGAAGTGCTAAGGCAATTGAAGGTCAACATTCCCCTCCTTGACATGATCAAACAAGTCCCTACCTATGCAAAATTCCTGAAGGACTTGTGCACAGTCAAGAAAGGGTTGGGCATTGACAAGAAAGCCTTCCTAACAAAGCAAGTGAGCTCCATTATCCAGTGCAAAACATTAGTGAAATATATGATCCGTGATCCCCACCATCTCGCCAACATTGGAGTGGACCCGCATGTACAAGGCACGCTAGATTTGGGAGCCAAGGTCAACCCACCGCCATACTCGGGCCAGATAAGCAGCTAAGTTTAGGAGCCAAGCCTACCAACATCACTTATCCTTAATGATCGACGCAGAAAATTCTAAGGGCATACGCTTGAGGATGTTTTGGTGAAGGTGGACAAATTTTATTATCCGACTTCTCAGAGTTCTGGATACGGAGTCGGTGGTAGAGGGCACTAACCAAGTGCCCATCATACTTGGGAGGCCATTTTTGGCCACATCTAATGCCATAATCAATTGCTGGAATGGAGTCATGCAGCTTACCTTTGGCAATATGACTTTGGAGCTTAATATCTTCCACCTAGGCAGCAAGCACAAATCAATGGAAGAACAACATTGTGATTAAGTCTACCCGATTAGCCCAAAAGTGTGAAAAAGATGCCAGCCCACAAACCAAAGAGGGATTGATGAAGAACAATGAAGAGTCCGATGGAGAATCCTGCCTCGCCACTCCCCCCAAGACCACCCGTAAGGCGAGTGCTTAAAAACAGAGGGACGTAAACTCAATCGCCGCAGCCCACCTCATAGCGCACATGGGAGGGATTCCTCCATGAAACTTAAGGACTACTCCAGGGAGTGGTTTTTACAAAGAAATTAGGAAGCCACTCCAATTCTTGTTAGACTTTTATTTGCTTTACTTTAAGTTTAATTTGTTGTTTTACATAATTTTCTTAATTTTAGATTTGTTTTATGTGTAATTTTTCTCATTTTCAATTATACATTCTCATAATTTTTGGTATTTTGTTTTACAGGTGAAGCAGACTCTCCTCCAGCTTCATCAGCATCTTCTCAGTTTCCCTCACTTTTTGTTTTGCTTTTCATGTTTTATTTTATTTTATTTTATTTTATTTCGATTTATTTAGTTTTTCTCTTTAGATTTTCTCTAATTTTAAGTTAATCTTTGTTTCTAGCTTATTTTTCATTTTTATGTTTTTTTTTTATTTTTTTTTGTGTTTATTTTTACAGTTTTTGATGAAATTTTTGAATCGAGAGGGATGGTGATACAAGAATCGTAAAAGACTCGAAAATCGTTTCGTAGAGTGCAAATTGCACTGCTGGTGAATTTTTTTCGTAATGCTAAGAATTTTCATCAACAAGAAATTCCATTTTGTTTTGCCTATAACTTTTTCATCCGAACTCCGTTTTAGGCATTTTTGGTACTGTTGGAAAGATTAGAGAGTGTAGAATCCAAATATAGCTAGAAAGAACACTTTTGAAATTATTATGAAGGTGTAATTTTCAAAATACTCCAACTGGTCACTTTTTTCCTCTCTTTTCTTCTCCTAACTTGTTCATTTGAAGCCCAAACGGAGTGAATAAGGTGTCGATGGAAAGCTTACGAAGTCTCCTATCCAAAACGAGCACATCTCATCAATGAGGTAACACTTCCTTCTCTAACTTTCCAATCCAAGCCCCATTGCGGACAATGTGAGATTTGGTTGGGGGGAGAGTTAGCAAAGGAAGTGACATTTATTTATATTTTTGTTATTATTTGAGCAAGACCATTTTGTGTTGTTCAGTGGCTTGCTGATTCTCCTTTTTGTGAAGCTGTTATACTATATAGCTTATTTTCTTTCAAAAATTGCACCCAATTTTTTTTTGTGTTTTACCTAACCTGTAGTTTGAAAAAATTGAAACACTGTCCAATTCTATTGATGTTAGATTAGTTCCATGCCTAGTTGAGTGGATGATCAGTTGAAATCTTGTTGCTTTCGACCCTTTTTCTTCCACCTTTAGCTATTCACACATTGTGCACATCAGGTTTCTTCAATAAGCTGAAAAACTACCTGACCTTCTAAACTTGCAATAATCCCAATTTAGTTTCGCTGACCACCCCACAGGTTAAGGACCCCCATGAAAAGAAGGCCAATGTGTCTTCCAAAATAAAAAGAAGTGAAAAAGAAAAAGAAAAGAAAAAGAAAAAGAAGAAAATTGCAACGCTTGCCTTGAAACCCGAGCACAGTCCGAGGGGTATATGGCGAAAGCCTTTAAAACTTGGTGCCCTAAGCCAACTGGTTGGGAGCCACCTACTTAGTGCTCGCTATACGGGTGGATGGGTGGAGTTTAGCAAGTTGTAGGTGCTAGAGTTTCGAAATCATTCGGAGTCCGGGGTGAAACCTGAAGAGTTTGTGGTCGAAAGATCCTTTTGGCTTGATGCCCTAAGCCTTAATTGGTTGGGATACATCGGTGGATCCTCGTTACATGTACTTTGGTGAGGTCGAGTCCTCAGCATTGCACCCCTACAACACAAAAAGAATTATGGAATAAGAGTGGGTCCTGTTCTATTTAGGTTGGTTAGTGTCCTAAGTGCAGGGGCGAGCTTGGTTGGGGAGAGTGCAACTCGGGACAATTTATTGTTGAGAACTGATAAACACTTAGGTTTTAGTGGAAGTCTCTAGTTGATTCATCAAGAAGGAGGCTCTTTTGATACTCAATTTTGTATGGCATTCATTCTCTCGAGATAGTTATTGGGCAAGGGTTTTAGTGATTCTCATCGAGGGTTAGGCATTACTCATTCACAACCTTTTTGAAACACCATTTTTGTGAACATCATTTTGTTATCGTCTTGTTTGCTCTCTCTTTCTTTCTTTCTTTCATTGCTATGACCAGCAATGTAGGTTGGGGTGTATTAGTGCTCAAAAGTGCTATTAACCCTATTTATTTAAGGTTCGAAGCACTTTTTGTGTACTAATCACTGCATTCAACCCGATTTGGTACATTAAGGTCTCGATTATCCTACCGGGACGCATTTTGTGGCTAATTTTGTGTTTTGTGTTATTAATGCCAAATTTGTTGAATCGATTCAAGCACGAAGAATCTAGTCGAACTCAACATTTAGATCAGGAACAAGTGAAAGGAGGAGCAAAGAGCAGTAGTGCCAGGAGCAATTTCTCAAGATTCCTTGTGCGAAATTCTTCACCACTATGCGAATTTTCTCCCGCACTTTGACTTTTTGTCATTTTTACTCCCTTTTCCCATTTTTGCCCTTCATGTGTATAAGTGTGAATTGAGGGTATTTTTGTATTTTTCTTTTTGAGAGCTTTATAGAAGCTCAAACCCTTGTAAAAGAAAGACGATTTTTTTTGGCTGGTTGGAAAATACAGAGCAGTGGGCGGTAAGCTTTCCTGCTGCTTTTCTTTCATTTTCTTTGTTTTCCTTTTATTTTCTCGGTTTCCAAACACTCCTTGAGGATGACAACTCAAGGGATGATTGGCTAAACCCCCTCCATCCTTGAAGAGGAGAGGCTACTGGCTAGGGTTTTGAGGTAAAATGATCTGCTTCTCATGTATTTAATGCAAGCATTTATGGGTATTTATGCTCCCTATTTCTCATAATAGGTTTAAATCTCTTTTGATGCACCTGGTTAACCTGTACTTGGCAAGCTTTAAGGTTCAGCTTGATGCTATTGCTAGATCCACCGAGATTCATTAGTTGTCATTTATTAGTTAATGTAGGTAGATTTAGAGATAGATTTTCACTACCGGAACATTTATGTCTAATAAATGCTATATTTCAAAAGGAAAATTACTGGGTTCAATTTGATAGTCAAATAAAGATCCGTTCGAAAGATCATAGGTCATCTTCCCAACGCTTAAGGGTAAAAGGACCCGAGAACCTTCATTCGCTTCAGACCTCAACCCGCAGCCCGATTTTCTGCTTCAAGGAGTTCTTTCCATATTTTACTTCATTTTATTTCGCCTATAAATCACTCAACCCTGCCTGCTTTACTAAAACCTTAAATCCAAATTGAATTCACCATTTTTGAACTTAACTGCACATCATTTACACGAAGAAAACCCATCCCTTTGTTCGACCCTAGAACCACTATATTGTAGTAACTATGCTACGACAGTAGGAGGAATTAGGATTATAAATTTTGTTGATTCCGGCACACCTACTTGCGGCACGAATCAATACTTCACAACCATCTCTTAGAACTGGAAATTGCTTACCCCCATGGACAGGATAATGCAAGCCCTTTCCAAATTAATTGGTACCCCAACCATCAATTAGATAAGAATTCCCTCTCTTCCTAATTAGAATCTCAGCTAACACAGGATTATGATTATTCTTCTCAATTGAGATGAAACCTCTCAGAGAGAAACTGCTAGATCATTAGGCAGATCTTAATCTTTGGGAACACACTTATTGTCACCAAGGAGGGAACCTTGAAGTCAGAGGTTAGAACCTCACCAGTGATATACCATAGTGATTCAAATAGTGCATTAGTTCAAATAATATCAGTACAATTTACCCCCAAGCGATTGCTCCTTGCTCTCAGGTAGTCTATCTCTGTGTCACCTAGAGGGATTCCTGGAAATCGGAGCAATGATACAGTCCTTTCTGAGTACCAAACACTGATATTCTGAACTGTTCAATGTAGGAGTAATACCAGTTAAATCACTCCATTTTTCACACCCAAAACAACATTAATATATTACAAACAATAATCCCAACAACAAATTCTTCCTAGAGGGAGCTTAACATTCCATTATTGGAT
Organism: Tetrastigma voinierianum; assembly: GCA_016808115.1. Lineage (NCBI taxonomy): Eukaryota > Viridiplantae > Streptophyta > Magnoliopsida > Vitales > Vitaceae > Tetrastigma > Tetrastigma voinierianum. Next base: position 621,283 of record JAEQBH010000275.1, on the reverse strand, counting down.
TACAAATGACAATGACTAGTTAATCAAACAAATTCATTAAGATTGTAATAAAAACTGAAGAAAAATGATTTCCAGAAAAATTTCCAGATTCCATTGAAGTTCAGGCATAAATGAAGCTTAATTTACATTCATTCCAACTCGGAATCCTAATTCAGATCACTACTCAAATCTAAAACAAAGAAAACTCTAATCTAAAAAATGAAATAAAATAAAAGATAAAAACATAAAAAAAAATAACGGAAAAATATATGCAAAGGAGATTTCAGCTCCTCCTAAAAGCTCAAAAACTTCCAAGATCGACCAAAAGTTGTGCATTGGTTCCTAGGCCTTTCAAAAATCACGCACTTCGAAAGGCCTAGAAACTCTGCCCTAGCTACTGATGTCGTGATGATTGTCATGACAATGTCGCGACATCGGAATTGTCAATGTCGTGGATCGAATCTGATGTCGTGACATTGAAAGTCTGCTGGGCAATTCTCAATTTTTAGTGATCAGTCAATGTCATGGCTATGTCGTGATGATGTCGCGACATTTTAGATGCAATATTGTAGATCAACTCTTATGTCACGACATTGCTTCAATGTCGTGACATTGCTCTTCTGGTGTTGTGACATTAAGTTGATGTCGTGACATTGAGATGCGGTATTGTAGATCAACCTCGATGTCGCGTATTACTGCGTTCTTCAGTGTCAGTTACTTTATGATAGGCAAATGTCTGACATTGCTTTTCAGCTCTACTCACTTCAGTTGATGTCACGACATTGAGTAGATGTCGCGACATTAGCTCCTTAGTGTTTCAACTTGGATGCTCGGGTCTAATGTCTCAACATTACAATAATTCTATATTTAGATGTCGAGACATTGCTTTGATGTCGTGACATTGCTTTGATGTCGCGACATTGTTGACTGATGTTTTTGCTCTTATATTCTCGCTCGATGCTCGACATTGTATCTTTCTTCTCTTGTCTAAGTTTCATTTTTATGTCTCTCGACATTGCCTCCTCGTGTCGTGGACATCGAAGCTCGATGTCTTAAGAGGTGTCGATCTCTATGTCGCGGTCGATGTCCTTTATTACTGAAGAATTCTAACTTATCTATTTCCACCGATGTCGCGGCGATGCCGAACCATTTGAGTAATTGGCATGACATTCTCCATACGATGTCGCAACATTGCTCTTTTGGTGTCACAACATTTCTGCCTTTTGCTTCCCTTTTTATCTGTTTTTGCTGTTTTTCTTCTTCTTTTCTTCAAATTTCTGCAAAACATAAATCTTAGTGAAAATTCCATAATCTTTCATTAAATTGGACTTTTAAGCCTGAAATATACTTGAAAATGGGCTTAAAAATATACGAGTTTTGTGAATCATCAATTAATCCCAAGAAACCGTGATATCTCTCAAGACTTACTCGGTCTCTCCTAACACATAACCGCTCAACCTTTCTCCGGCCCACTCTGATACCCCGGCCAATATCACATGCCCTAAGAATCTCACCTCAGTAAGCAAAATTCACACTTACTGAATTTGGCATACAACCGATGTTCTCTCAAGGTTTGGAGAACAATCCTCAAGTGACCCTCATGATCCTCCTTAGACTTGGAGTAGATCAAGATGTCATCCACGAAAACCACAACGAACCGATCTAGGTAGGGCACGAACACCCTATGCATAAGATCCATGAATGCCGCTGGAGCATTCGTCAATTCAAATGGCATCATAGTGAACTCGAAATGCCCATATAGCGTTCTAACGCCTTCTTATGGATATTTGTCTCCCTAACTCTCAACCGATGGTAACCGGTGGGGAGATATACCTTGGAATAAACCCGCACCTCTCTCAGCTAATCAAAGAAATCATCTATCCTCAGAAAAGGATACCTATTCTTGATAGTAGCCCTATTCAACTGCCGGTAATTTATACACAGTCGAAGAGTCTTTGTCCCTCTTCTTGGCAAACAGTACCGGAGCGCCCCAAGGTGAACTGCTCGGTCTAATAAAACCTTTGTCCAACAATTCCTATAATTGGACCTTCTGTTCCTAAAACTCAGCAGGCGCCATTCTATGCGAAATCATAGAAATAGGCGATGTACTAGGGTGCAACTCAATAGCAAAGTCTACAACCCTCTGCGGAGGTAATCCCTGTAGTTCATTCAAAAAAATATCCTCATACTCGCAAACCACCCGAGGTAGACCCAACTCCTGTCTCACCTCGTCCTCTAGGGTAAGGCTTGCCAACCAACCCACCAAGTGCTTGTGACACCTAGAGTCGTACACTGGGGTAAAGCGTCATGCTTATCCCCCCGAAACATAACACAAACATCATTATGTGTGTAGGCAGTAATCCTCCTACGATAACAATCAATGACGACTCGGTGTGCCATCAACCAGTCCATCCCAAGGATGACATCAAACTCTGACATGTCAATAACCTTAAGGTCCACAGTGAGTAGAATCCCTGAGATCTCTTACTCACAATCCTGACATATCTTATCAACCCTCACCCTAGTTCCTAGGAGAGAACTCACATGAAATGGCTCTTCCAAGGTTTCAACCTATAAGCCCAAATCTTTCACACAAGATGCAACAATGAATAAATGAGATGCACCAGAATCAAACAACACTCTTGCCTATAAGTGAAAGAGTAGAAATGTACTTCGACAACCGACCGATCTCGCAAGCCCGCGTGATAGAGGTGCACGGCATGCATGCCCGGGTCCTCGAAGTCCTGGCTTGTGTGCCCTTGCCTCTACCTCGACCCACGCCTTGGCCTATCCTGACTAACTGTGAAGTAATAGGGGCTTATGCAACACCTTGAGACTGATACTGGTTTCTCTGGCTAATGGTGGGGTAAGGAAGAAACAACTACGTCTGTACATGTCCCACTAACGATTGGGATTGGGGTGTCCCATAACTCTGAGATCCCTATCTCTGAGGACAATCCCGTCTCATGTGTCCAGGCTGGTGGCAATGGAAACATGTCCTTTGCCCTGACTAGCTAGTAGCCCGGCGTTTCATCTCGATGACTCCATCTGGCCTTGACCCCCGGTAGTCGCGGCCCCGGTCCCCGAAACTCCTCGCTGCCGTAAGTCCTTTGCTTCTTCCCTGCCAGTTAAGAAAGTTGGTTCTCCTTCCTTCTATCTCGACGCCGTATCCCGATGTCTGCAAGGCCGCCCACCTTCCTCTCAATGTCTTATTGTCTTGTCCATCAAGTCCATTCGCAGGGGAGGAGTCCCAATTTACCTTGGATGGACAATTTCAAACTATCCTCAAAATTTCTCACTTTGGCCATGTCCGTGACCACATAATCATCCGCGAAATGTGCTAATTCAGTGAACTTAGCCACATATTCAAGAACCGTTATTGTTTCTTATTTCGGTTCTAGGAACTCCCAAGCCTTTGCATGTCGTGCAGATACCGAGAAATATTTACCTATGAAGAGCTCACGAAACTCTTCCCATGTCATCACCTCCAAGTTCCTTGAGGCTTTGACCAAATTCCAGCATACTTAGGATTCACCCTCTAGCTAGAATGCAGCTCGCCTTATTCTTGTGGCATTGGAGGTGATCTCCATAGCCTCTAAGATCTTGCCAACTTAATGGAACCAATGATCAGCTTCCATCGGTTCCCCTTCTCCCTTGAAGGTTGGAGGATGATGTGCCTTGAAACTCTTGAGGTTACTCGCCCCTCCCTAGCCCATAGTTGCACTGGCCTATGAAATGGTAGCAGCTGCAACACCAATAGCCTCTTTGAAGGCCTATTGGTCAAAGGCCGCTGGTGATTGGTTGTTGTTCCGCTCACCGCCTCTGCATCCTCTTCCTCAACTAGCCATTTACATATGTCATATAGCAATTTGAGATTTCGTTTCTTGTCTAACTAGTAGTGCGTGAGCCAACCATTAATAGATAGACATCCCAAACTACCCTGTTCGTTCTCTTTCCCGAAACCCCCAAGGTTACATGTTCTAACCCTAGTGTTCCTCTTTTCCACGTACACTCTACCATGTATATTATTCACACAACACAAAGCAATCTTATATACATTTTACCATGTATATAATTCACGCAGCACACAATCATGTAGCATAAACATAAAACACACAATGTATCCAATGGTCTAAACACATGCCCATCAAGCCCTAGGTAATCACATATCTATGTTCTAATGCAACTGTGACATTAGAACACAATGAATCTAATGACCTAGACCCATATCCATTAAGCTCTAGGTAGTTGTATACCTAAGCTCTAATACCAAGCTGTGACACCACATAACCTAAGAGTCACGTTGACCAACCATCAACCTGCGGAAATACTACCTTAGGTAATCGTATACCTAAGCTTTGATACCAAACTAGTATCAAATATATCCGATATCGAGCAACTCAATACCACCTCATTAGGTCCCATTTATCGGGATCCATTTATCCATATTTAAATTAAAAATATGCGAAATTACATTTAAAATAATCCATAAGAGTTCGATTACAACTCTCTTGCAATTATTACATACCGGAACTAGATTGTTCCACGGTTTTACAAAAAGGATTTATCAAAGCCACATGTTGGCCTTCACACCGCAACTCAATAGCCGCCGTCCAATCGGTGTTCAATTCTACACCTGAAATATTTTCCCATATAGGGTGAGCCATGCCCAGTAGAGAATATTTCCTACAGAGGCTACTCCCCACCTAAGTGCAAATGTGACAGGCCGAAAACGCGGTGTATAAAATGTACGCCTATGTGCGCAAGTGTACGCTACTAGCTCTAATATAGTACCAACGGTATCTGGGAGCATCGATCCACAAGGACGTGTGTTGACTACAAAGGTTTTGCTTCAGATAATATCTCGAATAAACTTATTTTTTAAAGAAGGAATCGAGCATGCTTCATTTCGACTTCAAGCCATCGATTCTAATGAATTACCGGTATCGGGAGATCAGGTTATGTCTCCCCGCCACGCCTCAACGGATTATTTCTTAAAGATATTATTATTCAACATATTTTATACTATCGTATATGTGGTGATCTTTCCTACGGCAGATATCCTCTCGAGGTATATCCGCCTCTATCTCTGCGAAGGTTGAGTATCTCTATCCCAACTCAGTATCCCGAAATGCTTAATTGTTCTAACCCCAAATGCCACCTCTCAGGATCGGAATATCTCTATTTACCGAATCAATCGAAGGTCGCTTCTACCCGTATCCCTCGGATAACCTCATCTCTCGACCCTCGACCTGGGCAGGATTATGCCAATGTTGGCCAGACATTACCATATAATGAAATCGTAGATATAGAGCAGATGCAAACCAAATGATAAACAACGGAATAATATAAAGTACTAAACCTAATCAACAACATATGACAGGTTCAACACAACCCTAGATATAGATCTAGAAACATACTCGAATGAGAAAATGAAAGTGCTTAATCATAAAACATCATTCTAATATCCAAAATGAGAACAAAGATAAATCACGTGCACTTCTTCAAGTCTCGTGTCATCGTTGTTCGAATTCGTGCCTCGCTCGCACGCCTCATGTCCTCACTCAACCTTGCGCTTTAAATGCCGAGGTGCGATCCCGCGTCGACGTAGCGACGCCAGTAACGTCAGCGACGCTGAGACGTCACACGCTTCTGACAGCTGACTTTGTATTGTTGACCCAACGTCGCGACGTTGGAACGTCACGACGTGGAGACGTAGCGACGTTAGAACGTCGCGACGCGGCGCTCACTCTTTCCCCGCATTGCCTCCACATCTACCCTGCTTCCACGCAGGCTCTTTCACATCATCCTGCACCTGCATTCCACCACTCCGGCCATACTCGTAGACATATCAAACTGAAAATACATATTTAATCATAAAAATAACGCTTAAAAACCTAAGAAAGACGCTGGTATACTATGAGTGTTTCGTGCACCTATCACACCTCAGTCTTAACTTCTTGCTTGTCCCTACAAGAATGGCCTATGTATTGCAGACAATACACCGAAATAATCGAGACTAATACTAAGACAAAGGTTACAGCCGAGAAATAGGATCAAATTGACCGACTCACAATCATGCTAGTTGCCTCATGCACAAGATGCATACAAGATGTTTGACTTTCTAAAAACCCGCTGAAATAGGTGAAGTGACTAGTGCCCCAGATTCCATGGTATTCACAACCTTCCCAAGGACCCTATGTGCGTATAATGAATGACCTCCTGCATATGTCCTGTCTGACACCCCCAAACTTAAGCTCAACTCATACCTATTTGGAAGAAGCTAACTAGGAAAGGATAAGAACGCACCTCTTTTGTGAATAAGGTCTAAATACCTAAAACTTCTTAAGTACCTAAAATAAATTGAAGAAGACCTAGTACAAGGAGCTTTAGATGAGTGTTCCTAGCGGGATCCATTGCGACTCCCCACCGCTTAAGTTAAGGGCACCAGCATTAAGTCTCTCTCAAACTTCAATTCCTAACACCAACCAAACTCAATGGCTCTAGGTTGTGGAAAATCCATCTTCCGTCCCAGAGCTGCAGTGAAGTCAATGACCTCAGCCAAGTTGGCTTAGGCATTAGGCTTGAAAGGCCCTGACTGCGTTCCTGGATTCGATTGATGATCCACTTAGCTCAATTCACATCATTTTTTTTAATTTTTTTCTCTTTTTTTTTTTTTTTTTTCACTTTTCTATTGCTTTTTTTTCATTTTCTTAGATGGGCTCAATGGCAACTTTCCTTTCGACTAGGTGTCCCATCACTTAGGGGTGGTTAGCATATCCCGTTTGTTAAACTTTACTTAGTCTCGGTATTTTACGATACCCTTCAAGGTCATTAGTGTGTGAGTGTGATAGGGTTCTTAAGAAATGGTTTCTTGACTACTAGGACTTGGTTCACTAAGTCTCCCCACCTATTCAACCTAATTACCGAGTATCAAACACTGTATGTATCCAATCTTCCATGTCAATGGTGAATTCAGTCCAACAGTGATCCTCGACTTTCAACATGGCACACATACACAATTACCTACATGCAATCACTACGTATAAGAGAATGACTGCACACACGCAAAGCAAAACTAACACATAAACTGAAACTAACCGGAAACACAACTAATATGCTGAATGAAACAAAAATACTACACAAATACGAAAATGAAACACAACTAATATGCTGAATGAAACAAAAATACTACACAAATACGAAAAATGAAAACAACTAAACAAAAACCCTCGACACACTCCACTTCCTCTCTCCCAAAACAAATGATCCGGTCCCCACCGCACAAACGGGAGGTAAAGGACTCTCGTGATCACCGCGTGGTAGGTGGTGGCGGGTGGAAGGCTAGGAGTCACGCACCGGGCCTCGCAAGGACCGCCAAGAATGATGGCCTGATTGGCTAGTACAAGACGACACAAGACGAGAGCCTCCCATATTCCGTAGACGAGACTGCTCCCGGCCCTCGCCCCGTGACGCATCGGCGCCGCAAGAAGGTGAGAGCACTGGCCCCGTGGATCGGGAAGGATCGGGGGAGCCGCCCGAGGCCGGGCCAGATGGTGGTGGGTGGGTGGGACGAGATCGGCCAATGTCTCTGGGACATCGCTCAGAAGCCATAACGAGCCCGATACCTAAGAAGTTCGCCCTCGTCCGAGGGCTCAGACCGGAATCATATACTTCAGGTCGCGGGACAATCTTGCAGTCCGCTGGACAGATATGGCTTTGATGGGGTGGAGCCAGCCTCATTGTCGCTTATAAGCACCCCCGCTCGTTTGCACAAGCCAAAGATATGAAGGCCGCCTCTAAATTCATCTTTATATCCCAGCTTACGGAGGATGGCATCCCCTATAACCTACCCAACATCAAAAAGGTATATCCCGTATATTGGGCGTAGCTGAGTTGTGGCAGGCTTATACACTTCACACACGTCATTGCCGGAATAAGACGCGACGTGATGAAGTGATGCTAGACTCCAGGTAGAAGGCCAAATGCTGTCTGAAGTGGACCGTATGGCTCGCACTATTGACTTTCCACTCCCGCCATAGGTCAATACCGTATAACCCTGGGTAGCCTGTGGTGCTCGTGGAGCAGATCGAATGGCCCAAGGACATGCTCTCCCAGACCTGCACTTAACTCATTGATCGACCAGACCGCTCCACCATATGCCCCGCACCTGTGACTCTTTCTCGTAACGTGGCAAGGCTGGCGAGAACTCGCATCCGCACTCACGCAGCTGGATGAGGTGGTTGCCAAGGTTCAAGATCCCAGCCGCAATGGTCTTATGAAAAAGTCATCAGGGTGGTGAAACCCCTTCTCCTTGATGAACGATCGGTTCTTGCAGATGGTGCCGAACCGATCGGCGGCACCCTCATTCACAAACCGCGTGACATCGTAAGTGGGGGTCGGGTCCTCGCTGGACCGACTCCGCTTGGTAGGCAGTTTCTGCCTTTTACTAGACATTAGACCCTAGAATTCACGTGGTGGTGGCACCAATTTGGTTACCCACTGACCTAGACCAAAAAACAAACACCTAGTGTGCACCAAAACTACTAAGTGTACGGACGACCCTAAAGTTGACTCAAAACCCTAAAATATACCTACTAATACCCTAAACTTGAACCTGCACCCTAGACCAACTGTGAATGCAATGGTAACCCTAGAAGACGACACTAGGGCCCGAACCGAGTACAGTGTGGTGGGAAATGCCACGGTGACAAGAAACAGAACCGAGTACAGTGTGTGATGAGTTGCACAGAGAAGGTCGGAGGGCAATGTAGGAGCCTCCGACCGGTGTGAGAAGGAGCTCCGGCAAGGAACATAAGGGCGAATGGGTGCTAGGGTTCAGGCCGTGGTGTGTGAGTGGTGAAGAGCAAAATGAACTATTCTTGGCTTTAAATGTGGCAACGTCGCGATGCCGGGCAACGCGAATGCTACAGAGAGTGGCAAACGACGCCGCTGACGTTGATATCAACGCCGCTGACGCTACAGAGACTCATAAAACTACCGCCGCGACGTTGATTACCTCACGCGACGCCCGCGAGTATAAAAATGACGCCGCGACGCGAAATCCACGTCGCCGACGTGACGTAGACACTCAAAATCGACGCCGCGACATTGGAACCACGCCGACGCCGCAGAGGTAACGACGTCGCTGACGCTTAAACGTCGCTGACGCTATGACGCTTGAAACTCGCGACGCTATTTAACCAACGCCGCTGACGCGCGACGTATAGCTGGGCCCGGACAAGAAAGATTTGCACATTGATGATCCCTTGGCCAAGAAACCCTCCCCACTTGTAAATGTGACTTTCTGCACTTGTAATGCACAGCATGAACGGATCCACCCCAATACTTGCGTACGCGAGCCCTGATAGTAAATAACCAAAAAGAGACATCAATTATGGAGAAAACCAGCAAACCAATAGGACTAAAAATAAACAATAAAAATTGGTACTCAAAAAAGGAAAAGCTTAAGAAACACTCGGGTTGGGTTCCCAAGAAGCGCTATGTTTAAGGTCGCAGCCGACGATCTTGAATCTACGTGCTCTGTGGACCCGAGCCTTATGACTTCCTAATCGCACTTCATCCGATGCGCCCGAGAATGATCCGCTTGTCTCGCCGTAAACTCGCTCCATAATACGGCGCTTCAATCGCCGGGTGGCAATCGTGAATGTGCCTTTCTCGTGATGTGTAACTTCGCCCCACCGTGTGAAAAGACTCTTGGTCACTGCAAAGGCCCGACCACCGACTTCAACTTCCCGGAAAGAGTTTTAGGCTAGAATTGAATAAAAGAACTTGTCCCGCGTGAACTCTTTCTTTTCCGTAATGTGTTTATCGCTGTGCTTATTTTCCTTTTGTAAATGCGGCATTTTTCATAAGCTTCTTTCTTTCTCGAATTCGTCTAGTTCATCGAATGTGAAGCAGTCGCCACCGCCAATGCACTATCCATGTTTAATCGTCGAGTTACCCAAGAGGGCTCGATGTTCCAATTCCACTTGAAGATGGTGGCGTTTTACCATACACAAGTCCGAATGGTGACATACCTAATGGTTTGAATGCTATGCGCATATTGCCTCGCAGTGCATCTTCTTTCAATCTTTTTTAGACCAATCCCCTAGAGTCAAGTAACCTTCTCGAGAATGACTTGGATTTCTTGATTTGATACCTCCGCTTGTCCGCTTGACTATGGGTGGTATGCGAGACGTATGATGACGACCCATACTTTCGCAAAACCTGTCAATTACCTTATTGCAAAAATGGGTACCATTATCTGTGATCAATGCTCGAGGGGTTCCAAAACGTGAGGAATATGTGGTCATAGTAAACCGAGCCACGACCTTGGCATCGCTTGGTCTGTAGGGATTGGTTTCCACCCACTTGATACATAGTCACCGCTAACAAAATATATAAGTTGTCAGACAAAGTGAAATGGTCCCATGAAATCTATCCCCATAAATCAAACACCGACTCACCAAATGGATGCATGGGTGGCTCGGTCTTTCTAGAGATGTTCCTCGATCTCGGTTGACATTTGTCACAAGTGGAAACGAATTGATGAGCATCTTTAAATAAGGTGGGTCAGTAAAAACCTGATTGAAGCACCTTGGTTGCTGTTCTTTGACCACCAAAGTGTCCACCACATGGTAGAGTATGACAATGGTTCAAAATACTGTGCATTTCATCTTCGGGCACACATCTCCTATCACCCGACGGCCAGTGAATCAGAAGGATGGGCTCCTCCCCAATAGTAAGAGCCAAGTGTGCGAAAAATCTTTTCTGCTTGATAGTGGAATTCTAGAGGACTACTATGAAACACCAAATAATTCTACATAACTGCAAACTTTCGCTAACCGCCCCTTCTTGTCCTCAATAGAAAGAGTTTATCCGAACTGCCATTCATCGAACATCATTCTAGCCCTTCTAATCGTGAAAGATGATCGTCACTAGGTTTTCGCCTTTCTCTTGTCTTTAATCTCAACATCAAATTCTTGCACGTAAGAACCCATCGATTAATCTAGGTTTGGCATCTTCTTAGTCAATGCTATTTAATGGCGTGCACGACTGTGGACTACTACCTTGTTACTAATCAAATATGGCCGAATTTGTCAGCAAAGACAATGGCCAATGGGGCTCTTTCTCTCAGAGTGGCATATCCAGCCGAGCATCATTCAAAGTTCTCGCTTGCATACAGTAAATTACCCGAAGATTTTCTCTCGCTTCGCCTCTAAGACTACTCCCACCGCAGTCGCCAGGCCACATAAGTTCAACGGAAAGGACCAATCGGGAGCCACGACAATAGGAGCCGAGGATCAACTTATCCTTCAACACCGAAAAGCGATGCAAACATTGTGAATCAAACTCAAATGGGATCCCCCGACTAACAAGTTAGGACAACTGTTTTGCAACTGCGGAGAAATCTCGATAAACCGTCTATAGAATCCAACGTGGCCTAGAAACTTCGAATCCCTTTAACCCATGAGGGTGGAGGCAACTTTTCACCGCTTTCCACCCGCCCCCCTATCTACCTCTATCCTCTGCTGAAATCCGGATGTCCAAGGACAATACCCTCTTGCACCATAAAATGGCATTTTTCCCACTGGAGCACTAAGTCAGGGCCCTCTTCACATCTGCCGCATACGCTTCAAGTTTTCTAAACAATTGTCAAATGAATTTCCCATTACCGAGAAACGCCCATGAAGATTCTAATTGTTCCTTCAACCATGTCGAATATGGCCATCACATCGTTGAAAAGTACTGTGCATTGCACAACCCAAAGGGCATCCGCCGAAATGCTAATGTACCATAAGGACAAGTGAATGTCGCCTTCTCCCGATCTTCGTGAGCTATGCAATTTGATTAAATCGAGTATCCATCCAAAAAAGCAATAGTATTCATGACCGCCAATCGATCTAGCATCCGATCTAGAACTGGGCAATGGAAATGATCTTTCGGTGGCTTTGTTCAGCTTCCGGTAATCAATGCAAACTTCCACCCTGACCGTTTCGAAGGCGTGAATATGTCGTTCTCGCCTATGACCGCTGCTCCTTTCTTCTGGCATCACTTGAACTCGGGCTTACCCATGCAATCGCTCTCGAAATGGGGTAACCACCCCAAAGGTTCAGCCATTTTAAAAACCTCTTCCTACCTCCATCATTGCCTGATTTAACCTCCTCTCGCAACTTCCACTCCGAAGGTTTATGTCCATCTTCGAAAGCAAGATACGATGCATGCAATACGGAAGGGGCTTAATCCCTTTTCAATCGCCTGTAGACCATCCAAGAGCATTTTTATGGTCTCTATGACCCTCAACAACTTTCCTCTCTAACTCGCCAAGGATGCCGAGGATGATCACTGCAAAGTGGAGGCTACCCTAAGGTATGCATACTTCAAATGGTTAGGGTAGGGTTTTTAGTTCCATCTCGGGGGTGGTTGTTCCAATCGATGGCACCAAGGGCGTTTTAGCCCCTTCACCTAGAGATTCAAAGTATTTCCTCCTATTAGGTCCGAAAGAATCCAGCCATTTAACATATTCCTCAGCCTCTTTGCTCAAGTTCTCATAATCAACCTCTACTAGGCTAGCCTCCAAAGGGTCAGTGAGACCACTTTGGCTAGACACTATAGCCTCTACTATCTCTGCCATGAAGCAAGCATCACTCTCTCGGATGTCTCACTATCAAACACATTGAACTTGACTGTCAGCCCTACACTCGCTTTAGTTCTCCTTCGAACATCAATCATTGCTCGCCGGGTTGCAGAAACTGCTTCACCCAAGATTATGGGGAATTTCTTTATCTTCCTCCATATCTAATACAATGAAATTCACGAAGATAAATTTGTCGACCTTTACTAAGACATCTTCGACACTTCCTGCGACGCTTCATAATGATCCGCTCCAAGTCGAAGTGTGATTGTAGTTGGGCGTGCCTCACCTAATCCCAAACGCGCTTGAAAATGGATAAGGGCATGAGATTACCGCCGCACTAAATCACAAAGAGCTCTCTCAAAGATAGCATTTCCAATGGTGCATGGAATAGTGAAACCACCTGGGTCTTTAAGCTTTTATGGCAGCTTCCTCTGAAGTATGGCACTACATTCCTCGGTTAAGTTAACTGGTTTCAAATCATCATTTTCTTTTGGGACCAAGATATCTTTCATAAATTTCACATAGTCAAGTATCCGTCTAGGGCACTCAAGAAATGGGATATTGATGTGGGAATCCTTTAAAACACTTCCATAAATTTAGTGAACCTTATCCAAATTTTATGCTTCTTTACGCGCCGGATATGGAATTGGTGGGTCGGGCTCATTTCGCAGAGTTGTCTCAGACCGCTTCTCATTAGGTTGATCTTTTCGCATCATCATTCTTGCTCTGGCTGGATGACCTTTCTCGGGTTTCCTAACCTGCTCTACAACCGGGCTTCAGACCGTAGTTCCAATTCCTTCCCACTTCTCAAAGATGATCAATGCTTTAACATGTTCATTCCTATCTCTTCATTTATCAATTGCTCGTACGAACCCGGGCCGCTTTCGCTTAATAAGCCTAAGCATTTGACCCATTTGTATTCCTCCAAATTCTCACCAGGCCGCTTGATTGTTCAATCAGCCGCCTGGGCCGCGCATATCTTCGCTTGGTCTCATTCATGAAAGCAGAGTGGGAGGTTAACATCTGTGCAAGAGCTTGTTCTAAATCCACCTTTTTCTCAGAGGGTGGTTCACTAGTTCGGTTCGATGGCGTATTGTTCTGATTATTCCGCCACTCATACCCTTCTGATTGTTCACTATTCTCGTCTCCGACCATTACGCCACCGCTCCCGATTTTGGATTATGATAACCGCTTCCACAATGCCCTTGCCACGGTGATTGACTCCGATTGAACCTGACACGATCGGGCCGCTTCTACCGTAGGGTTCCCCTAATCGACATTCCCGCGCACAGCCGTCCCCTCCGCTGCACCGCATAACCCAATGGCCATTCCGTACGGCATTTGCTGTACCTTGCTGTCTAGTCAACTACTTGGTCAGCTGTGCGACATGATTAACCAGATTGTTGAGAACCTCATTATCTGTGCCACCCATGGCTTTCACTAGTGTAGTTTTCTCTCTAGGCCACTGGTTGGTGTTGGTTGCAGCATCCTCCAGAATCTAATAGGCTTGGTCCGTGGTTTTCTTCATATTAAGTGCCCTCCAAACAGGCATCAATCAATTGCTCTAGTAATGCCTCACCATTATAAAGGAAGTGGACTTGCATCCATCCGTTATTCAGATTTTCGGCATCTTCTTTAGTAATTCGTGAAATTGCCCCATGCCTCTCGCCAGCTCTCTAGTTGCCCAAAAGTATTGATCTCTGCACAAGTTGTGCAATTTTCAAGGTGGAAGAACTTGGTCGAATTTGTGCACTAAGTCGCTCCACGAGGTAATGGAATCTGGTGGTCGACGGTTAGGCCAATGCTTGGCTCGATCACCTAGTGAGAGCTGGAAAAGTTTCAACCCAGTGCCTCCTCGCAACTCCATTGTACTCGATCGTATCCCACGCACTTCAAGGAAGCTCGTCAAACGTATATTCGGTTCTCACGGGTAGTCCATGGAACAATATATCCCGCAGCGATCCGTAATGTTATCGACTTCCGCCGTTGTTTAGTTCAATTGGTGGTCGCCCGATAGCCGCTCTAACAATTGTAGGCTTAGGAGTGCAAACTCTTCTAGCAACATATGGATCATCCGTCGTATAAACGGCTCGGGTGCTCGACTTTCCATGATTACCATTTCGGGCCCTCTCCGGGGCTCGCTTTGCTCAATGCTCGTGATCCCGCTTCTTCATTATCACCCATGTTTGCTAAATTTGATCCGTTTCGCTCGTTTCTGGCGTATTCTGTAAAGTTCTTTTCCGCTCGTGGATCAAATAAGTGCTGTTAACTTGATCTCTCGACGCCGCATGTACTCACCAAACCTACACTGCAGAATAACACACCGAACCAACAAGACCAAATTACCAAGACTCTGTAAAAAATAAACAAAACAAAGAAAATTTCCCAGCAATATCCAATTGCTTTATTCTCTATATCAATCTAAACTCGTCACCTCGCAATCCGCCAAACTTGACAGCCGAAAACGCGGTGTATAAAATGTACGCCTATGTGCGCAAGTGTACGCGTCGCCCCCAAGTAATATAGTGTACCAACGGTACGGATATCGATCCACAGGGACAGGTGTGTTGACTACAAAGGTTTTGCTTCTTAGATAATATCTGAATAAACTTATTTTAAAGAAGGAATTGAGTATGTTTATTTCACTAAGCCACATTCTAATGAATTACCGGTATTTGAGACTAGGTTATGTCTCCCCCCCTGTCACGCTCCAATGGATTATTTCCTTAAAGATATTATTCAATATATTTATAAGCTGTCGGCGTATGTAAGTGATCTTCCTTACGAGATATCCTCTCTCGAGGTATATCCGCCTATCTCATGAATAGAGTTGAGTATATCTCTATCCCAACTCAGTATTCCGAAATGCTTAAATGTTCTAACCCCAAATGCCACCTTCAGGATCGGAATATCTCTATTTACCGAATCAACTGAAGGTCGTTTACCTGCATCCTCGATAACCTCATCTCGAATCTGATCTCCGCAGATTATGTCAATGCTACGACATTACCATATAATGAAATCGTAGATATAGAGCAGATGCAAACCAAATGATAAACAACGGAATAATATAAAGTACTAAACTTTAATCCATCAACATATGACAGGGTTCAACACAACCCTAGATATAGATCTAGAACATAATGAATGAGAAAATGAAAGTGTTTAATCTTAAAAACATCATTCTAATATCCAAAATGAGAAACAGCATAAATCACGGGCACTCTTCTCAAGTCCTGTGGTCATCAAGCCGCCTGAATCTCCGTGCCCCGCTCGCACGCCCCTCTCGATGTCTCGACTCAACCTTTGCGCTTTAAATGCCGAGAGGTGCAAATCCCGCGTTTATCGTCGCAACGCTGCGAACGCTTTGACGCTGAGACGCCGCGGACGCTTTCCGATTGTTGACTGCATTGTTGACCCAACGCCGCGACGCTGGGAACGTCACGGTGGGAGACGCCGCGACGCTAGAACGCCGCGACGCATCGCCACTTCCTCGCATTGCTCTCCATTACTCCAATTTGCTTCCACAGCTCTTTTCACATCATCTGCACCTGCATTCACCGACTACCATACTCGCATAACAAAACTGAAAATACATATTTAATCATAAAATAACGCTTAAAAACCTAAGAAAGACGCGGGTATACTATGAGTGTTTCAAGCACTCATCAACATGCAATGGTCATGTTCCACAAATTCACATTCGCGTTCCAAGTAAAAATATGCAATTTCTACTATGGAATCCTACATGCCAGGCCATGAAATAAGATGAGACTCAATCACGTACCATGCCCCGAGTCCTTACCGACTCCATACTCGAGTCTTTATCGACTCCCATACTCGAGTCTTTACCGACTCCTACCACACAATGCAAAGCCTATGTGTGATAAACCATCATTGATGAATCGCATCCAATGAACACTTTGAAATAAAAGTAGTTTGTTTATAAACCAAAACTTTTATGGATGTCATAATTTCAAATGATCTTCTTATATTCAAAACTATGTGTCTTTTGTGGGCAGCGGATTTTTGAGGTCTCATTGCAGAACTCCGCACGCCTTCCGACACTTTTTGGACTTTCACTGTAGGAGTGTCTGAACCAGTCTAGGTCTTTCATCCGACGAAGAATCTAACCCTTCTTGTTGTTACCCAACATAAGTTTTCTTTACCACTTTATTCAAACGTGTGACTCTGTTAGACTTCGTCCAACTTGACCAATCCCACCCAATCCATCACCAAAAGCAATGTTGATTTTTCAACCATGCACTTACCCCCATTCCATGTGATGTCCCTGTGCATATGCAATGTAATGCACCATTGCATGTTATGTCATGGCACATGTATAATGAATGCTACATGTGTAACACAATCCACACCACTCACTGGGTGTCATGGACAATCACGTCACCTGCATATGACTTCCATACATCATTTCATTGATATCGACATCAACATCCAACATGTCATTTTATGTTCAAGCAAAGACACACACACAATCAAGCCATATAATGGCCATTTGCACATAGAAATTCATCACATGTCAATACATTAGAACACACACATTGACATCCAAACATGTCACTCCTAAGTCAAGCAATGACACTCTCAAACAAGTCATACAATGGCCCCGAATCGCTTAATAAACAACCAAAACCGGACCAAAAATCGACCTAAAATGTAAAGCATGAACACAGCCTCAACACAATCATAGCTCCGCCAGCGTAGCCTATCTTCCTAGGGCGGCGGTCTCGCGCTAGCAAAGCCCTCGCCTAGGTGGACCAGAAAACCCCAAAAACCTGTCCTCAAGCTCGCCTAACGAACACTCCTCTACTCAGGCGGCATCCTCTTCCTAGGGAAGCCTCATCCTCGCCTGTGCGAGCACACCGTCTGTGCAAAGGATGCCCAGACAGAACTCGAACATCTGACCATTTGGCCTAAAAATGGAAAATAAACCAAGGTAGGAAGAATCCCTACCTCTTGGAGCATAGAAGAAACCCTAGGAAGCCTCGTGGACACTTCCAAAATCGAAACCTTTCATTTCCCAAACTCCTCGTTTGGATCCTCGACAAATCCCACCTTTTTCGGTACCCACGCATAGCCCTCGTTGATGCGATTAACTTTCGTTCTTAGCCCGACGAAAACCGACCAACGGAACTCCGTAGATCGCGGAAAGAAGCCCTTGGCTCTCCTGTTTCCCCTTTTTGTTTAAGTTTAAGTTGTGGCCCATGTGCTCGGGCCACGTGTCCATACCTGCCCAGGTCCGATTTTTGGCCCGAAGCGATTTATTTCGTCTCAATTCAAGTTCAAATCTTATTCCATGAACTTAACTCAAGTTATTTCCTAACTCCGAGATTTTCGTAAAAATCTCGTCCTTTGGAGTCACTGGACACTCATCACCCCGAAAAAAATTGAAAATCTCACTATTTCGGAATTCAATGCAATTCGTTTGGGTAACTAGATTTCGAGAGACGAATCCAACGATGAGGTCCGTTTCATCATCCGAGATCTAGAAAATTTACAGGTTTTCAACCTGTACTAAAGCGTCAATTTACTGTTTTGCCCTATTTAGAAAAATTCGATTTTTCCATGGTTTTGCATATGATGGTGCTAAATATAATTTCTAGCTAGCACAACATATAAAGCTCGTCTGCCAGGGTGCCTAAGGAGTAAAATGAATTTATCATTCACATACTCAGGGAAAGAAGCCGGGCTAGCTAATTTTATTATTTTAAGGACGTAGAAGAGCCGTAGATTCCGTTTGTCGTATGGATGATAGGAATATAATGAGCAAACATACCCATATATTGTCTGTTTCGAAATAAAATTCTTGACCATATACATATATCACATTGATTTTGCCAAAAGCATTGGAAATATGGGACTATAAGAAACAAATGAATGCATGATAGTGAGTAAATTGATCACTCCAATTGACTAATCGATATATGCTTTAGATCGATTTGGAAACTAAAAAGTACTAGTGAAAAAAAAAACCTGAAGAAAACGATTTTTTTACTAAATTTGAATAAATATATAAAATAAAGTTATTAGGTTTAAATATATTTTTTATTTTCCTCCAAATTATAATTTTTCCCTTCCACTTCTTATATATATTTTCTTTCCTTTATACTTTTTGAGTTCCAAACCGAGTCTTTATTACAAGACGTGATTTTCTGTCCTAATACTCAACACAACTCTCATGGACTCACATATCCATCTTAAACATGCATCCCCTAATATAGCTCCAATTATGTAAGACAAGGTAATGGAACTGTTGCCAGTGATTGTGATTTGAATTTAGAACTATTTACAGATAACCAGAAAAAGAAAGAGAGAGAGAGAGAGAGTAATTCACATTCTTAGCATTAGAGCTAGCCGGCTTTGGACTGTAATATTTGTGGGCGAGGTACACAATGATAATTTTGAGAACCCAATGAAGGAGAGTTGGGCCAAGTTCCTATAAAAGGCAGTTTGCTTCGAAATACAAGCACTTCATCTTCAAGCTTCCGAGAAATTCTTTCCAATGGGAAACACGGCATATCCTCCTACATGGCTTCTCTTGATCAGTCTTGCTTGCGCTCTGTTTATTAGCTGCAGTGGAGCAGCCGACAAAGATAGAAAGGCAGATAATCTCTCCCAAATGCTTTTCTTTTTCTGTTTTTTGTGACAATTTCACCAACTTATCGATTTTGATTGTTATATAACGGACTTGCAGGATTACATTGTGTACATGGGTGACCTTCCTAAAGGTCAAGTGTCTATACATCCCTTCACTAACCTACTCCAACAAGTCAATGGCAGGTTATTATAAGCCTTTTTCCTTCTTTTATTTTTGGCTAAGACATGTACCATTTTCTTATATTTGATTTCACCATGAAAAATATAAAAAAATCAAATACACTAAAATTTCTCAGAGAAACAAATAAAATGAGTTTGAATAAACATATAAAATTAAATCAATTAATTTATTAAATTTAAACTTATTTTTTTATTTTTCTTAAATTTTATTTTCTTCAATTTTTACTCTCTGTTTTCTTTCCTTAGTACGTTTTGGGTTTCAAAGAAAGCTTGTTTCCTTAGTACTTTTCGGGTTTCGAATGAAATATAAACAAACCATGGGTGGAAAATTACATAACATACACATGGATTATGATCCAAAAAAAGAAAACACACTGGAAAATGTGCCAAGAATGAAGATGTATTAGTGGCCTAACTTCTTTAACGGAATGCATTCAACAGTAGGGCGTCAGAGCATCTACTCCATAGCTACAAGAGGAGCATCAACGGGTTCAACAGAAGGTTGACGGAGGAGGAATCAAAGAAACTCTCCAGGGGTGAATTGTATATTATCTTAATTGTTATAGATTTGTTCGTGGAAATTTGATTATAACTTTGTATATTGTCCAGGCATGAAGGGGGTTGTGTCTGTGTTCTTAAAATGGAAAGAAGGAAACTCCTACCACAAGGTCATGGGACTTCATCGGTTTTCCCCAGAATGTTAGTCGGACAACCGTTGAGAGTGACATTATTGTTGGAATGCTGGACACTGGAATCTGGCCTGAGTCTGATAGTTTCAATGATACAGGGTTTGGCCCACCACCAAGCAAATGGAATGGCACTTGCCAAACCTCATCCAATTTCACTTGCAACAAGTAAATAATCTTCTTTCACCTGCAATGTGATACACTGGCCTATTTGGTTACAATTTTTGAAAACATTTTTTCTCTAAAAAAACGAGGAAAACATAGATAACAACGTTTGATTCCCTTTTTTCAAAAACAGTTATATCACACAAACAAGAATTTAAAACAAGAACAGTTTTCAAATAATACCAAAATAGTGTTATCTGTGTTTTTAAAAACTATTCTCAAAATCAATTTTTTAAAACTGGGTAAAAACATGCCCATAGAAACCCTACTACTGCTTAACAACTAATTTAATGCTATGTATACAGTAAAATAATTGGAGCTAGATACTATCGAAGTGATGGACAAGTGCCCCCAGATGATTTTTCATCACCAAGAGATTCAGAAGGCCATGGTTCACATACTTCATCCACAGCAGCTGGAAACCTGCTGCATAAAATGACATACGGGGAGGAGAGGCACTGAGAGGTTTTGTCACATTTGCAGTGTACAAGACATGTTGGTCAGATGGTTGTTATGATGCTGATATCCTGCAGCATTTGATGATGCTATTGCCGATGGAGCTGCTGATATTATCTCTTTCAGTTGGAGGTTCATTCCTTGATTACTTGAGGATTCACTGCATTGGAGCTTTCCATTCCATGAAGAATGGAATACTAACATCTAATTCCGCCGGTAATTCCGGCCCTGATCCCTATTCTGTTGAAAATTTCTCGCCTTGGTCTCTTTCAGTTGCTGCTAGCATCATTGACAGAAAGTTTGTGACCGGGGTGAAGTTGGGAAACAACGAGAGATATGAGGTGAGCAAATTTCCAATCTCGTGCATTTTTATCATATTTGAATGTTAATATGAATATCATGCCTTATAATAAATTTCTCAAGAATAAACAAACCAAACCGAGCTAAGAATGTATTTTCAAATCAACAAATAACGATTCAAATTGTAGAAAGAGATTTTGAACCTGAAAACCAAGCTTCTAATACCTTATTAAATTATCAATTGTCCTAAAAGCTCAACCTAATAGGATTTGAGTTTAATATGAAGATCATCTTTAACAGAATATAATTGTCCAATGCATTATCTACCTTACCAAATTGTCTTGACCTATTGATTAATTTCGTGTAGGGAACACTTGCTCTAAACACTTTTGAAATGGACGGTATGTTACCTCTCATTTGGGGTGGAGATGCTCCAAACACATCAGCAGGATATGATGGATCAGATTCCAGGTGAGGATTTGGAATCTTTAATGTTCATATAGTTTGTCCATTTAAATGAAGCTTCAAAATTTATCATGAAATGCATGCAGGTATTGGGTAACGAGGCACTTTTGAATAAGTCTAAGGTGTGTGGTAAAATCAAAATTCTGTGACGGTTTGAGGAAGGGCTGGAGCAATAGCTGGAGCAGCAGGGACTGTCATGCCAAATGATGAGTACCCAGATATGTCCTTCGCTTTCCCCTTACCTACAGCTTGCTTGGACTCCGGAAATTCTAGCTACGTTCACGAGTACATAAACTCAACTAGGTACTTTTCAAATTCATATTCTCCGATTAATTATATTATCATTCTTGGTGAGCCAATTGATGACATTTAAATCAAACTAATAATTTTCTCTTCTTCCATTGTAAACAATGTGCAGCACACCAACAGCAAATATAGAAAAGACCAGCGAGTCTAAGAATGAACTGGCACCATATGTAATTTGGTTTTCATCGAGAGGGCCAAACCCTATTAGTCCCGACATTCTCAGTGTAACTCCTCTAATCGATTTCCTCTACTATTTTCCGTTGTGAACCCACTTCTTTCTAAGATGCTACTCTGTTACTATGCAGCCTGACATAGCAGCGCCAGGAGTTGATATTCTAGCAGCATGGACAGAGGCTTCTTCTTTGACAGGAGTACCAGGGGATAACAGAGTAGTTCCATACAATATCATTTCAGGGACTTCCATGGCTTGTCCACATGCTTCCGGGGCTGCTGCCTACGTCAAATCCTTTAACCCAACATGGTCTCCGGCTGCTATCAAGTCTGCTTTAATGACAACTGGTAATGACTTCATCCTTAAGGACCATTTGAATCGGAAATGCTAGAGAAACGAACAAAATTACCATGAAAATTATTTCATGATTGGTTTTTAACTTGAAAATATAAAAATCAAATATAATAAAATTTTCTCAAAATTTTACATATTTTTATTTTTTTTGGCCCTTATATAAAAAAAAAACAAATAAATGGGTTTGAATAAACATATAAGAATTTATATTTTAAGTTTAAATCTATTTTTTATTTTGTTCCAAATTTTCTGTTTTTCTACCTTTTTTTTCACTACTTTCTTTTACTTTCTGACTCGTTCTGTTGTTCTCATAAATGAGTGGGAAACGGGAAGAGATCGCCCTTTTAAGTACTCTTTTCAAAGTTGACGTTAAATGAAACAAGGGAATAAATAGGTAAGAAGAAAGTAAAAGACGAAAAAGTCCAAGTCAGGGGTTCTGCCTCCTCATCCTTGATAGGATAAGTGGTGAGCTACGAGAATGAGCTATCGGCATAATCCCTTTGTTGCCACCACATATTCCCAAAAAACTTATAACGTCACCATTTTTTTTTTGGATCGAACTAAATTTGATTCACGAATAGTATTAATAAAACCCATATGTGTAACTAATGCTCATGTTTCCGTCGTTTTTTGCAGCTACTCCCATGAGTCCTCAAACTAATACCGACCAGGAGTTTGCATATGGGGCAGGCCAATTAAATCCCCTACAGGCTATAAATCCTGGTTTGGTATATGATGCTGGGGAGGGAGATTATATCTACTATTTGTGTGCGCAAGGCTACAACTCTACAAAGTTGTTTCTTCTCTCCGGAGAAAACGTGATTTGTCCTGTGGGCGCCAATGGAACTTTTACTTGGGACTTGAACTACCCCTTCCATTGCTGTACCTACTCAACCAGGGGCAGGAGTTAATCGTACAGTCATCAGAACCGTCACAAAACGTGGGATCACCGACCTCGACTTACAAGGCAAGTGTGGCTGGCCAACAAGGACTTACTATAACCGTTGTTCCAGATGTACTTTCATTCAAATCCCTTGGAGAGACGCAAACCTTCACTGTCACTGTTACTGCGGCAGCATTGAGTAATGCAGTGTCAGGGTCTTTGGTGTGGGATGATGGGGTTTACACGGTGAGGAGCCCCATTATCGCTTATGTTAATGATGACTCCGAATCCTAGTATTAGCCGCTCGACTAGATGACCCGACCTTGAGGCGGCATGTGGACAGCGTGTGTGACATCTATTTTCTTACATCTTAATTTCTATTTTGTTCAAGGAGATGTGTGTGCTTCTCTTGTAATAAAACCCTAGGCAGTCATGTTTCTCTATAAGAGGATTGGTATGAGATTCATGGCATAAGCTCCTACGGTATTATATATTGTCAGGAGGCTCCTAATTTTTCTACTTTAATGTTACTTTGATTTGTTTCTGTTCTATATATAATGGTTGAAAATGCAATGGATGAGAATTTTTTGGAAAAGATAAAGGTACTTTGTTTTTGCCATGCTCGAAGGCGAAAAGCACTATAAAATTATCTCAAGCGGTTATCTCAATAATCACAAAAATTAATATACTATATAATATTTTCGTTGTCCTTCTAAGCTTGATAATATGCACAAAGTTTATACCTATATAATCAGCTAGTTGTGGAGGAATCTTACCTGATACAACAGGTACTTGTTTAATTGGATTTACTTAGAATATTGGTAGCTGCAGATGCTATCGAGATAGAACTCAAGGCGATCTTTCAGAGTTTAAAATTTGCATGGAAAGAAGGCTATCGGAGAGTCCAGGTAGAGAAGGACACAGAGTTGATCGTTAACTACCTGCAGCTACGTCACTACCACAAATACATTGTGCCAACCTACTAGGACGTTTGCAAGACAGAACTGAGGGAAAACTGGGAAATGGAGTTATAGATTTCCTAGTTGCATATATATTCACTTCATAATGAGCATGAGATGCAAGTCCTTGTATCTCCTTCACAAGACACTACGCAGATTTTATATTAAGATAGCTGTTTAGCTACTAGCTAAATGGCCACAAATGGTCTCGGAAAAAAATTAGCATGATGAACTTTTTATCTCATTGGCCACGTAGATTTTGTATCTTTTACTAGTTATCAAAACTATAAAAGCTATCCTATTAGATATTTTTTATATTGGTTGAATATAGAAATATAAATTTAAACAATTATATATATATATATATATATATATATATATATATATATATATATATATATATATATATATATATATCATAATTTATTTTATATCATTTAATTAAATGAATCATAATTTTAATGTTAAATATATTTTAAAGTTGACATATTATAGTCACAAGTAATAATAATATCAAAGAACTACAAGGTTTTTAAAAAATGATATTTATTAGATTTTGTGCAAGAGTCAGACTGCTGTTTCTGTACACAACCGTGAGGAACAAACACTGATGAATCTTAAAACATATCCTCCAAAAACAAAACTAATCGTCATCAGAAGCATTAGAAACTAGGTGTAGATACATCCGATCACTACTTGAATATGAAACAAAAAGAATAAAGTAGCAATCCAGGCCTCAGTATTAGAGCTAGCCGGCTTTGGACTCTAATATTTGACGAGGTTAACAATGATAGTTCGAGAACAATGAGGGTGGGTTGGGTCAATTGCCTATAAAAGGCTGCTTCTTCAAAATTATCTTCAAGCTTCCAATGGGCAATCTGATTATTGGCTGCAGTGGAGGGACCCACAAAGATCGGAAGGCAAATAATCTCTTATGGCCCCTGCAGCCTTCTTCTTCTTCTCTCTTTTTTTTTTTGGTAGCTTGAGATTGATCAGATATATGATAGAACTGATGGGGGTATATGAGAATTTGTGGTTGCAGGAGTATATTGTGTACATGGGTGACCTTCCTAAAGGTCAAGTTTCCGCGTCATCCCTTCATGCTAATTTACTGCAAGAAGCCAAGAAGTCACCGGCAGGTAATTATGATTTCTTTTAAAACAATATATATATATATATATATATATATATATATATATATATATATTAAATAAAGTGTAGATATATTTCTTATTTTCTATTTTTTTTAAACAAAAACACACAATCTCAACATAAAACATAAGAATTTTAAGAAATTCATTTAATAGAGGCATAAAAGTATTTATTACATCAAATTTCAATTTGTTTTTAAAAATATTGCAATTGGCTAGGTTTTACGCAAAGTTGCCACAATCTACGAACAAGTTACTACAACTTTTTATCATTAAACTGTCTTTAACATGTGTATCTGCCTCGATAGGACATAAATCAAATTTAGTGTTACATGCCCACAGTAGGGCAAGGAAAACTCAATTTACCAGAATTACATCATGGGATTAATTTTTGACAGTTCGGAAAAAGGATTCTATAAATGGAAAAGTATATTTTAATCAGGTAAAAGGAGAAAAGAGCACATACCCAGAAAATCTGCCAAGAATGAAGATGTTTTAGTGGCCTAACTTCTCCTATGGATTGCATTCAACAGTAGTGCATCGGAATATCTACTCCATAGCTACAAAAGGAGCTTCAACGGGTTTGTCGCAAAATTGACGGAGGAGGAGTCGAAGAAACTGTCCAGTGGGTGAATTATGTATTATCTTAAATTGTCTTATATCTGTTTGTCAAAACCTGATTGTAACTTTGTATATACAGGCATGGATGGGGTTGTGTCTGTGTTTCCAAATGGAAAGAAGTAACTCTTCACCACAAGGTCATGGACTTCAATGGCTTCTCCTACGGAATCTAATCGAGCAACTATTGAAAGTGACATTATTGTTGGGATGCTGGACACTGGGATCTGGCATGAGTCTGATAGTTTCAGTGATGAAGGCTTTGGTCCACCACCATCCAAATGGAAGGGCTCTTGTCAATCCTCATCCAATTTCACTTGCAACAAGTAAATTGATCCTTCGTTTTTCTTTTTCTGTTCATGATTTTTCTGTTGAGCATGCACCCAAAGTCCTACATCGTTAGAATTAGGGAGGATCAGGAGTTAATAATCATGGACTATCCAATTGGTATGAGGTGGGAGAAATCCAAAAACAAAACCACGAGGACCTTAAGTAAAAAATGGACATTATTGTACCAATGTGGAGGGATGAGTCCATTAAGGTTTCCCACCACTTTCCAATATACACTTATGATGAGATATTCAAAGAATTCAATTTTTCTTAACACAAAAATTAATGCTATGCAGTAAAATCATAGGAGCTAAATACTATGGGCTTGATGGACGAATAGATTCTCCATCACCAAGAGATTATTCAGGCCATGGGACACATACTGCATCCACAGCTGTTGGAAACGTAGTTAGTGGGGCGAGCTTACTAGGCCTTAAGGCAGGAACAGCTCGAGGAGGGACTCCGCCCGCATTGCAGTACAAGATTTGTTGGGGAGATGGTTGCTCTGATGCTGATATCCTCGCAGCATTCGATGATGCAATTGCGGATGGAGTTGATATCATTTCTCTTCAGTTGGGATTCTCCGCCTCGATTACTTCGAGATTCAATTGCACTGGGAGCATTTCATTCTATGAAGAATGGGGTACTCACATCTAATGCGGGTGGCAATAGGGTCCTGTTAATGCTTCTATTGTAAATTTCTCGCCTTGGTCTCTCTCAGTGGCTGCTAGCGTCATTGACAGAAAGTTTGAGACCTTGTTGCAGTTGGGTAACAACCAGACTTATGAGGTGAGATAGACATATCGATCATAATAATCTCCTTTTCCCAAATTATATATATTAATGATCTCTAGTTCACATGTAGGGAGAACTCCCTCTAAATACTTTCGAGATGAATGGTATGGTCCCTCTCATTTATGGTGGAGATGCGCCAAACACATCAGCAGGATCTGATGCAGAATATGCCAGGTGAAAATGTGAAATCTGTGAGGATATTCATTGAAGTTGATGAAAGCCCATTTAAATGAAGCTTACGTAAGGTATAATATAATTGAAAAATCTAACATGCACAAATTTTATCATGGATTAATGCAGGTACTGCTACGAGGGAAGCTTGAACAAGTCTCTGGTAAGTGGTAAAATTGTTCTCTGTGACCAGTTGAGTGATCTTGGGGTGGGAGCAATGAGTGCTGGAGCATTAGGTATTGTAATGCCAAATGATGTTTACACAGATGTGTCCTTTGTTTTCCCCTTGCCTATACCTGTCTTGGACTCCAACTCTACTAGTAAAGTTCATGAGTACATAAACTCAACTAGGTAATGAATTTCCAAATCCATATTCTCCACTAATTTGAATATCACTGTTGGTGAGCCAATGTATAAATTCGTTTAGATCATATACTAATTTTTGTCCACTTCTTCCTTTGTAAACAACAGCACACCAACTGCAAATATACAGAAGACCAGAGAGGCTAAAAATGAATTGGCACCTTATGTAGTTTGGTTTTCATCAAGGGGCCCAAACCCTATTACCACTGACATTCTCAATGTAAGTCTGCAAATCAATTTCTGGTTCTTCTTTTTGTACCTCTTCTTCTTGATTAGTTGCATTGTCTTCTCTAACTATGCAGCCTGACATCGCTGTCCCAGGGGTTAACATTCTAGCAGCATGGACACAGAAGCTTATTCTTTGACACAGGAGCATGAGGGATAAATAGAGTAGTTCCATACAATATCATTTCAGGACTTCCATGGTTTGTCCACATGCTTCTGGGCTGCCTACGCAAATCGCTTAACCCAACATGGTCTCCGGCTGCTATCAAGTCTGCTTTAATGACAACTGGTAACAGCTTCATCCGTGATCTGCTAAGTTGAAGTATTAACAGAACTCAGATCTGTAAACTAAGAATGATCATATGTTTACATTGTTATTTATTGTCAGCTACTCCCATGAATCCTAAACTAATACCGACCTGGAGTTTGCATATGGGGCTGGTCAGTTAAATCCTCTGCAGGCTGCAAATCCTGGTTTGGTTTATGATGCTGAGGAGGCAGATTACATCAAGTTTGTGTGGGCAAGGCTATAACTACACAAAGTTGTACCTTGTCACCGGAGAAAACATCACTTGTTCTGTCACCACAAATGGAACTGTTTGGGATTTA
Organism: Tetrastigma voinierianum; assembly: GCA_016808115.1. Taxonomy (NCBI): domain Eukaryota; kingdom Viridiplantae; phylum Streptophyta; class Magnoliopsida; order Vitales; family Vitaceae; genus Tetrastigma; species Tetrastigma voinierianum. The sequence continues at coordinate 592,858 of JAEQBH010000275.1, read as the reverse complement.
AACTACCCTTCCTTTGCTGTATCTACTAAAAATGGGACAGAAGTTACTCGTACATTCACTTGAACCGTCACAAATGTGGGATCACCAACCTCAACTTACAAGGCAAATGTGGCTGGCCCTCCTGAACTTAGTATAAAAGTTGAGCCACATGTACTTCCATTCAAATCCCTTGGAGAGACGAAAACCTTCACTGTCACTGTTGGTGTGGGAGGACTGAGTAAATTTGTAACATCAGGGTCCTTGGTGTGGGATGATGGGGTTTACAAAGTGAGGAGCCTTATAGTCGCTTATGTTTATGGCTCGGATGCCTAGTTTCATGCATCTTAGTTCTTGTGTAGTTCAGACAGTAAACCAAGAGATGTGGTTTGTCTTGTGATAAAATCCAACCAAGTTTAATATCTCTATAGGAAAATAACAATGTATCATTAAAAAGTAATTACAAGGATCAAAAGTTTTTTCCTAGAGATTCGAATCACTATTTATGTTATTTTAATTAAGTTTGTCACATGTTAATGTATGATTAGATATTTAAAATTATCAAAAAATACATGTAAAAATTAGGTCAGTTTGTAAAATTACAAGTGCGAAGGGTTGAGAATGCATTTTTCCATATGACTTGGAAAAGTAGATGTTGTGTCAACAAAAGCTTCGATGCATGATAATATTAATTTAAGAACATAAAGATAAAATAATTCACACAAAAATGCACAGGGTTTTAACGTGATTCGACCAATCATGCCTACATCCACAGATGAAAGATAATCTTTCCACTATACTATAGAAAATATTGCAAAGGATAGAATGACATACAATTGAGTTCTTGAGGCATCCTATGTCTCGCTCCATCGAGTATCTCTCATTCTTCATCATATCTCTACACATCCCGCATAGCCTTCAGAAGCTCATCTCTCTCTCATAATTTTTCCCCTCATGACCTAGAATATATAGTGATATTCTTAACTACTTTTCATATTCTATAAAGAATATTTCCTTATCATATAAGAAAGTCTAATATTACAATAATATAAAGACCTCAAAATTATTCTATACAATATTCTTTACAAAAAGGAATTGATACTAATTAGGAATTTGAGACATATTCCAACAATCTCCACCTTAGATCAAATTTCATCAAGTCAATCATCCATCACATGATAAGAGAATAATTGACTCCACCTTGAACTAAATTCATTTGATCTTTATATTGTGTCCTTTGTGATCTTTTGTTCTTCTAAAGATCTTCAACTTGAAGCTTTAATAATCCTTCTATCGAACAAAGTAACACTAAGCCTCCTTTCAAACAATTATCCATCCATCCACTCTCTACACCACAAGATTTTCCTTGGCTTTTATTGTGTGTGAGCACACGTCTTATATGAAACACCACCTACCTCGAGAGTTTTCTCTTATGTAGGACAACTCCTCTTCATCATGGAGTAGCAATACATACGTGAAGATCCGGAGCATACCACCTATCCGATAGAGCTTAACCATGGATCTATTACCAACTAACTGGGGCTCACTACCTTTATTCTATAATCAAGGATTTTACCCACACACCTAAGTCTAAGCCTTGCTCTGATACCAATTGTTGTGCTAGCATAAGTTTTAATGTTAGATAATATTAATTCAAGAAGATAAAGATAAAATAACCCATCCAAAGATGCACGAGGTTTTAACATGATTATGTCAACCATGCCTATATGTTGGGTTACGGGCAGAATATCCAATCTAGTTGGAACATAAATGTAGCGGAATTTATAATTTTTATCCCTTAACCCACCAAGGATCACATGCGTTTCATAAGAACCGAAGGAAGGGTAACGAACTTTTACTCTCTTGTAGATCGATTCGTTGCCCTTCAAAGTCCGCGCCGCCTTATTCTGATCTTCAAAGGTGCTACCTTCCTCAAAACGACCACGCCTGCAAGTATCCACACACGAACAAATAATGAACGATCTTTCCAATGCCAGTTCCAGTTCCGTCTTCTCAAAATGAAATTAGGGTTTCTCTGTTTTTGGTTGTTCCTTCTTTTTAAAAGACAACTACTCCCAAAATATATGTCTCACATATATATATCTATATAAGTCTACTAGGGTTTTAAATCAAAAACGAATTTCCTTACCGATAAGGAAATGAAATTTATTTCATTATATATTTAAAACGCTTTAAATAGTAATAATTTAAATTCAAATCCTTATCGATAAGGAAATGAATTTATTTATATTATTATATATTTAAAACTCTTTTTAAATAATAACAATTTAAATACGACTTCCTTTATCGATAAGGAAACGAATTTATATTATTATTTAAAACCCTTTATAGATTATTTCCTTATCCAATAAGAAAATATAACAAATTAATTATTTGTTATAATTTAAATCACGAATTTAAACTTTCTCAAAATTAAATTCGAATTTAAATAACAACTAATTGTTGTTTGTAATTTAAATAATCTCTATCATTTTAAATTACTACACAGAGAGTGAAAACCATAACCTGCTATTATTCGTTCTTAATGTGGCGACCAGAGGTTCATTAAACATTGGCGAGGGCCCAAATCACATTTTGATCCTACAAGTCATAAGTGGCTCTAGCAAGACATTATGACTACCCAAGTTAAACGAAAAGCCTGGGCGCATCCGAGACAACCTTAATATAGCTAATGACATAATCCTTTGTCTCATGATATCTTGATAGAATATAAGGCATGGACAAAGTCAACCTTATATCGTTTCATATTTGATTACTCGAAACCCACTAGGATCGACTAAACAAATGACATTGATCTCCATCAATTCATTTGAGCACGGTCATGCATTTCTCGGGCCTCAATTGGCGAGGGGCCTGTAGATATCTCTTATAATAAGAGGGACAAATTCCATTTTAATCGTCATATCTCACTATATAATTCTTATTATGTTCAAATATAACCTTTATAGTCATCCGATTAAAGACAACGCTTGATTATATCAAAACAATATTCTTATGTTGAGAACTATAGCGATCTTAGGTCAAAGTGATTTCATGACACAACTATTAGAGATTAATTTACGACTTTGATCCATGTATTAATCTCAAGATTTAGTCTATCCAATATTTGTTCTCAATTAAATAGATATAAATTTGATTTGTATCTCATACACATATTCATCCTGTATGAATATCAATCAAACTTTATATCACCTTAATTTTATTGTTATTCCCATAACAATAACTGACATTATGGACATTTAGAATTAATAATATTATTCAAGGACATTATATAGAATAAATATGCAATCACTATAATAATAAATTCTCATAAATAGTCAAAATACCATGTCCATACAATAGGCCTAGAGCACTATTACTAACACTATATCCACGAATAAGAGAGAATCTTTCCATTATATGATTGAAAATATTACAGAGGTATAACAACATACGATTAGGTTCTCAAAACATCCTATGTTTCCCTATTCCTTGTATCTATAACCTGAACCGTGAGTTCTTCCACCGTATCTCCTCTCCCTCACATCTCTACACACTCGTATAGCCTTACAAGCTCATTGCCTCTCATAACTTTTTTCCTACATGTTCCAAAATATTTATGGTGATATGTTCCTAACTACTTTCCTTATTCTTTTAAGGAATCTTTCCTTATCATATAAGAAAGTCTAATATTTCAATAATATAAAGACCCTATAATTATTCTATACAATATTCTTACAAAAAGGATTTGATATTGTAATCATAGATAATCAAGGAAAATTTGTATTTTTCATTGAACACAAAACACCCTATTTATATACAAGACAATCTCTCAAACCAAATATGAAAGAATATGGAAGTTTCCTCGAACCTTACAAATACATGTTTCCATTTTCCCAACTAGTTTCTAATTTTACAAATACTATAACACTTCCCTCAAGTCGAGCATAGATACCGGGCCATGCTCAACTTGTTACAAAGATAACTAACTCGATCTCCACTCAAAAGTTGTATGAAAATATCTCCTAATTGTTCTCCAATCTTTACATATCCTATAGAAATCAACCCTAAATAGATCTTCTCATGGACAAAATGACAATCTATCTCAACATGTTAAGTCGGTTCATGAAATACCGAGTTAGATGTTATTTGCATGGCAGCTCATATCACTGGGTACCGGTTTCCTCGATGCCCACTTTCACACAACCGACGATCCACATGATTCCGTATATATGTTATGTCATGGCTCTATACTCTAACTCCACATTAAGCCATGACAACACTTTCTTTCTCTTACTCTTCCATGAGACCCATTCAACAAAGACACATCCTAAGGTGGATTTCCTATCTCCTTAGCTCATGTCTAGTATGCTTGAAAAGCACCTCACCTTGGTATGCTCATGCTTTTATACAATGTTCCACGCTCAGGGGATTCTTTCAAGTAGGATATTCTCTACAGATGCCCAATGACTGACTGTGGGAAATGACATATACTGACTCAAAACATTTACTAAATAAGAAATATATGTGCAAGTTACTGTAAGATAATTCAATTTCCTAACCAGTCTTCTGTATCTTTCGAGGTCTTTGAATAATTCTCCTTTCTTAGTGAGTTATATATTAGGAGCCATAGTAGTACTACTTGGTTTGGTGCCCAATTTCCATGTCTCATATAACATAACAAGTTCATACTTATCATGGATAAATGCACTGCTTACTGGGCTTCTCATATAACTTCAACACCTAAGAAATACTTCAACATTCCTAAATCCTTTGTGTGAAAGTAACTATGAAGAAATGATTTAAGAGATATTATACCTTTGGAGTCCTCCCAATGATGACAATATCATCCACATACATTACCAATAGAATAATACTATAACTAGAATTTTTATTAAAGACAAAGTGGTCAAACTTACTCTTCTACATGTCAAATGTCTCAACCGCCTGACTGAATTTGTCAAACCAAGCACGGGAGCTATGTTTCAAACCATACAGAGATTTTCGAAGACAACACACTTTCCCTATCTCCCCCCACCCCCTGAGCAACAAACCCCGAAAGTTGCTCCATGTAAATTTCTTCCTGAAGATCTCCATGTAGAAAGACATTCTTGATATCAAGTTGATGTAAAGTCCCACCTTAAGTAAGAAGTAGCAAGAGAGAAGACGAATGTGATGTTAGCTTAGCTAAGGAGAAAAGTATCTAAATAATCAACTCCATGTAAGTTCGACATAACCTCTAGCAACAAGAGCACGGGCCTTCAATCTAAGTAGTAATGCACTTTAGGGATTAAATCCTTTTACTACAAAACACTTAATGACAACCAATAGTCTTCTTTCCAATAAGCAAAGGCACCAAGTCGCACGTACCATTGTCATCTAAAGCTTGCATTTCATCCACCATAGCACTACGCTAACTAGGGTAAGATAAAGCCTCACGGATAGTGTTAGGAAGAGAGATATAATCTGGAAATGCAATAAAGGAACAAGAGGAATAATTTACAAAATGGTTATATATGGCAAATAAATTAAGAAATCAAGGAGTTAATAATCGACGTTTACCTTTACGAGATCATCACTTTCGATTAGATCTAATGACAAAGCACCTAAGTTGAACTAGAGACTGGAGGATTTTGGCACCGAGAATATACCTAAGTAATTAGAGGTTTAACAAGAGCGAGAGCTAGAATAGGAATTGGTGAGGAAACAGAATAAGCCAATAAATCATCATCCTCCCTCTGACTCATAACAATAGGCGACAAGGAAAATGGTTAGTTTCCACACATTAGTAGCCACAAAGTAACAAGAGGGTTAAAACACATATACCCTTTTGAACACGAGAATATCCCATAAAGATACAATTTAAGGACTTCGAATCAAGTTTAGAGACTTGAGAACGGACATCTCGAACAAAGTATGTACATCCAAATACCTTAGGATAAATAGGGAACAATGGATTATTTGGAAATAACTAGTGGTAGGTAGTAGCTCAATTAAGAACCGATGAGGGCATTCTTTTAATCAAAAAAAAGCTATAGAGACTACGTTGGCCAAAAAAGGTTTAGAGACATTCATCTGGAACAAAAGGGCTCGGGCAGTCTCAAGAAGATGTTTATTCTTTCTCTCAGCCACCTCATTCTAAGAGGGGGTATCAACACACGAGGTCTGATGGAAAATCACATGTTATAACATAAAGGACTAAAAAGGTCCTAAAAATATTCCATGGCGTTATCACTTCTCAATGTTTGAATAGAGATATGGAATTGTGTTTGAATTTCAACACAAAAAACACTAAAATGAGAAAAAAAAGCTCAAATCGACTTTTCATTAGATAAAGCCAAATGACATGAGAGAAATCGTAAAATAAATGTAACAAAATACTTTAGTTTGGTGCTTAATATGCAACATGATGGTGTGCTGTGTGTTGTGTGAATTATATACATAGTAAAGTGTATATGGAAAAAGAGGAACACTAAGGTTATAAAACATAACTTTAAGGGTTCGGGAATAGAACGAATGGGATAGTTCGCGATGTGGATGTCTATTAGTAGTCGGCACATGCACTACTAGTTAGATAAGGAGAGAAATCTCAAAGTTTATATTTGATCCTCATTTCTTTGGGATACTTTGTATGACTGAATTGATATCTGACATATGTAGATGGCTAGTTGAAGAAGAGGACACTGAGGCAGTGGGTAGAGCAACAACCAACCACCATTGGCCTTTTACTAATGAGCCTTCATGGAGGAAATTGGTAATGGATCATACCAATGCGCGTATGCTAGTGTCAGAGCAACACCATCGCAGCCAAAGCAAGGTAAATGTGAGCCAGAGGGCTCTAGAGTAACCTCCGTGAGTTTTTATACGCTACCCTCCAACCTTTAAGGGATGAGGGGAACCGATGGAAGTTGATCATTGGTTTCGGAAAGTTGGAAAGATCTTGGAGGCTATGGAGATTACCTCCGATGCCACAAGGATAAGGCTAGTTGCATTCCAATTGTAGGTGAACCCAAGTACGTGTGGGACTGGGTCGCCTCAAGGAACTTAGAAGCAATGACATAGGAAGAGTTTCGTGAGCTCTTCATGGGAAATTATTTCCCAAAGATCTGTACGGCTATGTAAAAGCTCGAGTTCCAGAACTAAAACGCGAACGATGATGGGGCCAGGTCTTTCTAACATGTACGTTCACAACAGCAACGTTTCATTGATTAATTGGTCGGTCACAAACATGCCAAAGCGAGAAAGAGGCATTATCTCAGAACGTCCATCCGGTGTACCGTAATCATATTAAGATACGACTGATATCAAACCAGTCACGTCATCAGGTTGGTGGTGACGACTACCAAGCAACCAAAGACAAACAAATAGATAGTGAATGAGAGTTTAACTTGATCCTTCTGGTTCACAGTTAAATAACATCCTTCCAATGGGGTTTCATGACGTCACGCCATAACGTATCAAAAGCCAAGAGTTCAATATCCCAAGACTGATATTTACACATTGGGTCAGTCGGGGAGCAAAGATGTTATAAACACTGCCACTTCATTCTAGTAATGTTCATCTAATATTATCTTGATTCGTCTCAGTGTGATCTAGAAAGGCACAACTGAACTTAACATCATCAATGGACATCACTGTTACCTCCCATCAAAGTCAGAGTATTTAATGTCACGCCCGTAAAGCTAACATCAAAACCTATTATTTACGTCAGGTCGGAATGAGCCGCAGTTACGGGTCAGCGGAGAAAGTCGGCAACATAAGTCAATCATCTTAAATCAAGATACGGTTCGGTTACTGATGATGATCAGACGGACTGCAAACCCAATACCATCATTCAAAGATTTCACCTCCCACATAAAAGAGAAGGATTGACGGCAACCCACCTTCATTGGCATCAATGCAAAGATCGCTCGGTGATTAACCAAAGAGTTACCGGCAGCTCTTCCGCCACAGAACCGAAAGGAGCGCCGATCAGATAGAGTCAAACCGCGATGCGAGATCTCAGGGATTCATCACCAACACGGCACCTTTGAGGTCGCGGTCACGTCGGAGCTCGGACGCCACCCCGAGATGGACTCTACTGGCGTTGACACCCAGTCATCACGCGACCGCAGGCGGTCACCGCCACATCAACTTCAGACGTCGATTCAACAGTCATGCCTGCTGGGATACACGACAGCCTTCATCCCGCCGCAATCGTTTCACATCATGGTGAGCACTTCGCCACCAGTACAATGATGGGTCACAAAAAGCCCACTGGAGCACTGAACATTGACAGAGCTCAACCCACCATCATTTTCATATATAAGATCTTTTCTTTCCAATCAACATATATCATCCATTGGGGTGATGCAGACTCACCACGAGCACTCAATATCACCTTACTTTTACACTCATGAATGGCACTTGCTAAGTTGCTTCGTCCCGGCAATCAAAAAATCCACACATCTGTCGATAATGGTTCTATTAAACCCAACATCCTCCCACCTCTGGGTGCTCCTGTTGTTTCATGAAGAAGGACAAGACCCTTAGGCTATGCATAAACTATAGGCAATTGAATAGGGTTATCATCAAGAATATGTAAATTCTACGAGGATTGATGATTTGTTTAATCAACTTGAGAAGGGCGCGTCTACTCCAAGATAGATTTCCGCATCTAAGCAATTAACAAACAAGGGTTAGGGAGTGCGTATATCCACAGACGACGTTTAAGACGCGGTATGGGCAATTTGAGTTCACAATGATGCCTTTCGAATGGACGAATGCTCCAACAACATTCATGGATCCTGCGTATGGGTATTCCCAACCCTATCTAGTTAGTCTGTCCCGGGCTCAGCGACGACATCTCGATCTACCCAAGTCCGAGCGTAAAGATGAGGGTCAGCCTCGAGAATTGAGCTCTAGGCTTCGAGGGACCATAAGTTGTATGCTAAATTCAAGAAGTGTGAATTTCGCTTTCACTGAGGTGAAATTCTCGGGATGTGGTGCTCGACTTTGGGTGTATCCGTGGATCCCGAAAAGGTTTGTGCGCTATGGTTGGGGAGACCGTTAGTTTTCGAGATACGTGGTTTATTGGGATCAGGTTATTACAGGAGGTTCATTGATTTCGATTAGTCGCACCTATGAAGAGATCACCCGAAGGAGTACCGTCGAGGGAATGACTCGTGTGAGAGGGCATTCCAAGAACCAGCAAGAGGCTTACCAGCCTTCTATACCGATAGTTCCAAGAGGGGACGAGGTACACAGCATGTATCAGGATGCCTCCGAGGACCAACTCGATGTGTTTCTCATGCAAACCGATGGTAAACGGGCTTACTCGCCTGCGAATTAAAGAACCACGAGCGTAGTTACTTCACATGACATGGATTGGCAAATGACTGTTCTTGCCTTAAAGGTCAGCGCTACCATTCATACTGAACAGCTCGAGGTGTTTTCGGACCATAAGAGTCTGGCACATTTTCACAAGTAGGACCTTAAATACGAGCACATGTGTGGATGGAATACCGAGTGACTATGACTTCACTTTGCATTACCATCCCGATAAGGCAAATGTGGTGGCCGATGTAATTCGCCTAAGTCACGCGAGAGTGCTCAAGCAAGGTGGTTTCTCGAGAGCAAGGGTACGCCGAGGTTGTGGGATGTCAGGCTGCACCATGTGAGATCTGCCAGCGTACTTTTGGGAGTCTTAGTATTACACCTTCCCTACTAAGGCAGTGATCAAGTCCCAGAACAAGACACAGATTGTCTATCAAACCTTATACTACGACAATGATAAAGGCTAGTCATTCACACGCATGGTACTTTTAAGATAAGGGATGGGTCATGGGTTCCCGCCAACAAACTGAGAGTAGAGATCCTCAAGGAGTTCAATTCACTCCCTTTTGTCAGAGATCCGTGTGGTACCAGATGTACCATGATCTTCATCGCCGCATACATCGGAGCGGGATAAAAAAACACGTTGGGGATTTTGTTCGTCGATGCCCGTATCAACAAATAAGTCGAAGCACCAGATGTGACGCCCCAACTGAACACGTTGCACCTTCCATCGATGGAGGGGGCCCACTCTATCGTGAGGGGATATCACAATGTCGTAGAACTTCAAACCTGATTAACTTATATAATCCCGACAATTTTATTTTTTTTATTGGCCGGATTATAATTTTCTAGAAATCCTCGACTTCATCATAATCAGAAAATTCCTAAGCCCATTCTTACAAAATATTGCAAAGCCCCACTATAGGGTTTGTGTGAAATTATTATTTACATGCCATACAAAATATGATATGTACAATATCTCCAAAATTCAAGACTGCCTTGATAAGTCTTTAATGGTGTCAGTCTCCGACTGGATGTGAGATGTTCTTTAGCAACGCTTTAATTCTCCAAAACCCACACTGACAAAACACCCGTGCTAAGCTTATAGCTTAGTGAGGACCATATAACATGGACGACCACTATCGACATAAATCTCGATCATATATATGGACATATATTTGACAATACTTCATTCATTTGTCATAGCATAACAAATAAGTATAAATAATACAAATCCATAATAATCAATATATTAATCATTCTTCATGCTCTCGTTGTCCATTACTCATAGCACATATATCTCAAGCATCAGATGCACTTGTTATTCATTTTTATTTATATATATATATATATATATATATATATATATATATATATATATATATATATATATATTTTATAACCAAAGCCTTATGCATGCATCTTCCAATGGAAATTGATAACGGGAAGCATAACAATAAGTACCCGTAGGTACATCACTGAGCAGGACAGTGATAACTGAGTAGATTATGACCCAAACGGGGCCCAAGTAATGACCAAAACGGGGCTTACATAACGGTAAGCTGCAGCATCAGAGATCCCTATAGGCATGCCTATCTATCCATTACCCGAACATAAGCATGCATTCAGTTATTTAGGTTTCCAGATTAGTCATACTAGTATTCTTAACATAAATTCCATATTGAAAATCAATTATTATGATAATGCAGTAATCATAAATATAGTGGAATTCAGGTCACATATGTGATCAAGGAAATATCTAATGACATATAAATATTTTATACCATCGTGCGTTCTTCTACATATTTTTCATGATTGTTTTAATGGACACGCACTAATTCATGTAATATTACCCATTAATTCACATCAGGGAATTATCTAAGAAGGTTAGGAAATGCCTACATTATAAACCAATTTACCCGAATGCGATGAGACAAGTCCTAAGTCCATTTTCAACTACAATTTTAACCCTGTAAACAAGATTATTTTTAGACAAAGTGATTTTCTAATCAAATATTCCCCTATGTCTTAAGTTTCTATAGCTCAAATTGATCAGCTTAGACTTTTAAAATCGGGAGATACGGTCCTAACATCCCGATTGTTCAGATTGTGTTTCATGGACAGAATTTGTCATTTTACTTTGACAAATTTCTAGTAACAATGGGGACTAAATTTGGCTATAGTTCCTTCATAAAAGTTGTTCTCCCAAATGTCTAGTTTGTACAAAAATTTGAATCACACTACTTGACCATCAATTTGCAAGTTTCCAAATAAAATATAAAGTATGGATCAAGAACTTTGGAATTGTCCAAGAGCAAGGTAATGTCGCATTGGATTTCTTTTCACTCTCCAGGTTACCACATTTCTATCTCTAGACAATGGGTCTGAAAAGCAACTCGTAGAACTTGATCCTCTTTTAAGATCTAACTGTTTTTCCTTCTTAGTACTTCACAACCATCTCTTAGAACTGGAAATTGCTTACCCCCATGGACAGGATAATGCAAGCCCTTTCCAAATTAATTGGTACCCTAAACTACATCACTAGAAGAGAATTCTCCTTCTCTTGATTAGAATCTCACCTAACACAGGATTGAGATTATTCTTCTCAATTGAGATGAAACCACTCAAAATGAAACTTCTAGACATTAGGCGGATCTTATTCTTCGGAAACACACTCCTACTGTCACCAAGGAGGGAACCTTGGAGTCAGAGGTTAGAACCTCACCAAAGGATATACCATGTTGATTCAAATAGTGCATTAGTTCAAATAATATCGCATTTGAACCCCTAGGCTGATCATTCCTTGCTCAGTCTATCCTGTCACCCGTAGGGATTCCTAAAATCGAGCAATGATAACTTTGGGTACCAAACAATCGATATTCGAACTCCGTTTCAATGAAGGAGTAATACCGCTAAATCACCCATTTTTCATACCTAAAACAATATTAATATATTGCAACAATAATCCCAACAATAGATTCTTCCCAGAGGGAGCTTAACATTCCATTGCAGGATTACAAATGACAATGACTAGTTAATCAAACAAATTCATTGAGATTGTAATCAAAACTGAAGAAAAATGATTTCCAAAAAAATTTCCAAATTCCATTGAAGTTCAAACATAAATGAAGCTTGATTTACATTCATTCCAGCTCGGAATCCCAATTCATCACTACTCTAATCTAAAACAAAGAAAACTCTAATCTAAAAAATGAAATAAAAAAAAAAAACATAAAAATAAAATATATGCAAAGGAGATTTCAACCTCCCAAAAGATCAAACTTCCAAGATCGACCAAAAGTCGTGCATCAACTCCTGTGGAGCCTCTATTTACTTTAGATGGTTTAAAAAGGAGGCTAAAATCACGGCACTTCGAAAGGCCTAGAAATTCGCCTAAAGCACATGTTGTGATGATTGTCATGACACAACGCGACATCGAAATTGTCAATGTCGTGGATCGAATTCCATGTGGCGACAATGAAAGTCTCATTGGCAATTTTCACTTTGGCCAACAATCAATGTCGTGGGCTATGTCGTACGATGTCGCAACATTTTAGATGTAGTATCAGATCAACCTCATGTCATGATATCAAGCCATGTCATGACATTGTTCTAGTGTTGCATTGAGCATGTCGCGGATATCAGATGGTATTGTAGATCAACCTCGATGTCGCGACATTTTTCCGTGTCACGACATTTCTTTCTCTCAGGTCAGCGACATCGATGTCGCTATTAATCGAATCGATGTCGCGACATTGCTCTTCTAGCTAAGTTACTTTATGATGTCAGGCAAATGTCGCTGACATTACTTTCAAATTTCCACTACCTTCGCCTGATGTCACGACATCGGTGCAGATGTCGCGACATTGGGGCCCTTAGCGTTTCAACTCGATGTCGGCCCAATGTCTCGACATTGCAATAATTCTATATTCTGATGTCGTGACATTGCTTTGATGTCGCGACATTCCTGACTTATGTTTTTTCTCTTATAGCCTTGCCCTGATGTCGCGACATTGCATTCTTCTGCTCTTCTTTGTCTAAGCCATTTTTTATGTCTCAACATTGCTCTTCTGGTGTCGTGACATTGAGTTCTGATGTCTTAAGAGGTGTGTCACAAATTTATAGTCGCAGGTCGTATGTCCTCACACTGAAGAATTCTAATCTATCTATTTCCACCGATGTCGCGATGCCGCAACATCGGATAACTGGGCATGACATTCTCCCATAATGCATGTCGCGACATTGCTCTTCCGGTGTCGACATTTCCGCGCTTCCCTTTGTCCTGCTTTTTTTTATTTTTCTCGTTTCTTTTCTTCAAATTTCGCAAAACATAAATCCGAGTGAAAAATTCAATAATCTTCATTAAATTAGACTTTTGGGTTTCCAAAATATACTTGAAAATGGGTTTCTAAAATATATGAGTTTTAGGACTCATCACCAACCTAAGAAACTGCTGTGATCTCAAGACTCCGCCCGGTCTCTCCTAACATATAACTGCCTCAACCTTCTCCAGGCCCACGGATACCCCCGAAGCCAATATCACATGCCCTAAGAATCTCACCTCAGTAAACCAAAATTCACACTTGCTGAATTTGGCATACAACCGATGTTCCTCCAAGGCTCGAGAACAACCCTGCGACCCCTACGATCCTCCCCGACTGAGGATCAAGATGTCGTCAACGAAAACCACAACGAACCGATCTAGGTAGGGCAGAAACACCCTATGCATAAGATCCATGAATGTCGCTGGAGCATTCGTCAATTCGAATGGCATCATAGTGAACTCGAAATGCCCATATCGCGTTCTAACGCCTTCTTATGGATATCTGTCTCCCTAACTCTCAACCGATGGTAACCGGTGTGGAGATCTATCTTGGAATAAACCCACACCTCTCTCAACTAATCAAAGAAATCATCTATCCTCGGAAAAGGATACCTATTCTTGATAGTAGCTCTATTCAATTGCCGGTAATTTATACACAGTCGAAGAGTCTTGTCCCTCTTCTTGGAAAATAAAAGACTGTGAGCTCCCCAAGGCGAACTCGTCTACCTAATAAAACCTATGTCCAACACCATGTAATCGGACCTTCCGTCTTACGACTCGCCAGCGCCCATTCATGAGCCAGGAACAGGCAATGTATCAAGTGCAACTCAACAGCACGCCCCACAATCCTCCTCATGGAGGTAATCCCCAGAGTTCATTTGAAAAAATATCCTCATACTCACAAACCACCCGAGGTAGACCCAACTCCTGTCTCACCTGGTCCTCTAGGGTAAGGCTTGCCAACCAGCCAACCAACCCACCAACCGCCCAGGCTAATTCAGAGTCGTGCACACTGGGTAAAGGTCATGCTTATCCCCCAACATAACATAAACATCATTATGTAGCAATCCTCCTACGATCACAATCAATGACGACTTATGCTATCAACCACCCATCCCAAGGATGACATCAAACTCCGATACGCCACAACCCTAAGGGTCCATAAAGGGAGTAGAACTCGTAGATCTCTAACCTACAACTGCACATACCGATCAACCTCACCCTAGTTCCTAGAGATAACTCACATGCAATGGCTCTTCCTAGGTTTCAACCTATAAGCCCAAATCTTTCACACATGATGCAGCAATGAATGAATGAGATGCACCAAAATCAAACAACACTCTTGCCTATAAGTGAAAGAGTAGAAATGTACCCCGAAGTCCTCGAAGACATGCCCTTGGGTCCTCGAAGTCCTGGCCTGTGTGCCCTTGCCTCTACCTCGACCCATGCCTTGGCCCATCCTGCCTAACTATGAAGTAGCAGAGGCCTATGCAACACCTTGAGACTGATACTAGTTCCTCTGGCCAATAGTGGGGTAAGGAGGAAACAACTACGTCTGTGCATGTCCCACTGAAGATTGGGATTGGGGTGTCCCATAACTCGATCCCATTCCCAGGATAACTCTGCCTCACGGTCCGCTAGGCCGCGGCAAATGGAATGCCCTTCGGGCCTGACAAATAGTACTCGGGCAGCCCCATCTTGATGACTGATCTCGCCTTGGCCCCGTAGTCGCACTCGCCCCTTAAACCCCCGCAGAGCGTAAGTCCTCTCGCTTCTTCCCGAGCCAGTTAAGAAAGTCAGTTCTCCTTCCTTCTTATCTCACGCCGTGACCTGGCGCGCCCGTGCATCGTCCACCTTCCTCTCAATGTCCATGGTTGTCTTGACCATCAAGTCCATATCTTGTAGGAGGAGTCCCACAATTTTACCCCAGATGGACAATTTCAGACTATCCTCAAACTTTCTCACTTTGTCCATGTCCGTGGCCACATAATCGTCCGTGAAATGTGCTAATTTAGTGAACTTAGCCACGTATTCAAGCACCGTCATTGTTCCTTATTTCGATTCTAGGAACTCCCGAGCCTTTGCATGTCTTGCAAATACCGAGAAATATTTACCTATGAAGAGTTCACGAAACTCTTCCCATGTCATCACCTCCAAGTTCTTCGAGAGCCACCCAATCCCAACATACTGATTCACCCTTGCTAGAATGTAGCTCGCCTTATTCTCGTGGCATCGAGGTGATCTCCATAGCCCCAAAGATCTCACAATTTGACCGAACCAATGACGCCCATCGGTTCCCTCCTCCCTTAGCTAGTCGGAGTGACACGTGCCTCAATCTCCTGAGGTTACTCACCCTCCCCAAATCCCATACTTATTTCAAATTTACGAAATGGTAGTTAATCGCAACACCAATAGCCCTCAAGGCCCATTGTCAAAGGCCGCTGGTGATCGTTTTTTCATTGTTCCGCTCACCGCCTGGCTGGGCCTCTCCTCAACTAGCCATTTATATGTCATAGCACTGAGATTTTGTTTCTTGTCTAACTAGTAGTGCGTGAGCCAACCACTAATAGATAGACATCCCAAACTACCCCGTTCGTTCTCTTTCCCAAAACCCCCAAGGTTACATGTTCTAACCCTAGTGTTCCTCTTTTCCACGTACACTCTACCATGTATATTATTCACATAACACAAAGCAATCTTATATACATTTTACCATGCATATAATTCAAGCAGCACACAATCATGTAGCACAAACATAAAACACACAATGTATCAAATGATCTAAACCCATGCCCATCAAGCCCTAGGTAATCACATATCTATGTTCTGATGCAACTGTGCCATTAGAACACAATGAATCTAATGTCCTAGACCCATATCCATCAAGCCCTAGGTAGCTATATACCTTAAGCTTCTTCTCTAATACATCAAGTCATGATACCGCAATCCGAGAGTCACGTTGACCAACCATCAACCCGCGAAAATACTACCTTAGGTAATCGTATACCAAACTGGTATCAAATACCTCTGGATATCGAGTAACTCAATACCACCTCATTAGGTCCCATTTATCGGGTCCCATTTATCGGGATCCATTTATCCATATTTAAATTAAAAATATGCGAAATTACATTTAAAATAATCCATAAGAGTTCGATTACAACTCTCTTGCAATTATTACATACCAGAACTAGATTGTTCCACGGTTTTACGAAAAGGATTTATCAAAGCCACATGTTGGCCTTCTGCACAATTGCAACCTCGAATGAGCATCGTCCACCAATGTTCACCCTACACCTGAAATGTTTTCCATATAGCAGCACGCCGCAGAGAATATTTCCATGTAGGCTACCCCCACCTGCGCACATGCAATGGTCATGTTTCACATTCACATTCACGTTCCAAGTAAAAACATGCAATTTCTACTATGGAACTCTACATGCCATGCCATGAAATGAAATGAGACTCACCACGCACTACGCCCGTAGTCCTTACTGATTCCATACCCGAGTCTTTATCGACTTCATACCGAGTTCCATCGACTCCATACCTGAGTCTTTATCGACTCCCATACCGAGTCTCATCGACTCCTACCACACAATGCAAAGCCCATGTGTGATAAATCATCATCGATGAATCGCATCCAATGAACACTTTGAAATAAAAGTAGTTTGTTTATAAACCAAAAATTTTATGAATGTCATAATTTCAAATGATCTTCTTATATTCAAAACCATGTGTCTTTTGTGGGCAGCGGATTTTCGAGGTCTCATTGCAGGACTCCGCACGCCTTCCGACACCTTTCGAACTTTCACTGTAGGAGTGTCTGAACCAGTCTAGGTCTTATATCCAAGGGAGAATCTAACCCTTCTTGTAGTTACCCGACACAAGTTTTCTTTACCACTTTATTCAAACGCAGTGACTCGCTGACTTCATCCAACTTACCGAGCCCACTCAATCATCACCAAACGCAATGTTGATTTTTCAACCATGCACTTACCTCATTCAATGCGATGTCCCCTGCAGATATGCAATGTAATGCACCATTGCATGTTGCGTCATGGCACATGTATAATGGATGCTACATGTGTAACACAATCCATACCCACTCACTAGTGTCATGGACAATCACGTCACCTGCATATGACTTCCATACATCATTTCATCATATCAACATCAACATCCAACATGTCATTTTATGTTCAAGCAAAGACACACACACAATCAAGCCATGTAATGGCCATTTGCAAATAGAAATTCATCACATGTCAATACATTAGAACACACACATTGACATTCAAACATGTCACTCCTTAGTCAAGCAATGACACTCTCAAACAAGTCATACAATAACCCCGGAAGCTCATAAACAAACCAAACCGAACTACGAAATCGAATCCCAAACAGCCATGAACACGCATCTCAACACAATCATAGGCTCGCCTAGGCTGTGCTCATCTTCCTAGCTGGCGGTCTGCTAGCAAAGCCCCGCTCAAAGGACCAAAAAAACCCCAAAAACCCGTCTCGTGGCGCCAGCAACACTCCCCCGCGCCTAGGAGGACCCCTTCGCCTAAGCGAACACTCCCTTTCTACTAGGCGAAGACCCCTTTCTTCCTGGGAAAGCCTCATCTCCTCGCCTAGGCGAAGGACGCCCAGACAGGAACTCGAACATCTGACCATTTCCAACCTAAACAATGGAAAATAAACCAAGGTAGGAAGAATCCCTACCTCTTGGAGCATAGAAGAAACCCTAGGAAGCCTCAGGACACTTCCAAAATCAAAACCTTCATTTTACAAACTCGTTTGGGATACGAAATCCCACCTTTTCTGACTCCACGCATAGCCCCCTCGTCGATGATTAACTTCTGCTTCTTAGCCCGACGAAAACCGACCAACAGAACTCCGTAGATTGCGGAAAGAAGCCCTTGGCTCTCCTCTTTCTCTCTTCTCTCACTCTCACGCGTACACAGCAGCAAAAAATATGATTTTCTGCCCTAGTTTCCCCTTTTTGTTTAAGTTTAAGTTGTGGCCCACGTCGAGCCACGTGTCCATACTTGCCTAGGTCCGATTTTTGGCCCGAAGCGATTTATTTCGTCTCAATTCAGGTTCAAATCTTATTCCATGAACTTAACTTAAGTTATTTCCTAACTTCCGAGATTTTCGTAAAAATCTCGTCCTTGGGAGTCACTGGACACTCATCACCCCGAAAAAATTGAAAATCTCACTATTTTGGAATTCAACGCAATTCGTTTGGGTAACTAGATTTCGAGAGACGAATCCAACAATGAGGTCCATTTCATCATCCGAGATCTAGAAAATTTACAGGTTTTCAACCTGTACTAAAGCGGCAATTTACTGTTTTGCCCTATTTTAGAAAAATTCGATTTTTCCATGGTTTTGCATATGATGGTGCTAAATATAATTTCTAGCTAGCACAACATATAGAGCTGTCTTCGTCTGGTGCTGAGTAAAATGAATTTATCATTCACATAACAGGGAAAGCAGTTTGCCAGCTAATTTTATTATTTTAAGGACAGAAGAGTAGACTTCGTTCTTAGTCAGAGGGATGATAGAATATACGTAAGTCATACCCATATATTGTCTGTTTCGAAACAAAATTCTTGACCATATACATATATCACATTGATTTTTCCAAAAGCATTGGAAATATGGGACTATAAGAAACAAATGAATGCATGATAGTGAGTAAATTGATCACTCCAATTGACGAACTGATATGCTTTAGCTGGATTTGGAAACTAAAAAGTACTAGTGAAAAAAAACCCCGAAGAAAACGATTTTTTTTACTAAATATGAATAAATATATAACAAAGTTATTGTTAAATCTATTTTATTTTCCTCCAAATTATAATTTTTCCATTCCACGTCTTATATATATTTTCTTTCCTTTATACTTTTTGAGTTCCAAACGGAGTCTTTATTACAAGACGTGATTTTCTGTCCTAATACTCAACACAACTGTCATGGACTCACATATCCATCTTAAACATGCATCCCCTAATATAGCTCCAATTATGTAAGACAAGGTAATGGAACTGTTGCCAGTGATTGTGATTAGAATTTAGAACTATTAACAGATAACCAGAAAAAGAAAGAGAGAGAGAGAGAGAGAGTAATTCACATTCTTAGCATTAGAGCTAGCCGGCTTTGGACTGTAATATTTGTGGGCGAGGTACACAATGATAATTTTGAGAACCCAATGAGGGAGAGTTGGGCCAAGTTCCTATAAAAGGCAGTTTGCTTCGAAATACAAGCACTTCATCTCCAAGCTTCCGAGAAATTCTTTCCAATGGGAAACATGGCATATCCTCCTACATGGCTTCTCTTGATCAGTCTTGCTTGCGCTCTGTTTATTAGCTGCAGTGGAGCAGCCAACAAAGATAGAAAGGCAGATAATCTCTCCCAAATGCTTTTCTTTTTCTGTTTTTTGTGACAATTTCATCAACTTATCGATTTTGATTGTTATATAACGGAATTGCAGGATTACATTGTGTACATGGGTGACCTTCCTAAAGGTCAAGGTTCAGGCCATCCCTTCACACTAACCTACTTCCAACAAGTCACCGGCAGGTTATTATGTTTTTCCTTTCTTTTTTATTTTGGGTTAAGACATGAAAATTATTTTTTATATTTGGTTTCACCATGAAAATATAAAATAAAATCCAAATACAATTAAAATTTCCTCGTGAGAAACAAATAAATGAAGCTCAATAAACATATAAAATTAATTTATTAAATTTCTAAACTTATTTTTTATTTTCTCTAAATTTTCTTTTCTTCAATTTTTACTGCTTTTCTTTCCTTAGTAAGTCTTAAGTTTCAAAGAAAGTTTGTTTCCTTAGTACTTTTCGGATTTCAAATGGAATATAAACAAAACATGGGTGGAAAATTGCATAACATACACATGGATTATGATCCAAAAAAGGAAAACACACTGGAAAATGTGCCATGAATGAAGATGTATTAGTGGCCTAACTTCTTTAACGGAATGCATTCAACAGTAGGGCGTCGGAGCATCTACTCCATAGCTACAAGAGGAGCTTCAACGGGTTCGTCGCAAGGTTGACGGAGGAGGAATCAAAGAAAATTCCGGTGGGCAGGAATTGTATATTATCTTAAATTGTTATAGATTTGTTCGTGGAAATTTGATTATAACTTTGTATATTGTCCAGGCATGAAGGGGGTTGTGTCTGTGTTCCCAAATGGAAAGAAGAAACTCCTTACCACAAGGTCATGGGACTTCATCGGTTTTCCCCAGAATGTTAGTCGGACAACCGTTGAGAGTAACATTATTGTTGGAATGCTGGACACTGGAATCTGGCCTGAGTCTGATAGTTTCAATGATACAGGCTTGGGCTCCACTCACTAAGCAAATGGAATGGCACTTGCCAAACCTCATCCACCTCACTTGCAACAAGTAAATAATCTTCTCTTTTTTCACCTGCACAATGTGATACACTGGCCTATTTGGTTACAATTTTGAAAACATTTTTTCTAAAAACGAGGAAAACACAAATAACAACGCTTGATTCCCCTTTTTCCTGAAAACATGGAGAATACACAAAACAAGAATTTAAAAACAAAGAACAGTTTAAATAATACCAAAATAGTTGTTATCTCGCGCTTTTTAAAACTATTCTCAAAATCAATTTTTTAAAACTGGGTAAAAACATGCCCATAGAAACCCTACTACTGCTTAACAACTAATTTAATGCTATGTATACAGTAAAATAATTGGAGCTAGATACTATCGAAGTGATGGACAAGTGCCCCCAGATGATTTTTCATCACCAAGAGATTCAGAAGGCCATGGTTCACATACTTCATCCACAGCAGCTGGAAACTCCGTTGTCGGGGCAAGCTTACTCGGCTTAGGAGAAGGAACAGCCCGAGGAGGGGTTCCTTCAGCCCGCCTTGCAGTGTACAAGATATGTTGGTCAGATGGTTGTTATGATGCTGATATCCTTGCAGCATTTGATGATGCTATTGCCGATGGAGTTGATATTATCTCTCTTTCAGTTGGAGGGTTCATTCCCTTGGATTACTTTGAGGATTCAATTGCAATTGGAGCTTTCCATTCCATGAAGAATGGAATACTAACATCTAATTCCGCCGGTAATTCCGGCCCTGATCCCTATTCTGTTGAAAATTTCTCGCCTTGGTCTCTTTCAGTTGCTGCTAGCATCATTGACAGAAGTTTGTGACCGGGTAGTTGGGAACAACGAGAGATATGATAAGTGAGCCAAATTTCAATCGTGCATTTTATCGATATTTGGAATGTTAATATGAATATCATGCCTTTACTAGCTCGCGAAGAGTCAAAACAAACCAAACCGAGTTTGCAATGTACTTCTTCAAATCACGTAAATGACGATTCAAACAGAAAGAGATTTTTGAACCCAAAACTGCCTCTAATACCTTATTAAATTATCAATTGTCCTAAAAAGCTCAACCTTTATAGATTTGAGCTAATATGAAGATCATCTTTAACAGAATATAATTGTCCAATGCATTATCTACCTTACCAAATTGTCTTGACCTATTGATTAATTTCAGGTAGGGAACACTTGCTCTAAACACTTTTGAAATGGACGGTATACCTCTCATTTGGGGTGGAGATGCTCCAAACACATCAGCAGGATATGATGGATCAGATTCCAGGTGAGGATTTGGAATCTTTAATGTTCATATAGTTTGTCCATTTAAATGAAGCTTCAAAAATTTATCATGAAATGCATGCAGGTATTGCGACGAGGGCACTTTGGACAAGTCTAAGGTAAGTGGTAAAATCGTACTCTGTGACGGTTTGAGTGAAGGGCTGGGAGGCTAGCTGCTGGAGCAGCAGGGACTGTCATGCCAAATGATGAGTACTCAGATATGTCCTTTCTCGCTTTCCCCTTACCTACAGCTTGCTTGACTCCGGAAATTTAGCTACGTTCACGAGTACATAAACTCAACTAGGTACTTTCAAATTCATATTCTCCGATTAATTATATTATCATTCTTGGTGAGCCAATTGATGACATTTAAATCAAACTAATAATTTTCTTCTTCTTCCATTGTAAATACGTGCAGCACACCAACAGCAAATATAGAAAAGACCAGCGAGTCTAAGAACAACTGGCACCATATGTAATTTTGGTTTTCGTCTGCAGGGCCAAACCCTATTAGTCCCGACATTCTCAGTGTAACTCCTCTAATCGATTTCTACTATTTTCCGTTGTGTACCCACTCTCTAAGATGCTACCCCCTTTTGCATTATGCAGCCTGACATAGCAGCGCCAGGAGTTGATATTCTAGCAGCATGTGGATACAGAGGCTTTTCTTGACAGGAGTACCAGGGGATAACAGAGTAGTTCCATATAATATCATTTCAGGGACTTCCATGGCTTGTCCACATGCTTCCGGGGCTGCTGCCTACGTCAAATCCTTTAACCCAACATGGTCTCCGGCTGCTATCAAGTCTGCTTTAATGACAACTGGTAATGACTTCATCCTTAAGGACCATTTGGAATCGGAAAGTGCTAGAGAAACGGACAAAATTACCATGAAAATTATTTCTCATGATTGGTTTTAACTTGAAAATATAAAAAAAAAATTCAAAAATAATAAAAATTTCTCAAAATTTTACATATTTTTAAATTTTTTGGCCCTTATATAAAAAAAAAACAAATAAATGGGTTTGAATAAACATATAAGAATTTATATTTTAAATTTAAATTTATTTTTTATTTTCTTCCAAATTTTCTGTTTTTCTACCTTTTTTTTCACTACTTTCTTTTACTTTCTGACTCGTTCTGTTGTTCTCATAAATGAGTGGGAAACGGGAAGAGATCTCCCTTTAAGTACTCTTTTCAAAGTTGATGTTAAATGAAATAAGGGAATAAATAGGTAAGA
Organism: Tetrastigma voinierianum; assembly: GCA_016808115.1. Classification (NCBI taxonomy): domain Eukaryota; kingdom Viridiplantae; phylum Streptophyta; class Magnoliopsida; order Vitales; family Vitaceae; genus Tetrastigma; species Tetrastigma voinierianum. Next base: position 569,325 of record JAEQBH010000275.1, on the reverse strand, counting down.
AGAAAGTAAAAGACGAAAAAGTCCAAGTCAGGGGTTCTGCCTCCTCATCCTTGATAGGATAAGTGGTGAGCTACGAGAATGAGCTATCGGCATAATCCCTTTGTTGCCACCACATATTCCCAAAAAACTTATAACGTCACCAATTTTTTTTGGATCGAACGAAATTTGATGCACGAATAGTATTAATAAAACCCATATGTGTAACTAATGCTCATGTTTCCGTCGTTTTTGCAGCTACTCCCATGAGTCTCAAACTAATACCGACCAGGAGTTTGCACAGGGCAGGCCAATTAACTCTACAGGCCATAAATCCTGGTTTGTATATGATGCTGGGGAGGGAGATTATATCTACTATTTGTGTGCGCAAGGCTACAACTCTACAAAGTTGTTTCTTCTCTCCGGAGAAAACGTGATTTGTCCTGTGGGCGCCAATGGAACTTTTACTTGGGACTTGAACTACCCTTCCATTGCTGTACCTACTCAACCAGGGGCAGGAGTTAATCGTACAGTCACTAGAACCGTCACAAACGTGGGATCACCGACCTCGACTTACAAGGCAAGTGTGGCTGGCCAACAAGGACTTACTATAACCGTTGTTCCAGATGTATTTTCATTCAAATCCCTTGGAGAGACGCAAACCTTCACTGTCACTGTTACTGCGGCAGCATTGAGTAATGCAATGTCAGGGTCTTTGGTGGATGATGGGGTTTATACGGTGAGGGAGCCCCATTATCGCTTATGTTACCGATGACCTGAAGCCTAGTATTAGCCGCTCGACTAGATGACCCGACCTTGAGGCGGCATGTGGACAGCGTGTGTGACATCTATTTTCTTACATCTTAATTCTTATTTTGTTCAATAAGGAGATGTGGTGTGCTTCTCTTGTAATAAAACCCTAGGCAGTCATGTTTCTCTATAAGAGGATTGGTATGAGATTCATGGCATAAGCTCCTACGGTATTATATACTGTCAGGAGGCTCCTAATTTTTCTACTTTAATGTTACTTTGATTTGTTTCTGTTCTATATATAATGGTTGAAAATGCAATGGATGAGAATTTTTTGGAAAAGATAAAGGAACTTGTTTTTGCCATGCTCGAAGGCGAAAAAAGCACTATAAAAATTATCTCAAGCGGTTATCTCAATAATCACAAAATTAATATACTATATAATATTTTCGTTGTCCTTCTAAGCTTGATAATATGCATACAAAAGTTTATACACTCTATATAATCAGCTAGTTGTGGAGGAATCTTACCTGATACAACAGGTACTTGTTTAATTGGATTTACTTAGAATATTGCTAGCTGCAGATGCTATCGAGATAGAACTCAAGGCGATCTTTCAGAGTTTAAAATTTGCATGGAAAGAAGGCTATCGGAGAGTCCAGGTAGAGAAGGATACAGAGTTGATCGTTACACACTACCTGCAGCTACGTCACTTACCACAAATACATTGTGCCAACCTACTAGACGCTTGCAAGACAGAACAGAGGGAAAACTGGGAAATGGAGTTATAGATTTCCTAGTTGCATATATATTCACTTCATAATGAGCATGAGATGCAAGTCCTTGTATCTCCTTCACAAGACACTACGCGGATTTTATATTAAGATAGCTGTTTAGCTACTAGTTAAATGGCCACAAATGGTCTCGGAAAAAAATTAGCATGATGAACTTTTTATCTCATTGGCCACGAAGATTTTGTATCTTTTACTAGATTATCAAAACTATAAAAGCTATCCTATTAGATATTTTTTATATTGGTTGAATATAGAAATATAAATTTAAAACAATTATATATATATATATATATATATATATATATATCATAATTTATTTTATATCATTTAATTAAATGAATCATAATTTTAATGTTAAATATTGATAGGGTTTGAAAATAAGGCTCATGTCACCACAAAGCCCAGTTAGAAAGAGGCTAGCCCAACGAAACACCTGTGTCCCTACGCTAACCCAAATGAGAGCCACAAATTCATTTATCCCAAATGATGATAATGTGGCAGAATGGAGCTCTTTTTCCACTAATAAACCAAATCTTTCGAACTTTCAATATAAAAATGTATCAATCCCCAATAACGCCTTATCCTTCAAATCAAACTAAATCTCACCAAGAAGAAAGAAAAGATAATTCACGATGAGCAACAACTCATCATGCATCAAGCCAAATCCCCAATGAGGGCGAAGATTATCCCAAATAAATCGCTTTTCTATATCCTTTACCGAATCCACCGAGAAGGTATGTAATACCCATCCAATGGGAAAGCGAATCCTATTCACCATCCAATCGTAAAACATATACTATAACAAAGCGCCACCCGACGGCGAAAGGCACGCAAACATACGCACACATTCCGCCTGCGCGCCCCATCTTTCTCCTCATAAACAAACTAACTTAGTGATCTGAGCGGCAAGTGCGGGAGAAGCCCCTGCCGGCTTTCTTTTTCTTGTCTTTGCATAGGAGGGTCCGACCGTAGACCGGCAAGTCAAGAGGGGCGCCCACACCCGGAGCTGGGCCGACCAGGCCTGGCCACACTCTATCTCGGCCCAGAACGACCCCAATACACTCCAAATCTCGGGATCCGGCTGAAATCGGCATCATCAAATATATTTTAAAGTTAACATATTATAGTCACAAGTAATAATAATATCAAAGAACTACAAGGTTTTAAAAAAATGATATTTATTAGATTTTGTGCAAGAGTCAGACTGCTGTTTCTGTACACAACCGTGAGGAACAAACACTCATGAATCTTAAAACATATCCTCCAAAAACAAAACTAATCGTCATCAGAAGCATTAGAAACTAGGTGTAGATACATCCGATCACTACTTGAATATGAAACAAAAAGAATAAAGTAGCAATCTGTGCCTCAAGATAGAGCTAGCCGGCTTTGACCTCCTAATATTTGACGAGGTTAACAATGATAGTTCGAGAACAATGAGGGTGGATTGGGTCAATTGCCTATAAAAGGCTGCTTCTTCAAAATTATCTTCAAGCTTCCAATGGGCAATCTGGCATCTCCTTCTACATGGCTTCTCTTGATTACTCTCCTTTGCACTCTGCTGATTATTGGCTGCAGTGGAGGGACCCACAAAGATCGGAAGGCAACAATCTCTTATGGCCCCTGCAGCCTCTTTCTTCTTCTTTTTTTTTGGTAGCTTGAGATTGATCAGATATATGATAGAACTGATGTGGGGGTATATGATAATTTAGGTTGCAGGAGTATATTGTGTACATGGGTGACCTTCCTAAAGGTCAAGTTTCCGCGTCATCCCTTCATGCTAATTTACTGCAAGAAGTCACCGGCAGGTAATTATGATTTCTTTTAAAACAATATATATATATATATATATATATATATATATATATATATAGTATATATATATATATATATATATATATATATATATATATATATATATATATAGATATATTTCTTATTTTCTATTTTTTTAAAACAAAAACAATAATAACTTCAACATAAGAATTTTAAGAAATTCATTTAATAGAGGCATAAAAAGTATTTATTACATCAAATTTCAATTTGTTTTTAAAAATATATTGGGTAATTGCATAGGTTTTACGCAAAGTTGCCACAATCTACGAACAAGTTACTACTTTTATCATTAAACTGTCTTTAACATGTGTATCTGCCTCGATAGGACATAAATCACGAAGGTTACATGCCCACAGTAGGGCAAAGAAAACTCAATTTACCAGTATTACATCATGGGGATTAATTTTTTGACAGTTTTCGGAAAAAAAAAAGGATTCTATAAATGGAAAAGTATATTTTAATCAGGTAGAAGGAGAAAAGAAAGCACATACCCAGAAAATCTGCCAAGAATGAAGATGTTTTAGTGGCCTAACTTCTCCTATGGATTGCATTCAACAGTAGTGCATCGGAATATCTACTCCATAGCTACAAAAGGAGCTTCAACGGGTTTGTCGCAAAATTGACGGAGGAGGAGTCGAAGAAACTGTCCAGTGGGTGAATTATGTATTATCTTAAATTGTCTTAGATCTGTTTGTCAAAACCTGATTGTAACTTTGTATATACAGGCATGGACGGGGTTGTGTCTGTGTTTCCAAATGGAAAGAAGGAACTCTTCACCACAAGGTCATGGGACTTCATCGGCTTTCCCATGGAATCTAATCGAGCAACTATTGAAAGTGACATTATTGTTGGGATGCTGGACACTGGGATCTGGCCTGAGTCTGATAGTTTCAATGATGAAGGCTTGGGTCCACCACCATCCAAATGGAAGGGCTCTTGTCAATCCTCATCCAATTTCACTTGCAACAAGTAAATTGATCCTTCGTTTTTCTTTTTCTGTTCATGATTTTTCTGTTGAGCATGCACCCAAAGTCCCACATGGTTAGAATTAGGGAGGATCAGGAGTTAATAATCATGGACTATCCAATTGGTATGAGGCTGGAGATATCCAAAAACAAAACCACGAGGGCGCGGCAAAAATGGACATTATTACCTAATGTGGAGGGATGAGTCCATTAAGGTTTTTCATCACTTTCAATATACACTTATGATGAGATATTCAAAATTCAATTTTCTTAACACAAAAATTAATAACTATGCAGTAAAATCATAGGAGCTAAATACTATAGGCTTGATGGACGAATAGATTCTCCATCACCAAGAGATTATGCAGGCCATGGGACACATACTGCATCCACAGCTGTTGGAAACGTAGTTAGTGGGGCGAGCTTACTAGGCCTTGGCGCAGGAACAGCTCGAGGAGGGACTCCTTCAGCCCGCATTGCAGTGTACAAGATTTGTTGGGGAGATGGTTGCTCTGATGCTGATATCCTTGCAGCATTCGATGATGCAATTGCGGATGGAGTTGATATCATTTCTCTTTCGGTTGGGGGATTCTCCGCTCTCGATTACTTCGAGGATTCAATTGCAATTGGAGCATTTCATTCTATGAAGAATGGGGTACTCACATCTAATGCGGGTGGTAATAGGGGTCCTGTTAATGCTTCTATTGTAAATTTCTCGCCTTGGTCTCTCTCAGTGGCTGCTAGCGTCATTGACAGAAAGTTTGAGACCTTGTTGCTGTTGGGTAACAACCAGACTTATGAGGTGAGATAGGCATATCGACCATAATAATCTCCTTTTCCCAAATTATATATACTAATGATCTCTAGTTCACATGTAGGGAGAACTCCCTCTAAATACTTTCGAGATGAATGGTATGGTCCCTCTCATTTATGGTGGAGATGCGCCAAACACATCAGCAGGATCTGATGCAGAATATGCCAGGTGAAAATGTGAAATCTGTGAGGATATTCATTGGGATTGACGAAGCCCACATTTAATGAAGCTTAAGTAGATATAATATAATTGAAAAATCTAACATGCACAAATTTTATCATGGATTAATGCAGGTACTGCTACGAGGAAAGCTTGAACAAAGTCTCCTGGTAAATTAGTAAGGGTGTTCTCTGTGACCAGTTGAGTGATCTTGGGGTGGGAGCAATGAGTGCTGGAGCATTAGGTACTGTAATGCCAAATGATGTTTACACAGATGTGTCCTTTGTTTTCCCTTGCCTATATCTGTCTTGGACTCCAACTCTACTAGTAAAGTTCATGAGTACATAAACTCAACTAGGTAATGAATTTCCAAATCCATATTCTCCAATTAATTTGAATATCACTGTTGGTGAGCCAATGTATAAATTAGTTTAGATCATATACTAATTTTTGTCCACTTCTTCCTTTGTAAACAACAGCACACCAACTGCAAATATACAGAAGACCAGAGAGGCTAAAAATGAATTGGCACCTTATGTAGTTTGGTTTTCATCAAGGGGCCCAAACCCTATTACCACTGACATTCTCAGTGTAAGTCTGCAAATCAATTTCCTCTGGTTCTTTCTTTTTTGTACCCTCCTCTTTCTTGATTAGTTGCATTGTCTTCTAACTATGCAGCCTGACATCGCCGCCCCAGGGGTTAACATTCTAGCAGCATGGACAGAAGCTTATTCTTTGACAGGAGTACCAGGGGATAACAGAGTAGTTCCATACAATATCATTTCAGGGACTTCCATGGCTTGTCCACATGCTTCTGGGGCTGCTGCCTACGTTAAATCGTTTAACCCAACATGGTCTCCGGCTGCTATCAAGTCTGCTTTAATGACAACTGGTAACAGCTTCATCCGTGATCTGCTAAGTTGAAGTATTAACAGAACTCAGATCTGTAACTAAGAATGATCATGTTTACATTGTTATTTATTGTCAGCTACTCCCATGAATCCTAAAACTAATACCGACCTGGAGTTTGCATATGGGGCTGGTCAGTTAAATCCTCTGCAGGCTGCAAATCTAGTTTTGGTTTATGATGCTGAGGAGGCAGATTACATCAAGTTTTTGTGTGGGCAAGGCTATAACTCCACAAAGTTGTACCTTGTCACCGGAGAAAACATCACTTGTTCTGCCACCACAAATGGAACTGTTTGGGATTTAAACTACCCTTCCTTTGCTGTATCTACTACAAATGGGACAGAAGTTACTCGTACATTCACTAGAACCGTCACAAATGTGGGATCACCAACCTCAACTTACAAGGCAAATGTGGCTGGCCCTCCTGAACTTAGTATAAAAGTTGAGCCAGATGTACTTCCATTCAAATCCCTTGGAGAGACGAAAACCTTCACTGTCACTGTTGGTGTGGGAGGACTGAGTAAATTTGTAACATCAGGGTCCTTGGTGTGGGATGATGGGGTTTCTGATGAGGCCCTATAGTCGCTTATGTTTATGGCTCGGATGCCTAGTTTCATGCATCTTAGTTCTTGTGTAGTTCTGACAGTAAACCAAGAGATGTGGTTTGTCTTGTGATAAAATCCAACCAAGTTTAATATCTCTATAGGAAAATAACAATGTATCATTAAAAAGTAATTACAAGGATCAAAAGTTTTTTCCTAGAGATTCGAATCACTATTTACGTTATTTTAATTAAGTTTGTCACATGTTAATGTATGATTAGATATTTAAAATTATCAAAAAATACATGTAAAAATTAGGTCAGTTTGTAAAATTACAAGTGTGAAGGGTTGAGAATGCATTTTTCCATATGACTTGGAAAAGTAGATGTTGTGTCAACAAAAGCTTCGATGCATGATAATATTAATTCAAGAACATAAAGATAAAATAATTCACACAAAAAATGCCTGGGGTTTTAACGTGGTCACGACCAAATCATGCCTACATCCCTGAGATAAGAGATAATCTTTCCACTATACTATAGAAAATGTGCGAGAAGGATGAGCGACATACAATTCAGGTTCTTGAGGCATCCTATGTCTCGCTCCATCAATTATCTCTCATTCTTCATCATATCTACACACATCCCGCGCAGCCTTGAGGCTCATCTCTCCTGGCAACATACTTTTCCCCTCATGACCTAGAATATGCGTATTCTTAACTGCTTTTCATATTCTGTAAAGAATGTTCCTTATCATATAAAGAAAGTCTAATATTACAATAATATAAAGACCTCATAATTATTCTACACAATATTCTTTACAAAAGGGTGCTAATTAGGAATTTGAGACATATTCCAACAATCTCCACCTTAGATCAAATTTCTCAAGTCGGAGTCATCCATCACATGATAAGAGAATAATTGACTCCACAGCGAACTAAATTCATTTTGATCTTTATATTGTCCTTTGTGATCTTTTTTTTTTTTTTTTGTTCTTCTAGAATCTTCAACTTGAAGCTTTAGTAATCCTTCTATCGAACAAAGTAACACTAAGCCTCCTTCCAAAAAATTATCCATCCATCCACTCTCTACACCACAAGATTTTCCTTGGCTTTTATTGTGTGTGAGCACACGTCTTATATGAAGCACCACCTACCTCGAGAGTTTTCTCTTATGTAGGACAACTCCTCTTCATCATGGAGTAGCAATACATATGTGAAGATCCGGAGCATACCACCTATCCGATAGAGCTTAACCATGGATCTATTCTTGACTAAGCTGAGGCTCCTTGCTTTAATTCTATATGTCAAGGTTTACCCACACACCTAAGTCTAAGCCTTGCTCTGATGCAATTGTTGTACTAACATAAGTTTTAATGTTAGATAATATTAATTCAGAAGATAAGAATAAAATAATATCTGAATGCACGAGGTTTTAACATGATTATATCTTATATGCCTATATCCACAAATAAGAGAATCTTTCCATTATATGATTGAAAATATTACAGGTATAACAACATACAATTAGGTTCTCAGAAACATCCTATGTTTATTCCTTGTACCTATAACTTTGAGCAGGCTGAAATCTCTCCTTCCTTTGTGTTATCTCTCCTTCTTCCTGCATCTCACCACATTCATTATAGCCTTTACAAGCTCGTCTCTCTCTCTCATAACTTTTTTCCTCATATTTTCCAAAATATTTATGGTGATATTCCTAACTACTTTCCTTATTCTTTAAGGAATCTTTCCTTGTCATATAAGAAAGTCTAATAATTCAATAATATAAAGACCTCATAATTATTCTATACAATATTCTTTACAAAAAGGATTTGATACTGTAATCATAGATAATTGAAGGAAAACTTGTATTTCATTGAACACAAACACCCTATTTATATACAAGATAATCCCAAACCAAATAGGAAAGAATATGAGGTTTCCTAACTCTATATAAATACATGTTTCCTTTTCCCAACTACTTTCTAATTCTACAATACTATAACACTTCCCCTCAAGTTAGAGCATAGATATTGGTCATGCTCAACTTATTTACAAAATAACTACTTTCGATCTCCACTCAAAAGTTGTATGAAAATATCTCCTAATTATTCTCCAATCTTTACATATCCTATAGAAATCAACCCTAAATAGATCTTCTCATGGACAAAATGACAATCTATTTCAACATGTTAAGTCGGTTCATGAAATACCGAGTTAGATGTTATATGCATGGTAGCTTGGTTATCACTTGGTACTTAAGTTTCGATGCCCCACTTTCATCAATAACTGACGTATCCACATGATCTCGCATATATGTTGTGTCATGGCTCTATACTCTAACTACGCATTAAGCCGCGAGACAACACTTTTCTTTTTACTCTTCCATGAGACCAAATTTCCTCCAACAAAGACACAATATCCTAAGGTGGATTTCCTATCTTCCTTAGCTCATTCTAGTCTGTTTTTGAAAAGCACTCAATTTTGGTATGCTCATGCTTCTTATACAATGTTCCACATCCAAGGGCTTATTTTCAAGTAGGATATGCTCTACAGATGCCCAATGACTGATTGTGGGAAATGACATATATTGACTCAAAACATTTACTAAAAAAGCAATATATGTACAAGTTACTATAAGATAATTCAATTTCCTAACCAGTTTTCTGTATCTTTCGATGTCTTCAAATAATTCTCCTTTCTTAGTGAGTTGTATATTAGGAGCCATAGTAGTACTACATGGTTTGGTGCCCGATTTCCATGTCTCATATAACATAACAAGTTCATTTTCATTGCGACAATATAATTCCCTACTTGCTTCTCATAACTTCAACACCTAAGAAATACTTCAACATTCCTAAATCCTTTGTGTGAAAGTAACTATGAAGAAAGGATTTAAGAGATATTATACCTTTGGAGTCCTCCCAATGATGACAATATCATCCATACATTACCAATGGGAATTATACTATAACTAGAATTTTATTAAAGACAAAGTGGTCAAACTTACTCTTACGCATCCATGTCTCAACCCTTTGTGAATTTGTCAAACCAAGCACGGGAGCTATGTTTCAAACCATACAAAAATTTTCGAAGACAACACACTTTCCCTATCTCCCCCCACCCCCTGAGCAACAAACCCCGAAGGTTGCTCCATGTACACTTCTTCCTAAAGATCTCCATGTAGAAAGACATTCCTGATATCAAGTTGATGCAAGTCCCACTCATAAGAAGCAGCAAGAGAGAAATAGACAAACATATGTCAGCTTAGTTAAGGAGAAAAAGTATCTAAATAATCAACTCCATAAGTTTGAGCATAACCCTTAGCAACAAGACGGGCCTTCAATCTAGTAATAGACCCTTTAGGATTAAACTTTACTACAAAACACTTAATGACAACCAATAGTCTTCTTTCCAATAAGCAAAGGCACCAAGTCGCACGTACCATTGTCATCACAAGGCATTTCATCCACCATGGCACTACGCCAGCTAGGGTAGATAAAGCCTCGCAGACGTCTTCAGAAAAATATATCTATCCTCCAGGAACAAGAGGAAGATGACAAATGGTTATATATAAGAAACAAATTAAGAAATTGGGTGAGCACACTGACGTTTACCTTTACGGAGATCAATCAAAATATCATCACTTTCGACTAGATCTAATGACAAAGCAATCGGTGTTAGACTAGAGACTGGAGGATTTTGGCACCAAGAGTATACCTAAGTAATTATAGGTTTAACAAGAGCGAGAGCTGGAATAGGAATTGGTGAGGAAACAGAATAAGCCAATAAATCATCATCCTCCCTCTGACTCATAACAGTAGGCGACAAGGAAAAAATTGTTAGTTTCAACATCAGTAGACACAAAGTAACGTCGAAGAGTGGGTTAAAAACATCTATACCCTTTTGAACACGAGAATATCCCATAAAAATACAATTTAAGGACTTTGGATCAATTTTAGAGACTTGAGAACGGACATCTCGAACAAAGTATGTACATCCAAATACCTTGGGATAAATAGAGAACAATGGATTATTTGGAAACAACTAGTAGTAAGTAGTAGCTCAATTAAGAACCGATGAGGGCATTCTGTTAATCAAAAAACAAGCTATAGAGGCTATGTTGGCCAAAAAAGGTTTAGAGACATTCATCTGGAACAAAAGGGCTCGGGCAGTCTCAAGAAGATGTTTATTCTTTCTCTCAGCTACCTCATTTTAAGATGGAGTATCAACACACGAAGTCTGATGGAAAATCACATGTTATAACATAAAGCACTAAAAAGGTCCCAAAAATATTCCATGGCGTTATCACTTCTCAATGTTTGAACAGAGATATGGAATTGTGTTTGAATTTCGGCACAAAAAACACTAAAATGAGAAAAAAAAAAAAAAAAAGCTCATATCGACTTTTCATTAGATAAAGCCAAATGACATGAGAGAAATCGTCAAAAAAATGTAACAAAATACTTGAACTCTTAATGAGAGACATAACTGGACAAGGACCACACAAACATGCAGAACTACTGTAACTTTCGAAAGGAGGCGAAAGCTCGTTTATTGACTCTAGGACTCAAATGCACACAATTGCATTTGTCGTCTAGGACTCAAATGGTTATATAAGCATATTGACATGGTTCACAGTTCAATGAGGATAGACTATAAAAGTGATAATCTAGCTTCTTCAACAAGGAGAGAGTAGGATGACCCAGCGTGTAGTGAATGGGGTAACAACTCCAAAACAAGAAACATGCATTGGCACCTCTGGTTCAAGGATGTAAAAACCCCCAGACTTGTGTCCTCTACCAATAATTTGTTTCGTCGAAAGATCCTAAGTTAGGAAAGAATGAGATACTGAAATTAAGTGTACGAGTGAGTTTACTCACATAAATTAAATTAAAAGAGAATTATGATAATCTCATAATAGAGGTCAAAATGATTAGATGAGTTGGATGAATTGTCCACGACCTAGCCAAACACAAGATATTACTTCGTCTACAAAGTGCTTGATAGAGGAAGAAGTGTGTATTAATTTGAAAAGTAGTAAATAAGCGCAATTACTTATCATGTGGTATGTGGTTCCAAAGTCAATGACCCATTTAGAGGAAGAGGTAATAAGACATGTGTTAGGTTTTACTGACTATCAAGCATAGTCTTTAGGAGTAGAAGCACCCTTCAATGATTCATGAGCATACTGAAACCTTCGATTTCTATTCTACAACTTCCTACAATCTTGACGTACATGCCCTGTATTATGGCAATAATGACACACAGTTCCACTTGAGGGTTTCTTGCCAATCATAGGAGCAGATCTAATTCAAACAAGCCTTTGAAAATAAATAAAAAATACCAGGAAAATAGGATCTTGTAAGGAAAATGACAACTTTTCTACAAAAAACACTTCACAAGTGTAGAACGTGGCCCTACAATCCACAAAGCACCTTAGGACCTTGAAGAAGTCAATGAAAATAGGCAAGAAAGCCTATAAAAGGATGTTGTTGGAACTAAAAATGTTTGAAAAACACTGTTGCATGACTCGGATGTTGAAGACAGGTAGATGAGAAGTCTTGTTGGTGGTTAGCGACACTAGGGGTGAAAACCAGTGGGCAAACTATGGTCCACGAGCCCTCACACGCCGATGTGTGAGGGACAAGGCTAAGAGAAGCAATTGTGTGTGGCAGCACATGCAAGGTTAGATGCCAGAGATTCCACCACCGGTGAGTAGATCAAGTGATGGTGATACAAGTGGGAGGGTCGCCTGCCGAAGATGAGTCGCCAGAAATTTTTCTACAATTGGTCATCGTCGAAGTTATTCTTTACAAGATTTTTCCCAAAAAAATTGTCCTTTTTTCCGAACAAATTCAAGCCCAAGGCTTTGATACCATGTAATCATAATAATTGAAGGAAAAAATTGTATTTTTCATTGAACACAAACACCCTATTTATATACAGGACAATCTCAAACCAAATAGGAAAGAATATGAAGCTTCCTAACTCTACATAAATACATGTTTCCTTTTCCCAACTAGTTTCTAATTCTACAATACTATAGCAGATACTAATTAGGAATTTGAGACACATTCCAATAATCTCTACCTTAGCTCAAATTCCATCGAGTCAATCATCCATCACATGATGAGAGAGTAATTAATGACTCCACCTTTAACTGAACTTCATTTTGTCTTCATCTTGTGTCCTCTGTGATTTTTTTTTCTTCTAAAGATCTTCAACTTGAAGCTCTAATAATCCTCCTCCCGAACAAAGTAACACTAAGCCTCCTTTGAAACAAATATGCATCTATTTGCTTTCTACACCACGAGATTTTCCTTGGCTTTTTTTGTGTTCTAACACACATCTTACATTAAGCACCACCTACCTCGATAGCTTGCTCTTATCTAAGACAACTCCTCTTCATCATGGAGCAGCAACAAGCGTGAATCAAACCACCACTATTCAATGAGAATAACCATAGATACATTACCAACTAATTGGGGCTCACCGCCTTTATTTGATAATCGAGGATCTTACCCACTGACTAAGTTTGAAGCTTGCTTTAATACCAATTGTTGTACTTACAAACTCTTTAATGTAGATAATATTAATTCAATAAGATAAATATAAAATAGCAGGCATAAGATACCGCGATGTTTTAACGTGATTTGGTTAACCATACCTATATCCACAGATGAGAGAGAATATTTCCACTATACGATTGAAAATATTACAAAGGTAGAACAACATACAACCATGGGTTCCCAAAACATCTAATTTTTCTCCACTCCTTGTATTCATACCCTGAACTATGAATTCCCTAGCTCTATCGGGTATCCCAGGCATTCTTCCTCACATCTCTACACACCTTGTATAACCTTTATAAACTCATATCTCTCATTACTTTTCCCTCATGAATCATATATATATATATATATATATATATATATATATATATATATATATATATATATATATATATATATATATATATATATATATATGTTACTAAAACATTGGAATGATGGAACTATGAGATAGAAATGAATTCATGACAGTAAGTTGATTATGACATTGAAGAACTAAGACGATTTTAAAAATAATAATTATTATTATTATTTGTTTTGTGCAAGAGTAAGACAGCCGTTTATATATATACACACAAACCGTGCAACACTCATGCATCTAAAACTTATCCTCCAAAAACAAAATTAATGAAAGTCCAATTATATGAGACAAATTAATTAAACCATCGGCTATAAGCGCGATCTCGCAAGCATTAGATACTAGGTGTAGATACATCTACTTGAATATATAACAAAAAAAGGCCCTCAGTATTAGAGCTAGCCGGCTTTGGACTGTAATATTTGTTGACGAGGTTAACAATGATAGTTTGAGAACCCAATGAGGTCCAATTTCCTATAAAAAGAAGCTTCCATCAAAATTATCTTCAAGCTTCCAATGGGCAATATGGCATCTCCTTCTACATGGCTTCTCTTGTTTACTCTGGCTTCCACTCTTCTGATCGTTAGCTGCAGTGCAGCGACCGACAAAGATCGGAAGGCAAATTCTCTCTCTTATGGACCCTGCTGCCTTTTTTTTTTTTCTAATTTTGTGACTATCAGATCACATTGTGTATTGTTGATATAAAAATCTATTTAACATACAAGTTTAAAGTTCCATGCATGTAAATGCATGGATACAATTGTTTTCTGATACAATTGATGAGATATATCAGAATTTGTGGTTGCAGGAGTATATTGTGTACATGGGTGACCTTCCTAAAGGTCAAGTGTCGGTGTCATCTCTTCACGCTAGTTTACTACAAGAAGTCACGGGCAGGTAATTATATTTTTTTCAAAAAACAAAAATAGTTATAAATTTTAATATCTTAGTTGGATGATTATAAATTTTTTTCCTTCGGCCTTCCATTATGTTAGTATTATTATTATTTTGATAAAAAGAAAAAGAATAAATAATAGTGTCTTTCGATATATATATATATTCCTTGTTTTTTATTTTTAAAAACAAAAAAATAATTTCAATATAAAACACAAGAATTTCCATAAGTATATTTTAAAATTCATTTAAGTAGAGGTATGTATATAAAATAATTTATGACATCAAATTTTAATTTTAAAAAAAAAATATTATATGAACTTTGTTCTTTAAAATTCGTATTTTTTTTCAAATGGACATCAATCTTAGTTTACCAGTATTACATCATGGGATAAACTTTTTAACAGTCTAGGAAAAAAAATGGAATTTAATTTGTACGTAAAGGAGAAAAGAAAGAACCAACTGGAAAATCGGCCAATAATGCAGATCTTTTAGTGTCCTAACATCTTATGAATTGCATTCAACAGTAGCGCGTCCGGAATATCTTCTCCACAGCACAAGAGGAACTTCAACAGGTTTTGTCTATAAAAGTTGATAGAGATTAAGAAACTTATCAGTTGGGTTGAATGTTTTATCTCTTGAAATTATCTGACCTTTACTTTATATATATATATATTTTCAAATATGTATCTCTTACTCACTGCGTCTTAAATTGTATAATATCATTGTTCAGTTGTCTTTTTCATAAAAAAAATAAAAATTGTCCTATATTTGTTTGTCAAAAGTTAATTATAACTTTGTATATACAGGCATGGACGGGGTAGTGTCTGTGTTCCCAAATGGAAAGAAGAAACTCCTCACAACAAGGTCATGGGACTTCATCGGCTTTCCCGTGGAATCTAATACAACAACTACTGAAAGTGACATTATTGTTGGAATGCTGGACACTGGGATCTGGCCTGAGTCTGATAGTTTCAGTGATGAAGGCTTTGGTTCACCACCATCCAAATGGAAGGGCACTTGTCAATCCTCATCAAATTTCACTTGCAACAAGTAAATCATCTTTTTATTTAAAATAAAAATTATGTATCTTTGATTCCTATCTTTTAAAACTGTTTTTTGAGAACAATTTTTTAAAACATAGGGTACAATTATGTTGTTATCTTGATTGTTCTTGTTCTCTCAATTTAAGTGTTTTTTTTTTTTGGTGTTCTCCGTGTTTTTAGGAAAAAAAAAAATCAAACACGTTTTCCATATTTTTTGATAACAAAACACAAATTTCAAAAACTATAACCAAACAAGCCTTAAAGAACAAGGAGAACATGAACAAAACAAAGAACACGTTGGATTCCTATTTTTTTTTTTTCTCAAAAACAAAGTTAAAATAAAAAACACTAATTCAGAAAATAAAAACAGTTTTTAGAAAACATCAAGTTCTCTGTGTTATAATAACTGTTTTAAAAAACATGAACCAAAAAACCTTTTCCTACCTATATTATATGCTATCTCATAGGAACCCAAATCCTGCTTAACCGAAAAATTAATGCTGTGCAGTAAAATCATCGGAGCTAAATACTACAGAGCTGATAAATCTATACCCCCAGATGATTTTCCATCACCAAGAGATACAGAAGGCCATGGAACACATACTGCATCCACAGCTGCCGGAAACAAAGTTATTGGGGCCAGCTTACTTGGCCTTGGCAAAGGAACAGCCCGAGGAGGGACTCCTTCTGCCCGCATTGCAGTGTACAAGATATGTTGGTCAGATGGTTGTTATGATGCTGATATCCTTGCAGCATTTGATGATGCTATTGCCGATGGAGTTGATATTATCTCTCTCTCAGTCGGAGGATTCATTCCCTTTGATTACTTTGAGGATTCAATTGCCATTGGAGCTTTCCATTCCATGAAGAATGGAATCCTCACATCTAATGCTGGTGGTAATTCCGGTCCTGGTCTTGCTTCTATTACAAATTTCTCGCCTTGGTCTCTCTCTGTGGCTGCTAGCGTCATTGACAGAAAGTTTGTTACCAAGTTGCATTTGGGAAACAACCAGACTTATCAGGTGAGACTCGCATTGACCGGCGTTGACCATGATTGCCTTTTCCCAAATTATATTAACATCTTGTTTATAATTACATGTAGGGAGAACTCCCTCTAAACACTTTCGAGATGAATTATTCGTTCCCTCTCATTTATGGAGGAGACGCGCCAAACACATCAGTGGGATCTAATGCAGAATATTCCAGGTGAAAATGTGAAATCTATAATGGTACTCAGTGAGCTTTTTTGGAAGGGAAAAGTACGCTTTAAGCTACTAATTTAAAAATAAAGGCAAAAAATATATATAAGGAATAGAAAAATACATGATTCAGATTCTTCCCAACATGTCAATAAAATTAATTGATTTTCACTCAAAAGTACTATCTTAATTATTTGGAGGTACATAATGTAGTACATGCGGTTAGTTAAGACAGTATCTCGAATGATTAAAATAGCATCTTTACTAATGAGCTTTTTTTTTTTGACATGTCAGGAATGATGTATTTTTGGGCTTTTATTTCAAATCGGCATACTGATAGTACGATACATACTTTTCCAAATCAGTGAGGTGTAATAATGCATAAATTATTTAATCACGAAATGCAGGTACTGCTACGAGGGAACCTTGAACACGTCTCAGGTAACCGGTAAAATTGTGGTGTGTGACGAATTGACTGATGGGGCGGGAGCAAAGAGTGCCGGAGCAGTCGGTACAGTGATGCCAGACGAGGGCTACACAGATTTGTCCTTCCCCTTCCCCCTACCTACGTCCTGCTTGGACTACAACTATACTAGTAAACTTCAAGAGTACATGAACTCAACTAGGTAATTTATTTTCATATCCATATTCTCCAATTAATAATGGATAAAGTTTAGATCATATACTAATTTTTGTCTACTTCTTCCTTTGTAAACAACAGCACACCAACTGCAAATATACAGAAGACCACCGAGGCTAAAAATGAATTGGCACCATATGTGGTTTGGTTTTCCTCAAGGGGGCCAAACCCTATTACCCCTGACATTCTCAGTGTAAGTCAGCTTATCAGTTTCCCCTGCTACTTGCCTTTTGTGTTGTGTTCCCACTTCTTTCTTAGGTGCAACTTCTTGTTACTGTGCAGCCTGACATCGCTGCGCCGGGAGTTAACATTCTAGCAGCATGGACAGAGGCTTCTTCTTTGACAGGAGTACCAGGGGATGACAGAGTAGTTTCATACAATATAATTTCAGGGACTTCCATGGCTTGTCCACATGCTTCCGGGGCTGCCGCCTACGTTAAATCGTTTAACCCAACATGGTCTCCGGCTGCTATCAAGTCTGCTTTAATGACCACTGGTAATGGCTTCTTCATCCATAATTTGTAGTAAGGATGGCAATGGGATGAGAGCAATCCTATGCCAACCCTATCCTGTTTATTTAAATCATTTCCTTTATTCGTTTCACTTAAGAAATTAAATGGGACCGACACGGCAAGTTTGTGGGTATGGGAAAATTATCATACATGTTTAACTTTTATTTTTGTTTTTATTTTTAGCTTTATTTATTTTTTATTTTTATTATATTATAATTAATATATATTTCATACAAATAAAATATTATAAATTATTTTATTAAAAATATTATTATTATTATTATTATTAAAATAAAATATTATAAAATCATTTTATAATATAATCAAGATGGGATATAACAATACCCGAGCCCATCCTGAACAATTATAGTTAAACCATACCCATCCCATTAAGGATGGGAAGGGCTAGGAATCAGAAAAAGATTATCGGATTGCCATCCATAATCTACAGGCAAGTTAAACTATTATGAGAACCCATATGTTAAATATACAAAGGGATCAAATATTCAAAGTGCAAAGAGAGTTCTCAAACCCAAGACCTTTTGTAAGAACAACTTTGATACCATGTTAAACAATAACTTTCCTACAAACTTAAGTTTTTGGGAATTGAGTTTAATATAAATACCATATTACACCCCATTTCTGTAAGTCTGTAATTACTAATGCTGATCATGTTTCCATTGTTATCAATTGGCAGCTACTCCCATTGGTGGTGAAATTAATACCAAACCTGGGTTGCATATGTGGGGCAGGTCAAGCTAAATCCTAACTGCACTGCACATCCTGGATTGGTTTATGATGCTGAGAGACAGGTGCGATCAAGTTTTGTGTGGGCATTTATAACTCCACAAGTTGTACCTTGTCACCGGAGAGAAAACATCTACCACAAATGGAACTGTTTGGACTTAAACTACCAACTTCGCTGCTGTATCTACTTCACATGGGGTAGGAGTTAGTCGTACATTCACTAGAACAAGAGCAAACGTGGGATCACCGACCTCGACATACAAGGCAAATGTGGCTGGCCCTCCAGAACTTAGTATAACAGTTGAACCAGACGTGCTTTCATTCAAATCCCTTGGAGAGACTCAAACTTTCACTGTCACTGTTGGTGTGGCAGCACTGAGTAATTTTGTGACATCAGGGTCCTTGGTGTGGGATGATGGTGTTTACAAAGTGAGGAGCCCAATAGTTGCTTATGTTATTGATAACTCCCAAGCCTAGTTTCAAACATCTTTTTTCTTATTTTCTTCAATAAACAGAAGTGATGTGTGTTTTCTTGTAATAAAACCCAACGCAGTTAAAGCCCTCAGGCTTTGCTCATGGAATATGTGTCAAGTCTTTGGTGGCGTATGTTTTTTGCATTTTGCTAAAAGCTAAATAGCTTTCAACATTCAGCATGTTTGTTTTTTAATATTTTTTCAAGACTTATTGTTGAAATTTCTAAAAAAAATTCTGAATAGAAAAAGCCAAAATCTTTAGTTTTTTTTATTAAAAAAAAAAAAAATTTCCAAAACATAAAACATCATCTTTGTCTAACAAAGAGAGATAACATCACTCACTATTCAATATTAAAAAACAAACATTACAAGAAAAATGAGTTATAGAGACAAGATTTTAGTTGCAGCCAAAAAATTCTGCAACCAAAGCATAAATCATATTATAGCAGCGACCTAGTACTCCCCGCAACTATAATAGAAACTATAAATCATCTTATAGTTGAGGAAGTACTACACCGCAACTATAAATCCTCTCAGTTCCTATGCATTTTCTTCTGGTTTCTCGTGTTCTCCCTCCTCGCGATATCCCCATTCCCCCTTTGGACGAGGCCGATGATCTGGCGCTCTTTTGTCGCGCCACCGCCCTCGACTCCGCTTGCTTTGCCATGAATCTGCCCTCCTCCTTAGTGCATCTCGGCACCACAAACTCTAAGCTCAAGATCGCATTCCTCTTTCTCACCAATTTTGACTTCATTTTGCCCTTTTGTGGGAGCAATTCTTCAAGGGTAATGAAGGTTTGTACAACATCTACGTTCACGCCAATCTGACCGCTTAGGTGGCTCATCCGGCCGGAGTTTTTGAGGACTTACGTAGCGGGCCTCGCCAACGCTCATCTCCGTTGCCCGCCGTCTCCTCGCCACCACCCTTCTTGACGATCCCTATAATGCCTTCTTCGCGATCCTCTCCCAGCAGTGTATCCTCCTCCATTCCTTCAAATTTGTCCACAACACTCTAATCATTGGTAAGACTCCTAAGCATGATTGCCTTATGCTTTCTCAAACATGCTACCCCTTGTTAGACCAGCGGTGACGCCCCAAGACCTGGGGGTTCGTTGACCAACCGTCAACATGTGGAGAACTTGTGGATATTGGGTGGCTTGATATCGCACTGTTATGTCCCATTCACCGGGATCCATAATTTAACAAAACATCAGACAAAGTCTCCTTTGTACGGGGAGCTCTATTCAATTCCCAACCTGTACATAATACAACAACATGACCCATCTGGGACCCAATATAACACAAAGATCGCGTTGGGTTCATTTATGAGTAAAAGTGGCCCTACCGGACTCATTTATCCATACTAAAAAATATATAAGGCTATATCACTATAGTCCTTAAGAGTTTAAATATAACACTCTTATATATATATATATATATATATATATATATATATATATATATATATATATATATATATATATATATATATATATCAAAATTCATTTGGTCTAATATATTTTACAAAATAACTATAAAAGGCACAATCTGACTTTCTTCACAATTGCGGCCTCGAATGAGCGTCATTCTCTGGTGTACACCTCGCACCTTGAAATGTTTTCCCAAACAGGGTGAGCCACGCCCAGTAGAGAATATTTCCTAAAGAGGTTATTCCCTACTTAAGTGCACATGCAATGGTCATGTTCCACACATTCACAATCACATTCCAAGTAAAAACATGCAATTTTTACTATGGAATCCTCCTACATGTCATGTCATGAAATGAGATGAGACTCAATCATGTACCATGCCCCAAGTCCTTACCGACTCCTATCACACAATGCCAAAGCCTATGCGTGATAAAATCCATCATTTCTGGATTACATCCAATTATCATTTTACAAAACAAATTCATTTGTTTTCAAACCAAAATTTTTTTGGATGTTACACCTCAATGATCATTTATATACAAACTCATGTGTCTTTTTGTGGGTAGCGAATTTTCGAGGTCCCATCGCAGGCTCCGCACGCCTTCCAACACTTTATAGCCTTTCACCGCTGGAATTATGTCTAACCACAATTACCGGGTCTTTCACCCGAGGGGGTGTCTATCCCTACTTGCTATTACCCAACACATGTTTTCTTTACCACATTATTCAACCGTGCGACTTTGTTGGACTTTGTCCCACTTGACCGAGCCCACCCAATCAAACACTAAACCTAGTATTGATTTTTCAACCATGCACTCACACCACCCATTCAATGCGATGTCCCTGTGCATATGCAATTCAATGCGCCACATGCATAATGAATGCTACATGGACAATGCTAAAACCGTACACTTTATCGTGTACCATGGACAATTATATCCTATGCATACAATTTCCATACAATCACACATTCCATGTCAATGTATTTATACACACATATATCAACATCTTATCACACAACTACCACCAAGCATGTTATTCAAAACCAAGCAACAACACCCTAGTGTGACATATACTATGCCCACAAAATAGTCCACAAAACGGTCTTGAGACAAGCCATAAACAGGCTACCAAACCAGCCATCCATAGGCCTCAATCATGCCCTAAACAAGACGTGAAAATAGTCCCAAATTTAGTCTCATAGTATCATTGAATTCAGTCCTAATCAGTCCTAAAATCTGGACACAAGTAAATAACAACCTAAGCTGTGGCAATCCCGAGAATGAAATGGACCAAAACTTGAGCTGTAGAGGTCCAATTTGGGTGATTCAAAATCCTAACATCAAGTTCACTGATGCATTTACAACTTTCATGAAGAGAACGAGTCCAAATTCCCTTCATTTCCCAATTGAAAACTAGTCCCAAATTCTAGATGTAGGATCAAAACATGGCTGCAACAGTCCCAAGAATGAAATTAACCATAACTTGAGCTGTAGTGGTCCAATTTAGGTGATTCAAAAGCCTAACATCAAGTTCACTAATACAACTACAATTTCTATAAAGAATCTGAGTCCAAATTCCCTCATATTCCCAACTGAAAACTAGTTCCAAATTCTGGATAGTGTGTAGGGTCAAAACAGGACACTAAGTTGTAGCAGTCCCAGGGAATGAACCATAACTTAAATTGTAGAGGTCCAATTTTGGGTGATTCAAAGCCTAACATCAAGTTTACAGATGCAGCTACAATTTCCATGTAAAACACTAGTCAAAATTCTCTCTTTTTCCCAACCGAAAATCAGTCCCAAAATCTAGACAGTATATAGGGTCAAAACAGGGCACTAAGCTGTAGCAATCCCGGGAAATAGACCATAACTTAAATTGTAGAGGTCCAATTTGGGTGATTTAAAAGCCTAACATCAAGTTTACAGACGTAGCCACTACGAAGAACACTAGTCCAAATTCCCTCTTTTTCCCAATCAAAAATCAGTCCCAAAACCATGCATATGCAGCATTCCCATCCCTCTTTTTTTTGCCAAACGGCCCCTTAGGGCAAAAACACAACCAAACAGCCCCTTAGGGAAGAAAACCCAACCAAACAGCCCTTAGGGTGGAAAACACAACCAAACAGCGCATAGGGTGGAAAATAAACCAAAGAAGAAAGAATCCCTACCTTTTAGAGCATAGAAGAAACTCTAGGAAGTCCCGTGAATACTTCCTAAACCCGAAAACTTTGATTTCCTGAAATTCTTGCTTAAATCCTTGGCGAAATCTCGTGTTTTTAGTACCCATGCGTAGCCCTCGTCAAGTAGATGAACTTTCGTTCTTGGCCCGACGAATTCTAACCAACCGATCTCCATAGATCATAGAGGGAAGTTGGAGCTCTCTCTCTTTCTCTCTCTAACGTTTTCTCCCAAGTAGGAAAAATCAATTCTCCCCCCTCCAATATGATTTTTTTTTTTCTACTTAACTTAAGTCTTAAAGACTTGGCCCAGATCGCACCATGTGTCCATGACTTATCTGGATCTGTTTCTACCTCAAAATGATTTATTTTGTCCTGGTTTAAGTTCAAATTATTTTAAATGAACTTAATTTATTTTTTTCACTTTTGAGATTTTTCTCAAAAATCTCGTTTTGGGGGTCCACCAAGCACCCGATTCCCCGAAAATCGTGAAAATCCGACTATCTCGAAATTCAACGAAATTTGTCTAGGTAACTAGATTTCACGAGACAAATCCAACGGTAAGGTCCGTTTCATCATATGAGATCTAGAAAATTTTCAGGTTTGCAACTTGGACTATAACGATAATTTACCCTTTTTCCATTTTTCGAAAATATTCAAATTTACCCGGGTTTTACATTCTTCGCCCCTTAAAATAATTTCGTCCCCAAAATTCACACACATATACACATCCAATCGCATTCATATGCAACAGTCATTTAATACCAAATGACTAAAAACATACCTTCATCCTCAAATAGGAAAGGATAGTTGGCACGCACAATGTCTTCGCGTTCCCATGTTGCCTCCTCCATTCCTTGGTGCTGCCACAACATTTACTAGCCTCACAGTCTTGCCTCGCAAAACCTGATCCCGGCTATCCATCATACATATCGATCCCTCCTCAAAGGTTCCATCCGCATCAACAACAAGCTCACCCCAATCCATTACATGAGTCGAATCTATAGTGTACTTTCAGAGCATGGAGACATTGAATACCGCATGAACACTCGATAAACTTGGCGGTGGTGCCAATCGATAAGCAATTGTACCAACCCTCTCAAGTACCTCGAAGGGCCCGATATACCTCAGCGACAATCTCTCATATATACAACTTCTTGAACTCCTCCAATGTGAAGGTCATCCGCACAGCTAAGAAATGTGCCGACTTAGTAAGCCAGTCCACAATCACCCACACCGCGTCATGCCCTCACGATGTCCGTGGCAAGTGAGTCATAAAGTCCATCGTGACATGTTCCCACTTCCATTCAGCCACCTCTAAAGGCCGGACTAATCTTGCTGGCCTCTGGTGCTCAGAATTTACTTGTTGATAGGTGAGACATTGTCGAACAAAGTCCCCAACGTGTTTCTTCATTATGCTCCAGTAATTCTTGCGATGAAGATCATGATACATCTTCGTGCAACTTGAGTGCATAGAAAAACGAGAGCAATGCAACTCCTAAGAATCTCCTCTCTCAAATTTGCCAACTTGGGAACCACAACTCTTCCCCTATATCGAAGACTACCATCTGTGTGAATGGCCCAGCCTTCGTCACCTGTACCCCTCTATACCCGGTCCCTGATGGACAATATCTCTGTGTCCTGTCCCTAGGACTCAATCACTTTTCTCAATAGGGAAGGCGTAGCCACTAAAATTCCCAAGGTACCTTGAGCCTAATCATTTTATTGTAGTCCAAACTGTCCCACAATCTCGATCATCTACCACTCCTGGGAAGCTATACTAGCCAACACTCCTCGTGACTTCCGACTGAGTGCATCAGCCACCACATTTTCCTTACCGGGGTGGTAATACAAAGCGAAATCGTAATCCTCTAGATACTCCATCCACTTGCGTTGCCTCATGTTGAGGTCTCGCTGTGTGAAAATATACTTTTGATTTTTGTGGTCTGAAAACACCTCGAACTATTCAACTTATAGGTAGTGGCGCCAAAACTTCAAAGCAAAGACAATGGCCGCCAACTCCATGTCATGTGTGGGGTAGCTCCGCTCATGGTTTTTAATTGTTGAGAACCAAAAGCCACTACCCTCATGTTATGGCCAAATGATGTATTATATATGAAAATATGGCCAAGGGCGAATGCAAATACTGTAAACCGATTTGAAACAAAAGTAAGGTATTAAAACTGAAATGAAAAGTATTAATAACACTCATCCCTTTCCAAGCGCATCTGGTCATACAAGTAATAAAATAGACTCTAAAAGTCCGATACTACCCACGGTGATTGGAGTGTCTCTCTCTAATTGGAATTTAAGCACTTCGATTACAAGGGTTCTTCACTCTTTAGGTGACCAAATAGGATGTGGAATAAAATCAATTTTATTGAAATAAAAACTAATTTAAAACTAATCCTAAAATCTACCAAATAATCAACTACTTAATTCTAAAATGTATGAAGAGAGACACTAGGGATGGTGATAATCATTTAACAATCAACTTGTATTTCCTTGAAAGGGCAACATTTGTGAGTTGAATGCTGGATTTGTCCAAGAGCAATGTAGTATAGTTTGGATTCCTCCACACACTATACATTTCACTAATTAGATAACCACATTCCTTCAAAATACATGAGTCTAATTAGTTACTTGTAGGATATAATCATCTTTCTAAGAATTGGGTATTTTTCCTTTCTAGTAATTAACACCCTTTTTAGGACTGAAGAATGTTAGCCCCTATAGACAGGATAATGCAAGCCTTCTCCAATGTAATTGGTATCTCTGCCATCAAATCTAATAAAGTTCTATCTCTCCTTGATTAGATCTATGCGAACACGAGATCACAATATTCTATCATATTGAGGTGAGACCTCTAACATGAAATCGATACATCATCTAATTAACTTCACACCATGAGTAAATTAAAGGATCTATCAAAGTAATTTTTCGTATTCATTAGTTACATATCATTAGTCTAACATACCCTGCCATCGCTTTCTTACTTCAGAATCCCATCTCTGTTACTTCAGAGGGCCTCCTAGAAATCAGAGTAAAGATATAACTCTTTTCTAGGTATAAGCTACTAATATTCTGAACATTTAATTATATGAACAGTACCAATTATATAAATTCAGTCTTCAAACCCACAAAATAACTAAGAATCTGCAAATCTGAATGTTCAACAATTAATCCCCACCCCTAGAGAGTGTTTAATGTTCCATTACTGAATTCCAATAATCACCAATCAAACAAAAAGTAAGAAAATGAATAAAGAAATCAAGAGACAAGGAGTAAGAGAAAAATTCAGATTTTAGTTTCAATCTTTATCTGAACAATAATGAAATCTAAATCTCTGATATACAGCACCGAAATCCCTTCAATAGAAACAAAAATCTACTCTAAAACTACTCTAAGATCTATTAAAAATCAAAATTTGTTGCAACACTAAGAAAATGGGCAGTTTAGAGAGAGAAACCCCCTGAGAGGTGTTCTCCCACCTCCCCTGTTACCCTAAAAACCTAAAAAACTACTATTTATAGTCTTAGGGTGAAATGGGCTTGAAAACAGTCCAAAATAGCAGTTTTTGGGGCTTTCTGGTCAGACCCAGCGTTTTGTTGCTAACTTTGTCGCGACAGAGTTTTGTTGCTAACTCTGTCATGACAAAACCTGGGTTTGTCATGACAGAGTTTTGTTGCTAACTCTATCGCGATAAAATCTGTTCAGTGACTTGATTTCTTCTCCAACTTGTCGATGACATAACTTCTTCGTTTGAACTCGGATTTGGGCATGTAAGGTGTCGTTGGAAAGATCTTTGAATGAAGAATACAACCATGGGGAATTTGAACCATCTAATGTTCCATATGGTACAGAAAAATTCATCTTCCCGGTGGTGTGATGTGAGACACCCGATTGACTCTTCTTTTGGAAATATATTGCTTATTTCTTGCCAAATCACTTGCTTTTCACCAAGAATCCTACAAAACCAAGTTAAGAGGAAATGTTATGAGTTTTACATGAATATGGATATAAAATGCTCAAAATAACATGTGAAATGAACTCAAAACATAGATGAGGTTTACACTCATCAAACACCCCCAAACTTAAAAATTTTCTTGTCCTCAAGTAAAAAAAAGAAAGAAGTTTCTTGTCTCAAGCAATGGAAGAGAAGAGTTCATTTCACCCTTTTTATTTAACCAAAACCAAGTAATCAAGGCTATTTCCAAGGGTATTTGATATGTCTCAAGAATTACCTCTTACAAGGAATGTAGAGTATGATCAAGATAATTTATTCCTTTTAGTGAATTAATCTCAAAATAGACAAATTTAGGATCATGGTTCTCACTAGTGTGTGTGTGTGTGGTCTTCCCCATCCAAACAATTGCAAGCTAGATGAGTTTATGAGAATTGAGATAAGTACGGATCTCCTAAGATAATTTATTTAGGTTCCATAGGCTTGTTGTTCTTAATACTCTCCACTAATGTAGGCACACACACTAAGATCAAGTAGGCTCCTTATGTTTCTGTAATGTAAGGCTTTAGGCAGGGTAGTCGAGCAGTCATTTTAGGCTGCACCCTACCCAAACATACATATTTTTCGTACTGGATGCTCTCCTACTCCATCCCGATTCTACCATCATCACAAAGGGACACTCTCAAGCACCCTAAATCAGTTAGGTGCATCATTCCATACTCCTCATATCACCTTTCGCACAAATTCTCGCATTCTTTCAGCAAACACCAAGAAGCCTTTTCTTTAAGACAAGGTTATTAGAGTGGTGCAATGTCAAAACCCCTTAAGCTTTCTACCAACCCTTAGTAGTTTCTTTAAATCAAGTAGCTCCCAAACCAATTGGCCTTAGGGTACCAGGTGTTGAGACACCCCTTAGGATTTACTTACTCTATGGAAGGAAGCATGAGGCTAGACTCATTCCTCCTTGATTTTTTATTGTATTTTTGCTTTACACTTGATATTTTTGCTTCTTTTTATTTTTCTCCTTCCTTTAACCAACCCCTTTTGATTTCTACCTCAACTCTATTTCATCTGAGTTATTTTCCATAGGAAAAATAACTCCCGAAACTTGCTCACCACATTTCTCATTATGTTCAAATCTCATATAAGAGTATGGTTTTTTACCGAGGGTGCTGATGTATGTGAAGGTTATCGGGCTTCAAAATCAGTTCTTATAAATAGATTTTGCCTCTTAAGGCTCAACATTTTGGTACTAGAGGAATATGATGCGATATTAATAGGTTAGCTCTCGAAGGCACAATATTTCAAGGATGACCTACATAATTTCTCAATTGTCAGGTCGCCAGATTTCACTCAAGTGATAAGAAGAAGTTCTAGAACCTATGGAGGTCAAAGATAGATGGATTCTCATAAACCTTCTCTCAACCTAAGCAGAAAACTACTTTTCATGGGTACTTAGTGACCAAGTGTAATGATTTTGAGAGTCCAATGACTAAATAGCCTATTAGAGAGATACACACAAGTCCTATTATTCGAATGTTATCCATATCTCAAGGGTTCAATTATGATCTTCATTGACATCACAACTACTCCAAGAAAAACTCAATTAACTCAATAAAACTAAACTAAGATGTAAGTTGAAAAGCATCAAACAGAGTCATCATCAATAAAAGTACCAGAAAATTTCATCCTCAAAGTTATCATGTGCAACATGTGGGGTGTGACATGATAAACTAACCAAAAATAAACACCCCCAAACTTTGAGACGAACATTGTCTTAAATGTCTAGCAATGAGCAAAAGGAAGTAGGGTAATAGAGAGAATTGGGAAAACTGAACTCCTTTTTCTAGTCTTGACCACTTTGAATAGAAACCTTGAAGATTTTCAGACCATGCTACCCCTTGATACAGTATTTTGCTCCTGCAAACTAGTCATGACAACATGTTGAGCTTCAAACCTACTTTATTATGAAAACACTAACAAACAAAGTTAAAACACTGTTGGAATTTTCATCCCAATAGTAAAAAAAAAGAGCAACAAATAAAATAACTAAAAAAAAAATAGAAAAAGAAAAAGAGAGTGGATAGAATCCTTATTACTTAGCTTGGGTTGCCTCCCAAGAAGCTGCTTCGTTTTTGGAGTCCAACTAGACTCATTGGAAAAGTACTAGTGCTTCCATTTGACCAATCATCCATCTTGGACAACACTTTCTTTTAATAACCATTCAGCTCAAGAATGATTTCTTCCAGATTTTGAAGAGGGAAAAGAAACTCATAATCCACTTTAATTGTGGATGGTGGTTCAGCCACAATTTCTTCAAAACAATCCCCTTTATGTGATGCAGATGTAAGCACATCTATGAGAAATGAGGACTCTTCAAACATGTACCCTTTTGATGGAAGCAAGCTACAAATCTTTGTACACATAGTTTTTTCTTGCTCCATCAAAGGTATTGGTTAGTTAAGATTGAACTTAGCTTTCTCCTTACTCACAAGAAAAGTGAGCTCCCCTTTGTTGATGTTAATCCATGCTTGTCTTGAGGAAGGAAGTGGTCTTCTTAATATTTGAGAATTTTGTAGATCCCCTTTAAATGCCCTGTCTAAAGAATTTTGTGGTGACTTTAATAGTCATCACTTAACTTTCTTTCAAATTTCGCCATCCACTAATGACTTTCATACTCCTCTAAGTTGTTTAGGAGTGCCTTTTTCACTTCAGCCATTTTCACATTTGTCCAAATTTCAGGATAGGAAATTTCTACAATAATCGTTTCAAAGGAGTTTTCACGATTCATTGGGATTTGGAAAGTGTTACTAGAGAGGTCCTAGAGAATTTTTTCCTGAATGCTTGGACTAAGTGTCTTATTTGAGCTTCTCTACGCTTTTTCGCCTAGCACTAAAGGACTCGAAGGCATCTAAATCGATATTTCTTCATGAAGCACTCAATCATCTTCTTGTTCCCATCCATGTAGATAGGTAATCTGCTCCTAACAGAGACAACTCTTCTTTCTCCCGAAATGTGAGGTTTGAACTCCTTTGAGTAAGGCAATACCCTTGTTCCATGGAGGCCATTGTGAATTCCCAGTCCAAATGAAGAATAAGAAAGTCAAGTATATAGCTTCATGGAGGCAAGTCTATCTCCTTGAATATTCCCTCCATAAGTACCTACAAATAAGAAGAAAAGAAAGAAAATAAAGTACAAAAATACAACAAAGAAAAAATTAGCTAAAACAAATCACAACAAAAAATAAAAATAAAAATTGCCTAAATTAGCAAATATCCATTCTTCAAAATGTCAACTTCCAATGAGAGAAAGTGAACCACGCCAATCCCCTAGAAACGACGCCAAAAACTTGTAAGGGCCAAAATATGTATTATATATGAAAATATGGCTAAGGGAATGAATGTGGTAAATACTCAAAAAACTTATTTGAAACAAAAGTAAGTGTACTCAAAAACTGAAATGAAAAGTATTACCATCATGTCATACAAGTAATAAAGTGGACTCTAAAAGTCTGGACATCGTACACACGAGGATTGGAGGTTCTCTCTAATTGGAATTTAAGCACCCCGATTACAAGGGCTCTTCACTATTTAGGCGACCAAATAGGATGTGGAATAAAATCAATTTAGTTGAAATAAAAACTGATTTAAAACTAATCCTAAAATCTTCCAAATAATCATTTAACAATCAATGTGCATTTCCTTGAAATCGCAACATTTGTGAGTTGAATGCTGGATTTGTCCAAGAGCAATGTAGTATAGCTTAGATTCCTCCACACACTATACATTTCACTAATTAGATAACCACGTTCCTTCTAGATACATGTGTCTAATCAGTTACTTGTAGGATATAATCCTCTTTCTAAGAATTGGGTATTTTTCATTTTCAGTACTTCACACCATTTTAGGATCAAGATTGCTCGCTCTCGTAGACAAGACACAGTTTCTCCAATGTAATTGGTATCTCAGCCATCAAATCTAATAAAGTTCTCTCTCTCTTTAAAGATCTATGCTAAACGGGATCATATCTCGATTCAAACACAACCGATATATATCTAATTATTCCTCACACCACGAAAATTAGTACTGTCAAAGTAATTTTTCAGAGTTCATTGGTTCCATAATATTAATCTAACATACCCTTAAGTTAATGTTCTTACTCTCAGAATCTCATCTCTGTGTCACTGTGAGGGCCTTCTTGAAATCGCAGCAAAGATACAACTCTTTTTTAGGTATAAACTACTAATATTCTGAAAAGTTAATTATATGAACAATACTAATTATATAAATTCAGTCTTCAAACCCACAAAATAACTGAGAATTTTCAAATTCCAAATAGTTCAACAATTAATCCTCACTTTCTGTAGGGTGTTTAATGTTCCATTATTGATTCCAATCATCACCAAACAAATAAAAAAGTGAAAAATAAAGAAAGAAATCAAGAGACAAGGAGTAAGAGAAAATCCGTGATTTGTTTCACCTTGTTCGAACAAGAATGAAATCTGAATCTCCGATATATAGCATTGAAATCTCTTCAATAGAAATAAAATATGCTCTAAAACTACTTTAAGATTTACAAAATCAAAACTGTAGTAAAACTAAGAAATGGTAGTTTATAGAAACCCTATGAGAGGTGTT
Source organism: Tetrastigma voinierianum (assembly GCA_016808115.1). Taxonomy (NCBI): domain Eukaryota; kingdom Viridiplantae; phylum Streptophyta; class Magnoliopsida; order Vitales; family Vitaceae; genus Tetrastigma; species Tetrastigma voinierianum. The sequence continues at coordinate 537,929 of JAEQBH010000275.1, read as the reverse complement.
CTCCCACCTCCCCCGTTGCCTTAAAAACCTAAAAAACGAGTATTTATAGTCTTAAGGTGAAATGGGCTTAAAAACAGTTCAAAATAGCAGTTTTCGGGGCTTTTTGGTCAAGCCCAACGTTTTGTTGCTAACTCTATCGTGACAAAATCTGCTCAGCGACTTGATTTCTTCTCCAATTTGTCGATGACATAACTTCTTCGTTTGAACTCGGATTTGGGCGTGTGAGGTGTCATTGGGAAATCTCCTTGAATGAAGAATACAACCATGTGGGAATTCAAACCATCTAATGTTCCATCTAGTACATAAAAATTCATCTTTCCTATGGTCCGATGTGAGACATCCAATTGACTCTTTTTTTGAAAATATATTGCTCATTTCTTGCCAAATCACTTTCTTTTCATCAAGAATTCTACAAAACCAAGTTAAGAGGAAATGTTATGAGTTTTACATGAATATGGATATAAAATGCTCAAAATCGCATGTTAAATGAACTCAAAACATATATGAGTTTCACACTCATCACCTTCCGAACTACATCAAAACACAACCAAGTTCGTCCTTCGAGGCATCACAATACATCGTGTACCTCTGTCCCCTCTCTTGAACTATCAGAATAGGAGCATAAGTAAGCCTCCTCTTTAATTCTTGGAATGCCCTCTCACACAAGTCATTCCACTCAAACCTGACCTTATTCCGGATCAATCTCGTCATAAGCGCAACTAATTGGGAGAAGTCCTCTATGAACCTCCTTAGTACCCTGCCAATCTCAAGAAACTACATATCTCAAAGACCGACTTCAGTCTCTCCTAACTCATAACTGCCTAACTCTTATCCTGCCTCATTTGGGATACCCTTTGAAGCCAGAGCATACCACATGCCTGGGTTAGGTCCCACCTTCGTAGCCAAAATTCATACTGCCGACTTCCGACATACAAATCGATGTTCTCTCAAGGTCCGAGAACACCTCAAGTGACCTCATTATCCTCCTCCCCGCGTAATCGAGTGGGACAAGATGTCAGTCTATGAAACCACAACTTAATCAATCTAGGTAGGGTTGGAACACTTATGCATAAGATCCATGAATGCCGTTATATCTGGCCAATCCAAATGGCATCACTGCGGAACTTGAAATGCCCATACCGCATCCCGAACGCTGCCTTAGGATGTTCCCGCTCCTAACTTCAACCCATATAACAGTGAGGAGATCTATCTTCGAAGCAGACTCCACGCCTCTCACACTGATCAAACAAATCATTAATCCTCGGCAAAGAGTATCTATTCTTGATAGTAGCCCTATTTAACTGTCGATAATCTATACACATTGAAGAGTCTTATTCTTCTTCTTGGCAAATAAAACCAGAGCGCCCTAAGGTGAAGTGCTCGGTCTAATAAAACACATGTCCAACAATTCCTACAATTGGACCTTGAGTTCCTACAACTCAACAAGCACCATTCTATACAGAGTCACAGAAATAGGCAATGTACCAGAGTATAACTCGATGGTGAAGTCTACGTCCCTATATGGAGTGTAATCCTGTTAGCTCATCCAGAAAACGCTCTCATACTCACAACCACTGGTTGTAGACTCAACTCCCGTCTCACCGCCTTCTGTGTAGTAAGGCTTGCTAGCCAACCCATCAACTGCCCGTGCCACCTGGAGTCGTACATGGCTCAGGGTAAAGAGTCATGCTTATCCCCCTAAAACATAACATAAATACCATCTAGTGTGTAGGCAGTAACCCTTCTACGATCACAATCAATGATGGCTCGATGTGCTGTCAACCAGTCCATCCCAAGGATGACATCAAACTCCGACATGTCCATGACCCTTAAGTCCACAATGAGTAGAATCCCTGAGATCTCTAACTCACAATCTCGACATATCTAATCAACACTCAGCCTAGTTCCTAGGGGTGAACTCACATACATCGGCTTTTCCAAGGTTTCAACCTCTAAACCCAAACCTTTCACTTTACTTTAACACCCGCCTCTGATGTTCGCGCGTCATTCACTTCCCTCTCAATGGCTTAAGGGCTATCTTGACCATCAAGTTCATGTTTTATAGGAGGAGTCCCACAATTTTACCCCGAATAGGCATCTTCAGACCATCCTCAGACTTTCTCACTTTGGTCATGTCTGTGAGCACATAATCATCAACAAAACGGGCTAATTTAGTGCACTTGGCCACGTATTCGAGCACTGTCATCGTTCCTCGTTTTAGTTCTAGGAACTCCCCGAGTTTTTGCATGTCGAGTAGGCGCCGGGAAATACTTGCCCATGAAGAGCTCACGAAACTCTTCTCATGTCATTGCCTCTAAGTTCCTTGAGGCTTTGACCCAATCCCACCATACTTAGGATTCGCCATTTAGCTAGAATGTAGCTAGCCTTATTCTAGTGGTATCGGAGGTGATCTCCATAAACCTTGAGATCACTCTCTTAGTATAACTAGTAGTGCATGTGCCAACTACTAATAGACCTCAACATCCCGAACTATCCTGCCTGCTCATTTTCGAACCCTTGGCGTTTTTCTATGTTCTTCAACCCTAGTGTTCATCTTTTCCTATATATATTCTACTATGTATATAATTCACGCGATATGTAACACACAATCACGTAGTCTAAACATGAAATGCACAATGAATGCAATGGTCTAAACACATGTCCATAAGTTCTGAGTAACAGACACCTACACCTTGATACTAAGTCGAAGTCAAGTGCCGATCTATCGTGCACCAAAGATTATAAACCTAGGCATCAGACTAATCGCATGTCCTAGACCCATGCCCATCAAGCTCTAGGTGTTCAGATAATCTAAGCCCGATACTGCCGTAACGCCCTGCACCCAGGTCCGCTGACTAACCTGTCAACTGTGGAACTATGGTTATCTCGGTGTCCCGATACCGCACTATTATGTCCCATTCACCGAGATCAATAATTTAACAACAAATCAGACATAACCTCCTTTGTACGGGGAGCTCTATCCAATTCCCAACCTGTACATAATATAACAATATGACCCATCCGAGGCCCAATATAACACAATGACCGCGTCGAGTCCATTTATGAGTAAAAGTGGTCCTACCGGTCTCATTTATCCATACTAAAAAATATATAAGGCTATATCATAAAAGTCCTTAAGAGTTTAAATACAACACTCTTATATAATATATATATATATATATATATATATATATATCAAAACCGGTTTGTTCAAATATATTTACAAAATAACTATCAGCCACAACTGGCCGCCTTCACAATTGCGACTGGTGAGCGTTGTCCACCAAGCAAATGCTCCTACAAGTGAAATGTTTTCCCATAAAGGGTGAGCTACGACCAATAGAGAATATTTTCTATAGAGGCTACTCCCCGCCTAAGTGCACATGCAATGGTTATGTTCCACACATTCACAATCACATTCCAAGTAAAAAACATGCAATTTCTACTATGGAATCCTACATGTCATGCCATGAAATGATATGAGGTTCAATCATGTACCATGCCCCAGTCTTTACCGACTCCCATCACACTCGAGTCCTTACCAACTCCTATCACAAATGCCAAAGCCCATGCGTGGATAAAATCCATCATTTCGATTACATTCAATGATCATTTTACAAACAAATTCATTTTGTTTTTAAACCGTGCTTGGATGTTACACCTCAACGATCTTTTGTATACAAACTCATGTGCCTTTTTGTGGGTAGCGAATTTTCGGGGTCCCACTGCAGGCTCCGCACGCCTTCCAACACTTTTATTGCCTTTCATCGCTGGAATTATGTCTAACCACAATTAACAAGTCATTCACCCCGAGGGGGTGTCTATCCCTACTTGCTATTACCCGACACAAACTTTCTTTACCACATTATTCAACTGTGCGACTCTATTGGACTTCGTCCCACTTGATCGAGCCCACCCAATCAAACACCAAACGCAATGTTGATTTTTCAACTAGGCACTCACACCCATTCAATGTGATGTCCCCGTGCATATGCAATGCAATGCGCCATTGCATGTTATATCATGCCACATGCATAATGAATGCTACATGGACAATGCTAAAACCGCATAATTTGGCCTCGCACCATGGACAATTATATCCATACGCAATTTCCATAAAATCACACATTCCATGTCAATATATTTATACACACATATCAACATCTTATCACAACTACCACCAAGATGCGTATTCAAACTGTTACAACACTAGTGACATATACTATGCCCACAACATGGCCCGAGACAGCCATAAATAGGTTACCAACCAGCTATCCACAAAGCAAAGACCTCATCATTGTTTGCATGAATAGTAAATTCTTATTTCGATATTATGCATTTGATTGAAACGGTCAAATGAATAGTAATTCTTGAAAACAAGCCCAAAATCTAGTAAAAATGTTCAGAATAATGTATTGAGTCTAAAAAAACTGAAACGAATGAAAACAGAATTCATTTAAGGGTTTTTTGAAGCTATCCATAATTTATGTGATGAAAATGCCCTTTACTTAAATACTTTAAAAATATTCCTCAGAACCCTAGAAATTTTTCTAAAGATGTTGTGATAAGAAATAAAAGCTGACTAGAGTATTCACTTGGTTAATTTTTACATCGACGATCATGAAACAGCTTTCTGAGTTTTTATCGATATAGGCATTAGTACTATGACGCTTCTATGAGGCTAGTAAGATGCTCCGGCAAATATATCAGGGTACTAGCTTATGTTGTTGGCGTGAGGGGTAGGTGGTAGTCGACTGGAAGATTATCTTAGTTAGAGAATCTTCCTGATGTATTTTCAGAGGATCTTTCCGTATATAACCTAGGATAGAGAGATTGATTTCGTGATTAATGGACCCCGGGATTACAACCAATTCTAAGGCACCTACATGACGGCTCCTTTAGTTGAAAGAATTGAAAGTACGATGAGGAGCCAGGAGTAAGGGTTTTGTCAGACGAGTATTTCACCTTGGGGAGCGTCGGTTCTATTTGTGAAGAAAAATGATGGAAGTTTGAGATTGTGTATTGATTACAGAGAGTTGAATAAAGTGACAATATGCAATCAATAACCACTTCCACGGATTGACGATCTTTTTGACCAATTACAGGGAGCGAGGGTATTTTCCAAAATTGATATGAGGTTAAGTTACCATCAATTAAAGATCTGGTTAGAGGATGTTCCAAGACAACTTAGAATAATGAGGCATTACGAGTTCTGTCATGCCATTTGGACTAATCCAATGCCCCAACCGCTTATGGATCTTATGATATATCTTCAGCCTTATTTAGATCAATGTTATAGTATTCATTGATGACATTGATTCTATTCAGCAAGAAGGGAAGACCATGAGGAGCATCCGAGAGTTGTTTATTAGATTCTAGGTAACATCGCTTGTCTAATTCAAGAATGCCTGCCTGGTTAAACAAGTTGCCTTTCTAGGACATGTGATTTCAGTGGAGGGGGTTTCTATTGATCCTCAAAAGATTGAGGTAATTATGAACTGGAAACCAACTAAGAATGTGACAGAGATACGGAGTTTTCTAGGTTTGGCAGGGTACTATCGGAAGTTTGTTGAGGGCTGCCAGCAGCCTCACTAAATTAATAAGGAAGAGGAAAAGCCTAGCGGTCGAGGCATGTCACAAAGCTTCGATTAACTACCTCACTGTCTTACAATCTCCATCAAATAAGCAGATGGATATACAAGCAGAATATGATGCTTCCATAGTTTCATTTTGTTAATGCAACATGAAAATGTGATAGCATATGCTTGAGACAATTGAGAAGAAGCATGAGCAAAATTATCCAACACGACTTAGAGCCGTCATTAGTCTTTGTCGCATATGGAGGCATTACTTATATTGCCCATGCAGAATTTTTGCAGATCAATATTGTGGTATTTATTCACGTAGAAGGAGTTAAATATAGAGATAGAGGAGATGGCTTGAGCTCATTAAGGATTATGAGTGCACTATTGAGTACCATCCGGGAAAAGCTAATGTGGTAGTTGATGCTCTCAATAGGAAACCTACGGGTTTCATATCTCATCTAAAGGCTGTGTACCTCCCTAGACTTGTGGAATTAAGGTTTTTAAGTGTGAGACTAGAGTTGATAGATACTGAAGCTTTACTAGTTACATTTCATGTTCGTCCGGTATTGATAAACAGGATAAGGGAGCTACAAACTCAAGATCCAATTGTATGTTGAAAAGGAAGCCAGTCCCGGCGCTTGAAGGGGATTTCAGTACAGGAAGATGGTACATTGATGATGGGTCATAGGTTGTGTACCGCATGTGGAGGATTAAAGAAAGAAATTATGAAGAGGCTCACTTCTTCTCTCGTATGTGATGCATCCTGAAGCACTAAAATGTATAATACCCCAGGAAACACTATCGTCAGAGGGCGAAGGAAAGATGTTGTAGAGTTTGTCTAGATGTCTCTATTTGTCATGTTAAGACCGAAAGCATTAAAGACCTGGCAGGCTTTACAAATTTCTTTCGATCCCTCAATGGAAATGGAGAATCACGCATGGATTTCAGAGATGACTTCCACGCGCCAGAGGCCATGACGCCGACATGGGTGATTATTGATAAATTGACGAAATCAGCCCATTTCTTACCTATGAAAAATAGTGAGTTAGTTAAGAAGTTGGCCGAGTTATATGTAAAAGAGATTATACGACTTCATGGTACGCCAGTATCGATAGTATCAGACAGAGATCCACGGTTTACTTCCCAATTCTGGACTAGCTTATAGAGAGCTCTTGGTACTAGCTTACATTTCAGTACAGCTTTCCATCCTCAGACGGATGGCCAATCTGAAAGAACCATACAGAGATTGAAGATGTCAGTCAGGTGTTAGAGTTTAAAGGAAGTTTGATGATTGATCTACCATTAATGGAGCTCGCTACAACAATAGTTATCAATCAAGCATTGAAATGACGCCTTATGAGGCCTTATATGGAAGGAAGTGTAGGACTCCATTATTTTGGGATGAGGTAGGTGAGAGAAAATTGTTAGGTCTAGAAATTGTCCAGGTCACGATAGATAATGTTAAGGTTATTAGTGATAGATTAAATATAGCACAAGATCGACGTAGTGCTATACCGGGAGCACTGAATGAGAGATCTGCTCAGGTGGGATTAGGTATTTATGAGGATATCACCCTGGAAAGTGGGTGTTCCTGGAATAAAGGGAAGTTAAGTCCCTATTATACGTATCTTTATGATCAGGAGAATTGTGAAGCGTAAAGATATCTGGCTGAGGTCACACCCAAATTGGCCAAAATACATGACGCCTTCACGTTTCTATGTTTAGTGCTGGGCGGCGCATCCTTCACATGTTATGCATCAACCTAAGCACTTGAAAGACTTGACTTATGAAGAAAGCACCTGTCGCATTTGTTGATCGAAAGGATTAGGTTCTTCGGAACAAAGTGATTCCTTTAGTAAAGGTGTTGTGGATGAATCACAGCAGAGAGGAAGCAACATGGGAACGTGAGGATTAGATGCAGACTCAATATCCACACCTATTTTAGTCAGGTATGATATTTAAATTTCGAGGACGAAATTTTTATAAGGAGGGGTGAATTGTAAGACTCTGAATTTACTGTTTCCATGAATAGTAAATTTTGTTTTCAATAAGTTATGTATTTGACTGGAAATGGTCAAATGAATAGTAATTTTCGAAAAACGAGCCCCAAAAATTGAAAATGTTCAGAAAATTGTATTGAGTCTAAAGAAACTGAAACGGATTAAAACGGAATTCGTTTAGGGGGTTTTTGAAGCGTCCGATGATTTATGACGAAAATGCCCTTTTTACGAAGAATTTTTTTCTAAAGCATGTTCATGATAAGAAATAAGTTTAATTAGAGTATTCCATGGTCAATTTTATGATTAGACGATCATGGAATATTTTGGAGTTTTTATCTAAGATAAGTGGGTATTATTTTCAAAGATTTGGGTTATTTAATGAGTAAGCCTAATCTAAGTAAAGCAGCAAGAGCCAATATACGGTGCCATGTGTTTGGTGATCCATGTGATTAAATGGACCTATGAGATCTTTCCATAAATTTTGACATTTATCATAAATTAATTAACTTAACTATGGTTAGTGGATGAGTTAAAGTTAACTAAAGTCAAGCTTAACTTTGGTTAAAATCAATTGAAACTCAACTTCTTCATACTTTTCCTAAGGTGGCCTAATCCTACATGTCACCCATTCATCATTATTTCTTCAATTTCTTCCATTTTCTTCCAACAATTACATTTAGCAATTCATCCAATGCCATTGATTCAATTACACTAATCAAACCAATGCATTTTCACTAAACCTCTCTTGGCCAAACCTCTCCATGCTATATCTCATTTTTCTTTTTCAACTTTTTAATTCCATTAATTCCTTCAAGTATTCAAGTAATGTCATTAAACTTTAATTAAAACCAATCAAACAACATCACTTCCATTAACATCCAAGGCTGACCTAAATTTACAATCCTCATAATCTCAATTTTCTTTCACTTCTTAACAAATCAACCTATAATCATGTCAATTAATAGCTAAAGCCTAATATAACCTGCTAATTGGGAAGGTTTAAATAAAGAATCCATAAAACCCTAATTGCTCACCTTAAGAGTTTTGGTGTCTTGATGTTAACTAGAATTCCAATGAAATCTCTTGTTCAAATCTACATAAAGATTGATTGGAGTGAATCATGCATGCATTTCAGTAAAATTTCTATGTGTTTCTATAGCTCAATTGCATAATTCACTAATATTGCGCTAATCCCCCATACTATAATGTTTTATAGGACATGGCAATATTGGAATAAAAAGGGAAGCTAAATAATAGAAGAAAAGAACCAAAGTAGAGAAAGCAATGAGAAGTGTAGTGGAGCCTGCACGCAAAGAATGAGGTACACCACGCTCGCAACAGAACTTCCTAGTAGCATGGAGGCCCTATGTCAGCAAAGAAACCAAATCGTGGATCTCCAAAGGCCTCGGTACGCCGCGGCGTAGCCTCTCACAAGGCGTAGTGAATTCCTCTTTTCCAGACGTGAGCATTAAAAACTTTGATTTTCTAGGCCATTGATGGTCCCAGATCCCAAGATATTAAAGGGAAGCAATTTCGAGGCAAGAAGGGGGATTCAGAGGCAGATTGGACACAAGGAGAGATGGATAGAGAGAGATTGGTAGAGACGGATTCCGAGAGATCGCGAAGATGACGTTTTTTGTATTTCTTTTCCTGATTCATTTGATGCAGAAAATCTTTCAGTTTGTAATGAAAATCACTATGAACTAACTTTTCTCTCTAGGTTTTTGTCAACCCTAACCACACCATTATGGATTAGTACATTAATTGTGGTTTATTTAATATTGATAAGAATTTCTATGGTTGCTTTACTCCTGAATTTAATCACATGTTATTATTTGGCCAAATGTGGCATGCTAATGCTAGGAGTCTAATATCAAGAGAAGATGACTCGTAGGGACATGGGTAAAGCAACACTTGGTCAATCAGGAATGTAGATATCCCGTGATTCCAAGTGTAATTGGGTGGTTTGCATATTCATGCATCTCGAGTCAAGGGTCTAAGCAGATGCAATACACCCCACTAGCGAGATAGCGCCTATATCTCGAGAAAGAATATTCAGGCATGATCAACCCGCTAACATAAATCATATGGAATAATAAATAAATACACTATCTATGTTATAAAAATCCATCGTGTGGTAGGCGAAGGCAAAACCCTAAGCCATCAATACCTTAAATCTTTAATATTAGCTTTCAACGCTAATTTAGTCATAATTCAAGAGTAGGACTAGATCCAGTATTTCAGATTATCAAGCCAGTATTCAACACGCTTCTTCATGGGAACGACACTTGACTAGCCACTACACTACATGAACTCGACGCAGATACTCTGGCGCGGCACTGCTTGCATTTTTACCAACTTACTTTTAGCCCGTCAGTTTTTTAATCAAGTGTCGGGAGAAGTTTAGTGTTGATATTGACAACAATGCCATAGATTGTACTTTTGGATCAATTTATTTTATTTAGTTCTTTTACTTATTAATCATTTTTATTATTCTTCGTTTTAGGTATTTCGCCTTATTTCATCTATGTTGTGACTTGGTCTCGACTTCATACTTATGATTTCAGGAAAGCAATTAGTGTGCATGCAAAGACAAGATTGCATGGAATTACTTCCATTCGATCCTAAACCAGAACGGACATTACATCTATTACGCAAAGAAATGAATGAAGAGCAGTTCCAAGAAATGAATGAACCATAGGTGGATCAGAATGGACATAATCATAGAGATCAGGCCACCGGATCGTTTGTATAGCATGATAATCCGCATATGCTACTCGAGGAGTTTGCCTTGCCACCTACAGTTATTCAGTCAGCTATACGACGACCACCCATTCAAGCAAACAACTTTGAGCTTAAAGGAGTAACTCTGCAAATGCTCCACAATATACGCTTCACGTCGCGAGCGAGAACTAATGCACACCGCAAGTTTTATTGAAGTCTGCGACACAATCAAGTATAATGAAGTAATAGAAGAAGCTCTCAGATTGCGCCTATTCCCACTGTCACTTAGCAACCTAGTTAAGAATTGGTTGACTAGCCAACAACTGGATTCCATTACCTCATGGAATGACTTAGTGCAGAAATTTCTAACCAAAATTTTCCCACCAGCAAAGATCGCATAGCTATTGTAATATATCAACACATTCAGATAATTAGAGGGGGAGAACTTAGCTGAGGCTTGGGAGAGATTTCATGAACTAATGAGGAGATGCCCACATCACAGGTTAACTAGGTGGATATAGGTGCACAAGTTTTATAATGGTTTCAACGACAATCAATATGCCTCACAGAGTAAGCCTAATGAAAAAGACTACATCAAGGTTATGAGATATTGAAGATACAACCACTAATACCAATCAAAGGGCTCGAGATAGATCAGCACCTAGGAAGTCCTTAGGAGGAGTGCATACGTGTTCTCGCGAACTCCGGTAAACCATGTCGCGTGCGCTTAACTAAACAATGCATGTATAAAGAAGGCACAAAGGAATGCGATTCGACAATTTCCTAGGAGATCCGCAGGTCTTCAAGGAGTGCAACACAATACTATGGATTGTTAGTCGAGGCAAATGACAGAGTAAGTATAGTTGCGAATCGTTGTAATCAATAAAAGCAGGACAAAGAGGGAGGTAATAATGACGAATAGGTAAATTAATCGAATCGACCGCTTGTATTGAGAGGTAAATCCAGAATAATCAGAGCAACCAGAACTATGGTTGGAGGAACAACTGTAATATATGTTACCATTTCAAGCGAGCAAGCCGCCACCTGAGAAGAAGGTAGATTTGGAAGAAGCCTTAGCTCATATGATGACTTCCCATAGCACATTTATGAATGAGACGAAGTTCAAATTCCAAAATCAAGCTCAACAGCTACAAAACCAATCCACCTCGTTACAGAATCAAGGGGTCCAACTCAGAAACCTAGAAGTGCAAATAGTCCAAATGGCCACATTGTTGACGGAGAGGCAGCATGGATCATTACCTAGCAACTCAGAGGTGAACCCAAGACAAGAAGGTAATGAACATGTAAAAGTCACACATATGCAAAAAAAAAAAAAAAAAAAAGAATTAGCAAGACGTATGTACCACCGTGATAGGAGAGGCAGAAACCGAGTGAAGTAATCCGCACTCCGCCGAATGACAAGATAGAAAGGGAACAACCCCAGGAGAAAATTTTTGTTGAGGAAGAAACTAAGGTTAAAGACCGACTGACCACGACTGAACCCACTATCTCAATTCTGTACCCTCAACGCCTAAAGAAGAATAAATTGGACAAGCAATGCACAAAGTTTATGGAAGTGTTCAAGAAACTGCATATAAACATTCCATTTATTGATGTGTTAGAACAGATGCCTAGTTATGTCAAATTCATGAAGGATATACTGTCAGAGAAAAGAAGACTATCGGACTTCGCGACAATGAATCTCACCGGAGGAATGGCACATCCTTCAAAGGAAACCCACGGTGCCGAAAAGACCATGCGCTTTACTATTCCTGTACCATCAGAACTCCATCTGAGAGTACCTGGGACCCCAGAGCTAGCATAACCCTGCTGCCGTTATCCATATTTAGACGTATCGGGATCAGAAGTCGCCTGGGCACAAATAATACACTCCGCTTAGTAGACAAGTCACTAAACATTCTCCCCAGGTGGGGTGATGAAGACGCTCAAAGGTAGACAAGTTTATCTTCCCGCGCATTTCATCGTTCGGACATGGAAGAGAAGATAAAAGAAATACCCAAATTATGTGGTAGACCATTTTCGCCACCGGCAGGTAATGATCGATGTGTAGCGGGGAGAGTTGAAATTGAGAGTGCAGGATGATGAGGTCAAGTTCAATGTGTTTGAGGCTGTGAGACACCCAGTAGAGAGTGATACATGCTTCATGATAGAGACTGTAGAGGCTATAATGTCTAGCCAAAGTGGCCCTACTGACCCTTTGGAGACTAGCCTGGTACAAAGTGAATCAAAAGAACTGGGAGAAGAGGTCAAAGAGTATGTGAATGGATTTGACTCCTTCCACCTCAATAAAATACTACGAACCCTGTGCAAATTACCAACATCGCTGCCATCTCGAATAACCACCCAAGACGGAGCAAAAGCCACTACCCAATCATTCGAGGTATGCTTATCTGGGACGCCTCCACCCACAAAGGCTTATTTCAAAGATCTCGATGGTGCCGTAAGGAAGATAGTTATCGAGTACTCAGGATCACAAGGATGCGCCGTCGTCTCGCCGATGAAGGATTTGCCCTTCTATGTGTATGCATCAAATTTTGCTAGAATATGGTCATAAGCCTTCAGTGGAAGCATAGAGGAGACTAAATCCAACCATAAAAGAAGTAGTCTCGCAAAGGAAGTACCGGCGGCTAGATGCCGTACTTAATTTATCCTATCGACGTTGCATGGTAGTCTCGGTACTACAGCTTCAAAAGGGAGGAACAACGGTGATAAAGACAGAGAATAATATATTGTCGCTTTCCGGGAAATACCATAGGTTGGTGAATTTGAAAATACCACCTGAATTGCGGCTACCCGAAAAGACCATTTTCCACTGCCATTTCTGGATCAGATGTTAGATAGGTTGGTAGGGCATGAATATTACTGTTTTTTGGATGGATATTCCGGCTACAATCAGATCACTATAGCCCTAGAGGATCAAGAGAAGATGACATTCACTTGCCCTTATGGCACATTCTCATTTAGGCGGATGCCTTTTGGGCTGTGCAATGCACCAGGAACATTTCAGCGCTGTATGATAACCATATTCTCAGATATGGTTGAAAAGACAATTGAGGTGTTCATAGGCAACTTTTCTCGCATTTGGGAACTCGACACCATTCGAAAACCCGAGGTCTATACTAGTTAGATGAAGAAACCAATTCATATTAATCGGGAGAAGTGCCACTTTATGGTATAGGAAGGCATAGTACTTAGGCCCCATATTTCTATAAGAGGAATACAGGTCGACAAAGCAAAGATTGAGGAAATAGAGAAACTACCTCCACCGTCATTAGTAAAGGCGCTTAAGCTTCTAGGACACGCAGGTTCGGCAGGCGCTCATAAAAGATTTTTCTCATCAAGCCCTTATCCATTTTTCTAGTTCAAGGACACCATTTATTTTGATGAGCAACAGGTGTTTTCAAATCTGGAAGATAGATCGTCTCGCCCCCATAGTCGAGCACCAGATCGGGACCTCCCGCTTGAGCTAACAGCCAAAGCGACGCCAATGACTATGCGACGGAGCAATGCTAAAGGTAAAAGAAAGATACGTGCTATTTAGTATGCTAGCCGGACTTTGAATGATGCCTAACTGAACTATGCCACCACTGAAAAAGATCTATTGGCCATTGTTACCTTTTATAAATTTAGGCCCTACTTGATTGAAACATGTATGTGTTAATAACGACCACTCGACCATTAAGTACCTAATGACTTAAAAAGGATGCAAAACCGAGACTAATACTTGCAGGTGCTCCTATCGCAAGAATTTGACTTAGAAATCAAGGACAAGAAGCGGAACAGAGAACCTAGTCAGCACTATCCGCTTTCACCGTTGGAAGGCCTAGAGACGACGTACAAGTTAATGATGATTTCCCAGATGAGCAACTCTTAGTAATTGAAGACACAAAGCCCGTTCCATGGTTTGCAGACTATGTGAATTACTTAGTGGCCAAGGTTATCCCTCCCGATTTGAAGCACTACTACTGGGAAGAACCTATTTTATACAAACTTTGTGTGGATCAAGTGATAAGGCGATGTGTACCGGAAGATGAAATGGGTAGTATTCTAAATCACTGCCACACCTTATCATGTGGGGGCCCTTCTGGGAGGCGAGACACAAAAAGGTACTTCAATCAAGTTTTGATTCGTACACAGTAGCTGAGCTAAAATCAACAATATTTATATACCTAAGTTTCCTACAACCGCGTAGTCAAGCCATCAAAGATAGTGGTCTAGGGCCTAACACTGTGGGATGGGTTTTCTTCATAAAAATGGGCTCGCATTAGGGCAATAAGGTAAGGCTTTCTATTCGACTCTATGGAATCTACTAAAAATGTGGGAATGGTTTGAAAACAGGAAATTGTAAAACTGAAAGTTAAAAACTTGAAATTAACAATGAAGAAATTTACTGAAGATTTAGGTCACTAACTTGGCAAGCTAAAGTAAACACATGTCCTCAGTTTTATCCTCCTATGTGAGTCAACACAGAGTTACGGCCCCTTTTGTTTAAAAACCCCAACATTCTTTATCATTTTTAGAGGCTCAGAAAAGACTGTTAAGAATCACAAGGCATCTCTCACCCGAGCACCGAACCCTAAAGCATGAATATATTGACCTAGGCTAGTAAAGACCATCTAAAGAATCACGTTGCATCTCTCACCCGAGCACCGAACCCTAAAGCATGGAGAGTATCGCCAAAACAATAAAAAGCAAATGTTATTTAACCCTAATTTGAAGAACCCTAACATGTGAATATTACCTCATAGGCAAGTATGACCATCTAAAAGAGCCACAAGATCATTACTAAGACTGATCTAAAGCATGGAGAGATACAACACAATAACATCCTATGTTATAACCGAGTTTTGAAGATAAGGGCCATAAATACACTACCCATAATCTTGTGTGACAACATGCTTAACCCTACTGCCAAGCTAGCGTCCTTCCTCTTCAAAGGAAGGAGGCTTATCAAGCATCTCTCAATCATTGATTCAAAGAGGTGCTTCAAGTACCGGGAGTGAAAGAGTTAAGAGAGAAAGCAAAGAGAGAGAAGAGAAAATAAAGCAAAACTTAAAATAAAACAAACTTTTATTTACAAAGCAAGAATGAAAACTTACAAATCACCAAAAACTTGTCTTTCTTCCTCCTCCTTCTCTCCTCCTTTCCCTCTCCTTATTACAAAAACACGAGGGGTATTTATAGACTCCTCAAGGCAGGTAAAATACCAAAAACCCTAATAACTAAGCTAAGTTATAGGATAGGAGAGTAATTCACCAAGTCTGGGCTATGTTGCATTAATTACAAAGTGTTATCAGGTTCAGAAATTTCAAGCATAGGAGAATTTCGCTAATTAGCGAATTTGGCAAGGGTTAGCACTAAATCGGGCAAGGGTCATGTAATTGTCATGAATTTCGCTAGCTACCGAATTTCGCAGCTAGCGAAATTTTCAAAGGAGAAGCCGAATTTCAGAATTGCACAAAGGCGGTGGGTTAGTGAATTCGCAATGCACAGATTGCGAACTGCTTGCGACTTCGCAAGGGTTGCAAATCGTTGCCAACAAAGTTGCGAATTGCTCGTTTTGTCGTTTCGCATTCCTCTCGCCACATCTTCAACTCGCATCTCATTTTCTTCACTTTGCCTTTGTTTTTCCATTATTTTGGGCTTGTTGATGGTCAGAGACTAAAATTCCAACCTCATGATCGATCATTTGCATTGAAGCTAGTTCAAATGTGTTAAAGTCTACAAACAACCAAAACACCTCAAATTGGCATAAGTGTTACTAAGATGACATGAACACTTCAATTGGGATAAATGACATACACTAATGATCAAAAAGCACTCTAAAAACCTATCTAATATAGGGTTCAAAATTGCACTTTTGAGCACTAATCACACTTCAACCGAAACGTTGCTAGTCCCTTAGCAATGCAAAAATAAGAATCAGATGGCGTGGTGATTTTCAAAAGGTTGTGTTGCAAAGGTTATTGTACTTATATACAAACTACATTACTTTAACTGAACAATTGAAATCAACATTTGAAAACCTATATACAAGAATAAAATCCATAAGAGAACAATTTTTAGAACAACACTGTTTCCATGATTTTCAACTGATTTCCACCTAAGTCTAATGGTTCTTTTGTAACCGTATTGTCAATAAAACCGCAAAATTCTGTTTCCCCAACCCAGTTAATCGACATGGCCTTAAGTTGTTGAACAACCTAGATAGGGCTAGTTACACTTGCTTTTATTCATCTACATCGTAGGTGCAATGCTTAAAATCCGACTTCACCAAAGTCCGTGTAACGGGGGTCCACTGATGACTCCCAACCAATTAAGGTTTAGGGCATCTAGTCAAAAGGATCAATGACCACTAACTCCACAGGCTTCACCCCGGACTCCGAATGACTTCGAAAATCAAGCACCTACAATTCGCAAATTCTGCCCATCCACCCATGTAACGAACACAAATCGATGACTCCTGTACCAATTAAGGCTATAGTGGCATCTGCCTAAAGGCTTTCGCCACACACCCGGACTGCTCGGGTTTCAAAGCAAAATTCACCGACTTTATTTTTCTTTTCTTCTTTTATTTTTCTTTTCTTCTGCTTTTCTTTCTTTTCTTTTTCCTTGAAGACAACATTGGTCTTCAATTGTTTGCAACTCAACCCATTCCAGTTGCCAACATACCTAAGGCCGGTTTTGCAAAGTGGAAGAAGGCATACAAATTTACAACCTATTACTATAGAGTGCAGACATATACAAAGGGGGAAATTTCCAAGTTGAGCATGCTGAACATGATTCACACAATTGTTCTAAGATGGAATTATTTTAGCATGAGTGACAAAATGATGATCTAATCATCTCAAATTTTAAAGCAATTCAATTGTCCAATTTGAAGCACTTCAATTGTGCAATTGAAAAGAAAAACATTTACACATGGCAAAGGTACAAAACATGATATGAAAAGTCTATGTATATAAACTGGAAATAGTTGATATAGCCAGTGGCTTATCACATGCATAACAAAGCAAAAAACATATCACTGCCTACTATGGCTAATACAAAAAAAAATTCCTAATCAAAATCAGTAGGCGCTGATAAAGTCGAACCGTACATAAACCAAAGAAACCCAACCACCTCACCGCGGTGGTGGTGGGCGGCTTACCGCAACAGGCCGCCAGATATCCAAACTGAATGCATCGCTATGTGCCTCTCTCCAAGCGTGATCATGAGGAAGACCCGATGGTCATGATCCGTTTTAGGCATGGAATGGTACCTGGCCCCAAAGTGGCCTCACCGAGCCAATCTCTCGGGTCATGTGTCGTGATGCTGGCCGTCTCGAGAGGCTCTTGCGTGACGCATCCATCACTCCGTACCTACCCTCGAGCTGAGATGTGTACAATTCCTGGATCAAAGCCGAATATGAGGTCCGGGAGTATCTCAGCAGGGCTGCAACCGGCGTAGTGGGTGGAGGAGACGGTGGTGAATCACTGAGGAGGGACTCGCACCTCCGTGATGTGTGGATCGTCTCTGCATCCTCACCCTTCACCCGGCATCTCCTCCCGGTCTCTTCGGGCGATATGGAAATGGACAGTATAGTCATAATCCGTCCACTCGCTACGCCACCGTAGGCAGCCGTCTCGCATTTCTATCCTGTGCTCCGGAATCCCATCTGCCAAGAATATAGGAAAGGAGCCTCGAATAAGTAGTGGTATGTTTCCTTCGCCAGATGAGGTCTCTCCGGTAAACCTTTCCTCAAACCCAGAAGAAATGGCAATCACTAGCTCGAATGGGCTGAACCAGAAATTGCCCGAGATCCGGTACAATGCCTCCAAGATTCTCCTCGCACATACGCCGCAGAGGAATAAAAAACGTGCGCAGCAGATGGTCGATGAGCAAGATATGAGGCTAAGTCGCTCCGAGCAAAGAACCGCCAACAGAACATCCCCGCTGTTTCAACCATCGTCAGCGGAGGGTGGGCCCAATCTCTATAACCTCAGCATTGCGCTAGGCGCACCTCTGCTGCGTAAATAACCGCCGGATCGAAAGTACACCTCGCGGTCATCTATCCTAAATGGATCTCCGTGGGACCGCCTCGCATCCCGAGATGTCATGGAGTGGTAGAACCGGCCGACCACTTCTGCAAGAGAACTCGTTTCCTGAGTCATAATGGAGGAGCGAATACCGATCAATCTCATCGACTCTCGTATCCGGGTCGCCATCAATTCAGAACGCCAGAAAATCCACTTCCTCGAAATGGTCGGCCACGATATCTGCATTCCCCGAATCGCGTCTTCGAACACTTCGCCTCCCGATCCGCGAGGCTCGATAACCGAGGTGAATAAAATTTCACGCTGATGCGGCTGGCGATGATGGTGGTCTAGACGATGATGACTCGCTCGTCCGAAGTGCGCCCTCTGGAAGGCCGGGTCCTACCTCCCTCCGAGGCACCGGGATGGGGCCCGGTCCCATACTGCCTGTAACGCTCGAATCCCGCAGGCCCGCCACGGCCTCGGGACGTGTGATGGCACCAGCTGCATCAAGCGCGGCCTCTTGCTCGGTGTGTGCGTTCACCCGAGGTCAACACGGACCCACCCTCATTTCCACCATTTCGAGATATAAAATAAACTGAAAATGCGTAGATCACCAATAGCGAGTCGGGTCCTGCACTGGACCGGCTCTCAAAACTCGAATCTCTCTCGAAGGTCGCTGACTCAACACCTCAATCGAATCTGTACTGATCAAACTGAAATGGGTCCCGAATGTATAAATCGTGTTCAATAGAATACCAAGGACCGGGGCAGGTACCGTAATGAACCAGTATACGCAAGAAGTGACTCCGCCGTGCCTAGTACGCGTGTGGTGAAGGCTTGGGCACTGCTCAGGCAAGCTGACTGTGGAGGCTCGGCTCTAATGATGCAGTGACTCTGGTCACGGCAGTGATGAAGGCTAGGGAGGGCTTCGGGCCAAATGGCACGCCATCGCAATAACGTACATCACGCACAGAAGGAGCTCAGGCACGGCAGCGTGGGAGCTCAGTACACGCCGAGGAGAATATGAAGTGTGTATTGAGGCCAACCCCTCCCCTGCTTTTATAGGCGCAGAGGTAGCCGAAATATCTTTTCCCACCAATTTTTCGCTTGCCGAATTTTGCCATTTCGCCTCGTTAATACATCAAAATTTTAACATTAATTACTATTAAAGAATAATATAACTAAAATTTAACAAATTTACTATAATATTAAGGATTAATATTTAAAACATACTATTTTCATATACAAACTAAATTATAATGAAAGGAAAAATTGCTAAGTTAAAATTTTTGAAAATTATTAAGACTAACAGAATTAACTAATATAAGACAAAAATTAAAATTTGTGAACTGCAATCCGGTTTTTGAAAACACCGAACCGCCTAAGTTCAGGAAATACTATAAATAAGGAGATGATCTCCTCAACCCATGCAAAGTACTCGCCTGCTCCATGATGTTAGGTGGCCATAAGTTGACCGCTCTCCGATATCGGATTTTGAGCAATTGGCTCGCACTGCGTTGTTGCAAGACCAATTCTCCTTCATCAAGGTTGATCACTCTTTGTATTTTCCGCACTCGTTATACTCAGACACTGATCAAATCAAACAACCTCACGCTTATAGGATTTTCGTGTTCTAAATAATTTTGGGTTGTCATTCAAATTGAAAATGTTCACCCCAATATCATGTCACCAAATGTCAATTGTATGACTGGCCCGGCAATTAATAATTGCATTACAAAGTGGCCGAATGGTCTCCCTAAAATGATTGGCACATGATTTGGTTCATTGGGACTGGGTGCAGTGTCTAGGACTACAAAATCTACTGGATAGTAGAAATTGTCAATTTTGACAAGGACATCCTCAACTATCCCCTTAGGGATTTTCACTGATCTATCGGCCAATGAGAGTGTGATTGAGGTAGGTTTAAGCTCACCTAAACCTAACCGCTTGTATAATCGAAAAATGGCATAAGATTCACATCGCTCCTAAATCTAGCAATGCTTTTTCCATGCAATTCCCACCAATATGAACTCGGTATTGTGGGGAGAAACTGTGATCCTTGTACTTACCTGTGTAGTACTCGCTTTTGGACAGTGGTACCATATGTTCAGTGAGAAAGGCCTTTCTCACGTTTAACTTCTTTATGGTGCATAGATCCTTTAAAAATTTTGCATGCTGTACTTGGTTGATTAGATCAAGCAAAGGTATGTTAACCTTTACTTGCTCTTAAGACCTCAAGTACGCCTCGTTGGCTGAAGCTTCCTTTTCTTTCTCTCTCAATGCTTGTGGAAAAGGAGGTGGTATACTCTATTTCATTGTGTCATCCTCTAGGAGAATATGCTCAGTTACTTTTTCTTCCCTGCCGGGATTCTTCAACAGGCTTTGGCAGAGGTTGATCAACCTCTTTTCCACTTCTCAAGGTGATTATGGACTTAACCTCATCCATTCCCGACCCTACCTCATGGATCCCCTTAGGATTTGGAAGTGTTTGGGATGGGAACCTCCTCTTTCGTCCCCCAGCCTAATGTTTGTAATCGAATACTGTAGGTCAATAAATTTATTCAAAGAGCCGACAAGACAATTTTTTTGCGCTAATCAGACATTGGTTCCATTTCGTCACATCAAATTACCACCACCTTACTCAAATTGAGTACAGCTTGTTCTACTGGAGAAGAGGATGGTGGTCGCTGTGATCGTGGAAGAGGAACCAAAACTCAGGCTCGCTCCCGGGTGGTACATACAGGGGGTTTGGCCTCCATGCAAGTTAGATGATTCCTCCAATCAGATTGTAAGTATTCCCATATGGAGCATTTGGTTGTCAGCTTTTTGAATTGTCCTACAGTGTGTGCACATTCTGACATCAAT
Organism: Tetrastigma voinierianum; assembly: GCA_016808115.1. Classification (NCBI taxonomy): domain Eukaryota; kingdom Viridiplantae; phylum Streptophyta; class Magnoliopsida; order Vitales; family Vitaceae; genus Tetrastigma; species Tetrastigma voinierianum. Next base: position 516,716 of record JAEQBH010000275.1, on the reverse strand, counting down.
CCTTCACCGCAGGGTCATGGAACAAAGTTCTTATCGGTTTGCGGCTGGGATTGGAAATTTGTGTGCAGGATTAGGTCAGGCAAGGCGCCACCGCCGTACTTCATCGAGCCGTCTCCAGCCTCTACCTTTCTAGCTAAGTCGATAACTCCAAATTTCATTTCCATCTCATCATTCAAGGCATACATACCACCTTCTTTGATTGACTGGTGGTTTCATCCTATCCGCTTTCTGTGTGGTTAAGCTCATCCCAACTCTTAGAAGCAGCCACGTAATTTAAAAACCATGGTTTACCGATGTTTGCTTAAAAAATCTCCCCCCACACATGGTTTTCTAAAAGTCGCCATGGCGTGAGACATACCACCATAGAAGTGGTCTACTAACATCCATGTGTCAAAGCCATGGTGTGGACATGCACTGATGGTCTCTAAAAACCTCTCCCAACACTGGTAAAACTTCTCACCTTCATGAGTTGCAAAGGTATAAATTTGTCTTTTCAAATTGTTTGTCTTATGGGCACTAAAAAACTTCTTTAGGAACTCGCTTGCAAATTTCTGCCCAATTTTCATGGTTCTAGGCCTCAATGAGTTGAGCCATATCTTGCCTTGTCCTTGGTGTCAATGGAAATGCCTTTAGCTTCACAGAACTATTATCCATCATACTCTTCCAAGGTAGTACACCTCCTCAAAATCCCATGTATGGATTTTCATTCTCCATACCATGGTATGTGGGAAGTAGGTGTCAAATATGGCCTCACCGCAGCATCATCGCCAGGAGGAATGATACAGATGGGCACTAACTCTGGGAGGGTGGATGTGATCCTCATGGTTCTATAATGGATTCATAGTTCCTGGTTGGTTTCGTTGTTCCTCAGGTATGGGATCCATGGTATCAGTTTGTGCACTAACCTCACTAGCTAGGTCAGGTTGTGTACTAATCCTGGTCTGAAATTTACCTCCTAAGTGTCTTATCCCATCAAGTTGCATGCACGTTGTTATACAATTGTAGAGACAACAATTAGAACCAACAAAGAGTTAAAAGAAAATTAAACTAATCTAACAAAAAGAAGTAAATAATCAGAATGAAAAAAACTAAAAGCTGAATCAGTGCAAGCATCGTCATGCTAGAAACCGCGCTTGCCGAGAATCGATATGCAAAAAGAGGTAAAAGAATACCACTTGTGACGTGGATCACAAGTACTTCAACTTACCATTAGTAAATAGGCACCATCCTCGTAATGGCGCCCATTTGATTCGCAGGCCAGCAGCTGAGCTAAAATCAACAATATTTATATACTCTAAGTTTACAACTCCGCGTAGTCAAGCTACTGCAAAGATAGTGGCACTCAGGGTTTAACACGGGGATGGGTTTTCATAAAAATGGTTTCCGTATTAGGGTACGAAGGTGTGCTTTTTATTCGACTCTATGGAATTCATTCAAAAATGTGGGAATGGTTTGAAAACAGGAAATTGTAAAAACTGAAAGTAAACGGAAATTACCAATGAAGAAATTTACTTGAAGATTTAGGTCACTAACTTGGCAAGGTGGCAAACACATGTCCGTGTTTTATCCTCCATATGAGTCAACACAGATGTATGCTTAAAACCCTAACATTCTTTATCATTTTTAGAGGCTCGTAAATATCTAGAAGAATCACAAGGCATCTCTCACCGAAAGACCAACCCTAAAGCATAAAGAGTATTGACCTAGGCTAGTAAAGACCATCTAAAGAATCACAAAGGGCATCTCTCAATTCGAGCACCGAACCCTAAAGCATGAGAGTATCGCCAAACAATAAAAAAGCAAATGTTATTTAACCCTAATTTGAAGAACCCTAACATGTGAATATTACCTCATAGGCAAGTAAGGACCATCTAAAGAGCCACAGTGACTCGTTACTAAGCACTGGATCTAAAGCATGGAGAGTATTGGCCAAGACAATAACATCCTATGTTATGCAACCGAAGTTTTAAAAGATATGGGGCCATAAATACACTACTCCATAACTTTTAGCAAGGAGGACAACATGCTTAACCCTAACGCAAGCTAGCTTCCTTCCTCTTCAAAGGAAGGAGGCTTAGCCAAGCATCTCTTGAATTGTCATCTTCAAGAGGTGTGCTTGGCAGCCGGAAAGTGAAAGAAAGAAGAGAGAAAGAAGAGAGAGAAGAGAAAATAAAAGCAAAACTTAAATAAAACAAACTTATTTACAAAGCAAAGAATGAAAACTTACAAATCACCAAAACTTGTCTTTCTTCCTCCCTCCTCTCCTCCTTTCCTCCTTATTACAAAACATGAGGGGTATTTATAGACTCAAGGTATAAAATACTAAAACCCTAATAATAAGCTAAGTTATAGGATAGGAGAGTAATTCACCAAGTTTGAAGGCGGTTGCATTAAGTACAAAGCATGACGAGGCCTGCAATTTCAAGCTACAGGGGAGAATTTCGCTAATTATCGAATTTGGCAAGGGTTAGCGAAATTGGCAAGGGTTGCGACCAGTAGAAACATAATTTCGCTATTAGCCAAATGCAAGCTAGCGAAATTTCTTCAAATAGAGAAGCTTAATTTCGCGAATTGCACAAAGGTGTGTGGGCTAGCGACCTCGCAATGTGCGTACGAGATTGCGAATCATGCTTATGACTTCGCAAGGGTTGCAAATTGGTTGCCAACTGTGTCGCGAAATTGCCTGCTTTCTGCTGCTCTCGCACTCCTCCGTCATGTCTTCAATCGTATCTTCATTTTCTTTCACTTTGCCTTTTGTTTTTCCATTGATTTTGGGCTTGTTGATGGCCGAGACTAAAATTCCAACCTCATGATCGATCATTTGCATTGAAGTTGAAGTTCAAATGTGTATAAAAGTCTACAAAACAACCAAAAACACCAAATTGGCATAAGTGTTACTAAGATGACATGAACACTTCCAATTGGGGATAAATGACATGATTAATGATCAAAAAGCACTCAAACCTATCTAATATAGGGTTCAAAATTGCACTTTTTGAGCACCAATCGTTTCTACTAGCCTCAAGCATTGCTGACGCGCACCCGCCAGACACCACCGTGATGCGCCAAAGAACGGGCAAGATTTCCAAACAGATGAACCACCCATGCGCATAACTTTAGAGGTCGAAGTATTTGACTTATGGGAATGGACTTCATGGTCCATTTCCTTCATTCGCATCTGTATATTCTCTTTGCTGACTATGTCTCCAAATGGCTGTAGCACACGACACACTTATGATGCGGTGGTAGTTAAGTTCCTCGCAACCAATATTATTTACATGGTTCGCACTCACGAGCATTAATCATAGACAGGTACTCATTTCGCAACAAGCTGTTTGATAAGATCTACAAAAATATGAAAGTAAAGATCGCACTTCACTACCACCCGCAGAAAAAACGACGTGTCGAGGTGTCAAATTGGGAGATAAAGTCCATTCCGAGAAAACAAATAATAGTTCAAGGAAAGACTGTCAAAGAAGATTGATGACGCGCACCTTGGGCATACAGACAACATTTAAAACCCCATTGGCATGCTCATCTCGACTAGTCTATGGAAAGCATGCCATTTTCCAAAGGGAATTGGAACATAGAGCACCAGCACCAGGCTCTTGAACATGGATAGTAAGGTAGCCGGAGAGAAGCGGATGCTACAACTTAGTGAATTAGATGAATTTCGCAATGAGGCTTCTGAGAATGCTCGAATCTATAAGGAAAAGACGAAATCTTGGCATGAAAAACATATTGTAAGGAAAGAGTTTGAGCCGGTTCAACAAGTCTTGTTTTTCAATTCTAGGCTAAAACTCTTCCCTGGCAAGTTGAAGTCAAAATGGTCAGGTTCGTTCACAGTGGTTCAAGTATTTCCCTATGGAGGTGTTGAGATAATGCATCCAGAGAAGGGACAGTTCAAAGTCAATGCCTAGAGATTGAAACCGCATTGGAGAGAATTCCATACGTAGTTGCAGACACCATTCTAAGCACACTTAAAGGTACGCAAGGATGTGGAAGGTCACCAACGCTCGCTTATTTTTCCGGGCCCAAGCACAAGACGCTGCGGTGAATGTCGAGCTGACGACATTAAACATTGCACTTCTTAGGAGGCAACCCAAGTATTGTGAGATGCCCTCCTCCTTTGAACTTGCATTATTTTCGGTCTTTTTAATTTCTTTTCAGTACAATTTTCGCTTTTGGACTTCCTACTTTTGTTTGTTTTTAATGTGTTTATGATTTTTTCAGGGCTACCAAAGGGTGCAAGCACAATCACTAAGGGATTTACATGTTTATTATAGTGTGAGAGGGCCAAATTCGTGTTTTAAAAAGAATAACCTTGTTCCACACTTTCTGGTACGTCGCAGCGTAGATCTCTACGCCGTTGCATAGCAAACAAATCGTTATCTAACTGCAAGTACTATGCAACAGGGAACCCACGCCGCATTTAATTTTTATCACATCTTTCGGTACTGCAGAGCATAGAGCCTTACGCCACGTACACCATGCTTCTCACAGCAGCCCTACCGCTGGATAGCGTGCACAAATTTTTATCTATAAATATCCGAATGGCTTTTCATTTTTCCCCCCAACAAAATTTTGGTAGCCCTTTCCTCTCCCTCTCTCATTTTTTGGTTGTGTTTACAGATCTCTACCCTTAGATTAACCACCATGTCTCCCAGGAAGTCGACCCCAGCCAAAAGACAGCAATCCGGCTCCACCTCGCGGGCGGCACCACCCCCTCCCGAAGATCCACACAGGTTCATTTCCCGGGAGGCTGAGCGGATCTATCATGAGTCACTGTTCAACCGCTCGTTTGTCCTAGAATGAGGTTTCCCTACCTCCAATGCATTCTTCAACTTCATTATCCAGAACCGCGACTAGCAGATGCTCTATGCTCCCCTTGTCCCCGGAGTGGCCCTAGTCGTACGGGAGTTCCACTCCAATCTGCCTTTCAAGGTCGGCACCACCGTTTTCGTCCGAGGCAACTAGGTCGAGTTTGGTGCCCAGGCCATCAACTAGATTTACCGCCTACTAGACGACGACAGTGCGGAGTATAGAGCACTATTTGCTGACACAGATTATGAGTACTTGATATAGGAGCTCACTCAGGGCCAAGGCGTGTGGAAACGCCAACCATCGACGGGTGATTTCACCAATTTTCATATGCACTCCCTCACGCCCGTGGCTAAGGTCCGTACTTTATGTGTAAAAATCAAGCCTACCCCGTGATCTTAGCACGCCACGGCTGACAAGACGATCCCTCCTATACGCCATGACCAAGGGTTTCCAATTTAACATCTAAACCGTCATCGGGAGCGGCTGGATTGAGCTGACCAAGGGAGACGACCAGGCCTTGATCCACCCTCTCTGATTACTCAGTTGTGCCGCAGGGCCGAGGTCCCGATGTTGGACTCCGAGGAGCAGGTGCAGCAGCGCCTACCCATACCATTGACCAAGGTGAAGTTTGGGAGCCTAGGCGATTCAGATGAGGAGACCGACGATGATGATGTTGTAGCAGCCACACCTAGTGCGAGTGACCCTGAGGACGACCTGAGGTCCCCTCCAGTTCGACTCAATCCTTTGTAGACTAGATTCATGCGCTCACTACATGGTTTGACGCATATTGGGATGAGTCTCAAGAGCAATCAGGTCATTTTTATTAGGACACGGATGCCATCAAGGCCGAGACGGCCATCACTCGTTCCAGCCAAGACCATATCACGCAAAGAGTCACTGCACCCTCTTTCACACACCGCCTTGCCATCACTCAATCGCAGCGATTCTCTAGGACGATCTCTATGCCTTTATTTTCTTCTCTGGCCATCGAGACACTGCCGCTTTAAGCTCAGTGTATGTGTGGGTATATTGTTTGCCTTTTGTTATATAGACTAAACCTCTCAATTTAACACCTCTACAGGAGTCTTACAACTCTCCTGTGGCCATGTCAAATTGGACTAGAGTTTCTTTAAAATTAATAAAACTGGTTTAATGTTTTGGAATTTGAATGGGTTTAGTTTATGACATCAAGTGCAGTCAGTCATACAAGTAAAAAATGGATGTGTCCGCACATCATTCCCACGAGATTGACTTGGATCTCAAAACCAACTACCCAACTATCATGATCCATACTATCTCGAACCTCGCGATAAAGTTTATCAACTAAAGATTAAAGGATAATTGTCTTAAAGATAACATAGAACTTATACATTAAAAATAAGCTAATGAACTTATATACACTATGATTAGTTGGCCTAAATCAGTTCTCTGTAAAAATGAACACTAATAAGGAAGTACTGTGAAACAATCAATTTCTGCATTATATCCCATTTAAAACTCTATCCTAAATTTGGATCTGGATTTGTCAAAGATGCCTGATATTGCAAGTTGGATTTCTCCTTTTATTCACTAATTAAATATCCCTGTTTCTCTCAAAGACAGGGGTTTAATCAGCTGCTTGTATTCAACATATTCTTTACAAGATTTGAGTATTTTTCTTTCTCAATACTTCATACCCATTTCTTGAGACTGCAGATTTCTTACTTCCCAAATAAGGGTTGTTGCAAAATTTCTACAACTTAACATGACTCATCCTTTAAATCTAATGGATACTTCCCTTCCCATGATTAGATCTCAGCTAACACAGGGTCAAGAGCTTTCCAACATATTAAGGTGAAATCTCTGATGATTTAAATTGATAAATAATCCCCTCCAACATCAATTATGAGTGAGTTGGGTATTTATCTAAGTGAACTCTCAGAGCTCAATAGTTCTTCAATAATGGTCCAACATTCCCACAATTAGAATGTTCCTAACTCTCAAGAATCGCCACCTTTTGCGTCACTCAAAGGGCCTCCTGGAAATTAGAGCAGGATACAATCCTTAGACGGGTATTCGAAACTACTATTGGGAACAATTACATAAAAAAAAAACACATCAATCAAATAAATCATCCCCAAATTCCAGGTACTTCCTTCTAATTTATGCAGAAAGACTGTGAATCAACAATAAATTAAACTAGTGAAGCCGCGCTTCGAAAAACTCCGCATTACAATCGACAATGGAGAATCGATAAATTATACCCACCAGAAGGTAATAAACCGAGAAGAAACAAATTTAGAAATTACCCAAACTTCACCAAACTCAGCAGTAATTTGTAAAGAATTGAAACAGCCCAGCTTCAACATTCCCAATGTGACGCTGGTTCGCATCCAAAGAAATGAAAGAAAAAAATCTATTCTAAAATATACAAAGGAGTTTTCTTCCTCCATTCGGTCTCCAAAAAGAAAAGCCGCTTTACTAAAACTCGTACGCCTTATTTATAACTTAGAAATTGGCCCACCTAAGGCTCCAGGATGGTTTCCCAAATCAATGGCCCAAATATTATGTTTTAGGTCGCGACTTCAAAGCTTGTCGCGATGTAAACCTGGTTTGGTTTTATTAAGTTCTGGTTTGACCTCGTGAAACCGGGTTGAAACTTTATTTCACTTGTTCTTACACCGCGAACCGCGACATGATGTTCTCGGTCGTGGACTGGTTTCTTCGGGCTGTTTCTTTGATTAGTGGTCGAACATGAATCTTTATTGTGACTCCATGTTGTTGTCAAACAAAGGAGACCTTCCGGGTTGCTTAATTCCTCCCTTTCTTGTTTCCAAGAATCGTATCACGACCTCAATTGATGTCACACCCTTCTCGCTTTTACTATATTTCATGGTCGCGCACCCCACCCGTTGTTGCGACCTCATTTCTATTGTCATCCTCTTGCTTCTTGGTCACGCTTCTTCATGTTATGCACATCCTTCAATTGTCTTGAACTTCAAGCAGGTCGTGACTCAAACTATCGGGTTCGCCGCTTTTCTGCCGCGACGTGGGACACAGTCGCGACCAAGCATTTTCTTTAATCATCGTTAAATATGGTCGTGGACTCCTGCAAAGTATGTCGCGACCATCCCTTCTTCCTATCCAGTTGCAACCTCATTTCTCAATCTCAACAGTTCCCTTCAATTTTTCTATTTCTGGTCGCGACCTGACTGTTCTACCATATTTTGGAATATATGTCGCGACCTCGATTTGTCGACATCGCCCCGCTGCCGCTATGTTGATCTTTGTTGCAACCATGTTTTTCTGACCCTTCAATAAATTCTATGTCATGACTTCAGTTCCATGTCACGACCTGTCTGTCTTGTTTTCTACTACATTCTATGTCGCGACCTCAAAAGCATGTCGCGACCTTGATTGGAGTCTCTAACTTATATCTTTGTCGCAACCTGAAATTTCCTAGCAGAGACATTGCAAGTTCATTCAACATTACTTTCTAGTCGCAACATTATTTCTGTTGTGACCAACAATATCTTCTTTTCGTGTCACGACCTCAAAACGGTGTCACGACATTATCTTCTTTAAAGTCCCTCCTGTCTTGGTCTCAACAAGTGCTCTTCTGTCGTAACAACTTTTGTTTAGCTTGCCATCACCTCTAATCATGACCTGCATTCTCTATCGTGACTTCAAAACTGATGTGTTACTCAATTACTTGTCACAACCTTAAAAATCTGTTATAACTAGACTTGTTCTCCTTTAGTGTTGCAAGCTTAGAAGGGTGTCACGACATGAAATCCTTCCTTTAAGCTCTTCTTTCTGTCTCATCAACTTCTCCTTTGTCGCAACAACTTTTCATTCAGCATAGTATGACTTCTGGTCGCGACCTCGATTCTCTGTCGCGACCTCATGTGGCCATTGAATTGTTTTCACTTCTGATCCTTGTTGGAATTTTCATTTCTACCAATTATTTCTGCAAAATAGAAATTTGGTAAATAGTACATATTTCTGCATAAAAACAAGCAATCACATTGTAAGAACAATCAGAAAAATGGACTAAAAAATTCAATGAGTTTTTGACTCATCATATACGGGTTGGCTTAGTGTTATTTTATTTGTTTATTTTTATCTTTGCATGTTTTAGGCTTGTTTTAGGTCTACTTTCCGTCAGTTATAGTTTGTTTTGTTTTTTTAGCATGTTTAAAGACCGAGCCTTGTTCACTATGTACCAGTATGTTTGCATTTGGAAATATTATGAAATGGTAGTTTCTAGCGTTGGTATTAATTGTTCTTAGCCTTAGTTTTGACCATGATTGCAAAAATGGGAGTCATAGTAATCGCAGAAAGCCTATGTTTCGATTAAATAGGGAACTCCAAGGTAGTTTGACAATTAGGACTGCATTGTATAAAGTTGAGAATAACCATGTTTGGTCGCCCCTTTTAGATCTCAAGAAATCATTTCCCAAAGTAAGCTATCGCGCGCACACACACATGATCTTTGGGGCATGCCTTAACTCTAGACTCACCATGCAAGAGTTCTATGATTCTTGAAAGTTTAAACCTAAGTGATGGGACACCTTAGAAAAAGAGGATCACCCTTGAGCTTTATTAAAAAAAAAGAAAAAAAAAGAGGAAATGGTATGGTTTGGAATAAGTGGATCATCCAATCGGAATCTCGGGCACAGTCCAAGGGGTTTTTCAAAGCCTAATGCCCCGGTTTCTCAACTAGCCGAAGCCATTGACTTCACCGCTGCTACACGGGACACAAAGGATGATGATTTCACAACGAAATAGTCTTGGCTCAAGGAGTGTTCGTGACTCGGGGAACCGAATGCCCGATGCCCTAACTAATCCAGTGGGGAGTCACCAATGAATCACATGAACCTCACCTAAACTCTCGTATTAGTACTCTTCCAAGTTCGTTTTAGAGTTAATCCCCAGATTAGTCATGAATAAATTGGTGCGTTTCTCATCCTTCGTGTTAAGTTATTCCAAATAGGCGTTAGATTCAAGTTTGGGGTACCAAGTCGAGCTTATACATTGAGATCACACTCTAACCGCACTTAGACTCCTTGTGAAAGGTTATTGAGCGCTAAAAAGGGGGTCGACTCGCTGTCAACCAGATCAATCGGGCAGATTCTGGAAGAAACCTAGGTAGTTCGCTGATCTTTTGAACCGGTTCATGTTGACCCTTCTGCTTGTATCATGTATAGACCCATATCATCAAGGTTAGTTATGCTTATTCTCGCATGCCCTGTTGGGAGCTCGTTTCGCTGGGAACAAGCAAGAAGCTGCTAGGGGGTGTTGATCTGAAAGAATCGCGTATGCATTTTAGTAACATTTCTATGTATTTTTATAGCTTAATTGCATGATTCACATTCATATTCACTAATATTGTGCTAATCCCCCACACTATAATATTTTATAGGACATGGCAATATTGGAATAAAAAATGAAGCTAAATAATAGAAGAAAAGAACCAATGCAGAGAAAGTAATGAGAAATGTAGTGGGAGCCTTGGGTACACAGCAGCAAGGCACTCCACGCTGCGGCGTAGCGCTTCCCAGCAGCATGGAGGCCCTACGCTACAACGAACCAGATTGGCGGATTCCAGTGGCCTCGGGTACGCCGCAGCGTAGCCTCCTTCACCGCGGCATAGCGAAGTCCTCTTTTTCAGACGTGAGCATTAAAAACTCTGATTTTCTAGGCCATTGATGGGCTTGGATCCCGAGATATAAAAGGGAAGCAATTTCTAGGCAAGAAAGGGGATTCGAAGGTAGACTGAACACAAGGAGAGACGGATAGAGAGAGATTGGCAGAGACGGATTCCGAGAGATCGTGAAGACGACTTTTTTTGTATTTCTTTTCCTGATTCGTTTGATGTGGAAAATCTTTCAATTTGTAATGAAAATCACTATGAACTAACTTTTCTCTCTAGGTTTTTGTCAGCCCTAACCGCACCATTATGGATTAGTACATTAATTGTGGTTTATTTAATATTGATATGAATTTCTATGGTTTCTTTACTCCTGAATTTAATCACATGTTATTATTTGGCCAATTGTGGCATGCTAATGCTAGAGTCTGATATCGAGAGAAGATGACTCGTAGGGAGAGAAAGCAAACACTTGGGTTAATCGTGGAATGAGATATCCCGCATTCCAAGTGTAGCACTAGGGTTTGCATATTCATGCATCTCGAAGTCAAGGGGTCAAAGCAGAGATGCAATACACCCCACTAGCGAGATAGGCAGCTATATCTCAAGAGAGAATATCTTGTAGGCACGATCAACCCACTAACATAAATCATATGGAATATTAAATAAATACGCTAACTAGGTTAAAATCCATCAGGTGTGGTAGGCGAAGGCAAAACCCTAGTTTTCTCATCATTACCTTAAATCGAATTTTTAATATTAGGATTTCTTTAAATAAGTTAATTTAGTCATAATTCGCTATAGGACTAAATCCATATATTGTCTAGATCATCAAGCCAGTATTCAACAAGCTTCTTTTCGTGGGAATGACACTTGACTAACCACTACACTACGTGAACTCGATGCGTATACTTGCGCGCACGAGTCTGCATTTTTACCAACTTTTACACACTCACTTTTAGCCCATCAAAGACATGCCAAGAAACTCATTTACACCCTCATATAACCATTTCCTCCATTAACCTTGAAATTCACATAGACTAGTAAGTGATCTCACCTTAGAAACTTGATTCTTCACTTATGACTTGATCTAGGGCACTTCATGGACATGATGCATGCTTGAAATTGACTTGAAATGGCATGAGGATCACTTGAATAACTTGGAAGTACAGAATTTTGTCTCCTCAGTAATGCTTCCCTTTTTGCTTCATTTTCTCTTCACTTTTGCCTTTCAATTCTATCTCACCCGTATGCACCCCACAAGACAAGTCCAAATGCTCTTTTATGGTCATTTTTCATGCCTAATTTGCCCTCCAATTATCCTTAAATTCACCCCATGCCATTGGTTAGCATCCTTGCATTCTTATTGGTCCATATGTAACCATATAGTCCAAAAGCAACCAAGACAACTTTATGCTCCATAAAATCCCACTAACTTTAACCATAGTTAGGCTTAACTAACTCTCATGGTTTGTTAACACAAATATCATTTTAACCTTAGTTAACTTTAACTAACAAAAGTTAAGTTTGACTTTAGTTAACTTTAACTCATCCACTAAGCATAGTTAAGTTAACTAATTTATGATAAATATCAAAATTTTATGGAAAGGTCTCAGGTCCATTATTAATCACATTGATCACCAAGCTTACATGACACCATTCTATTGGTTCTTGCTTTGCTTACTTAGATTAGGCTTACTCATTAAATGACTTAAATGCCCTCCTTGCCCGATTTTTTACAAAATGTTTAATCGTATAAAAAGGGTTTAATGTTTAAAAGAAAAGAAAAGAAAAAAATCTCCCACCATGTTTAATAGGGTTTTAATGGAAATCGTAACTGTATAAATGGGTTCGCTCCATGGATTCACTTTTGAAAAGGGTTTAAAAGAAATGTTTTCTCAAATCCATAGAAGTGTCGGGAGGGTCCCTCGGGTTACGAAGAGGAAATCCGGGTTGGTGATTAGTACCCAAAAAGTGCTATTTTGAACCCTATTTATTATGGAGTTTAGTACTTTGTATACTAATCATTCTAATTGCCCGATTTTGTGGAGTCCCTATTATTCTCTGTCGCATTTGGCAAATTTTGCGGTTTTTACTGAGCTAATCATGCCAACATTGTTGAGTCGATCAATACGAAGGGTCGGTCAAATCAACATCATAGATCAGAGACTAAGAGGAAAAGAAAGAGAAGAAAATAGAAGAAAGAGTGAAGCGGGGAGCAAAATGCGGGATGCGGGAATGCTTTAGACGATGACATGAAGCAGAGGCATAGTGTATTTACGCTATGCCATAGCGAAAATTTCAATTTCGCTAGGATTGCGAGAGTGGGAATTTTATTAGGCTGCGAGTTTCGCTAACTAGCGGGAATTTCTTGTGCCCTGAAATTTCTACAATTAAGCTATCTCACAATATTTTTCGTTGGGCTAGCGGGAATTTCGCTGAGGAAATTCAGCTGTGATGTGAGGAGATTTCTGTTTCGCTATCTACTGTAAATTCGGCTAACCGAAATTTGCTAACTAACGAAAATTTAAACTATGCTAACGAAAATTCACATGTAATGGCTCTTGTGTTTTGATATTTTGATTCCCAAGCGACCACGTTTTGATCAATTACCATTTGCCCCTTTTTGTAATCTCATATTTTAGGCATTTTTGTCATTTCTTTTTTTGTTTAAGTTTGGCTATATAAACCACATATAAGTTCTTCTTTAATCTTTCGATGCGCAACGGCTTTGTTTCGATTTCCTCTCTTCTCTCTCCTCTTTCTCTCCCTTTCTTGGTTTACCCAGGCTTCCCTCGAAAGGATAATGACTTGGAGGATGGTGGCTAAAACCACTCCTTCTTGAAGTAAAGGCTCTTGGGGGAAGGATCTTAAAAATTTTAATTGGTTCCCACATTTTCATATTGAGTTTTGTCATTTTGGTTCCCAAACTTTCAACTCTAGGTTTAAATCTTTTGATGTACTTTCTTTGGCCAATACTTGGCAGCTTTTAGGGTTTAGTGTATTCTTAGCTTTAGATACACTAATATCCATTAGTTGCCATTGTAGACCCGCTGAATGGGATTGGGGTTAGGTTTTCAACGCAAGTGCATCACTTTGATCAATACTTGGTAATCTTTTAGAAGTTCCAGTGGATTCTTATTTTTAGATCCATTGAGACTCATTAGTTACCCTTTACGAGATCATTGTAGGATGAGTCAGAGATGAATTTTCAACGTAAGGGAACCATAAATGTTAAATAATGCTTTCTATCAAAAGGAAAATTATTAGGGTTAGGTTTTAATGCCAAATGAAAGATCGGTTCGGAGATGACTCTATGTCATCCTCCCGATGCGAGAAATTAACGGGGACCTCTCGGTTAACTAGGATCTTAAACTCGGTGGCGATGCTTGAGGAGTTCTATTTTACATTTTATTTTATTTCTTTAGGTTTACCAAACCACCGACCTTTACTATACCACCTTAAAATCAAACCAAATTCACCATTTTGATTCCCGGCCGTCGTTTGTCTGAAAGAAAACCAGTGTGTTCGACCTAGACCGCTATCTTGCGGTAGCTTGACTCTGTGATGGGAGAACAGGAATATAAATTTTGTTGATTCCGGATCACCCTACTGTGGCACGAATCAAATGGCGCCATTGGGGATGGTGCCAAACTACGAATGATAAGTTGAAGTGTACTTGTAATCCTCATTACAAGTGTAGGTGACCACAGCCTTTTGGATCTCGGTTCTTTGTAGCGCAAGTGTTCCATCACTTTGCGATAAGCGCCTTCATTTTGTTTACGATCGGTTTTTATTTTGTCATAATAACCCTTTTTGCAAGTTTGTTTGTGCTATTTCTTGTGTCTCGGTTGTGTACTTAATTGTTTATGCACCAGCAGGGAAGAGACGCCCGGGTAGACTACAGAAATCAATTACACCCGGTTGGCGAAGTTGTGAAATCGATTATTACTTGATAAACGAATGGATCCCCTACGAGGAGCAGTAGTCGCCAGTACCCTATGAATCCAAGCGACCTCCTGGTCGATGAGGACCACATACACCCTCTCCTGAGTTAGTGCCCTTCTTGCATCCTTGCCTCCTACTTGAAGATGTGCGGTGAAATGCTACTTGGTACCCTTCTCCCATGTGGTATGGAAAAATGAAAATCCATACACTCCATATAAAGGATTTTGAGGAAGTTTTAACCTTTAAGGAAGGTATGATGGACATGGATTTGCTAAAAGGTGAAAGCATTTCCATTGACCCTTAGGATAAGGCCAAGATTTGGCTTAATTCAGGCCCGGAACCATTAGAAATTAGAGGTGAGGCTGCAAGCGAGTTTTAAAAAATTCTTCAGTGCTAATAAGACCCGACAATTTGAAGAGACAGAATTTACCTTTGCGGCTCAAGATGGTGAGAGGTTCTACCAGTGCTGGGATAGATTCATGGAGACCATTAGTGCTTGTCCACATCATGGTTTCGACACATGGATGCTTGTAAGAAGCCACTTCTATGGTGGTATGTCTCTGCCCGTAGACGGCTTTTTTGAAACTATGTGTGGGGAGATTTTACGAGGCAACCTGCAGTGAAACCATGGTTTCTTGAATTATGTGGCTGAAACTTCCAAGGGTTGGGATGAACCAAACCAGAGAGAAATGGAAAAAATGAGGCCTTTAGCCAACCCTAGGAGTGGGATGTATGCACTGTCAGAGGATATAGAAATGAAAGCTAGAATTTCAACCTTAGCTAGGAAGGTGGAGGAGCTTGAAGGCAAACGGCTCCATGAAGTGCAGGCAGTGACTGAAAATCCTGCACAGGCCAATCCATGTACCAATTTCCAAGCCACTGCCCACCCTGAAGGACAGTATCCTATGGCCCCTTCAGTGAAGGATTTGATGTCAGAATGTGCAAATGCCGTAGGTCAATACAAGCCACCGCTACCTAATGCCCCATATGGAAATACTTACAATTCCAATTGGAGGAATCCTTACAACACAATCACAGTAAACCCAATCCCCACACTTTATGTACCCTCATTTGCCAAACCCGCAGTTTGGTTCCACCTCTCAACCACAACCCACCTCCCATCACTCATCTCTGTGGAACAACCATTTTAAATTTGAGTAGGTGGTGGGTAATTTTGTGGAAAAACGGGATCAATGCACGGCTAGCACGAAAGTTGATACGTAGAGAGCACCTGAACAAAGAATAGATGAGGCTTGAGAGCAATCTTAACCCGGAAAATAGACCTTTGCGGTATTCGATCACCAAGATCAACAAATTGTTGGAGTACGGGAAGAGGAAGGTTCCTTCGACGATTGCCAAACCAGAAGAGGGAATCCATGAGGTAGGGTCATCCAGTAATTTAGGAATGGATGAGGTGAAGAGCTATAATTACTGGCAGTGGAAAAGGGTTGATAAACCAATGCCAAAACTGTTGAGAAACCGGGGCCAGAGTAGAAATGGGCGAACACATTTTTTCTACGAAAGAGGACTCAATGAAACCTTGCATGCCACCTCCATTCCTGACCTTAGAAGCGAAGAAAGCGACTCGTGACGAGCGTCCTAAGTCCCTAAGGCGGGTGAGTTAACATACCTCTTTTGGACATCATTAAACAAGTCCCACCTTGTAAAGTTTTGAAGGATCTTTGTCTGATCAAAGGGATTGGGCATTGAGAAGAAGACATTTTTAAATGAACAAGTTAGTGCCATAATCAGAAAGCGAGAACCGGTCGAAATCTAGGATCACGGATCTCCAGCGATTTCAGTTAATATTGGTGGGAATTGTATAGACAAATCCCTCCTTGATCTAGGAGCCAGTGTGAACCTACTGCCATACTCGGTGTATAAGCAGTTAGGTTTGGGTGAACTTAAACCTACCAACATTACACTATCATTGGCCGATAGATCGGTGAAGATCCCTAAGGGGATAGTTGAGGATGTCTTAGTGAAAATAGACAAATTCTACTACCCAGTAGATTTTGTAGTGCTGTTTCAGGAGCCAATTGCAAATGGAGCAATCATGTGCCAATCATCACAGGAAGACCATTTAAGCCCACTTTGTAAATGCAATCATCAATTCTTGAATGAGTCATACAACTTACGTTTGGCAACATGACATTGGGCTGAACATATTCCACTTGAACCACAAACACGAGATGGAAGCGAAAATCAAGTGCTTGGTGAAACATCTTTCAGTTGGTCGGAATGTAGGAAGCTAAGTGTCGGGAATTGCGAGGAAATGGCCAACCAAGGTGAAAGCGAGATGTTTTGGTTTTGCCATGGTGCCTTGCCCAGACCAATTACTTAGTTCAAATTTGTTCAATCGGTGAGAACGAGTCAGCAATGGAAAATCTAACACCAAGGAATCAGCTCAGGCCACTGCCAGGGTTGAGGAGATCATCCTCCTTGACCCTCCTTGAGTAATTTTGGGATATTAGGCTGGTTTTGGTGTTCTCCAAACAAATTGCAGTTCAGCAATTTTTTACTTTTATTTTAATTTAGTCAATTTCAATAATTTCAGTTATTTTTAGAAAGTTTCCTAATTTAGCAGTTTTCCATTATTAGTAACTTTGTAATTATATTATATTACCTTATATTAACTTTTTAATTATAGTTTAATATGATAATTTTATTATAATTTTTTTCTAATGGCTATTAATAATTAAATGCGAAAATTCGATTTTTTTGTGATACGGGCTTGGCTCAAATTCGCTATAGCAATGAAATTAGGGTGAAATAGCTCTTGGTACACTCCAGGCCTTTATAAAGGGATGGGAGGGCTATTTCAATATCATTTCATGATCTCCCTCCCGATCCTGCTGCGCGAGGCCTGAGCCACTCACGCAGCGGCCCAGTCGATTCACTTTAGCTACCTTGCCGTCGTTCGTAGCCACTTTGCCCGCACTTTGCGCCTGGCCGCCACCACCAGCCATACGTGCAGAGCCACGGTCGCTGCCACTTTTACCATCGTCGTGATTCGCGCACCCTCATTGCCCTTTACCCCGAAACCTTTGCAAAGCCACCCGGTGAAACCCTCACGCCCCATTTGCGCGCCCCGGGTGCCACGGGTGGTCGTCGGTCGGTTGAGCCATTGCCCTTTCAGCACACATCCGATTGCCCTGGTCCCGCGGTGAGCCTGGTTTGTACGTATCGCTGCGGTGTGACTCGATCATTAGCGATGAGCCCCGGATCGGCCTTGCGGTGCTCACGGTTACATTTGGTCGACCTATACGCCGGTGTTCTTTTCCCACTACAGTTATGGTTCGCACAAGAGGTGGGTCCAGCCTTGACCTCGGGTCGGATTGTTACCCGGAAGCGAGAGGAAGCGGGCCCGATTCGGCTCATTCCCGGACCACATGCCGGCTCAGTCCACAGAGGCAATCGCGAGGCCTCGGGGGTTCGAAGTACGGGGCCCAGCGGATGGGACCGGGCCCCTTCACGGTGCCACGGCGCGGATCGGAGGCAGGCCACTCCAGCGGGCCGGCCGCCCGGGCGGGTGAGTCTATCCCTCATCGAGACCTCGGTAGTCTCGGCCACATGTGGTAGGCGACCTCTTCGCCCCTCGATTATCGCCGGCCCTCGGGATCGGGAGGCCGTTATTCGCCGGGCACCTATTTCGAGCGTCGCCGCTCGAGGAGCTTCCATGAAGTCATTCTCACGACGTCCGGCTCGATGGGCGATCAGTTGAGGGGATTCGATCGCGATTGATCGAGCACTACTCCCTGTACCATTCATGAGCCGAGCGATATTATTACCGGGTGGTTACTGCCGGTTCTACGTTCGATGACATCAGGGGCGTACAATCAAGCTCGAGCTCGGTTCACCCCTCGGCGTCGCGGGAGTGCCAGGCGGCGGACATTTCGGCGATTAGACTGCGAATCTGTGAGCGAATTCGAGGTTATACGAAGCGGTTTCTGACACAGGAGATGGTCAGCGATCTTGCTTCGAACACCCTTTCTTTGGACCCATGTGTCGGAGCGGCTCCGCCTCGGATGCTCGGTGATCACACGTTCGGGACCAGCCTCTTCCATTGCGGCGCTACGTCACCGGCGTAGGGGCCATCCACAGAGAGCTCTGTCTGGGATCTCGGAGGATTACAGTTCGGTCCCTTTGGCTGGTGATGACCTCCCTATTACACTTCGAGGATAAGGTCCATCGTAAGGGCCTGGCTCGAGCTGAGAGTCTTCCACTGCTGATGCCGAGACTATTATGCCAGGTCCTGGAGCACTTGGGCTTTCCAGAGGAGCCCCGGATAGAGCGGAGGATTCGATGCCTCGGAGTCACGGCCGATGGAGCGGCGATGGTCATGCCCATATCTTTCTCCTCCGGCGGGACCGGGAGGTGCCGGACCAGGGACGGCTCCCTACATAGGACGAGATAGTCACGCCCCGAGGCTGAGATGGAGAGGTCAGCGCCCGGATGGTTCTCCTCCATCCTACTCTACCTCGCCGACATGACCCTGCGTATCTGGCCCATCCCATTTTACATCACGGCATTCTCCAGCACATACCGTCGATTCGAGAGCTAGCCATTGTTATGGATGTTGTATGTTCTTTGGCCACTACCCGACGAGCGAGGACCCGAGTTGAAAACATTTGAGGCCACTCACGTCACTTGTCACTCCATGCTGCGACGAGATCGCGGCACATTTGGGTATTCCGCGTTCACGACCCGGAGACACAGGCCGCTGCGGCGGCAGCTTCTTTGGATATGTTGGCGGCCCGTGGCGGTAACTCTGAGACCCCCCCCCGCCACCACAGCAGTGAGGTGGTTAGGTTTCTTTTATGTTTTTGTATAGTTACTATCAACTGCCTACTAATTTTGTGTAAGATTCATGTATTAGCCATAGTAGGCAGTGGTATCTTTTTTATGTTTAGCTTTGTTATGCATGTGCTAGCCGTTTTGGCTATATCAAAAGCCTCTGTATTTATATATATAGTTTACTTCACTTTTGCAAAAAATCTTTTGTGTCCCCATTTTTGTAGCCGTTTTTGTCTTCAATTGAACAATTGAATTGCTTTAGTAATGATTGAATTGCCTTTAATTGAAAAGTGAAACCTTGCATATTGCAATGCTAGAGACAAGTCCATATTTGAAGCAATTTTTTGGTGGGGAGTTGAAGTTCGGCATTATCAACCTTGAACATTCCCCCTTAAGCTAATTCACACCTTGCATCAGTTGTTCCAACAAAACATAGTGTTGCCTCCTTTCACTTTGCATAGCCGGCCTTAGGTATGATGGCAACCCATGATAGGTTTGTCTTACCCATATTTGAAGACCAATGTAGTCTTCCAAAAAGGAAAAGAAAAGAAAAAGACAAGAAGAAAAAGAAAAATAAAAGTCGTGAAGCTTTGTCTTGAAGCTAGAACACGGTCAGAAATTTATATGGTAGCCTTTGAAGCCCGATGCCCTAAACCTTAATTGGTTGGGTCATCGACTTAGTGTTCGTTACGGGTGGATGGAGTAAGTTTGGCGTTTTGTAAGTTAGTAATTCTCGAGTCATTCGGGTCAGGGTGAAGCACAGTAGAGTTTGTGGTCGAGTGATCCTTTTGACTGATGCCTAAACCTTAATTGGTTGGGAGTCATCGGTGGAGCCACGTTACGGACTTTGGTGAAATCGAGTTTTGAGCATTGCACCCTACAATTTAGTCAAGTAAAGAAATAAGTGTGTAGCTAATCCTATTTAGGTTGTTCAACAGCTTAAGGCCATGCCAGTAGCTAGGTTGGGGGGAGGAAATGATTTTGCACTTTATTGGCTCAATCTGGTTATATTAAGAACCATTAGAATTTGGTGGAAATTCAGTTTGAGAACCGCCATGGATCGATGTTGACCTAAAACTTTTTTCTTATATGGTTTGTTCTCTCATCTTTTAGGTTTCAAACTTAGTATCAATTCTTCATTTAAAGGTAATGCTTATTTGTATATACACCTTTTTGAACCATAAACTTTTTGAGAAAATCACTGCATGCATGCCATTATTATTTTTGCATTGCTAAGGGACTAGCAACGTGTCGGTTGGGGTGTGTGATTAGTGCCCAAATAATGCTATTTTGAGCCCTATTCGAGATAGGTTTTGAGTGCTTTTTGCGCACTAATCGTATCAATTAAGCCAATTGAGGTGTTCAGGTCTACTTAGTATCACTTATGCCGTTTCGAGGTTATTTTTGTTTATTTTGCAGGTTTTTGCATACCTTGGGAGTTCAATATCGAGATATGTGCTGAACCATGAAGATTGAACCCAGTTATCAGCCATCAAACATATCAAAATTCAATGAAGGAATGATGGCAAGGTGATGAAAAAAGGATGCAGTGGAGGTGCAGTGTGCAGAGCAGTGAAGAACAGGCAACCCAGGAAATTTCGCTATGATTGCGAAAATTTCATTTGGGATTAGGAGAAATTCAGACCATAGCGAGAATTTAGCATCTAGCGAAAGTGAGAAATTTAGGCTAGCGAAATTTAGTTATATAAGCGAAAATCATGCTGCGAAATTATTCATTTCGCTATCTCTCAAAATTTTTGCTAGGCTAGCGAAATTTCGCTAGCTAGCGAAATTCACTGTGCATAGCGAAAATTCCCATTTAGCTATCTCTGTCTTAATTCGCTGAGCTAGTAATTACCCTACCTAGCGAAATTTTCCTGTATGTAAAAATTCTATATATTAAATTTGTGTAATTAATGTAGCATTCCCGTTTGGTGTATTACCTCCTTGTCCCTTGTATGAGCCAATATATTAGGCTTTCTTGTAGTTTCACACATTGGGTGGCCTATATAAGCCCCCATCATTTTGTAACCCTAAGCAATCTTTTGGCAACTTTTCATTTATGTAAATATCTCCATGAGCTTTCATTTTAGGGTTTGGTTTTCTCTCTTCTCTCTCCTCTTTCTTTCACTTTCTAGGCTACCAAACACTCTCCTTGAGGATGACAACTCAAGAGATGTTTGGCTAAGCCTTATAGCTTTGAAGAGGAAGGTAGCTAGCTTGGTTTTGGGGCAGTTGCAGGTTGTCTTCATGTTTTAAATGCTCAGTGCGTATTTATGGCTCCCGACTTTTCAAATTAGGGTTGAATGTCATTTAATGTCATTACTTTGGCCAATACTTACCATGCTTTGAAGTGCAGTGCATACTTATTGTTAGATGCATTGTTCTTTAGATAAGCCTTTACGAGCCCTTTGAAATGAGTTGAGTGCTAGGGTTTTGAACTTAAAGGGACTGTAAATGCATGTTACTGTGTGAGCTGAATAGGAGTGTTTCTAGGGTTAGGTTTCCTAGTTAAACAAAAGATCCGGTTATGGCTTGGACTATAGGTTGCTTTGCATGATCACGCGAGATAAAGCAGAGGACACTTGTGCCCCCATGTTTTTCAAACTAATTCTAAACCTTCAAGTTACCTTTTCCCTCACACTTCACTTTCGGTTTTACAATTAATCGGCATCGAACAACTTCCCTTTGTTTTGAAACAAATCAGAAATCCAAATTAGCCTCACCATTTTCAACACCGATACAAGTCATTCATAGGATGAAAACCTATCCCGTGTTCGACCCTAGACCACTTATCTTTGCGATGGCTTATTTCTACGGAGTAGGAGAAGACTTAGGGTATAAATATTATTGATTAAGCGTCACCACCTACTAGGTGTGAGATGGAGTTGGGTCCTAGCACAAGCCTCAATCATGCCCTAAATAGGACGTGAAAACGGTCCCAAATTTAGTCCAATAGTAGCACTAAATTCAATCCTAATCAGTCCTAAAATCTGGACACAAGCAAATAACGACTAGTTATTCTGATCAGAATGAAAATGGACCATAACTTTGGATGTGGGTCGATTTGGGTGATTCAAAAGCCTAACATCAAGTTCATTGATGCAGATACAACTTCCATGCAGAACACAAGTCCAAATTCCCTTTGTTTCTCAACCAAAAACCAGTCCCAAATTCTGGACTATATATGTAGGGTCAAAACAGGGCTGCGACAATCCCGGGAATGAAATGGACCATAACTTCAACTGTAGTGGTCCAATTTGATTGATTCAAAATCCTAACATCAATTTCACTAATGTAACTACAATTTCTATGAAGAACTCGAGTCTAAATTTCCTTCGTTTCCCAACCAAAAACCAGTCCCAAATTCTAGAAAGTGTTTAGGGTCAAAATAGGACACTAAGCTGTAGCAGTCCTAGGAAATGGACCATAACTTAAATTTTAGAGGTCCAATTTTGGTGATTCAAAAGCCTAAAATCAAGTTTACAGATGAAGCTACAATGTCTATGAGAAAACTAGTCCAAATTCCCCCTTTTTCCTAACCGAAATTTAGTCCCAAAATCTGGATAGTATATAGGGTCAAAACAAGGCACTAAGCTGTAGTAGTCTCAGGAAATGGACCATAACTTAAATTATAAAAGTTTAATTTGGGTGATTCAAAAGCCTAACATCAAGTTTATAGATGCATCTACAATTTTAATGAAGAACACTAGTCCAAATTCTCTCTTTTTCCCAACTGAAAATCAGCCCCAAAACCTTGCATATGCAGCATTCCCACAACCCCTGTTTTTTTGGCCAAATAGCCACTTAGGGCAAAAACACAACCAAAAACGACCTTAGGATAAGCCCAACAAGGTAGCCAGGGTGGAAAACACAACCAAACAGCTAGGGTGGAAAATAAACCAAAGTAGGAAGAATCCTTAACTCTTAGAGTGTAAAAGAAACTCTAGGAAATCCCGTAGACACTTCCTAAACCCGAAACCTTTGATTTCACAAACTCCTTGGCGAAATCACGTGTTTTCGATACCCATGCATAGCCTCATCCCAGTCGATGAACTTTGTTCTTAATAGGTGAATTCGACCAGCCCGATCTCAGAGTATATCGGTAGGAAGTTGCGAATCTCTCCTCTCTCTCTAACGATTTTCTCTCACGACAAGAAAAATTAGTTCTCCCTCAATCGATTTTTTTCTAACAACTTAAGTCTTAAAGACTTCACACACATATCGCCATGTATCCATGACTTGTTCGGATCCGTTTCTGTCCTGAAACGATTTATTTCATCTCGGTTTAAGTTCAAATTATTTTAATGAACTTTACTTAATTTATTTTTTTCACTTTCGAGATTTTTCTCAAAAATTTTGTTTTTGGGGTCCACCAGGCACCCGACGCCCCGTAAATCGTGAAAATCCGAATGTCTTGGAATTCAACAAAATACTTCTAGGTACCTAGATTTCGTGAGCGAATCGATAGTGAGTCCATTTAAGTATCAGAGATCTAGAAAAATCATTCTCAACTCAAATATTATCATGAATTCTGATCGCTATTTTTAGAAAAATTCAAATTTACCCGGGTTTTACAATTCCCTCTATTTTAACATTGAGAATCATGCACTGGACATTTGTTTTATCTTATCTATGATGAAAATTGATCCTTGTTAGACATTTTATATCTGTTTTCTCTTATCTATGTGAAAACCAACTAAAATGCAGGAATATTTTCAAGAGAGATTCATTGAAGGTGCATTTACAACAAAGACCACGTTTCCACATAGGAATGAGTAAAGACTCAAATAGGTTTTGGATGAGGGATCATATGCTTTATGCGTATTTTTTTCTGCCCTTAGTCACAACTACTTCCATATTTTGAATCCTAAATTAGAATTCTTACAATTACTTCATTTTATTTTCAATCGGAATAATCACTTTATGTTTCAATTGTTGAAAGTTGGTGTTGTTCAATACTTTCATCCTTATTTTTTAGTTTTTGGTTTCCTCAGGAAGATACTAGAGCGGAGAAAAGGATCTTTTATTCTTGTTCTTGAGAGGCCATTCTCTCATTTTCCAATCCAACAACCGTGTCTAATGAGTAATCTCGATATTTTGTTTAATAAATTCGTGTTCTGTGCCACACGGAACAAAACTATATTTAGCATCAAATTTTAAACATGTTCTAGGGTGGTGCAGGAATTAAAGTTTGTCATGTTTTCACATAAGTTTATAGCTTTCCAAGGATGGAAGCTACTGGAGGGTCAAAATGGAAATGTTAACTCGAAAGTGCAGAAAAACATTCTCTCCTACGTATTAACTTTTTGTATTTTCGGAGGAAAGTGCAGGTGTTGAATGGGCTCATGGGAGCTTTCCCCTGGAGGAATATACTAAGCCACGGGATCATTCCAAATGAGAGCTAAATTACAATCACTTTCTTGGTATGAGTTACAGTAAGGTGTGAGGTTCAGCTTGTTTATGCTCTTCAATTACATTGATAATTATGCCATTTCTTTGAGGTGATTTAAATTCCCAATTGTTGATCTATTGGTTAATGTGTAAGTCCATAAATATTTATTTTGGCTCGTCCTTGTGAGGGAGTGGATGAAGATGCCTTTGGGCTTGTTGGCAAAGCATTTTATGTTGCATTTCTATTTTTTTTCCCTATTGTTTGTTTTTGTAGATTACAGAGTAAATATATGTGGGATCATGCATCCAAACTAAAGCCGATGTGGAGACTTTGTCAGTTGCAGTAGGTGCTCCTATACATTTTATTTGAGCATAAATGTAATTTTATTGGCATACTTTTAACAAACTATTGTTTTTTTCCTCATAATTATCCGTTCCACAAGATTCAATTTTTGTGGATATTATGCAAGTTGTAGAAGTCAGCCAAAGACTTTTTGTTTTGCTTGGGACAAGAAATTTTCTATCATCATTTGGATGTTATATCAATTAACGTCATTCGCAAATTAATTCAGTTCAGTATTAATTATTGACAAAAAAGAAAAAGAAAAAGAAAAAGGCATAATCATGGGAGCTTTTTGGCTGCACTACAAAAAATGATCTGTGACATGAGCCATCGTCTCATGCGACCATGAAGGAGCCTTACTGAGTTATAAACAATATAATTCATAATTTTATAGTCGCTCCTACTGAACATTTATCTAAATTTTGATATTATTATTTCGTTTATACAGTTGTGAGTTCCTGTCTGTCTACGCTTTGCTTTGTTTGTCCTTGTGTAATGTGACTTGGGTCAAGAAAAATATCTTTTGGGTGTACTAGTGTAAGTAATTTATTGTGTATAGGCCTTTTTTTTTTCAGTTACTAAACTATGTAATTGAGACATTCTTGAAAACCTTAGATGCGTCTGTTAGCTTCTTCAATGTAGAATTTTTAGATTGTACCTGCATCATTCACAGAATCAAAGTACTTCACCTATTCAAGTAAAAGAATCTCTGTTGACCAGATCTCTATATTTATATCTATAATGAAACTAGTGACCGATCCATTGTTGATATTTTTTGGTTTCTAAGCTATTATTTCTCTATTTCTCCCTCACTGTTCTGCATGGGGTCTAGTTATCCCATTTACATGTCTCATATATGTGGCGGTAGTACATAACCATCTTGAATTTTTGAGTAGAATCAGAGAAAATTAGAATCAATTTCGAGATCAATCAATGAGTCATGCCAAAAATTTAATATACTTATGATCAACTATCCTATTAGGTACTACAATATTTTATGCATTTTCTGTTAGTGCTTCAAAGACATTTACTACTCTAATGGTCTCTGTTTGATTGAAAATTTTCACCATGAAAAGTATCTTTGCTTTTCTATATGAGGAGTTTATTTGATTTTTTGATCTCCATTCTAATTGATATGGTGCACTATCATTTATTGTGAAATCTCCTTGATGAATAAATCCTTATAAATATTAGCTTTATGGATGGGATTTCTATGTTTGCCTCATCACTTGGGAGTTCCCGTTGTCACATCATAGCCCGGATAATTGTATGCGCATGAAGGCCAAAATTCAAACTAGATCTCTTTAGAAATAAGGGTGGTATATGGGGTGGCTCATAAATGGGTTACTGACATCCTCTTGGTGGTGGGTAGTAGTAACTAATAAAGAAATGTGTAGAATCCCATTCCTTCTTTGGTTGTCCTCCCCCCTCCCCATTCCCATGTGGGGCTCTCCTAAACCTGAGCATTACGACGGGTCTATTTAAAAAATTGTGAGGTATCCCAATTAGGTCATTGGAAGTTTATGATCAACGTCACCCGAATTTTCTTGTTTGTTTGCCTGCTTGATGATCATAAGACTAATAAAACACATGATGAATAAGAAGAATTTGTTTGGGCATTGAAATCTATTTAATCCCGATTAATTTTAATTCATTGAAATCTATACTTTTTATTTTGGATGCATCAGGACTCAAATTGGAGGCCGAACCATTCAAGGAGAGACTATGTTCCAGTAAGAACAAAGCACCATATGCAGGGCCTCTTGTGGATTTTATTGAGTACTAAAAATGAGCCATTTCTAAATTTTAATGTGACGCGAGAAAATCGATTTTTTACGAAAAGAGCGAAAATGGTAATTTCGGTCAAATTGAGAATTTTCTAGATTTCGGATGACGAAATGGACCGCCGTTCGTCGTCACCATGGCTCCCAGCTGCCATGTCGAATTTCATCGAATTCTAAGACAGTCGGAATTTCACGTTTTTCGAGGCACGTAGAGGAGTGCGGGACACTTGGCACTTTATGAGTAGTTCAAGAGGTGCCACGTGTCCTGAGCAGAATGGGTCAAACATGAGCTCAAGTGGGGCCCATGAGTAAAAAATGGCACCTTGTGGGTGGATGAAAATCTCAAAGTGGTTGGATAAGTGGATAGGGTGTAATCCAAATGACCAATGAGAAAGTGACACTTTACCCAAGTGAGAAGAGCTGGCAAAGTTGTGTATCTTATAAACTAGTTTGGGAGGAAAGGAAAACAAAGCGTGAGGAGAGATTTTAAGGCAGAGAGTGTCTTACACTTGTCTAAGTGCACCGACGATCGGGCCGGATTTGGTTTCAGGCTGACGAGAAGCTTGAGTTCTTTCCACTACGGCCAAGGGCTGCGTGGGTACCGATTTTGTGGAGTTCGATAGGCTCAAGAGTGGGGTTTCTCCTACTTGGTTTATTTTTTATTTAAGTGTTTTTTTAATGCTTAGGTAGATTTGAGGCCGTGAGTGGCCGTTTGATCGGTCCCAAAACTTGGGACCGAATTGTTGGAATATTTTGAACCCGTTTTGGACAGTGTAGGGACTGTTTTGGGTGGTTGTGTGATAATTTATCTGAAATAGAATTATGTCTTGAATGTGTATGAGGCCGGAAATGGCCATGGTTTTCAGTTTCACAAAGTGGAATCGTGTTTGATAGTGTTTGCTCACGGACATGCACTACTCGGGCTAGGCTATTAAAAAGCAGTCCGGTTGCATGAATTGTACCAAAAACGTCCTTGTGTTGTTCGCATGAAATTGTTTGAAGTGGATAAAAACCCGGGTGTGTAGGGTAATAGCCTAATGCATGAACTTGTTGTGTTAACATGATACCACAATTATATAAATATAATTATGTGTAAGCCATTGGAATTAGATTTGTTTATTATTTCGAGTGAGCTAATTTGGATGTTATTGATTAAGATTGAATAACATAATGGTATAGTGTGTTTACATTAATTATTACATGTGCACGTAGGTGGGGAGTAACCCATTTAGGGTAATTCCACTACTGGGCAATTGCTCACCCTGTCAAGGGAATATTATTTCGGGTACAGGGAGCGATTGGGAAGGTGGCACTCATTAGAAGCCGTTTTGAGAAGAAAGCTGACTTGTGGCTTTGATTGAATAATTATGTAAAACATGTATTAGGATTCTCAATTTTAATATATGTTTGTATTAAGAGTGTAATCAACTCTTGAACCATGTAATATAATTGGTTGGATATATTTTGATGAGTATGATGTGTGGGCCAAAATGACAATTTTTACTCATGTGTGTGTCTTGTGATACGAGATGCAGAGATTTTCCGCGGGTTGACGGGTTGTCAACGGACATCTCGGTTTTGGGGCGTCACATTTAAAGACTCAGGTTTATTGTTTTCTCATGGGGTTGGAGGTTGGAAGAGGAGCTCAAAGGACTACTGGCATTCACAAAGTATTAGAAGCCTCCCCATCCTCTCTTGGTGATTATCCTTCATACCCCTACTCCCTGCCAAAACAGTCTTCTTGAGACTTATGGAGCTCACACTTATCACTCATCACTGTTTATGCCCATAAAACTATGTGGAATTATCACGTTTGTGTTATTTCATATTATTTTTCAGCCCTCCATCCTTATTTCAGTGCAACACAACTCCCCATTTGTGACTAGGAAGAGTTGGGATTGGGAACTTAAACATTCATTCAACAAAGAATGGTTTTAATAAATGATACAAAAGGTCAAACAGATTTCTTGAATACCCAACAAATAACAAACAAACAATGCAATAACAAAATGACATTATAAGGAAAGAAAAAAGAGCAATAAATAATGCATCTTATAATTGCGGCCAATAAAAACCCCTATCTATATTTACCCTTATAGTAGCGGCCACCATATGACCCCACCTGTATAACACCTTATAGTTGCTGCTAGGAAATAGGCCTAACCATAGTCATCTCTCTTAGTTACGGCCTAGAAATGACCCCAATCATAATCTTCTCCTTTAGTTGAGGCTAGGAATGACCCCATCCATAGGCCCTCCTTTAGTTTGCACCTTCTCTAGTTGCGACCCAAATTAAAATTGCAACTATAATATTTTAGTAATACCCCTTATAGTCATTGTTGCGGCCTATTTTATTTGCAACCGTATCTAATAGTTGCATGTAACCTTCCTTTTGGTTGGGGTCAGTGGCCCTAACTAAAAGGTCACTTCCTTGTAGTGAAATAATTTAATACTTAATACCATTAAATACTATTTAACATTAAGCTAAAAATTTTTTTATTTAATATTAAGTAAAAAACAAATCTGCCTTTGTATTCAGTATAAATTCGCCATATAAATTTTTTTATATATCTAGCATCATAAATTTATCAAGAAAAAAAGGGGCTAAATAAGAAGGTCTTGCCTATAACGTGTGCTTCCTCTGTATTGACATCTAGAGCTGAACTTGTTTTATAAAAAATCATTAACATTAGCTAATGCCCATTTAATTTTTTAGCAAAAAAATTGCACTTGGAAATATTGAGAATCAAACCCCAAGTGACCCTGAAATTCTGAAAGAGTGAATCAATTGAGCTACCACCCCTCAGCCATTAGGGGCATAGTGGAGCCAAAATTTAAGGTTAGGGGCATAGACATTAGGGTGAGGGGTGGAAGGTCAAAATTTAAGGTTAGGGGCATAGACTAATGGCTGAGGGGTGGTAGCTCGATATGTTTCCTAAGTTTACGTTTACTCAGTTAGAATTAGATATTAGATCAAAATATTTACATGAATATTAGAAAGTTGAGTGAAAATGAAACTAATTATATAAGGACAATATATATATATATATATATATATATATATATATATATATATATATATATATATATATATATATATATATATATATATATATATAATTAATATTATTTCATAAACAATCCACATTTCAGTGTTATATTTTAAAAAGATTATATATTGATCTTAAAAAAATTGAGGGAGAATTATAATTAATAATACAAAAACATGATTAAAATGATATCTGAACTAAAATATACTTTGTATCATACATCACATTAGATACATAAGATAAGATGAATAATTAAGGGCCGAGGCATCCAAGACTGGATTGATGAAACCAAACCGGGTCACCAAAGGTAAGCCATTACCTGAAAACCACAGGATCAATCATGTGAATCGTAAGAATCATAAAGCTGTTCTTGAAGCGTTCTAAATCCATTGAGAAGATGAATAATCTTAATCTAAAGAATGGCAGTGTTTTTCAAATTCCACGCGGTTCGAAGAGAGTTCCTCAATTTTTCTCTGTTTCTTTCTAAGATAATGTGTGATTTCATAAGAACGAACATATGTAGAATTTAGGGACCAAGAGCCCTTTTGTGATGGAGAAGTGACGCTTCTTCATAAGTGTCTCTTCTCTATTAATATTTTTATTTTGTCCCATTATCAAAATAAAAATCTCTTAATTATATATACACGTAAGAGGAACACATTGCAAACTTGATGCATACAAGCCTATGAAAAATAAACGTAAGAAGATCACTTAAATTAGGCTTTATCTTTGGGTTCTGCACTAATAATCACATATGAGCCCATAATTAAATTAAATAATCAACAATCTCCTTGGGCTATATGTGCAACTTTATAATTATGTATTGTAATAAATAACCATATGGCTCAAATTTTATCACTTTAGTGTATCAGAAACCAATCCGGTTCATCGATCCCACCCGGCACGAGGTTATCATAGCGGCCTTTGTCACATTTATTTGCCTTTCGACTATCAATGGTGCATGTATTGATATGATCGAATGACAAGGATCACAATATGGATATGTAGCATGGAAATTGTAAAACCCGGGAAAATTTGAATTTTTTGCAAAATAGTAAATTGCCGGAACAGTATAAGCTGTAGACTTAAAATTTTCTATATTTCAGATGATGAAACGGACCACACCATTGGATTCATCTTGCGAAATCTACTTACCTAAATGAATTTCGTCGAATTACGAGAATAATCAGTTTCCACGAAGTCGTAGCGTAAACTCTTGGGATGAACCCCCAACGAGATTTTGAGAAAATCTTGAAAGTGAGGAAATAATTTAAATAAAGTTCATATGAAATAATTTGAACTTAAACCGGGGCGAAATAAAGTTGTTTCGAAGCAAAAACGGACCCAAACGGAACTAAACAAATGGGGGAAACTTGGCGTGATGTGAGACAAGTCTCTAAGACCATAAATAGGACAAAAAGGATCAAGAATAGTGGCAAAAAAATATATTTTTTCCTGTTGGTGTATCGGTGGAGAGAAAAAGGAAGAGAAAAACAAAACCAAGGATTCCTTCTCATATCCTCGGAGATTCGTCGGTCATAATTCTTTGGACCCGAGAAGTTCAGGATTCATTGCCTCGACGAGGCTGTATGTGTGCATTACCAAATCGTGGGATTTCACGAAAATCCTAAGAAGAGGAGATATGGGGAAACAAGGCGGGATTGGGAAGTGTTTTTGAACCACCGCCCGTTCTTCTCACGCTCGAAAGGTAAGATTCTTCCTACTCTCGTTTATTTCCACCCTAAGGGGCTGATTTTTGGGGAAATGTTGTGTAGAGGTCCTAAGGGCCTGTTTGGTTGAACTAGGAACTGTTTAAAGCCCTTTTTGTGGGCTGTTTAAGGCCCAATTTAGGATTGATTTAGGGCTATCTATGGCCTATTTTGAGACTAATTTGTGGCTGGTTCTACATTTGAGCTCAAATGAGTCTTAATGGTATTGGCGGTTAGGATTGATTTGAGGACTAGTTTTGGGTGATTTCGAGTGGCTTGAATGGCATGTTGTAAGCAGGTCAAGGTCATTGTGTGGACTATTTGTGGGCATAGATTGCGCCACGTTAGGTATTGAGGATCAAGAGAGTCATTGCTTGATTTGGAGTGACATGCTTGGTGGTAGCTGTTTGATATATGTTGATATGTGTGCTCTTATATATATTGACATTATGATAAGTGTTAATTTGGAAATATATGCATGTGATATAATTGTCCAAGATACAAGGTAAATTATATGGTTTAAATTGTCCATGTGGCATGCATTGTATATGGGGCATGACATTGACATGAAATGGCGTATTACATTGCATATGCATGGAAACATAGCATTTCATGGGTGTGAGTGCATGGTTAGAATCAACACCACATTAGGTGATTGATTGGTGGGCTCGGTACCGTTGGACAAAATCTAACAGAGTCACACAGTTGCTTGAAATGGTAAAAACTTGTGTTGGATAATAGAAAGAAGGGGTAGATACTCCCACGGGTGAAAGGCCTAGACTGATTCAAACACTCCAATGGTGAAAGTCAAAAAAGTGTTGAAAGGCGTGTAGAGCCTATAATGAGACCCTGAAAATTCGTTGCTGGAAAGACACATGAGTTTCGCAAATGAAATGATCATTTGAGGTGTAATATCCAAAAAGCTTTTAGTTTATAAACAAATGAATCTTGTTTGAAAATGATCATTGGATGTAATCCATCAATGACGAATTTTACCACTCATTGGCATTGCATTGTGTGGTGGGAGTCGGTAAAGACTCGGGTATAGTGCATAAGTGAGTCGCATCACATTTCATGGGATAGCATGTAGAATTTCAACCAAAAATTTGCATATCTTGCTTGGGATTGTAATTTGAATGTGAAATTTTGTTAAGTGTAGGCATTGCATTTGTACTTAGGTGGGGAGTAACCTCTGTAGGAATTACTCTACTGGGCGTGGCTCACCCTATATGGGATAACATTTCAGGTGCGGGAAATGCACCGGTGGGCGGTCCTCATCCGGAGCCGTGAGAGTGAAGAAAGCTGGCTTATGGCTTTGTAATCATTTTTGTAAAAAATTTGGAGTAAATCCATTTTGACATGTATATTAGTATTAATGAGTTGTAGTTAAACTCATATAGACTATTTTCGATTTAGTCTTACATCAATTTTTTTGTGAATATGGGCATATGGACCCAGAGCAATCATTATGCCATAATGGTCCTCAGAGGGGTCAAGTTATTACGTATTATACAAGTCAGGTTTTGGGCAGAACCCTATGCCAAGGCGAGTGACCTAGTTCGTCAAGAAGAACCTGGGAGGTAATCGGTTGCAGTTTTAGCCGATATAGCAACATTGGACAGTTGATGTCGCCACATTGGCCTGATGTCACGTCATCGAGTTTTGATGTCGCGACAAATCCCGAAGACTTGTGGTTATGGTTTCCAGCGATATCCGCGACATTGAAGCGATCAATGTAGCGACATTGAAACGCGTCGCGACATTGTTTTGTCAATGTCGCGACGGCGCCAATGTCGCGACATTCCCTTGTTGATGTCACGACCTTAGGCTTTGATGTCACGTCATTGAGTAGTCAATGTCACGAAATCCCGCGGTGATGTCGCGACAGCGTGTCATGGCGTTGGCGGTCGGTATGGCGACATTGGCACATCTTCCGCGACATTCTGCTGCGCCTTTTACCGTAGCACACAATTTAGGTTGTTTACTTAGGAGAGCCTTTCTTCTCCTAAATAAACCAGGGACTCAAAAGTAAGGGAGTTTTTTTAATCAATAAGCTCCAGTACATCGGAGATTTTGTTCGATTTGTTAAATTGTGTATCCCGGTAAGTGGGAAACAGTGGTATGGTGTCTAGTTGCACGATGTCCACAGGTTTTCCGCTGGTTGATGGAGATCAACGAACCCCCGAATTTTTTAGGCGTCACAGCTTGGTATCAGAGCATAGGTATGCGATTACCAGGGGCTTGATGGGCATGGGTCTAAACCATCGCATTCATTATGCATGTCATGTTTGGTGCTTAATATGCTACATGATGGTGTGTTGTGTGTTGTGTGAATTATATACATAGTAAAGTGTATATGGAAAAAGAGGAACACTAGGGTTAGAAAACATAACTTTAGGGGTTCGGGAATAGAACGAACATGTGGATGTCTATTAGTAGTCGGCACATGCACTACTAGTTAGACAATGAGAGAAATCTCAAAGTTTATATTTGATCCTTATTTCTTTGAGATACTTTGTATGTTTGGTGCTATAAGCTATATGTAGATGGTTAGTTGAGGGAAGAGGGCGTAGAAATGTGGGTGGGAAGTAACCTTGACATATGTGCTGACCAACAAGCCTTCATGGAGGCTATTGGTGCTAGGACTGCTACCATTGCGCAAGCTAGTGTTGTGGCTACCACCATTGCACAAGCTAGTGCAAATGTGGGCCAGGGAGGGCCGAGTAACATCCAGAGGTTTAAGGCACCTCACCTTGCAACCTTTAAGGGATTAGGGGAACCAATGGGAAGGCGTCATTAGTTTGAGGCGGTTGTAGATCTTGGACGCTATGGAATTACCTCAGTACCATAGGATAGAGATAGTTGCATTCAGTGAGGTGAATCCCAAGTATGGTGGGATTGGGTCAAATCCTCGAGGAACTTAGAGGCATTGACATAGGAAGAGCTTGGTGAGCTCTTCATGGGCAAGTATTTCCTAGCATTGCACAACATGTAAAGGCTCGGCGCTTCCTAGAACTAAACCAAGGAACGATGACAGTGCTCGAATATGTGGCTAAGTTCACTGAATTAACAAATTTTAATGATGATTACATGGCCATGGACATGCCAAAGTGAGAAAGTTTGAGGATGGTTTGAAATTGTCCATCCAGGGTAAAATTGTGGGACTCCCACTACAAGATATGGACTTGATGGTCAAGACAGCTATGGCCATTGAGAAGGTGGACGACACACGAAGCATCCAGGATGTGGGTGTCAAAGATAAGAGGAAGGAGAGATAACTTTCTTCTTCTAGTTCAGGGACGAAGTAGAAGACATCCACTCCTCAGGGGTTTCAGGGACGAGGCTGCGGCTATCAGGGCCAAAGCCAAGGTCAGCCATCCCAAGATGGGGGACATTAGGCTACTAGCTAGCCAAGGCAGAGGACATGTTACCATTGCCACCCACTTCGACATATGAGACGGGATTGTCCTCAGAGGCAAGGATCCTAGAGTTATAGGACACCCCAGTCCCAATCATCAATGGGACATTTGCAGACTCAGTTTGTTCCTTCCTACCCCCACCATGGGCTAGGAGAGCCAGTATTAGTCATAAGGCGCTGAACAAACCCCTACTACCTCACAGTTAGGCCGGATGAGCCAGAGCATGGGTAGGAGTCGAGGCCAGGGCTCATAAGCTGGGACTTCAAGGACCTAGGGGCGTGTCTATGCCATTACACCTTAGACCGAGCTTGCAAATTAGTCAGTCATTCAGGGTACATTTCTACTCTCTTGCTTATGGGAAAAAGTATTATTTGATTCTGGTGCATCTCATTCCTTTATTGTTGCATCATGTGTGAAAGATTTGGGCTTAGAGGTTGAAACTTTGGAAGAGCCATTGCATATGAGCTCTCCCCTAGGAACTAGGGTGGGCGTTGATCAGATATGTCAAGACTATGAGTTAGAGATCTCAGGGATTCTACTCACTGTAAACATTAGGGTCATGGACATGTCGGAGTTTGATGTCATCCTTGGGATGGACTAGTTAGCAACACACCGAGTTATCATTGATTGTGATCGTACGAGGGTTACTGCCTACACATCAAATGATGTTTGTGTTATGTTTTAGGGGGATAAGCACGTTGCTTTACCCCAAGCCGTGTACAATTCTAGATAGCAAGGGCAGTTGATGGGTTGGTTGGCAAACCTTACCTCAGAGAACGAGGCAAGACAGGAGTTGGGTTTACCTCGGGAGGTTTTTGAGTATGAGGACGTTTTTCCGAATTAATTACTGAGATTACCTCCGCATAAGGATGTAGACTTCACTATTGAGTTGTGCCCTGGTACCTCGCCTATTTCTATGACTCCTCATAGAATGGCACCTGTTGAGTTGCAGGAACTCAAGGTGCAATTATAGGAATTGTTGGACAAGGGTTTTATTAGACCCAGCACTTCACCTTAGGGCGCTCCGGTGCTATTTGCTAAGAATAAGGACAAGACCCTTATTTGTATAGACTACGAGTGGGCCAGATAGGGCTACCATTAGAGTAGCTTGCCCTTTGCCTGAGTTGATGAGTTGTTTAATCAATTGAGAGGGGTGCCTACTCCAAGATAGATCTCTGTACCGGTTACCATCAATTGAGGGTTAGGGAGGCAGATATCCCTAAGACGGCGTTTAAGACGTGGTATGGGCATTTTGAGTTCACAGTGATGCCTTTCGGATTGACGAATGCTCCAGCGACATTCATGGATCTCATGCATAGGGTATTCCAACCTTATCTAGATTAGTTTGTCGTGGTCTTTGTTGACGACATCTTAATCTACTCTAAGTCTAAGGTGGAGCATGAGGGTCATTTAAGGATTGTGCTCTAAGTTTTGAGGGCCATCAGTTGTATGCCAAATTCAGTAAGTGTTAATTTTGCCTTACTGAGGTGAAATTCTTATGTGGTGTCGGCTTCGGCTGTATCCATGGATTCGGAAAAGGTTGAGACAGTTATGAGTTGGGAGAGACCAAAGTTAGTTTTCGAGGTATGTCGTTTATTGGGATTGGCGAGGCATTATAGGAGGTTCATTAAGACTTCTCGATTAAACACTATGACAAGATTGACCGGGAGGGGGGGGGGGGGGGGGGAGGTCGAGTTTGAGTGGAATGACTTGTGTGAGAGGCATTCGAGGAATTGAAGAGGCTTACTTGGCTCCTATGCGTGGTTCCAAAGGGGATAAGTACATAGTATATTATGATGCCTCTAAGGACCGACTTGGATGTGTTTTGATGCAGTCCGGGAGGGTAGTGGCTTACAGTTCTCAACAATTAAAGAACCACGAGCAGAGTTACCCTACACATGACATGGAGTTGGAGGCCATTGTCTTTGCCTTAATGGCTTGGCGCCACTATCTATATGGTGAACAGTTCGAGGTGTTTTCTGACCATAAGAGGCTGAAGTACATTTTCACACAGAGAGATGTTAACATGAGGCAGCGCAGGTGAATGGAGTACCTCGAGGACTATGACTTCACTTTGCATTATCATCCCTATAAAGCAAATGTGGTGGCTGATGTACTCGCCGGAAGTCACAGGGAGTGTTGGCTAGTGTGGCTTCTCAGGAGTGGTAGATGCTCGAGGTTGTAAGACAGTTCGGGTTACACTACAAAGACCAAACTCAGAGTACTTTGGGGAGTTTAGCGGCTACACCTTCCATTATAAGCAGAGTGATCAAGTCCCAAGAACAAGACATAGAGATATTGTCCATCAGGGACCATGTACGGTCAAATACAATTGACGAAGGCTAGGCCATTCACACAGATGGTAGTCTTCAGTATAGGGGACGGGTTGCGGTTCCCCAGTCAATAGATCTGAGATAGGAGATCCTCAAGGAGTTCCATTGCTCCCATTTTGGTGTACATCTAGGTGGCACGAAGATGTACCATGATCTTCGTCGCCAGTATTACTGGAGAGGGATAAAAAAACAAGTTGGGGATTTTGTTCGTCGATGTCTCATGTGTCAACAGGTCAAGGCTGAGCACTAGATGTGACGCCCCCAACCGGAACACAGTGCACCTTCCATCGATGTGGAGGGCCCACTCTATCAAGTGAGGGATTATCACAATGATGAGAACTTCAAACCTGATTAACTTATATAATCCTGACAACAATTTTTTTTTATCCAAATTATAATTTTCTAGAAATCTCAAACTTATCAGAATTGTAAAATTTTAAGCTCATATTCTTACAAAATATTGCAAAGCCCCACTATAGGGTTTATGTGAAATTATTATTTACATGCCATACAAAATATGATATGTACAATATTTCTCCAAAATTAAATATCTTCCCTAATAAGTCTTGCTGGTGTGTTGGCCCCGGAAGATGTGAGATGTCTTTAGCAGTCGCTTTAGCTCCAAAACCTACACGGACAAAACACTCGTGTTATGCTTATAGCTTAGTAGGGACCATATAACAGGGACGACCACTATCGTCATAAACCTCGATCATATATATGGACATATATTTGACAATACATCATTCATTTGTCATAGCATAACAAATAAGTATAACAGTACAAAGCCATAATAATTCAGTATATTAATCATTTTCATGCTTTTGTTGTTTATTACTCATAACACATATATCTCAGAAGCACTTGCATGCACTTGTTATTCATTATATATATATATATATTTATTTATTTATTTATTTATTTATTTTTTATAACTGAAGCCTTATGTCTGCATCTTCCAATGGAAATGGATAATGGGAAACAAAATAATAAGTACCCGTAGGTACATCATTGTGCAAGACAGTGATAACAAAGCAGAGTATGACCCAAACGGGGCCTGGTAATGACTAAGCGGGGCCCTACGAGCGGTAAGTTGCAGCATCAGAGATCCCTATAGGCATGCCTATCTATCCATTACCTGGATTCAGTTATTTATGTTTCTAGATTAGTCATACTAGTATTCTTAACATATATTCCATTATGAAAATCAATTATTAGGATAAAACAATAATCATACATATAGTGGAATTCAGGTCACATATGTGATCATGAAATATTCATTGACATATAACATTTATACGCATCAGGTTCTTTCACATATTTGTCATGATTGTTTTAATGGACTTGCACTAATTCATGTAACATTAACGCATTAATTCACATCAAGCATTATCTAAGAAAGTTAGGCAAAAGCCTACATTATAAATCAATTCTACTTGAACAATACGAGACAAGTCCTAAGTCCATTTTCAACTACAATTTTAACCCTGTAAACGAGATTATTTTTAGACAAAGTGATATTCCATCAAATATTTCCCTATGTCTTAAGTTTCCTATAGCTCACAAATTAGGTCGTTAAGACTTTTAAATTGGGAGATATGGTCCTAACATCCGGATTGTTTCGAGACAGGTATCAGGGATAGAATTGTCACTTACTTTGACAAATTTCTAGTAACAATGGGGACTAAATTTTGTTACACTTCCTTCATGAAAGTCGGTCTCCCAAATGTCTAGTTTGTACAGAACTTTGAATCACGCTACTTGAATTAACAAAACTCAAGTTATGATTCAAACAATCGGAATTACTCCAATTCATGGGACTGTTCTGATACAGGTTTTAGGGACAGAATTATTACCTTACTTTGACGAATTTCTGGAAACAATGAGGACTAAATTTGGCTATACTTCCTTCATGAAAGTTGTTCTCTCATATGTCTAGTTTGTACAAAATTTTGAATCATACTATTTGAATCAACAAAACTCAAGTTATGATTCAAACAATAAGAATACTCGGGTTAAGGGAATTTCATTCGATAGCGACTTCAAACTCAATTCCAGGGGTCTTAGGGCAAGCATTTGATCTAGGTCTCTTCTAGAAAAATGTAACCATGGGTCTTAAATTTCCTTACAAACATGAATCATTCAGTTTGGAAGTTAGTGGGCCAAGTTATGGCAAAAACAAGAACATAGGATGCAGGGAAAATTTGTGAATCTCCCGTAAAACCACACTTACCTTTTCGCCCAAATTGTTCCTCGTTAGGAACCTGACGAAAACAAAAACACAACCAAATCAAAATATACACACAAATAAGGTTAGGATCCCAAACCTTAGGTCTACTTGCCAACATGTCAAGCTCTAACCTCTTCCTCTTCTTTATTCTCCTCTTCTTCCTTCTCCTTGAGATCTTCTTCAAGAATTTATGAAATTAAAACCTTGGATTAAGCTTTGAGAGAAGAAAGATGGTAGAAATGTTGAGCCATAACCAGTTCTCCTTCTCTCCCAAAACCGTAGCCTAGTTCTCCCTAAATGATAAATCCTCTTCTCTCAAATACCATTTGTTCTTTTAATGAAATTTGGCTAACATTATCCCCTTTTTAATTTTAGTCCTTTATCATTATTTCATTTGCAAATAAACTTATCATATTCCTACTTTAACATATAACCTTTTTGTCTTATGTCCTTTGGGTCCTTAATTTGCAAATTACCATTTTATCCTTTTTCACACTTAGCACTTAAATTTTTGAAAAATACAAATTCAACTTATTTTATACCCTAAACATGTCATAAAACTACTAGGATATAATTTGGGGTGTTACACCAAAGGCCAGCGGGGTTACTCCAACCCTTTGAGATAGCTGAGTGGAAGTGGCAGCATATCACGATGGATTTTGTGACTCGCTTACCATGGACATCACGAGGGCATGACGAGGTGTGGATGATAACCGGCTTACTAAATCGGCACACTTTTTGGCTGTGCGGATAACCTTCACTCTAGAGGAATTCTACATGTTGTACATATGGGAAATTTTTGCTTCATCTATTTCGTGTGCTGAAATTATTCCCAAGCGTGGGAGCGGTATCGTCAAGCATTATATCTTTGTTGTTGGGAGTCCACAGGTCATTTCCATAGGGAGTGGTTTCCTAGATGATCCTTAGGGATTTCTATTTAATGAATGTGCAAATAAAGTAAAATCTGGGGGGTTTTGGTTGATTGATATGTTAACCGATTGACTTAAACTATTTTAAAACGAGAAGGGCGAATGATAGGATCCTAAAGTTTCCACTCTTCTCGAATAGGTAACACTCACCTCTCACTTACATTCTCATCCCCCAGGATCCATTGATGAATGGTCTTTGATAGAGGATATAGCACTAAAGCTTTTATAAGACGAAGAATAAATGAAGATTATCATGCGCCTCGGAACTGATTTGATTGGGCTCTTAGATTGCATTTGAGATCAAGCACAACGTGTACCAAGAATCTCTACGTTCACGTTGTCAAGAAGATGCCAAGCTTAGGTTTTATAAGAATTTTTAGCAAGTGTTTAATATCCTACAAATCATTGAAGCATAAAGAGAGGACAGTGTTGTTACCTTGAAGGGATGAGTTTCCATAGTTGAAACCTATCATGAGTTTAGAACTCCATTAAAGCGAAATTGATTCATAAATGCTGGAACAAAATATTAAATGTGAATTGAGAAATATCACATCAATTGCAAAGTTGAAGAATATAAAAAAACGCGAGAGTTCCCCTCCAGCGGTACCCGAGTTATAAAACCGGTGAAAGATTACAAATATTCAAACCGGAGCGAGAAAAACTAGCTACTCTACTCTAGAAAGCCACAGAAGATGTGAAAACTCCAAAAGTGAGGCCTAAACCCTAGAACGCCAGCTTTTCAATTACGCACAAGTGGGCTTAAGCTCTGATCCACATTAGTGATCTCGGTGGGAATCGAAGACAAGCGTGCCCTTGCCAGGGTCGAATTCTTCTTAAATCCTACAAAGATGCATTTACCCGGTGCGGTACAGTTAGTGTGAGTACCGGTACGAAGCCTGTGGTTCTCGAATGACGCGGAATTTTTGTACCACTCTAATTTGGTAATGGTACCAATGTCTCCATAATTGCCCAACTTCACTTCATAACTACCCGAGGCCTCCCGACAGTGCTTGGAATTGACGGCGATGATTTTCAATTGTCCTCTAGAAACCAAACCGGTATGAAAATGTGCACAGAACATCGAACAACCTGCACATGCATAAAAATAGTAGAAAATGTCAAAAAACCTATTATGCAGAAAATGAAAGCAAAACATGAGCTGATGGGCTTAAAAACCTATATAAATGTCGCACTTTTATGTATCCAACACACCCCCAACCTACATCTTGCTAGTCCCTAGCAAGATTTGAACTAATGCCTACCCGACTATGAGGGCTCACAAGGGTACTAAGAAAAGAGACAGTCGGCGTTGCAAGATTCCCAAAAAGAGCAAACATGAACATAGTACTACAACTAACAGAATATGCAACCACCTGAACTTAAATGAGCACCAACAATCCTAAGTGTAGTGGACAAAATAACAAACTTTTACAAAATAGAGATTCTCATATAAGGGATCACGA
Organism: Tetrastigma voinierianum; assembly: GCA_016808115.1. NCBI lineage: Eukaryota > Viridiplantae > Streptophyta > Magnoliopsida > Vitales > Vitaceae > Tetrastigma > Tetrastigma voinierianum. The sequence goes on along the minus strand of JAEQBH010000275.1, from coordinate 474,861 downwards.
ATACTGAAATCGGAATGCCATGAAATCACCAAACTGGAATGAACTTCATTAAAAATGTAAACATTTCATCACAACCAAGCAATCTAACATGCATAAATTCCAATAGGGAACACCCTACATAACTAAAATCAAAAGGTTTTAAGCCTTAATGACCATAGGTTACACAAATAGGGTTTACGAGAAACAAAATGGGTGTTAGCATGACATGGTTAAGGTCTCTACCCAATTTCGACACCACCCTATTCCTAACCCAAGATACCCTTCTCTTCTTCTACCTCTTCCATCAGGAAAATGCATCTTCATCTTACCGATCATCATTTCGTCAGAATCCCCTTCCAAGTCAGGACAGGGGTCATCTACAACAACGGGCTCTCCTTGTAGAATGTGACTCTCAAGCTTAGAGAGCCTATGGTCAAACTACTTTTGCTTCCCCAGGATGCATTTAAACCATCCTTTTATTCTACGCTCCATCCTCTTTAAAGGAGATGTACTCATCGGACTAGGAGCTGAAGATGATGATGGCCTAGAAGTAGCCGGAGGAAGATGTGTTGACTGAGGCCTTGTGGAAGTGGCTCGGCTTTTTTCTTCTTTGATGCTTGTGATGGGCCCCAACCAAGGAAGAACTATTTTTTCTCTACTAAAACCCCTTATCCCGGCAGCTTCCACCAAGTTTGTAACTAAGGTCAAGAAGGGGATGTACTGTTCTCGGTTAATGGACCTCGAAAAATCTCATTACACCGATATCACAGACGTAATCAATAACCTTCCCATTCATTACCTCATATAGGAACTGAATTTCCTCCTTGCTTGGTAGCTTCTCCTTTCCTTTTGGCCCGATCATATTGTGAATGACCTTATTCATTAATGCATATTCAGGCTTTAATTTCCTAGTAAACTCTTTGCGCATAAAATCCCCCATAGGTACCGGGTTGGTGCACATGGTGTTTGCGAACAAATTTGCATCAAACCTTGTAATGGCCCTTGATTCGTGCCACGGTAGGGTGATTCGGAATCAACAATATTTGTATCCTTAGTTCCTCTCTTTAGTAGTCATTTCTTGCGGCATGTGATCTAAGGGTCGAACACGGGGATGGGTTTCATCGCACATGAATGATTTGCATCAGTGTTTGGAAAATGGTGGGGCTTTGTTTTGGATTTGTGGATTTGTTTCAAAGCAGTGAGGTTTGTTTGTTTCTTGACTAAGCGTAATGGTTTAAAGTGAAGTGTGAAATGAAACGCTTTGAAGGCTTGGGTCCTTGGCTTGATAACATGGGAATTAAGGTGTCCTCGGGTTATTACCTCGCATTAGAGCGAATGACCTATAGTCAAATCCAAATGGATCTTTGTTTATATAAACCTAACCTAAAACCACTCCCTATTTGAGTCTCAACACAGTGTGTACATCAAAAAGTCCCATTCAATTTAAAACCCTAGCATTCAACCTCCTCACGTTGTAAGTAAATGACATCTAAGGATATCGATTCATCTAGCATTAAAATGAACCCTAAAGCATGGCAAAGTATTGACCAAAGGTAGGACATTAAGTAGCATTAAACCCTAGTTTGGAAAGTTGGGAACCATAAATGCGATTACGGAACATTCTGACATGAGGACAACTGCGGTAGCCCTTAAGCGAGCTAGCCACCCTCCCCTCTTTAAAGCTGAGGCTTAGCCAAGCATCCCTTGAGTTGTCATCCTCGAGGGTTGTGTTTTGGCGACCCTAGAAATGAAAAGAAAGAAAGAGAGAAAAAGGCAAATGAAACCTAAAGTAAATTGCAGAATTTTATAAAATGAAAAGTGCGCGAGTACTTAGGGTTACAAATTATGAGGTTTATATAGTCCACCCCAAAAAGTGTATCTGAATGCCTAAAATATTGGCTTACAAAAGGAATGAGGTGGTAATACACCAAAAGCGTAGTCGTTTGGCATTAATTACACAAAAATCCGCAGGCGACCATTTTTCGCTGTGGAGGAGAATTTCGCTAACATAGCGAAAATTTAAACTAACTTTAGCGAGGAAATTCTACGAATAGCGAAATTGGAAAATTTTGCTATCAACGATTAATTTAGCTGGCTAGAGAACTAAGCCCAGGCACCGATGATTTTCGCTAGCTAGCGAAATTTCGCTGGCCCTAGCGAAATTTCCCCAATTCGCTGGGATTGCATTTTCGCTATGGTTCGCGAAATTTTATAATCAGCGGGAATTTTTCGCAATCATAAATGAAATTTCTGGAGTATACGCATCTGTTTTGCTACTTTGCATCCTCTACTGCACTCTTTGTTCATCACTTTGTCTTCATTTCTTCATTGAATCTTTATATTTCATTGCCTCGGCTCGGTGAAATCATCGAGGAATCTCGCATTCCTTTGTCTGTTCGCTTGCTGTTTGAAGTCCTCAGCCTACCCAGCTTGAACCAAAACAATCTCGTAATGGCATTAGTGGAACCAAGTGGACGTGAATACACACATCAATTGGCTTAATTGATATGATTAGTGCGCAAAAAAACACCCAAAACCTATCCTGAATAGGGTTCAAAATTGCACTTTTTAGGCACTAATCACCCCAACAAACACGTTCTTTAGTCCCTTACTTGATACTAAAATAATAAGGACATGCATGTAGTGATTTACAAAAGTGTATACGGTTTTCAAAGGTGTATATACATAAGCATTAAAAATGAACAATTGAGACTGGATTTGGCAGGCATGAGAGAGCAAAAACCATAAGAACAATTTTAGGTCAACATCGGTTCCACTAAAATCTAATGGTTCCTAATGTAGCAGGATTGAGCGATAAAGTGCAAATTATTTCCCTCCCCGACCTAGCTACTAGCATGCCCAGGGCCCGTTGAACAGCCTAGATAGGAAAAGCTACACTCTTCTTTCTTTATTTGACTACATTGTAGGGTCTGATGCTTAAAACTTCGACTTCATCAGTCAGTGTAGCGGGAGGTCCGCCGTGACTCCCGGCCAGTGGGTTTAGGGCATCGAGCGAAAGGATCACTTGACCACTAACTCTTGGGCTTCACCCACGACTCGAATGACCGAGAATTGAGCACCTACGGCACGCTAAACCTACCCGTTCACGTGTAGCAGACACTCGTCGATGACTCCCGACAATTAAGGCTTAGGGCATGGGGTTTCGAAGGCTTAGCCGTATACCCCTCGGGCCAGTGTTCGGGTTTCAAGACAAAGCGTGCGACTTTTATTTTCTTTTTCTTCTTTCTTTTTTCTTTTGCTTTCTTCCTTTTGGGAAGACTACATTGGTCTTAATGGGTAACACAAACTATTATAAGTTATCGCAGATCTAAGAAGTAGGCTATAAAAGTAGAAGGAGGTGAATAATTTCACAACTTATGAAACATAATCACGGTGTGCGAGTGTGGAATTAGCTCAAGGGAAATCTTTGAGTTGAATAAGCTTAGGTCGATTTAATAAATGGAATCATACATGGAATTGTTCTAGCATTAAGGTGGCATACGAGTTTTCACCAATTAGGCAATTCAATTGTTCGATTAAAAACATTCATTGTCGATTGAAAGAAAAAAAGTAAGACACACAAAGTGAAGGCACAAAGTGATATGCAAAAGTGTAATAAGCGGAAATAATCTTACGTAAACTTTTTGATATAACTGAAAATGGCTAGTACATGCTTAATATATTTGAACATACAAAAGTATCCTTTCTTATGGCTAATACATGATTCCTACACAAATAGTAGAGCGATTGATAATCTTTTGAAAACTATACAAAAACATAAAGAAAACACTCCTATCCCAGCTTTTCCTCCCGGTCAAAATGTAAACATGTCATAGGGGTAGGAAAGATTTAGAGGCGAGTGTGACCACCGATCTCGTGGTGGTGGTGGATCTGTGGATCTTTGCTGTTTCCGCTGTTTGCCTGTCTAGGAGGCATGCTTCTTTGTGGGCTCGTCTCTGCAGGCGGGGATCATGTGGGAAACCCGGGTGACTCATGATCTGGCTGGGTATATGGGTGGCTTGTTGACTAAAGTGGCTGGCTCGAGCTTGACCTCACGGTCTGTCTTTGCTGAGTGCGACCGATGGAACATATAGCATCCGCATGACACTGCAAGCTCCCCGGTGCGACATGAGCATTTTCCAGGAGAGTCTTGTGTTGTATGATGGCGGAGTGTCGGCGGCGTAGCGGCAGGGGAAGGAGGAGATGGAGGAATATGTCTGACCTTTGGACTCCTCTCCATCTCGACCTTAGGAGCATGCACATCTCTCCTCTGTAAGTCCTCTGCCTCCACGTCCGGTACCTCCTCCTGGTCCTGCTGCTAAAGGAGAAAAGAAATCGGCATCACCATAGCTCGCTCCAAAGTCAAGACCTGAGGGCATCTGATCCTCCTCTCATCAGGCTCCTACGGAAAGCGAAGTGCTCAGGGACGTGGCTCGCGATCGTGATTAAACTCTGCTCGACGGGCCCTTGCGGTGGACCTTACACTCTGAGAAAAATCGAGTGGGACGAAATTAGAGACGGACCGATTATCAGTCTCTAAATGAAAACGGATTAGAGACGGTTGCATACAAAATAATTAGAGACGGAATTTGGAGTAAATGAAAACGGAATTTTCAGTCTAAATAGAAATAGGAATGATTTCCGTCTCGGATTTGGGCGGATCACGGGACGGAGTGACTCAAAGTCTCTATTAGAAACGAGGAAACAGAAGAACCGAATAATTTCGGAGTCTCTAATCGGAGGCGGAATGCGAGGCGAATCATTAAGTCTCTATTTAGAAGACGGAGTAGGGACGGATGTTCGAGTCTCTAATCGGAGGCAGAATCAGTCTTTTTGATTGAAGACGGAAAGTTCGATCTCTATTCAGATCTCTAAATAGAACGAATTTAAATCTAGTGAGACGGAAATTATTAGTCTCTACGAAGACGAGTAGAGACCGAGATAATTTTGAGGTCTCTATCGAGAAAGACGGAAAAATCCGTCCTTTTGATTGAAGGCGAGGAAATTTAGACCCTCTATTTGGAGTCTAAACAGAGAGGCAGTAATTCGATCTGAATTTGGGCGAATCGATACCACGATCTCTATTTAGAACGAAAATAGGGCAGACTTTTCACTAGTCTCTAATCAAAGAAATGGAAGCCAGGGCCGAGCTTTTGGTCCTAATCGAGGCGGTTCGGGTCTACGATTAGAATGTACGATCTCTATTTACCGTCTCATCAAGACGGAATAATTTAGTCTCAGGTCTCAGACTGAAATCATTAGTCTGTTTAGAAACGGAAATAGAGGCCGAATGTCCAGTGCACGAATTCCATTTCTAATTATTGACCTTTTGAAAAAAAGTATGAAGACAGAAAAATTCGAAATCTCTTTGTCCTGAAACAATCTGGGTTTTATCACAATATTTGTTTTATTTTAGAAAATATCATATTTGTCAAATCTATCTTTAGGTCCTATATTATCTTTAGATTTTTATTGACTTTTATAAGCGTAGCGAAAAGAAAAGCACTAAAATGAAAAAAAAACTAAAATAATTTGTTTATAAATAGAAGTCTAGAATCACAACATATACTAGTTACCTCAATTAAAAACATATACCTATAATAACAATAAATTAGAAAATGGTCCAAAATTTTCTGAACATCATATCAAGGGAAAAAAAAAAAACTTCAGTACATATGCACAAATAAATTATAAATTAATCATTTGTGTTTTAAAAATGAATTAATTAAACTTAAATTAAAATACTTGATTTTGTCTATTATTGTTGAATATGATTAATTTAAAATTTCTTTCATTTTTAACAAATGTCAAATTTGTCCATCAATCTTTATATATATATATATATATATATTATTTTTCAAAAAAAATGTTTGGGAGAAAAATAAAAATGAATAAAATAACGGAATAATTATTTTTTAAAATAGAAATAACTAATTAATATACTGGTCAAGAATTTTATCTTTTTTTCAAAAAAAAGACAAAAAGAACCTCAAGAAAGGGGATATATATGAAACATAAGTAGAAATAGAATTGAGGTAGTTAAATGATTAATTAGCTAATCATTTAATTAGAAATAAAATTCGAGGTAGTTAAAAATATTCAAATTAAATTTTAAACGATATCACTAATTTTTAAATTACCGTTTTTTACTCTTTATGTATAGAATAATGTAACTTTTGGATAATATTTTTTATTTCTATTTTTTATATTTTCAAGTTTATTAAATTTTAAAATATAAAAGTATAAAAAAATAAAATAAAACTAAATCATAAATAAAAGTATTATGAATTTATATATATATATATATATATATATATATATATATATATATATATATATATATATATATATATATATATATATATATATTATACAAAAATAAAATTTTAATAAAGAATAAAAAATAATGAGTAAATAAAATTTTAAAAATTATTTAGTAGATTTTCCAAATAAGTGAAAATAATATTTTATATTATCAAAATGAATTAAAAATAAGAAATTAAAATCATAAAATTTGTGCAATTTAAAAAAAAAGATAGACTATTAGATATGTTGATGACATTGAGTGGTGGGGAGGGTGCCTAAAAGTGGGAATAGGCGTTGGGTAGTTTGTTGGGCAAAAATAAATTTGTTAAATATATTTTTGTTTCATTGCTATATAATATTATGTTTAATTTTAATAGTTTAATGGACCCTTTATTAAATAAATAAAGATAAGAAGTACTATCCTTGAAGATAATTCTCCTATAAATCTAAGAGTTGTAGAAGTTACTCTAAACATTTAGCCTATGTAATAAATTAGATGTTCTTATAATTCTCACTTCCATCCAGCATATAACATATTATTATTTTAATATGGTGGTGGTCGATGTTGAAGTGATGAAGAGAGAAAGATCAATATGGGTGTGCATGGTGCCATACTATATGACAATCTCGGGATTTGTCAATCCTCCATGTTAAAAAAATAATAAAAAAATTAAATAGAAAATGTAAAAAATGAATCAAGAAAATTAACTGAACTAACCTCTCATAGTCATCTCCACATGTACATGGCAACTTCCAACTATACTTATTAGGACTAGTCTCCACATTAATATTATTAAACATTATAATTATAATAAAATCTAATTAATAAATATTAGTGTGAATATTGGATATATAAATATGAGTCACCCACCTTATTAATTTAAATAAAGTGTCCCTTACAAGTGTCCCTAGATTCTTTATTAATGGAAGACACTAATCTCTATGTCACTTCATCATGATGCTTTCCAAAGAACTCGTCTCTATTTTTTTTTTATATATTATTATAAAGAAATGTTATATTATTGGATAATCTAGGTAAAATATCAATTTCAATTTACACAATTTTGAACTATTTTAGTGAACAGAAAAACTATTTAAATGGATTTATACCTTAACCAAGTATGGTGCCAAAAAATGTATTTTAAGTGTTAAAGAATAAATAATTTTAGCTTCATTTTACATGTATCCTATTTCAAAATAAGTATAATGCAAAATAAAATATAAATATATAATTTTATTTTTCTATTTTCAATAATTCAAATAATACTCTTTCATAAAAGTTTAAAAGCAACTATATAAAATAAATAAATAAATTATATTATCTAATATTTTTAATTATTTAAAATATATAATTTATATAGTTATAGTGCACTTCCCGAATCCGCTGCCCGACTCAATCCCTGGTAATGATTCAAAGCCGCAGATCGGCCACTGATCGATGGTCCCGAGACGTATCAGTCGCGGTGTATCGGTCACGTATCGGCCGATACGCAAAATAAGGTGATTAAAATACCTAAAAATTATTAAAATTTTATATAAATCATTAGAAATATTTATATAATTAAGTAAACTAAATATTTAATAAAATATTTTTTTATATTTAAAAATGGGGGCTGGAAGGCTTGAACATGGAAAATATAGTCTTTGGGTCCAAAACGCCAAAATGACGCCGCTTTTGCTTTTTTAGGCTAAAACGACTCCTCGCTTTTAGCCATCGTAATTTTTTTTAATTCAAACATTGATCGACAACGTTGTTTTGACTTGTCCGGGACCAAAACGACGTCAAGCTGACTTATCAATGAGTCCTGAGACGACGTGTCTCGACATGTATCGCCTCGGTATCGATCGATACGCAAATTTAAATAAATAGAGAGATTATAAGATTATAAATTATTAGAGTATCACATGTAATTAAATAAATTAAAAATAAATAAAATAAAAAATTTATTTTAGATTTAATACTATTTAATAAATACAAAACATTCACTAAAAATTATAAAATTATAATATATTGTATTACAAAATTAGATGTTAATTTAAAAGTAATTTAGTCTTTTATCTTAAATTCATCTAAATTAATTTAGTCAATAATCTATTATTATACCTTTTCGGCCCAAATTTTTTATTAAAATGACATAATTAAATAAATTTTAATATCGTATCTCCGATTATAAAAACATTAATATTATATTAAATATTAAATTTATTAATTAAATAAACACAAACCCACCTTCCCCATTTATTAAATATTTCTAATTTCAAGAAAGGTAATAAATTTTCCACAACTTCTCTATCCTCGTTTTGGTCTTGCCCTTCCTTCATCTTCTCCATCCTCACATCCTCGACTTGTGGTGATTCCCCTTAGCAAACCCTAACCCTCGCTTCGAAACTGCAGCAACCGGGTCCGATGACGGCGAATTCTACTAACGTGGCCGAGGATACTCCATCCGTGAGCGGCAGACCCAATCCGCCCCCAACAACCCTAACGACCCCCAACAACTTCTCCGGTAACTCCTCCTCTGCCCATGGTTCAAAGTCGTGGTATCCGTCATCAACCTCGACGTCCCGAGACGACGGTCGCGTAGATCTACGCGCATCTACCGATACGCAAAATAAGACGATTAAACATTTAAAAAATTATTAAAATTTTATATAAATTATTAGATATATATATATATATATATATATATATATATATATATATATATATATATATATATAATTAAGGAAGCTAAAATTTAATAAAATAAATTATTTATCATTTCATGCTAAAATATATATGTAATTATAATTTTTAATGTACGTATTTGTAAAAGTGTATTGAGATAGATTTGAAAATAATGCAAATAAATTTATTTTTATTTTATATTTGATTATTTAATATTTAAATTTTAGTAATAACCATAAATCTTATTTTTAGTAAAATATAAAAAACATTTTTACATTTAATAAATAATATGTAATTTAAAAATAGCCGATAACAAGTAAAACCCATTAAATTTATATTTATTAAATATGATAATCTAAAATTTTTAAAATCCTAAATCATGTTAAAAAGTAAAAACGTAATTTTTATCATATATATATATATATATATATATATATATATATTTTATATTTATTTACTAAATACATAAAATTGTAGCTTGAAAAATAAAGGAAAGATATTATTTTTTGGTTTTTTAACCCTCAAGTCTCTTCTTCTCTCTTAATTTTTCCCCCTGCGATCAACCCACCTCTCAATCCCATGTTTCCTTTCTCCTCCCCGTCTCTTTTCCCTTTCCCTCTGCGACTGTGATAGACCCACATAGCCGACGACAGCCGACAACCCTCGCCCCCACCCCCTCGTCAGTGGCTCCATCTTCGATAGTCGATATCCTTCAACGTCGACGAAGAACGATTCTCAATCTCCCATCTCCGACGTTTACAACTTTCTTCATCTTCAAACATGGTTCAAAGTCGCGGCACGGCCATCATCACTGATATCTCCAGACGACGGCCTCGATGTATAGGCTTGGTATCCAGCTTTGATACTGCCAACCAAGGTGAAAAATTAAAAAATATGAAATATTATATAAATTATAAAATATTATATTATTTAATAGAAAACAAATGTAATTTAGTAAATCAAGAATTGGCCAAAATAATTATTTTATGTTTGATATTATTTAAGTAATTATAAAATTATTCATCAAAAGAATTATAAAATTATAATAATTATTATTGTAAATATATATGTATGGTAAAATTAATTAATGTTATCTAAAAAAATGATATATATATATATATATATATATATATATATATATATATATATATATAAAGAACTAAAACCATTAGAATATCAATACATTATTATAAAAGTATAAAATATTTTAGCATTTCTATTAGAAATAATATTTGATATTAAGTTATTTTTATGTTCAATAGATAATGATTTTAAAATTATTTTGATATTTATATTCAAATTTATCGTTAAATTAATTTAAATGAAAATGATTTTTTCTTATTAAAGATAGATTTTTACCAAAATTTTGTAATTTCAAAATATAATTAAATTATTATTTATCTATATATAGTTATTATTAATTAATTGATTTTGGATATTAAATTAGGGAGCAAGATTAAAAGTATCTATCTGATTAAATAATACTTTATTATCATGTGTTAAATATAATTTATATTAATATCGTATTAAATATAATTTATATTAATATCATAATTAAATATAAAGTTTATTTAACTGTGTATAATTAAATATCATATGTTAAATATGTTAAATATAATTCATATTCAGGTTACACATCTCCCAAGTTATTCAAATAATTTGATAGGAAGTTAAATAGTCATTTTTTTATGGTTCTCTCTCTCCCTTCGTCCCCGCATTTCTTCCTCTTCGTCTCTGCATTTCTGCCCCTTCGTCTTCACCGTCGTCCAGCAGGCACCCGCTTCGGAGCACCATTATCACCGCCACACCACTCCAGACTCCATTGTGGAATAAGAGTTCTTCAGCGTTTCCGATCACCATCACGGCACTGCTTAGGGTTAGCACGAGGGAAAAGTGTTAATCAGATCTTTTATTCTCTTGAGGAGGAATCTCAGATTTCTCATAAAGGTTTGATTTTTTTTTTTGTTAGATGGTAAGAAAACATTAAGAATCTGCAAAATCGTTCTCAAATATCTTTTTTTTTTTTTTTTTTTTGTGATGGTAAGAAAGCACAAAATAGTTATTTTCCTTCTGTATCTCGATTCTTGGTAGGTGATAAATTGTTGATATTTGGTTCTTCAATCAATTTCAAAAAAAAATGATTTTTTTGTATTACATGGTAATCAACGACATGAACCGTAGAATCGTGCTATTTTCTTCTCAGAGTTAACGATTCGACCGAGTCAATCCTGGGATTTCGTCGAATTGAAATAGTTTTCCCTACTTTACCGAGTCTACAGTATCATATATGGTATCACATTCTGCGCTACTACCTCGAGATGGATGGCGGACTTCCCGTTAATGCATACCGGGCCGAGTTTTTGAACTCGCTCTCTGACCTCCACTGCTCCACAACAAACCCCATGTCAAATTTCCACTCACCGGACACCATCTCGAGTCTCGAAGACCGCTAGAATTAGAAATCGTTCATCTTGGTAAGGAAGTAGAAAAGGTTTTGATTTTTAAAGGCTTTAAAGAGAATCAGATTTCTTATAAAAATTGATGTTTTTTTTGTTGTAATGGTAGAAACAAACTGAGAATATATGAAATCGATCGCTTTTTCATTCTCTAAGAAGATCGAAGACTGAAAGTTAACTCGAATCTCTACGTAAACTTCAGTTTACGATTCACGATCGAAGCTTACCAACACCTGGTATCTACTCTACCGCACGCCACTTCGACGCGATATAACCTCGCCGATTCGCACTGAATCGCCGAGTTTTGAACCCGATCCTTGTCATATGAGAGACTTGTACATTATCTTTATTTGCGCTCTTCTTTATGACTTAATTGCGTATATTTAAAATGAGTTACTATTTGTTGTGTTCCATGATGAATTATTTCGCATTTCAAGCCATGTAAGCCAGACAAAGGAATGAACTTTGATTGCTTTTAGATCGCAGGAAAGAATGATATCTAATTTAGTTATGTTAATGTTAGAATATTGGTAAGCTGTTCATTCACCTAAAATCTCGATAAAAAAATTCAGATTTATCGCTTTTAGAATCGAAACTAAAATTCGATGCACCTTTGTGGCTTGGTTGTTTTAAAAATGCTAAAATTTTCTAAATTGTTTACGTATCATTTGCTGATTTTTATGTCGTGGTATGTTCGCATTTATCAATTTGCGCTTGAATGTTTCATTGTTAAGGTTACCCATTTATTTTGGATTTTCAATTTAGACTGTGAAAGATCAAGTTTCAAATGCCTGTAAGGCAATTCCTATCTATACTTATGTGATATTGAATGAGAAAAATTCCAAAATTTCCATGATAGAAGTAACAAAATATAATATTGATGGAGCCTAGCAAAAATGGTGGAACAACCCCAAAGACACCAAAGATATACAGAAAAACAAAAGAGAAAAAATATAAAGAACCAAAAAGAAAAAAAGGAATAAAAAAAGGGCACTGCATGAAAGAATCCACCCATTTATTCAAATAACCAAGACAAGGTCCAAAAGTAAGCACATGGGTTTTGACAAAGTAACAAGGATATGACAAGTTGTTTTCTCCTGCTCCCATGCATACAACACCATGAATTGTCGATTCCTTGAGGTACTCTTAAGTCGGGTGGTATCACAAAAGAACCTTTAAGAACTACTCAAAAGAACCTTATTCTTAACCTTGTCTTCTACCATTATAAGATGCAATACTTTGTTATTTACATGTGATTCATTTTCCTCTTTCTTCTTTTCTCACAAATGCTTTCACTTGCATTTGATCTCTTAAATTCTATTATGTTGTAGTGATTTTACTTTAACATAATAAGGTAGTTTGTGTATGCATTATAAGTCCCGTGGTGATGATTCGTGTGTAGGTTAAAGCAAATTTACAAAAGGAAGGCATGGGAGTGCCATCCTGATCATGTTCCAGTTAATGAAAAACTTGATGCAGTAGGCTCCAAGTTCAATCGTTAGCTTCTAAGATCCCAAGCAGCTCAAGATTACCTAATTCTCAACTTATAAACTCCCATGGGCAAATTCTACTTATTCCACATGATACTTAATACCATTGGTTATCATTGTTTTCTACCATATTATTTACTTTTTCCGCATGATATTTAATATCATTGCTTATTATTTAATCGGTTGCATTTTCATTACTCTGTTTTACATTTAGGCTACATATTCGTTTCTGTTTGAGTTTTAATTTATTGGCTTTCCCAGTATCTAGATCTTGCTATTGCAGTTTGGGTAACGATGTTCTGAGGTGGTGTTGTGGTGGCAATGATTATGATTTTCATGGAGGGCTATTTCCTCTCTTTTTCTTTTTTCCATTTTTTCTGTAGACTATTGTTTCTCTTTTCTTTTTTTTCTTTATTTCTTTCTCTTTTCATTTTATGGATTTTCTTTTTTTGGATTTGCTTTGGACTGCTACTGCTCCATCAATTTTTGGGTGGGAGATGTTGCGGGTGTATGTTGGAAGAGGGATGTCGCATGGCTGCTGCTGGTGCTTTGTGTGTCTTTATTCCATTTGAGGGGCTGGTTTGTGTTAGAGGAGAAATGGTGGTTTGTCGATTCAATTTGTGTGTCTTCATGTTATCATCATATTACCTTTTTTATATCCATTTTATTTAGTTACATTATTGGCCACAATATTAAATGATATTATTCGCTTAAGTTTCATGTTCTTATTATTATTATTATTATTATTATTATTATTATTATTATTATTATTATTATTATTATTATTATTATTATTATTATTATTCTTTTATTATTATTAAGCTTCCAAATTCTTAATTTACATATTTAAGTCCACTTATTTCCGTTTTAGGTTTCCAAATATTTAATTTCTTTGAGACATACAATTAATAATTCTTCTGTTTTATTTGTCTTCACATTTATTAATATTATCACTTATTATATTTATTTATTTTTATCTCCACACTTCACTACCATGCTCACTTTTTTCACAAATTTATCTCACTTTTTTATCTCACCATACACTATATTTCATTCTTTTTTGGTTTAATTAATATTACTTTCACACTTTTCTGTTCCACACTTCAATTAATAAATAAATAAATAAATAAAAATCCCCTTTAAAGACTTAAACCCGTGACTGAATTTAGCTTTGTGTTCTTGATGAAGATAGAAATTTAATGGTTAATGATTTTAATTTACAAGTCATCGTTAGAAAATTTCTTGATGCAAACAATCGATTTGGTTATGCAATAGTATATTTTTCTTTATGAGTTTTCACTTTGCTGTAACTTGTTATGAAAACTTGTTAGGAGTTAATATATTATATATATATATATATATATATGAATCTGGAATTTTTTCAAATATATTCTTTATGTCTCTAATTATCGTTTTTGGAGATGTCCTTTTTAGCTTCATGTTTACCAATCAATCTGTTGTCCATTCTGTGCATAGTCATAAATAGCCACAAATAACATTAACAATACATGCTTCTCTTTATTATATAAGGACTAAGAAATTTAAAAATATATAAATATTGATTGTCCTCGTGTGTTTTCTTACTAACAGGAAGTAAGAGAGTTCGACATAATGATGTATAATGACGCGTGGTGGTTATTTAAACCCAAATTTTGTTGATGGAGTGCACATTTTTGTTCAATTTGCAATTAGTCAACCAGATGGACTGATGGACCGAGAATAAGGTGTCCATGGTAGTATGTGTAAGAATCGAAAGTTTTTAGAAACGGAGAATGTGAAGTTACACCTAGTGCAAAAGGGTTTTGTACCAGATTATTATGAGTGGAGATTTCATAGGGAAACTACAACTCGTAGAAATTATGAACAGGGCGCAAGTCATACATCAACTTATGCTACTGAATCACCTGGTCCATACCATACCATGGTTATGGATGCAGGTGGACCTGACTTGGACTTTGACACTATGGAGGAGAGTCCAAACTGGCTAAAGAAAAAATTGTATGAGATGTTACAAGCGTCGATCAAGCATTGTGCCCAAGGTGTGAGAAGCACTCACAGTTATCTGCAGTAGCTCGATTGTTGAATATTAAGTCGAATATCATTTGACGGAGAGATGTTGCGATTCCTTATTGAATTTATGAAAGAGGCACTACCTCGAGAAACATTATTACTGCCGCAGAATTTTACGATAATGAAGAAGATGGTTGAAGGATCGGGTCTTCCTCCTCGAGAAAATTGATTGTTGTGAGCGCGGTGCATGATATATTGGGGTGTAGATAGCGCTTTGAAGTATTGTGTTATGTAAGCACTCTAGGTACAAAAGTAGGAGAAGTGGTCAACAAAACATAAGGGTGATGTTCAAGATAAGAGATGTATTACTCTCATTCCTAGGCTACAGAGATTATGTTTAAAAGCAAATCAAGCATATGATATGCGTTTGGCATGATGATCATGACAAGGAAGACGGTGTTATGCATCATCCATCTGACTCGAAGGCCGTCATTTTGACCGTGATGCATCCTTCATTTTCTAAGGAGAGAAATGTCGTCGGGATTGCGTACGATGGATTCCAACCGCTTATTAACGGTATAATATTCATGTTACAATCATTGTAACACTGTGATAATTTGCCACCGGAATGTATGAAAGAGCCTCATATGTTCTTTGTCAAGAATTGCATTCGCCGAACAACCCTAAGCATAAGATAGATGTGTTCCTTCGCCCACCGAGAAATAATTGAAACACTTGTGGGAGGTGGGTGTCAAAACATATGATGTGTCTCAAAACAGAATTTTCAAATGAGAGCATCTTTGTTGTGGACTATTAGTGTTTTTCCGACATACTCAATGTCACCGATGGAGCATGTACTCCAAGAAATTAGCTCGTCTCCGTGATTGCATGGAGTACTCAGATGCATTTTCACTCCCAAATGGTCGTGAAGACATCATGGTTCGATAATCATCGAAAATTTCGCCTCTACAATCACTCCTTCGCATCGAAACAAGAATCTTATTAAAAATAAAACAATTTCTTCCTGGGCCACCACTAGGTCCGGAAACGTAAATTTTAGAGCATATCGACATGTTGGGACTTAGAAAGGTAACTGAAGCTGATGCAGATGAGATCAATAGCAACATTTGTAAAACTAGTGGTTGTGGTTGGAGAAAACGTAGTATATTTTGGGATTTGCCTTAATGGAGTACCAATCTGATTCGTCACAATCTCGATGTCATGCACATAGAGAAAAATGTCTGAGAATGTGTTCAATACTGTCATGAACATTGAGGGCAAAACAAAAGACAACATCAAAGCTAGGGAGGATTTGGCAATGTTTTGTCGACGAAAAGAGTTAGAGAAGAATGCTAATGGTAAATATCCAAAGGCAAACTACACTTTGGATAAGAATGGTAAGCAAGCTGTCTGTGAATGGGTGAAAAACCTCAAATTTCCCGATGGATATGTGTCAAATATGACATGTGTGGACTTAAAGAAGTACAAACTTTTGGAATGAAAGTCATGACTGTCACGCTCTTTATGCAGGTTAATCCCAATAGCATTTCGAATTTGATGCCAACGAATGTTCGGGAACCACCGAATCGAGCTCGAGCTTATTCTTAAAGACTTAACCTCGTAATAAACTCAAGGAGGAAGATATGAGGAGATTGAGCAGAAATTTAAATTCTATGTAAGTTAGAGAGGATATTTCCTCCTGCTTTCTTTGACTCAATGGAACATTTGCCTGTCCACTTGCCATATGAAGCAAGGATAGCAGGCCCAGTACAGTTTCGTTGGATGTACCCGTATGAGAGGTACTAACTTCTCATATTAAATTTTCAATTTCCTTGATATTTGATGTTAATAACTTATGAAAACAATTAATTGTTGTCATATATATATATGTATATAGGTTCCTTCGTCATTTGAAAAAAAATGTCGGTAATAAGGCTCAAGTTGAGGGTATTCAATATGTAATGCGTATTTAGTCAAGAAGCATCAAACTTTGCCCGCATTACTTTGAATCACATGTTCACACAAGACAACGGAATGTGCCCCGTAATGATGATACGGGTTGCTGCTCCAATAGAAGGCACGGTCAATATTCACGTATCCTCGGACGATCTTATGGAACCGCAGCCTAGGCCAATTGAAGGCTGGAACTGGTCGCTTCAAACCTATATTCTTTGAATCGTGATGAGGTTACACCTTATATCGAGTAAGTATTTTGGAATATCATTAGTAAAATTATTGATTTTTTATTTTAATGGTTTTATTTTTTATTTGAAGTATTTACATTCTCAAGCTACGTGAACAAGATCCAAGAATTAGCGATGCCGACATTGGATCAAAATGCTCGATAATAATTTTGTTGAATGGTTCGAACTTTATGTAAGAGTATTTCGTTCCCTACATAATTTTTCATAATCAAATATTTTAAATCAAATACATATTGACATTAATATTTTTTGATAAACAGGCACGTAATCCTAGTAACAACGTGACAAACATCTTCAGAAAGGTTTCAATAAGGACCAAATAGAACCACACAGTCATATCCAATGTACTTTGTCAATGGGTACAAATTTCATACTATAGGCCACGGGACTGGTCGAGCTACCATGAACAGTGGTGTTTGCATTAAGGGTACAAACTATAGTGAGAATGCTAGTGATTATTATGGTCAATTGATAGAGATATTGGAGTTAGAGTATCCTGGTTATCCATTCAAAAGAACGGTTCTATTTAAATGTGATTGGTTTGACCCTTCAAGGCATGGTACTGTGAGGCACCCAAATTTACAAATTTCAGAGAAGTCAACCAGTAGAAGGTTTAATAAATATGAACCATTCATACTTGCAAATGCAAAGGCAAGCTGTATATTATGTATCATATCCTCATTAAGGCGGTTTCTCCAAATGGATTGGATAGCTGTGTGCAAGATTAAGGCGAGGGCAATTGTAGAGATGCCTGAATTGTCAAAGAAAACTTCTTCAATGCCGGAATTGGCCTTTCAAGACAATGAAATTAATTTACATCAAATTGAGGTGGTGGAGGACAATGATCTTAGTCTTCTTGACTATCCAAACTGGTGAGATATAAAGTTCCATGCAAGAGACACTGAATCTGGAACTGATGAGATCAATACGTTTTGGAATCGAATCGAAGATGAAGATGATGATGAAGACTTTGTTGATTTGTGGTATTTTTTTTTGCAATCTTGTTCCAAAACACCCTAGTAAACTTTATCTCCTAAGTTATTATAATCACTAGTTGTCCATTTTGTAACTCCTTAACCTATTCATGTAATGGGGAAGGACGAGTTTGGAATTTTAGCCATTGCTTCTAGTATTTTTTAGAGAAAGAATTGTGTAACAATCTCACTTTAGTGGCACAAGAAAATTTTTAATGATTAACTCCGCACTTGAAAATAGAGTTTATATCCAAATCTCTTCATTTATTCTTTATTTCCTTTTATCAATTGCTTGTCCACGTGATTTTTCTTAGTATATTCTGTACAGTATTAGTAGGCCAGTATTTCTGGTTGCAACTCCATTGTGAAATTGTTATCTGATTTGTACACATCAAAGACCCAAGTCAAAGTGTGGACAAGATGAATAATGTGATACATTTTTAGAATTATGAATACACACATGTGTGATGATGAATGGTTTTATTTTAGATGATATATGTCAATAATCATAAATAAGAAGGTAATGATTAAAAATTAGATTTATGGATTGATTACTTTTTATTTCCATTGTATGTTTGATTGAAAGGACACTTTACTGTAATTTCTACAACCTTAGTGGGAATAATAATTGAAAATAAGTGCCTCTTTCGCTTTGATGATGTTTGAACATTTGTTTGAGCAAATATTTAATGGATTACTGCCTCACCGCATAAGAAGACGAGCATGCTTCTTATGAAGCCAGCGTGAAGGAGCTCTAGCCTGGGTATGTTTCTATTTAACGAGAGAAAATGTTGTTACAGAAAATTAATGTGTTATAATGTTTAATATATCAAGCCAATGATTTGACTTGACCATGTCAAACATGTTTGTAGTTAGAAAAAATTTAGGTATTTACTGGTCATGATACTTGAGATTTGGTGTATTGACTTCTTTGGTGAAATCTATTACTTGTGTTTTATGGATGATGTCCACATTCCATATAGTAAATGGGTTCATTTAGTCATCATGAAATGAATGATTTACAGCAAGCTAAAGAAAGAAACAGGTCAAAAAAGAATTTGAATTGGTCCATACTCCTATCCATAAAATTATGGAATTTTAACGACCTTTTTTACGTAAAAATTACATTATTGACTTGGTCATGCCAAAACATGTTTATGGTTGTAAAACTTTTAGGTATTTAGTGGTCATGGTACACGAGCTTTGGTGTATGGACATCTTTGGCTCTTACTCATGTTTTATGAATGACAAGGACTGACATTTGTCTCGATAGTGTGAACTGTTTTTCGCTGGCTCTGAAGGGTATATTTGATTTACATCACAGCACCAAATTGGTGAATCATAATGAGTCATGGTTTAATCATGAAAATTAAGTGAAATCTTAGTTAACGTTATACAAAAATCTGAACAACCAGAAGAAGGGAGATAGAGAACTAAGAAAAGAGCAACCAGAAGACGTAGCAAAAGGAGGATTTTGGGAGGCATGAACATCAAACAAAACTTTGCAATAGATTTCATTTCACCAAATCACCTCGTTGTCGCGCTTGCCGCCACCTTTTCGCCATTTAATATTCCTAAATCAATCGGTGGTTCCCAGCTGTATGGTAGATTAACGCATAAACCATTAACTACATTCCAAAGTTGGATTTTAACTAGCCTAACGTGACGTGGAGTAATTTTTGTTCGATTTTATGTTTACAAAAGATTGAAGAACAGACCTAAAACCTAAAAAATAACTAATTTAAAAATCCTCGATTCTTTTGAAACGATCATGGAGAAGGCGAATAGATTTGACTTGGCGTTACCATGATAACTGCACATTACGCTTTGACTCTTATTTTAAGATTATTAATGTAAGTGGGTGCTTACCAGCTAGGGAAGTAATGAATTTGAGTTCCAATCAGCCCACGAAACTGGCTTTCTTCACTGGGTTGATACTTTGATAATCCATGGTGTTGTACCACTTGATTGATGAGAACTTAGTGTTTCTAATAATGATCATGCTTGAAAATCAGTAAAGTGAGAGAGCATTTTTCCTTAAATTGCTTTTGTGCTTCAGAATGTTGGTTCATTGGGTGGTCCTAAGATTGAAAAAGTATTTTTTGTTATTGTGCTTTTAAAATGGAAATAAGAATATTTCGAGGTGTTCGGTAGTTTCCTATGTGTAGTTTTGTGTTTTATGATAGGAAAAGGATACGGGAACCTTTAAGGATTGAGATGATTTCAATGAAGTAAAAATTTTGAATAGGTGAGTCCTTGTGTAGGGCATGTGTAGTAAATTTTGGGTTAAAACACCTTTAAATTCTTTTATTTTCCTATTGTACTATTTCGACGCCAACCGCCCCGCATGATTGAATTTGTCCTTTCTTCTTCGTGTGTGCTATGCAAAGCATTAAAAGAAATAATAATTTCGATAACATTTATATGGTTGTAGTCAATACAGTAAGAGGGCATTACTATATCTTGTTGCATATATATTGGAAGAGAAAGGTAAAATATGTACAACAGATGGTGAAAAAGGAAAGAGCAACTAGGTCCTAATTTCATATATGGCATATGAGGAAAGGAGTGAGGAGTGGGGTGTATTGACTTCTTTGGTGAAATCTATTACTTGTGTTTTTTCTTTTCCTGATTGGATGGACCATTGTGCACTTTCCATGTTCTCCCTTTCCCTCTTTTAGGCATACTAACCTAATCTGATAATAAATAGATAGATAGATCCCCTAGACAGAGGGGAATAATTGAGCAACCTGCATACTCCCTATAAACTATGGGGTAACCTGGCTCTCTCCTCTTTTTTGTCTTTATAATATTTGCTCAGTTTATCTATAAAAAAAATGAAATTATATCCATATACCCAAACACAAATAGTTAAGGACAAAAGCTTTGAGTTGCAAACAATATCAGAATTTCAATTGATATTTTAAATGACTGAACTGCTTCTTTAATCCTCCATTGGAGCTTTGTAAATGGTCAACACATGCTTAATCTTTTCTAAAAAACAGGAAACAAGAAGAATCTATCAAGATATAAAAAGAGAAATACAATGAAACATATCTACGAAGGTAGGTAATGAGCCACAAAAGATTTTTCACAAAAAAAATCATTATACGGTACTACTCAAGGAAAAAAGCAAAGAAGAAACAACCAACCAAGCAAATTAAAATCCAAGCTATGATAAAATGTGAAACCATCGAAATGTAATCGACAATAATAAATTTAGAAATAAGAGATCTTATACACGTATGCATGAGAGAAGATTCAAGAAATTCGACATTGTGCTTCTCTTCTGTTTTACCAGTTCCTTCACCAATTTTCTCTCCTGCAAACCAAACCTGAAAAAAACGACGAACACCTGAACTGAGTGAAGAAAACAAGATCACTGAGTGAATTGTAAGCATTATTCCTGACAAAATTGGATGATCCTAACAACCCAATCAGTCCATAAATGAAATAGAGAAGTCAAGAAGAAATGCCTGCTTTCAAGATTAATTTAGATAAGCTAACAAATAGATCTTGTAGACAAGAACGATTAGATCAGGGAGTATTTACAGAATAGCAATTCACTGGACAAGTATGAGTTATGCTATTTTTTATACTATCGATGTTATTGCTTACAACTATTGTGATCATATTTTAAGCAATCAGGGAAGGACTATAGTAGAAGTAAGTACTCTTACACTCAGAGTGCCATTATGCTTATGCTATTGTGATCATATTTCAATATAAGATACAACAGTGACTTTATGCTTGTAGATTAACACTTTATGCTTGTTGATGAACTTCTTGGGTCGTTGGTTTACTAACCATCATATGTGCAGATGGGTAGAGGTAAAGGAAGAGGAGGAATCCATGAAGGTAGAGGTAGAGAAGAGGAGGAACCATGAAGTAGAGTTAATAATAGTAGATCTTGGACAGTCTATTGATGAGATAAATCATGTAACCGATACCCAAGACATGGCTCCATGATAGTATCACAAATTCCTTCAAGATAACCACCTCCTCCGCCAAATATTTGCACCACAACAATTTGAAATTTGCTCGCATCAAGATTCGGCCGTCAATCTATAAATGTTGAGGCCAAATACTGATGGTGCTTCTAGATTCGACCCAGAGATGTGATCATCATTGAGAACAGAGTAAGTTTTCATCAACTTAATTTTCTCTAATAATGCAAATGGAAGCATGTACTCGTATTTAACCAAAAAATTTATTAACAAGTCATGAAAAATTAAAAACTCTTTAAACAAATTTTTTTTCCGTCAAATTTAAACTTAAAAGACTATTTTGCCTTTGGGGTAGGTTGATGGACTTTCCATCCTCTGCCACCTTTTTGTTTTCCTCTTCTTCCACAACATTAACCCTAATTTCCAGATCGCTCAGAAATACAATGACCAGATATTGGTTTATCAGGTTATTACTGCGGCTCGTTAAAGGTTTGAAACAAAGCTAATTGCAATTATTTTTATGCAAGAGTGTTCAAATCTTATTAACTTCATTATAAAATTAATAATTTAAAAAAAATATAGGTAGGTTGTTTGTTTGATAGTGGTCTGTGAAAGCTAATGTTTCAGAGGCTTAGATGGGAATTTGCTTACCGCGGCATTTGTAATTGCTATCCTCTCTCGCAGGGTTTCCTATTTGTGCAAATTGGTATTTCTTTCAATGAATAGGTCTTCCATTCCAGTTCCAGCACTGTTGATTTCTGAATTTGATTAGTATTATTAACTCTTTTCAATACTGAAACTAACAAGAAAGTAATTTTCATCATAGGTTGTTGCCTCACGAAAAATGCTCACGGATGATCACTAAGACTTTCAGCAAAATGGGACACAAGGATGGGTATACTTGGAAGAACATTCTAACACTAAAGATTTGTATTTTGAGGATTTTCGTGCAACATTTCTTCAAATATATTGTAATTTTTAAAATATAAAATGAGTTTGTACTAATCCATTTGTTTTTTTTTTTTTTTTTGCAAATTTATAGAAATATTTTCGTGGATCAAAAATAAGTGGCATAGTCAAGATTCTTTGGGAGAAACAGGCAGCTATTAGATACAAGAGTTTCATTTGGACCATTAAGAATGCCAAACAGAAGCCGGCCTATGTTTCTGATGATATTTGGAAGGCATGGAATGATGAATTCAATAAGCCTGAGTACATAGCAAGAGCGCCGGTGTATCAAGCTAAATCGGTGCCGGTGAACTCCGCCACTCATACCGGGACCAATACACATTCTTCACAGCGCAAACTCATGGTTAGGTTTTTACGATAAGAAAATTTGTTACAATAATATTTTTAATTGTGTGATCATATTATACAATTTTGTTTTGAACTCATATAACAAAGTTCGAAAGAAGCCAACATACTATGAGTTGTTTATTCGCAATCTTACTAAAAGGTGTGATGGCTCATTCATCAATGAGAAAGCCAAAGCTTTGAATGTTAGCATCTTAATTAAAATTTAATGTTTTATTATATTAATAGTTAATTCTTTCATTACTAAATTTATAAATTCTAATGTGATGTGTTGTTGAGTGCAGGATGATTTCATCCGACTACGGGAGGAGATGTCCCAACCAGAGGAGGGGTCGTCCGAACCTCGTCCGATTGATGACAATGAAATATTTGTTAAAAATGTCGGGGGAGTGAAGAAATCAAGACTATATGGTATTGGCCTGGAATATCAAAGATACTGGCATTGCTCTTTAGTGGCACTTCACCGCTGACGTCATAGCCATGAGTTAGAGGATAAATTGCACTCTTATGCAGAAGAAAATAAGTCAAGCATGCTTGATCGGGCTTTAAGGATTTGTACATTCAGCACCAAAAAATACAAGAGAAAATGAAAAACGCAGAGGAGATGCGAACAAATGCAGTGAAGAAAGTAAACAAATGCAGAGATGCAAAGACACATGCAAGAGCAAGATGAAACTGGCGCGGCCGCTTTTTCGTGGTGACAATGATCGCAGCTATATTTGACACTCAATATTACCATTTTGTTATTTAAGAATACTATTGATTTTATAATTAATTAATGTAGTTCGAAAGTGGTTTAAGAGACTTGCCGATGATAGCAATAACCAAAGTGGATCTACAGCTGTCTTAATTTCGATGTTAGCAATGGTGGGGAGTACCGTGCTGACCCTTCAAGCCAAGCACCATTTTGATGAATTCAGACATTTAAGGATGCCGATTCCCGCATCCTTCAGATTGTTTAGTAGGCAACTTCGCATGCCGTGATGTTCAAATTCCAGACACTCTCGCCTAGCTTACAGACTCAGCTCATCCGTACTCCTGCATAACCTCAAAAAGGCACTCCTCAAGCAATGTGGATTTTGATGAAAGCCGTCTTTTGCAGAATAGCTCTTGGCAACAAGTGGCTCCACCACCAATGCGAACTTATACGGTTAAAAGAAATTAAATGAAGTCCGAGCCCATTTCATGGAAAAAGAAAATAAAATTCAGATAAAGTTACCATATTAAGATCTATTTCCATGTTACTTTACTCTTTTCCAACTAATTGAATAAAGTAATCTAAAGATGGTAGTCGTCATAGGTCGCCTCGCGGTAGGCGAAAGAGGCGGTCGCCTCGGGCCCCCCACATTTTTCTTAAAAAATAGGCCCTTCTATTCAGGTGCAGGAGGCCTACGAGACGCTTTCTGATCCTCATAGAAGAGCTCTCTACGATCGGGACTTGGCCATGGGTCTCCACTTTGCTTTCTCCGCCCGGAAAGTTTACCACCGCGACGAGGTATTTCTCCAATTATTTGGCTCTGTTTTGATGCTAGGGTGTGAAAATTTTGGTTTGATGTTGTTTCTCGCTGAGATCTTCCGACTTTTTCTCGATTCAGTTTTTGCGCTGAATTGTTGATTTGGCGCTCGATTCGACGGAATCAAGTGGTTTTTCCGGTTTTCAAATTTGTGATTGATGTTGCTCGGTAAATGTAGGAAAAGATGTAGATGGGGGAAAACAAACGCAAATCAGGAAATATTATCTGTATTTCCTTTTTGGTATCGATCAAGATCTGCTTTGTTCTTGAGGGTTTTAGTTTTGGTTTTGTCATTATTGTTATTTTTACATATTGATTTCGATGTGAAGTTTCGGATCATTTAGGGTTCATGATGGTTATGGTGATTTCTAATTGATGTTCTGTGCTTTAATTTCTTTGTTAACTACCATTCACCTTGTTTGCGTTTGGTCGAGAAAATTTGGTGTGTTTTTAGGAAATAAAACAAAAATTAAAATTTGATTTTACCTCACCATCTGTTTGGCTCTCGGGAAAGGTCGAAAGGGAAGGAACAATAAACAGCGATGGGGCTTGTATACATCTACTTTCTGCTCCTTTGAAAGCGACTTTTTGGTTTATTAAATTGTTTGGTTGCTGAATCTTTAAGCACGAAAGTTTTGGTTTTCCTCCCATCATATCTGATTTCAAGAAGGATCGGGTAAGAATAGTAAAAAAAAATAAAAAAATCTCAGCCTTTTGGTTTCATCGAAAATTAATTGGAAATGCGAGGGCCAATGGGTTTGTTCACAACCTCTTGGAAGAAGAAGGGTGGAGTCTGACTAAGCGAGACCTCTTTGGAATTAATGATCTGAAATTATGGGCAATCATTGCGTAGGATGCTTAAGACGTCAGTGTAGAATAAATGGCGGATAACCATAGTTTTTAAATAAAAATATTGAATTTAACATTTTGTTCTACAGATTTGTTTTCCCTCTGCAATTATATTTATTGTGATTGATTGGGTTTTGAAACAGGAAACGGTGGGAAGAAGAGAGTGGAGAAATCGGTGGGATTGATTAATTGATTAATGCCCATTTTTTATTTTCCTCAGTTTTCTTGGAAACCAAATAGAGGATTTGATTCTGTTGCCTGCAAGGTAAGTTTCTATTTTTCATAATTAATTTTGGAATATTTTCATGTTTATTTTCAAATAAATAAGTAGTAAGTGTGATAGACTAGTAGTGGTGATAGGAGGTTTAGGGTGAGCTGTGAAATACTGTTTGTGTGTTGATTGTTGTAGAATGGTTATAGGAGGTTTGGGGTGAGCCTATTGAAAACCTCATTTGTGTGGTGATTGTTGTAGAATTAGTTATAGGAGTTTGGTGAGCTGTTATTCTTTGTATTGATTGTATGTTTTCTATAAAACTTTTATTTTCATTGTTGCATTTTCCTCTAATATATGATTTTTATTGATAAAATGAGTTCTTTATTATTGTTATAGTATTTGTTTGATATATTTTTAGTGTAGTAGTGGTGATAGGAGGTTGGGGTGAGGCGATCAAAAACCTCTTTGTGAATTGATTGTTGTAGTATGATTTTAGGTTTAACAATAAAGCCCAAGGTTTAGAGAGCAATATTATATTACAGAAGTAAAAAAGATTTGCCACACAATAGGCCCCTTGCAGAATCACGCCCTTGACCTGCCACAGTGAAGCCCAGTCGAAGGCACAGCCTTGGTGCCGACTCTCAGGGCCAGGCCTTGTGCTAACTCTTTGGGTCCAAGCCCGGCTGGTAAAGGCTTGACGGTCTTCATTCTTTGGGAAGGAGGGATGCGTCTCCGATGTCCTTTCTCCTCTTAAGACCATGTGTTTTGTTTGTTTTTGCACTTTTTGTTTTTACATTTTTATTTTATGCGAGCTTGAAATGGCTTTAGGCCCCGTACCTTGGCACAGTCGAACCACTTTCATATTTTTACTCGGGTTGTTGATCATCTGTTATGAACCAGGGCATGTAATATGTGGAAATTTGAATCAATTTAAGGGAAGTGTCTCGATGTCTGGATTTCACCTTTTAAGTGTTCCAGATCTGCACAAATTGACCTCCCGGAGGGCAAAACTATATTCCAACCAAAGGAAAAAAGTAAAAAAGAAACCGAAGATGAAGGAGAAAAAAGACATCACCACATAAGGTCTATTAGGACAAAGCCAATGACACTCCTTAGATGTCTCCTTGATCAAGTGTGCGGTTAGTTTTAACATTATTCTTGCCATAATTTCTTTAGCTCCATTTCTTTATCCATTGACATTATAGTGTTGTGACAAAAGTATTCTTGATTAAATGTTTTACTGTTTTGCATCATTGATAGGACGTGCAGCGGTGGATTCTTAGTTGCCAAGCAGGGGAAGTTAAGCACGATGGCATTTTTGGTACATGGCAGTTTAAAAAATGGAGATGAGTTGGTAGAATCGATTGATGTTCTGATTTAAAATTATGAAGAAATTAATTTAGCAATTGAATGCATGTTTGGACTTGAGGTGCCTTTCAGTGACAGAGAAAAGGCTTCAGAGTGGAAGCTGGGTGTCTATGGACTCGAGAATGATGTGCTTCTTGTTGAGGATGATCCTGGAAGTAAGTTTGATCTGTTTTGTGTATGCATGCAGCGATAGGCGAATACCCCTTCTGACATTATGGTGACATTTTGAGGCTGTATTCGATCATCCATTGATTCTGGTAAAAATAAGAAAAATATCTACACCTCTAGGATCCTCCTATGATAGTGAAGTTATGATAAGTCCATTTTTCTTATATATCTTCTTTTTACTCTTAATGTTTTTTAATATTCATTGTTTTTATTTAGACAATACTTTCCTTGGGTTGGGGATTCTACGGTTTGACGTGTTTCTAATGCTCATCGATGTCATTGCCGGGGAGTTTGGGCTCGTCCATTTTGCATTAGAATTTTGTCACCTTACGAAGTCAGTGAGATGAGTGAAGAGGGGATGCGGCTTCTCAGCTTGGCCTGACAGTTGGCGGGATTAATGATTCTCTCGGAAGGTGACCACACCACCGGATTGTCATTGAGTGTTGTGACAATCCACCCTCTTGCTCCTATGGCTGCTCTTGCTGTTCCAATGGTAAAGATGACGGCCCGTCACGGGCAGCGCCATCATGAAATCTGAGGCGAGCCGCAGGGGGTGGGTTGGTGTGCTACTCTGACCTCGACCCGGGCTCCTAGGTGATTGGGTCCCGAAATGCAAATGCCTCTACACCTTAGGCCTTTGTTTTGGCTTTTTGTATTGTAAGCTGGAATGTAGTAGCGTATGAATTAATTATAAATGCAGTTCTACATGTGAAACTAGAACTAGAAGAGGAACCCTTTTAGTAGATGTAATGCCTATGGAGGATGACCACCTAAGGCTGTAAGAGATTAGACCCAGATGATATTTCTAATTTACGAGAAGCGATTAATTCCTTAAAGCATGGATATGATATGAATATGAATATGAATATGATAGTTCTTAGAATTAGCCCAGGTTTCTGCATTTACGTTCATGGAAGATGCTTGAAATGAAGCCAGGTGTATGCTCATTCTTTGACATTCCTTAATTGGAAGAGACAAAGGAAAGAATAACAATATGGAATCTAAAGTACTAGGAAAGGAAAAAGGCTTCAGTAAGGTATGAATGATCTGCGGATAAGATCTGAGAACAAATTTGTTATTCTGCTAAAATTGATTCCATAGCGTGGATAACCGGGACATTTTGAACATATTCATTGTAATACCATGTTGCGGATTCGATCATGATGGCTATCATTAAAAATAAATTATATTGTCTTTAAACTCAGTTCGCCATCTTTGATCTTTGTCTACCACATCCTCTGCTAAAACCAGGTGGCGCACCCTCTCCACTACCCTTCATACATGACATACCAATGTTCTAAAGTTTCCTTCAACCTATTGGAATATAGAAGAAAACAGCAAACCTCTTCTTTTCAGGCAAATCATCATTCAGCTCGAAACATGGTATTTGGCATATTGTGTATCTCACTAATAAGGTGAGATTCAGCTGTAACAAGTAGGCGGCAACAATTACACAATTCTAACAATGGAATTCTATTATTCTGCGTGGAAGTGAGCAGGGAAGCTACGAGGCCTGATCAATAAAAAATGAGAATCAAAAATAAGAAACCTACCGGGTAACAAATGAAACTAGATAAAACTTACAAATATAAAATCCTTCATCAATTCAAAAGCCCAGGGTACTGCTGATTAAAGTAGAATTTTCGGTCTCAAATTCCGTCTCACATTCGAGCGGAATTGATTAATCTCTGATCGAGAGACGAATTTGAGGCCGCGAAAAATTAAAGTCTCGATCAAGGCGGAATTGATTAGTCTCCCATTCGAGCGAATTGAGCGAAGAATTCGGTCTTTAACTCGAAGACGGAATCAATTAGTCTACATTCGAAACGAATTTGAGACCGAAAATTCCGTCTTTGTCGAAAGCAGTTTGATTCCGTCTCCTATCAAACGGAATTGATTCCGTCTTTGATCGAGAGACGGAATTGAGGCCAGAAAGTCGAGTCTCACGATCGAGGCCGGAATTGATTAGTCTCGAAGACGGAATTTGAGGCCAAATTCGGTCTTTAATCGAAGGCGGAATCAATTCCGTCTCACGATCGACGAATTTGAGGCCAGAAAGTGAGTCTTTTATCGAGCCGGATTTGATTGATCTCTAATCAAAGCCGGAATCCACTCCGGAGTCTTTGTTTAGAAACGGAATTTGAAACCGAATTCCGTCTCACGATTGAAACCCGGAATCATCCGTCTTTGAATAGAGGCGGAATTTGAGACCCGAAAATTAGTCTCTGTCGAAACGAGAATTAACCTTAGAATTATTAATTTAGAGCGGAAAAATCCGTCTCTGTCCGATCTACGATTAGAGGCGGAACTTCAGATCTCTAATCGAGAGCGGATTAGAAGGCTCATTCTAAATCACATACCAGCGTTTTAGTGAAATTCCGTCTCTAATCCATGCAGCAATTACGTTTCTAGGCGGATTAGAGACGGTGTCGAATCTCTAAATGAAGGTTTTTAATAGTGTTATCTTGAAATGCAACAATGCGGTCATCACTGACTCAGAGGAATTTGAACGAACCCCTCAGGATCGTCTGAGCCTCTAGGATGGCAGCCACTACCCATTTGGACGTGAGTCTTTGAGACGAGAAGAAGGTGGTCCACAGCGGGTGTTCGATGAGAAACATCGGGCGGAAGGCGCCTCGAGATAGTATGGGTTCGGCGGTGGTGTCTCGACGGAGGCTGGATTCATCTCACATGGGTCGGGTGAGGCCGGGCTCTATAACCTCCGGAATTGGCTTGCAGCAGTGGCGGGCCCAATCACATTTGCTATGTCCATTTTCCGAATTACTCTGGTCGATCATCAATACTAGCTAGACTCCCAGTAGGTTGGCGCTCAGGGAGATCATAGAATGGTAGGCTGGAGTGCTAGGGATAGTAGAGGCGCCTCGTCGTGAATGAGTAGAGGGAGTAATGCTTTCGTCGGTCGCCATCGGAATCCACTGAATCTAAATTCGACCATCAAGCCGAATTTTATCGTGTGTGACTCCCCACGTAGAAAATCCCTAAATTTGGGCCTACATTTCCCGGGATAGGATGCTGACGAATAAGGGCCTCTTGATCCTCAGGCGAGGGCGATAGCGGGCGATGAAGTCGCCTGTCGCTGTAACGGGGGCGTGATTCTTTGAGGCACAGGCTGATGATGACTCCCGGTCCGGAGATGCGGGCAGCTTGGAGAGTCGGGCCCTCCTGGATCTCTCATGCTTGCTTGGTGGAAGGCGGGTTGTCCGTGTGCAGTATCTCCCAGACCCCGGGGCTCCTCGGGGACTAACGCTCTGGGGCTGGGTGGGTAGGGCTGTTATTCCTCCACCTTTCGGAAGTCTTCGAACGACAGGAGGCCTCAGCGGGACCACCGTCTACGGACCACATGGCCATGTAGTCACGGAGGGGAAGATCTTGGGGCTCCACGGCGATGGTAATAGTGGGTGCTCTCGGTTGG
This sequence comes from Tetrastigma voinierianum, assembly GCA_016808115.1. NCBI lineage: Eukaryota > Viridiplantae > Streptophyta > Magnoliopsida > Vitales > Vitaceae > Tetrastigma > Tetrastigma voinierianum. The sequence continues at coordinate 443,967 of JAEQBH010000275.1, read as the reverse complement.
ACCGGGCTCGGGCGGAGACCAAAATACGGCTAGGCCGGGGCCGCGGTAGTGGCTACGTGTGAAGGCTCTGACGTTGCTAAACGGGGCTCACGGTGGGGCCCAAAGAACAACTGGAGTGGGAGGCGACCGCGAACCGGGGCATGCTGCTGGGAGGCGGCGACTTGGCAGGAAGCCAGGGCACGGGCGCGTGCTCGTGGCAGGGGCGACAGTGAAGGGTCGGGTGCAACCTGGGCTCGGGACTGCAGTGGATGTGGAGGCTCAGGGCTCGGCAGATGTGGGTCCGGCCCGGCGCGGCGGTGTGGTGGCGGCGGTGCGGCTCTTGGGCCAGTGGCTGCAGGGGGAAGGGGTAGCTTTGAACAAGTGACCGATCATAGGCCCCTTCGGTTTAAATAGAGGCTTTGAAGGGGCCAGAAGAGCCCGCAGGCCCAGTTCGCTATTTTAGCGAAATTAAAGCTGAACCATCATTCTGCCAAGGAAATAAAATATATATTTTGATTTAGGCAAATTAGAAACAAAAATAATCGAAAATTAATTATTATATTGGCAAAAATCTAAAAGCCAAATTAATTACCAGGCTACCTAAAAGGAGAAAATTTCTTCAAAGGAAACTACTAAAGGAAAGTTACTAAAAATAGAAAATTGACTATTTTAAAGAAAAACCAAAAATTATTGAGCTGCAATTTGGTTTTAGAGAACACCAAACCAGCCCAATTTCACTGAATTACTCATGGAGGGTCAAGGAGAAGGATCTCCTCAACCCCAGCAGTGGCCTGTGATGATGCCTTGATGTTTGATTCCTCATTGTTGATTTGCTTCTCACTGGTTGGTGGGTGACAAATTCTCTGCCGAGTGGCCTCTTGATGGCAACTCGAAACACCTTTGCCAGTTTAGCTATTCCTTGCAATTCTTGGACATTTGGCTACTGAACTCGATCGGCGAAGCGAGCCACCGATCATAGATTTTCATTTTCCGCAGCTTGTGCTATTACTCCAAGTGAAATATATTCAACTCAATGTCATATTGCCAAATGTTGCATGACTCCATTCGGCAATTGATGATTAAATTGGCGATGGCCGAAATGGTATTCGGGATGATTGCAGCGCATGATTGGTGGAACCTTTATTGGCTTGGTGTCGAGCACTGCAAAGTCTCTTGGATGGTAGATTGTACCTTAACCAACACATCCTCAATTATTCCTTAGGAATCTTTGCAATCAGTCGACCCGATGATAAAGTGATGTTGGTAGGTTTAAGCTCCCGAGCCTAGCTTTGCTTATACCGCAGTGTGCGATGAGTTTACAACGGCTCCCAAATCTAGCGGTGCTTTGTCTATGCAAGTCCCACAGTGTTAGCGAAATTGTGGGAGATCACGGATCTTGTATTGTTGGGTTCTTGCTTTGGATTATGGCGCGACTTGCCTTCGATTAAAAATGCCTTTTTCGATACTGACCGCTTCTTGATTGCTGAATCTTGAAAACTTTGCATAGGCGGGGGACTTGTTTGATGATGTCAAAAGGGTATGTTCACCTTCACTGCCTTAGGACTTCTAGGATGCACACTTTCTTTGGGATGCCTTGCTTCATGATGCTGAAATGGAGGTGGCATGCGTGCTTCATTAGGAGTCCTCCTTCGGAAAATGTGTTACGGCTCAATTCTTTCTTTTTGGTTTCCTCCAGCCACAGCTGAGCATGGTGATCAACCTCTTTTCCTCTAAGGGCGATTATAGCCTTGACCTCATCCATTCTGGTGCTAGATGAACCTACCTCATGCACTCCTTTCGGTTGGCAATGTTGGGAAGGGAACCTTATCTGTCTGTACCTCAGAATATTGTTGATCTTTGTGATTGAATCTGCAAGAGTTGTCTATTTTCGATTAAGATTGCTCAGTATTCTCTTGTTCGGTGTGCTCTCTACGAGTGTCGATCCTTTGTACTTGATTGTGCATTGATCCTTTTTGTTCTTCCACAAGTTGCCCGCCCACCTTGCTTTCCCGAATTCAGTATCGCTTGTTCAGCTGGAGAAGTGGATGATGGTGTTTGTGGTTGAATGGGAGACAAAGCGTGGTTTGGCACACAGGAGACACATAGGCGGGGGATTAGGTTTCGGGATAGGTTAAATTGATTTTCCAATTGGAGTTGTAGGTGTGTACCATATGGGGCATTGGGTTGTGGCTTATGTGTCTCGGCATTTGCATATTCTGACATCAAATCCTTCACTGATGGAGCAGTCGGATGATGTTCTCCTGGATTGGCAGTGGGTTGACATTTGGTAGATAGGTTAACTGTGCGGTGTTTTAGGTCCCGCACGCACTTCATGGAGCCTCTTTCCTTCTAACTCCTCCACGCCCTAAATTTAGGGTTGAGATTTTTGCTTTCATTTCCATGTCCTCACGAAGTGTAAAAATTCCTCCCCTTTGGTGTCTTGAGGGGCCTCATTTTCTCCACCTCTCTCGGGTTTGGCTCATCCTGACCCTTGTGGAAGTTTAAACCACATAACTCGAAATCCATGGCCTCATCCAGGGTTTGTCGAGAAAATCACCTCCACACATGGTTTCTATGATTGTTTCTTAACGGGGACATACCATTATAGAAATGATTCACTAACATCAAATTAATCGAAACCATGATGTGAATGAAACCTTGATGGTGTCATGGTCTCTCGAGCATTGGTAGAATTTCTCATTGTCATAGAAGTAGGGTAAGTGTAGATCTGCCTCTTATTTGTTGGTCTTTGTAGCATTATCAGATTTCTTCAAAATTCAGCTTGGTCATTGATTTCTAATCGTTCTCGGCCTAAGTGAGTTGAGCCATATTTGGCTTTGTCCTTGAGATCAGCGATGTAGCCGGCGAACGCTCATGTCGGTTATACCTTCCTTGAAGGTAGTGCATACCTCCTCAAAATCCCGTATGTGTGAATATAGATTTTCATTCTCCATACCAAGAAAAGTGGGAAGCAGGGGTACTAGATAGGGTCTCACTGCTACATCCTCAGCAGGAGGTATGATGCAGGAGGGGGCACTAACTCTAGGAGGGTGTATGTGTTCCCTCATCGATCACGTATCTTAGTTTGATTCATGGGAGTTGTTTGTTGACTTTGCTGTTCCTCGGAGTAGAGGATCCGTTTGGTCCTTGTGCTGTGATTTCACAACCTTGTTGATTGGTGCACTCCTCTTTGCGATCTACACGATGTCCTCTGTCCCGATGTGCATAAACACAATTACACAAAATGAGGCGATTCGTGCCACGATGGTGAGCTAAAATCAACAATATTTATATGCACAAGCTTCTGGCTAGGTAGTCAAACTGCTGCGATTATAGTGGTCCCAGGGTCGAACAGGGATGGGTTTTCTTCATAAAATGGTTTGCATTAGGAGGCATGAAGGTAAGGCTTTCTATTTGGACTCTTTGGAATTCATTCAAAAGCAGGGGGGAATGGTTTAGAAAACGGGAAATTGTAAGCGAAAGTTAAGCGGAAATTAACAATGAAGAAATTTACTTTGAAAGATTTAGGTCTTCTTGGCAAGCTAGGGCAAACACATGTCCTCGGGTTTTATCCTCCTATGTGAGTCAACACGGGATGTAGTTATGGCCTTTACTTACATTTAAAACCATAACATTCTTTATCATTTTTAGAGGCTCGTAAAAGTCTAAGAATCACCAGTGCATCTCTCACCAGAACCTTTGAACCCTAAAGCATGAAGAGTATGACCTAGGCTAGTAAGACCATCTAAGAATCCTCAGTTTATCTCTCACAGAGACATGAACCTAAAACATGGAAGTATTGGCGAAACAATAAGCAAATGTTATTTAACCTAATTTGAAGAACCTTTAACATGTAAAATGCTCTAGGAGAAGCCCAGTAAGGACCATCTAAAAATTGTTCTGTCACTAAGCCTTGGATCTAAAGCATAGGTAGCGAGACAACATCCTATGTTATGCAGGCGAGTTTGAAGATAAGGGCCATAAATACACTACCCACCAGCTTTAGTACATGGGGACAACATGCTTAACCCTGCGCCAAGCTAGCTTCCTTCCTCTTGAGGAAGGAAACGTAAGCATCTCTTGGTGTCATCTTCAGAGGTGTGCTTAGCGTCGGGAAAAGTGAAGAAAGAAGAAGAGAAAGAAGAGAGAGAAGAGAAAAATAAAAGCAAACTTAAAATAAAACAAACTTTATTTACAAAAGCGACTAAATGAAACTACAAATCACCCAACTTGTCTTTCTTCCTCCCCTCCTCTCCTCTTATTACAAAACATGAGGGTATTTATAGGACTCCTGAAGACATAAAAAATACCAAAACCTAATAACTAAGCTAAGTTATAGGATAGGAGGTAATTCACCAAGTTTGAAGGCGGTTCATTAATTACAAAGCATGGCGAGCCTGATTTATTTCTGAGGAGAATTTAAGCTAGTGCCAGTGCAAGGGTTAACGAAATTGGCAAGGAGTTACCAATTTAAGCGAGGTGCGAATTTCGCTAGCTAAGCGAATTCGCTAAATTGTGAAATTTTTAATTCGAGAAGCGAATTTACGCAGTACACAGTCTTAGAATGGGCTAGCGAATTCGCAATCTTGTCTTTGAGATTCTGTGATTTGTTGCGAATTTAAGGGTTGGTGGTTGCCATGAGGTTGCGAGAGTACTGTTCTTCGATACGCATTCCTCTCGTCATGTCTAAGCGCATCTCATTTTCTTCCGCTTTGCCTTTGTTTTTCCATTGATTTTGGGCTTGTTGATGTTTGGAACTAAATTCCCGACCTCGTGATCGATCATTTGCATTGAAGTTGAAGTTCAAATGTGTATACAAAGTCTACAAAACAACGGCTTGCCCTCAATTGGCATAAGTGTTACTAGATGACATGAACACTTCAATTGGGATAAATGACATGATTAATGATCAAAAGCACTCAAAACACATCTAATATAGGTTCAAAATTGCACTTTTTAGCTGACAACATTTCATGATTTTCAACTTGGTTCCACCTAAGTCTAATGGTTCTTTGTAACGGTCCTTGTCGCCGTAAATTTGTTTTCCCGACTGGCAACGACATGGTCTTAAGTTGTTGAACAACCTAGATAGGGCTAGTTACACTTTACTTTCTTTATTCATGCATCGTGGGGTGCAGTAAATCCGACTTCACGAAGTCGGGTGTGAAGGGTCCGCAGGTGACTCTGACGATTAAGGTTTAGGGCATCGAAGCGAAAGGATCGATGACCACCACTAACTCACAAAGGCTTCACCCGGACTCAGGAATGACTTCGAAAATTAAGTACCCACAAGTCATTAAACTTCACCCTATCCACCCATGCTGAGCACTAAATCGATGAAATACAGCCAATTAAGGCTTAGGGCATCGGGTTTCAAAGGCTGCCATACACCCCTCGGGCCGTGCTCGGGTTTCAAGCGAAAATTCACGACTTTATTTTCTTTTCTTCTTTTCTTTTTCTTTTCTTCTTGCTTTTCTTTTCTTTTTTCTTTTCTTTTCCTTTTTTTGGAAGACAACATTGGTCTTCAATTGTTGGTAACTCAAACCTATCTAGGTTGCCAACATACCTAAGAAGCTAGATTTTGCGAGTGGAAGAAGGCATACAAATTTACAACCTATTGAAGCGATATAGAGTGCGGTGTGTGACATAGCATAAAGGGAAATTTCCAGAGTTGAGAAACATCTTGGAAACGATGGCCCGAACCTAAATTGTTTAAACATGGAATTTGTTCTAGCAGAAGTGACAAAATGATGATTCAATCATCGGCTTAAAGCGATTCAATTGTCGATTTAGGCAAATTCAATTATTACGGTGAAAAGAAAAACATTTACACATGGCAAGGTACAAACATGATATGAAAAGTCTATGTATAAAATGAATAGCTTTTGATATAGCAAAAGTAGCTTAATACATGCATAACGAGGCTACACAAACATATCACTTTACTACTATGGCTAATCTGAAAAAAATTCCTAATCAAAATCGAGTAGAGCGAGTTGTCATGAGCGTATAAACGAGCCTAGCCACCTCCCAGCTGTTTGTGGTGGTGGTGGTGAAAGCTCTTTGCGGGCTGCGCCGGGATATCCAATGGTTGCATCAGTGGCGGAGGCTCCTCTCTGGGCGGGATCATGAGGAGAGAGACCCCGGATGGGTCATGATCGATGGGCTATGGAGATAGCCTTTGTCCCAAGTGGCCTCGACTCGAGCCCGATCACGGTCATGTCTTGCATCTTCAAGAACACTCAGTTGCTAGTGCGAGATCGCATCCATCACTCCAACCCGTCTCCCTCGGTGACATGTATACCAGGTGTGAATTGTCTTGGTCTCAGGGGCAGGAGTATCTGTAAGTACACCAAGCGAAGTAGTGGGTGGAGGGAGACGGTGGTGAAACAAATCGAAATATAGTGGGACTCCTCTGTGCCTCGGTCTGGGAAGCGGGTGGATCGTCTACATGTGCATCCTCGGCCTCCTCACCACGGTGCCTCCATCACAGTCTCATTTGGCGTATATGAAATGGGCCAATTATAGTCTAATCAGTCCACTTTGCTACTACGTGGCGGTGTCTCGCATCTCTATCAGGCTCTCAGGAATCCCATACGCTCGAGAACATAGGAAAGGAGCCTCGGAATAGAAGTAGTGGTATGCTCTGCTTTCATTATGAGGTCTCTCAGGTGGATATGCTCCTCATTGTAAATGAAGTAATCACTAGCTGGATGGAATTTGAGCGAGAAATTGCCAGAGATGGGATTTACAATGCCTCGAATGGAGGCCCCTCCTGCGCATAATCTTTGCGGAGAGATCGAGTGCGCAGTGAGTGGTCGATGAGCGACATATGAGGCGGGGCGCCTCAGATAAGGCTGGGCCGGTGCTTGGCCAACATCCACCGCGGTGCTCTAACTCATCGCTACGGGGCGGAGGGTGGGCCCAATCTCTATAACCCTCAGCATTGCGCGGTGGTAGGCGCAATCTCAAGGCTGCGAAATAGTAAATTTGGATTTGAGTACACCTCGGCGGTCGTCTATCTGAGAATGGATCTCCGGGGGGGCCAGTGCGCATCCCGAGATGTCATGGGTGGTAGAGAAATGCCGGACCACTCTCGGGTGTGCGAGCGTCACCGAGTCATAAATGGGAGGGCGAATACCTCTCGTCGATCTCATCGACTCTGGTATCTGGGTCGGCCCGTGATCGAGGCGTCGTAGAACGACTCCTACTGAAATGGTCGGCTACGTATATCTGCATTCCCCGGAATGGGGTGTCCCTCGAACATGGGCCTCCTGATCCGCGAGGCCGGTGATAACTGAGGTGAATGTGTCTCCTCGGTAGGCCGTCTTGTTTGACGATGATGGCGGTCTAAGGCCGATGATGACTAGCACGGGCGTGCGGCCTCTTGGGCCGGGTCCTCCTAGCTCCTGCGAGGCCTTTGGGGATGGGGCCGGGGTCCCATCTGCTTGTCCCCAGTAGTCGAATCCCGGAGGCTCGTCAGTGCGACCTCGGGACGGTGTCTTAGCTGGTCTTTGAGTGCGTCGCTGCGCGGCCTCTTGCTCGGATGTGCTAAATCTCACCCGAGGCCGAACACAGGACCCACCCCTCGTACGGACCATTTCTGAGATATAAAATAAATTTGCTGAAATCTCGTGAGCTCACTTGAATATGTAGGCGGGGTCACGTACCTCTACGATCCCGAAGCTCTGAATAACTACGAATCTCTACGGAAGGAATTCTGCTGGACTATACGAATACCCTCAACGACGATTTCGATGTTGAAAGCGAAATGGGTCACGAGCGGATAAATGGGGCTCGATAGAATACGAGGGCTGGGCGAGTACGGAATGGGCAGGGGGCTACGGTGGCAGCTCGGGCTGTCTGCGATGAGTGAAGGCTTGAGCCTTTGCTCGGGCAAGTATTTATGGAGGCTCGGCTCTTGCTCGGCTCTGATGATCACGGTATTTCCCAGTCAGCGGTGATGACGAGCTAGGAGGGCTCGGTCGGGGGTACCGAAGCCACACGGCTCTTTGCGGCCGAGCGAGGCACGGTGGGAGCTCGAGGAGCACGGCGGCGGTGGGAGCTCGAGGAACCTTATTTGGGAGAGGAGAGAATATGAAGTGTGTATTGAGGCTGACCCCTCCTGTTTTTATAGGGCGCGAGAGGTAGCTAGGAAAGGTCTTTCCCACCAATTTTTCGTAAGCCTTATTGAATTTTGCCATTTAGAGCCTCCTTGATACATCAAAATTTTAACATTAATTCACTAATATTAAAGAATAATATAACTAAAATTTAACAAAATTTACTACTAATATTATGATTAATATTTAAAACATACTATTTTCATATACAAACTAAATTATAATGAGAAAAAGGAAAAATTACTAAGTTAAAAATTTTTTGAAAATTATTAAAATATGAAATTAACTAATATAAGACAAAAATTAAAATTTGTGAGCTACTGTCAGGTTTTTTGAAAACATCGAACCGGTTCAAGTTCGGAAATACTCAAGGGGGTCGAGAGGATGATCTCCTCTGACCCATACGAGTGGCTTGGCACGGCTCCGTGATGTTAAGGTGGCGTAAGTTGAATTGTTCCTGCGGAATGGTTGTGGATTTGAGCAATTGGCACGATTGGTGTTGTTAGCAAGACCAATTCTCCTTCATCACCAAGGTTGATCACTCTTTGTATTTTGCGGGCTGTATACTGCTGTGATCCAAGCCAAACAACCTCATCGGTTATAAGTTTTCGAGGTTCAACAATTTTGGGTTGTCATTCAAATTGAAAATGTTCAATTCGATATCATGTCACCGTATCCAATTGCATGATTCCATTAAATGATTAATAATTGCATTAGCGTGGCAGAGAAATGGTCTCCACAAAATGATTGGCACATGATTTGGTTCATTAGGGCCCAGGTCACGTGTCTAGGACTACAAATCTCTTGGATAGTAGAAATTGTCAATTTGACAAGGACATCCTCAACTATCCCCTTAGGGTTTTCGATCTATCGGCGATGAGGTGTGATTGAGGTAGGTTTAAGCTCACTAAGCCTAGCTGCCTTGTATGCGAAAATGGCAGATTATGTGGCTCTAAATCTATGTGCCTTTTCTATACAATTCCCACGATATTGGCGAAATTGTGGGAGATCGGGATCTTTGTATTTGGCGGGGTATTTGCTGAATTATGCTTGACATGTTGATCGAAGTAACACCTTCTCAATGCAATCTCTTCTTGATTGTGCAAAAGATCTTTCAAAAATTTTGCGTAAAGCGGGGACTTAGTTGGTCGTCAGCGAAAGTATGTTAACCTTTACTTGCCTTAAGACCTCAAGCATGCACCTTGTTGGTTTCTTTCTTTCCTCTCGATGCTTGTGGAAATGGAAGTGGTGCTCGATATTTCATTGTGTCATCCTCTAGGAGAATATGCTCGGGTGCATTTTCTTCTGCACAGTTCTTGACAGGCTTTTGAGCGAGTTGATCAGCCTCTTTCCTTCTCAAGGTGATTGGACTTAACCTCATCCATTCGAATACACCTCATGGATCCCCTTAGGATTTGGAAGTGTTTGGGATGGAACCTCCCTCTTTCTTGTCCCTCTAGCGACTTGTTAATGTTTGTGTCGAATCTTGTAGGTCATCGAATTTTTTTATTCAGTGTTTTCTCGACAGTATCAATTCTTTGTGCCAATTGCACATTGGTTCCATTTTGGTCATTAACAAAATTGCCCACCACCTTACTCAAATTGAGTACAGCTTGTTCTACTGGAGAAGAGGATGGTGGTTGTTGTGACTGTGAAGAGGAACCAAGGCGGGGCTTGGCTCTGGTGAATGCACGTAAGCGGGGGTTTGGTCTCAGTACAGGTTAGGATAGTTCCTCAATTGGGATTGTAAGTATTCCATATGGAGCATTTAGTTGTGGGAGCTTGAATTGTCTACGGTGTGTGCACAGTCGACATGAATCCTTGACACGGGGTCATGGAACAACATTCTATTGGGTGTCTTGGGGATTGGAGATTTCTTGCGGGGATTAGGTTGTGCGGTGTTGTCGATCCACTTCGCACTTCATGCATTTATTTTCCTTCCCGGCTCCTCTACCTTTCTAGCTAGGTTGATAACCTAGCCCTCGTTCCATGTCTTCGATGGTGCATACATCCACCCCTTTGGTTATTTGGTGGTTTCATCACTATCCAGTTTACTGAGGTTAAACAATTCAACCCTTAGAAGTTTCAGCCACGTAATTTAAAATCCATGGCTTCATCGGGATGTTTGTAAAAATCTCCCAGCATGGTTTCTAAAAGGCGCCTCGTAGCGGGAGACATACCACCATAGAAATTGGTTGGCTGGCTGTGTGTCAAGCCATGGTGTGGACATGCGCGATGGTCTCTAAAAGCCTCTCCAACCTTTGGTAAAACTTCTCACCTTCATGAGTTTTGCAAGGTATAAATTGTCTTTCAAATTGTTTTGTCTTATGGGCACTAAAAAACTTCTTTAGGAACTACGCGCGGCTCGGTAATTCTTATGGTTCTGGGTCTCAGTGAGTTGAGCCATATCTTGGCCTTGTCCTTGAGGGTCAATGGAAATGCCTTTAGCTTCAGCAAATCCATATCCATCATACCTTCCTTGAAGGTAGTGCATACCTCCTCAAAATCCCTAAGATGTGTGTATGGATTTTCATTCTCCATACCCGTAGTATGTGGGAAGTAGAAATTTGGAAATATGGCCCCTCCTGCTACGTCATCGGCGGGAGGAATGTGTCTGGGATGGGGCACTAACTCTAGGTGGATGTGATCCTCATGGTTCCTGCATTTGAGTTACTAGGGGTTTGGTTGGCTCTGTTGTTCCTCGGTATGGGATCCATGGTATCGGTTGTGCACTAACCTCACTAGCTAGGTCGGGTTGTGTACTAATCTGTCGGCTACACAGGGAGTGTCTCATCCCCTTTGTGCATGCACAGTTGTTACACAATTGTAGAGACAACAATTAGAACCAACAAAGAGTGCTAAAAGAAAAATTAAAACTAATCCCAACAAAGAAGTAAAATAATTTGAATGAAAAAGCGAAAATTGAATCCGGTGCGATTCTTGTCGGGATCTTTAAAGCGCGGTTCTTTGCCAATGATATACAAGAAGGTAAAAAGGTTACCTTCACTTGTGATGTGGATCACAAGTACTCTTCAACACCATTAGTAGTCGGGCACCATCCGACAGCGGCATGGCTGATTCGTACCCGATGGCTGAGCTAAAATCAACAATATTTATATACCTAAGCTCTACAAGCTACTTGTTAGTCAGCTCACTACTTGATATAGTGATCCTAGGGTCGAACACGGGGATGGAGTTTTCTTCATAAAAATGGTTTGCATTAGGGCATGAAGGTAAGGCTATTTGGACTCAGATTCATTGAACGGGGAATGGTTTGAAAAACAGGAAATTGTAAAAAACTGAAAGTTAAAAACTGGAAGTGCAATGAAGAAATTTACTTTGAAGATTTAGGTCCTTAACTTGGCAAGCTAGGGCAAACACATGTCCTCGGGTTATCCTCCTATGTGAGGTCAACACGGGATGTAGTTATGGCCCTTTTGTTTCCAAAACCTAACATTAACTTATCATTTTTAGAGCTCGTAAAGATCTAAAGAATCACGATTGCATCTCTCACCCAGAAACCTTTGAACCCTAAAGCATGAAGAGTATTATTTGGGCTAGTAAAGACCATCTAAAGAATCACGGTGCATCTCTCACACAGAAACACTTGAACCCTAAAGCGTAAGTATTGGCCAAAACAATAAGCAAATGTTATTTAACCCAATTTGAAGAACCTAACATGTAAATGCTCTTATCGAGAGGCAAGTAAGGACCATCCTAAAGAACCCGCAATTACCTCTGTCACTAATACTTTGAATCTAAGCATGGAGAGTATTGGCCAGAGACAATAACATCTATGTTATGCAAGCGAGTTTTGAAGATGGGGGCCATAAATACACTACCCATAACTTTTAGTACATGAGGGCCAAGCATGCTTAACCCTCTTTGTAAGCTAGCTTCCTTCCTCTTCCAAAGGAAGGAGAAGCAGCGACATCTCTTGAATTGTCATCTTCAAGAGGTGTGCTTGGCGGCCAGGAAAAGTGAAAGAAAGAGAGAAAGAAAGAAGAAAAATAAAAGCAAAACTTAAAATAAAACAAACTTTGTTCTTGGTAAATAGAAAACTTACAAATCACCAAAACTTGTCTTTCTTCCTCCTCCTCTCCTCTCTTATTACAAAACATGAAATTTATTTATAGGACTCCTCAAGGTATAAAATACAAAGCCTAATAACTAAGCTAAGTTATAGGATAGAGAGTAATTCACCAAGTTTGAAGGCGGTTGCATTAGTACAAAGCATGGCCAAAGGCACATAAGATTTAGCTCTGAATTTCGTAATTAGCGAATTTGGCAGGAAGTTAGCGAAATTGGCAGATTCGCAATTGGCAAGGTTGCGAATTTAGCTAGCTAGCGAAATTTCGCTAAGCTGCCGAATTTTGATGAAGCGAATTTCGCAGTGCACAGTCTTGGTGGGCTAGCGAATTTCGCAATGCGTCTTGAATTGCGGCTTTGTTGCAATTCGCAAGGGTGCGAGTGGTTATGAGTTCTTGAAATTGCTGTTTCTTTGTGCATTCCTCGTCATGTCTTATTTGCATCTCATTTTCTTCGCTGCCTTTGTTTTCCATTGATTTTGGGCTTGTTGATGGGCTGAGACTAAAATTCCAACCTCATGATCGATCATTTGCATTGAAGTTGAAGTTCAAATGTGTATAAAAGTCTACAAAACAACCAAAAACACCCTCAAATTGGCATAAGTGTTACTAAGATGACATGAACACTTCAATTGGGATAAATGACATGATTAATGATCAGCGCTCAAAACCTATCTAATATAGGGTTGAAATTGCACTTTTGAGCACTAATCAGAACACAACAAGAACACAAACAAACTTGTAAAAGGGTTAATGTTAGTCGAATAAAAAGTGTATGAAAAAACAAACGATGCGATATAGCGCGATAGTGAAAACTTGCGTTATTATTCGAGAGTAAAAAAGGATCTAAAGGTCACCTACACTTGTATTAGGGATTACAAGTACGCTGCTCATCAAGCGTAGTTTGGCACCATCCCTGACAACGACACCATTTGATTCGTGCCACGGTAGGGTAGTTCGAGTCAACAATATTTATGTCCTTAGTTCCTCTTCTTCTAGTAGTCAGAGCTACTTGACGCATAAGCGGTCTAGGGTCGAACACGGGGATGGGTTTCATCCTATGAATGATTTGCATCGGTGTTTGGAAAATGGTGAGGCTTTGTTTGGATAATGGTTGTTTCAAAGCGGTGAGGTTTGTTTGTTTCTTGACTAACTATAATGGTTTAAGTGAAGTGTGAAATATATATATGGTAACTTTGAAGGCTTGGGTCACTAGCTTGATAACATGGGGGTATTAAGGTGTCTCGGGTTATTTCCTGCATTAGAACCAAATGACCTATAGTAGCGAAATCGGATCTTTGTTTAACTATAAAACTAACCTAGAACCCTCTATTTGGTCAACACCGATTATTATGCATCGAAAGTCCATTCGAGTTTAAAACCACAGCATTGACCTCCTCCTGATGAAACAAGTAAATGACATCTAAAGGATATCGGTGCATCTAGCATTAAGAGTCTGCTGAACCTAAAAGCATGTGATATTGACCAAGGTAGGACATTAAATGGCATTAAACCTAGTTTGGAAAGTTGGGAACCATAAATGCGTGCACGGAACATTTACGGCATGAATGACACTTGATGCCCCTTATAAAGCTAGCCACCCCTCCTCTTCAAAATTTATAAGGCTTAGCCAAGCATCCTTGGTTGTCATCCTCGAGGGTTGTGTTTGCGACTAGAAAATGAAAAGAAAGAAGAGAGAAGGAAACGATAAACCACTAAAATGAAAATTGTAGAATTTTATAAAAATGAAGACTGTGCCAAAAAGTGCTTAGGGTTACAAAATTATGGGGAGTTTTATATAGTCCACCCAAAGGTGAAAATACAGAATGCCTAAAATATTGGCTTCTGAGGAGACGAGTGGTAATACACCCAAAGCATTAGTCGTTTGGCATTAGTACAAAATCACGGAGCCGACCATTTTCGCTATGGAGGAGAATTTCGCTAGCATAGTGAAAATTTCGCTAGCCTAGCGAAATTCTACAGAGATAGCGAAATTGGAAAATTTTGCTATCAACAGTGAATTTCGCTAGCTAGCGAAATTTCGCTAACTATGAGGGTAGTTAATTTAAGCTGAGCACGATCGATTTTAGCTAGTAGCGAGAATTTCGCTAACCTAGCGAAATTTCCTAATTTAGCTAGGATTGCGAAATTTTCGCTATAGTTGCGAAATTTTCGCAATCAGTAATTACGCAATGTGAAACCTCACCAAACCTTTCACGCATCACTTGTTTTATATTTGCATCCTCTACTACACTCTTTGTTCATACTTTGTCTTCATTTCTTCATTGAATCTTTATATTCCATCGCCTCATTTCGATTGAAATCATCGAAATCACCGCATTCAACACCAATCTGTTAGAAAGCTTCTTTGTTTGAAGTCCTCGAAAACCACAATAAACTAACGAAACAATCTCGAAAATATTAGCATTAGTGGAACGAGTGGACTGCGCACATCAATTGGCTTAATTGATATGATTAGTGGTTAAAAAGCACCCAAAACCTATCATGAATAGGGTTCAAAATTGCACTTTTTGGGCACTAATCGACCCAGTCAGTTAAGGCACATCATGTGCTAGAGCGCGTAATGCGGCCGATCTAGTGATCAGACGAGTGACCAGTAGTTGCTTACCTGGAATTTGTAGTCTCCAAAAGGGAATCCGCATTCAGATTCTCCCTCAAGTTGGAGTAAAATTCCCTGACGATGGACGGTAGATAGCCTTTTACTTCCTCACCAATAAATTGCAAATTCTGATCATGAATAATGAGCAGATAGGATGGGTAAAAGAAATGTTTCAATTTTCGTTTCCCAGCTCCGCAGTGGAAACCTCGTCTTTTAACTGACGGAACCCACTTTTCTCGCTCGGATTCCGAGGATTTAGCAAACATAGCCTCAATCTCTTCATCTTCGCTTTCACTTTCTTCCTCGCTTTTCGATGAATGACCTTTTCACTTCCCTTTACCCTTTTTCATGGTTTGCGACGTATCGGCCTTTCTTTTTTTAACAGCTCGCTCCATAGAAGAGCTTGTGGCCTTTCCTTTCCCTGTGTTCTTTGATCTCGCCATAGATATTGCCAAGATAGAGAATCTTGCAGAGCGAACCACACACACACAAATCTCCCTGAAGCCCATCTCAGGTGTGGACTCCCACCTTCTCCACATAGTTCAAAGCTTTCCTTCCCAAACCCATCATGGCAAATGCACCAACCAACCAAGAACATAAAGCCACAACCTAAAGCCAACCAAAATAATCCATACCAACCACAATGCAAAACAAGTTAGATTGCTCAAGCTTTGAGGACGAAAATCACTTACCCACACGGTTCCAACACTTTCAAACTCAGCGTCTGGCTATTGATGCCTGGGTCAAATTGATGGGGTAAGCTCGAGGAACTTAGTTTGAATTAGGGTTTGATTTTTAGTGAGAAGAGGACTAGGGTTAGGGTGTTTCTTATATAGGGTTGAATGGGAATGAATGGGTTCAAAAAATGAGGAGAAGGATTTTCAAATAGCTGGCATACGTGATCTGGGGTATCGATTAGTGTGAATGCAGAATTGCCACTATGTGAAGTCAGCACATTGCTTTTATCATTATAGATGGGGTACCAATTAGTGATCTGGAATTACCCTTTCTTCTGAAATTCCATAATTCACTACTTTTGGATTTCAATGTACACTCACTTCTTACCTTGCTTTAAATCCCCAAATTGACTTGTGCTTACTGAGTGTATGCTAAGCTCCCTCGGTACCTTCACACTTACTTTGGAACCATCCTTACTCCAAGTGATCGAGAATCTAGGTTTGAATAGGCGGAAACTCGAGAGGCTCGACAAAAGGGTTCAATTGACGACTCAGCATGATTTAGAAGTTTAAAAGAGAAAATATGACCTAAAATCATCTTTCAACTACGTATGGATGTTCCACAAAGAATAAGATGCATGCATTTGACATGGGAATGCTAAAATGCACAGGCTGAAGCGATAATCAAGCAAAAATGAGCTTGGGAAAAGAAATCGGTGACTTGTGTAAATTATGAACGAGAATGGTACAAGTAAAGATTGACTCCAGAGAACAGAAAAGAATTGGGTGAATATGGTCCCAAATATGAAAAAAAAAGTTTTGTGCATGCTTCTTATTGTGTATGTGCAGTGAAACTATTTAGAGTTCATACATAAGGTGTCACGTAGCATATTTCAGGTCAAGTACCATTCTCAGCCATCGAAAAAAAATGCATGCACTTAACCCCCTAAGAACACTAGTGTATGCCAACCCCACCACGGAAATAAGCATTGCCCTCAATGCATTGAAAGATACACACCACAAACTATAAGAAAGGGCAAAAAATATTCGTTGCCATTGGGAGAAAATAGGTAATGTTACATAAGGGTCAAACTCTCCATTTTGTGAAGACAAATGACAAACTAAATAGTAAAGCGTAAGAAATGCATGAAAAAGAAAGAAAAGCTATATACAAAGTAAGACAGAGATTACGGCGAAGGGACATCTGATAGGCCAAGTTCTACCGGTTCCTGATACTCTCTGGCGGTGAAGTTCTCGAAGTAGCTTTAAGCGACCATTGACATTAAAGAGTTTCCTATTCTCTGGATTCTCAATCTCCACTGCACCATATGGGTGAACTATCTTGACTATGAAAGGCCCGGTCCATCTAGAACGGATTTTATTGGGAAAGATGTGCAATCGAGAGCTATATAGCAATACCTTTTGTGAGGTTCAAAGGTCTTCCTTACGATGTTCTTGTCATGGAAGATCTTGACCTTCTCTTTGTAAATTCTTGAGCTCTCATACGATTCACGCCTCAATTCATCGAGCTCGTTCATCTGCAGCATCCGTTGTTTACCTGCCTTAGCCAAATCAAAATTAAGAGTTTTAATGGCCCAATATGCTCTGTGCTCCATTTCCACTAGGAGGTGACATGCCTTGCCATAACTAACCAAAAGGGAGACATACCAAGAATAGTTTTAAAAGTGATACGGTAAGCCCAAAGAGCATTGGTTAGTCGAAGAGACCAATCATTGCGATTAAGGTTAACCGTCTTTACCAAAATTTGTTTGATCTCCCTATTGGCTAGTTTGGCTTGTCCATTGGTCTATAGGTAGTAAGTCGTGGAAACTTTGTGTGTGACTCCATACTTTTTTAACATATTTCAAAAAGTCGATTACAAAAATGGAGCCCACCATCACTAATGATTGCACGAGGCATTCTAAAGCGAGAAAAAATATGTTCTTTCAAAAATTTCAAAACAACCTTGTGGTCATTAGTTCTCGTTGGAATGGCCTCCACCAGCAAACATAATCAGCGCGATAATGTGTAAAGGTACCCACATGAGTTGGGGGGGGAATGGACCTATGAAGTCTAAACCCCGAGTAATCAAAAATCTCGATAATTAAAATAGGGGTAAGAGGCATCATGTTCCTTTTGTGATTCCTCTAGTTGTTGGCGAGCACGGGTTTGCAAAGTCAAAGCAATCTTTAAAAGAGTGGGCGATAAAAACCGGCTGCGAGTTTTATCTCTGGGTTTTCTTGCGGAGAAGTGCCCTCCATAAGCTTCAAAGTGACAGAAGGTGAGTACCCCAATTTGATCATCATTGGATACACACCTTCTCATCAATTGATCAAGACAGTATTTAAACAAGTACGGGTCATCAAAATAGTATTTTTTTATGTCCACTAAAAATTTCCTCTTTTGTTGAGAGGTCCATTAGGTTAGAATTTGTCCTGTCACTACATAATTTACTATGTCCTCATACCATGGGCAGTGGACAAGAGAAAAAAGTTGCTCATCAGGGAAAGTGTCGCCTATGGGCAGACCTTCAGAAGTTGTCTCCGAAACTAAACAAGAAAGGTGGTCAGCTACCACATTCTTAACTCCCTTCTTATCCTTAATGGTTAGATTAAATTCTTGACAGACTAAATTCCACCTAATCAGACGAGGCTTAGTATCCTGCTTAGAGAGCAAGTACTTCAGCACTGCATGATCAGTGAAAATGGTTACGGGAGACCCTACAATGTAAGACCTTAAATTTTATGAAATGAGCTACAGCAAGAACTCTTTTAAAGTAGTTGTATAATTTGGCGGCGGAGTCTAGAGTGTTGTTGGCATAATAGATCACAAGGCTTTTATTTTCCTTTGCCTTAATACGTTATTATGGTATAATCACTAGCGTCACACATGATCTCAAAGGGGAGGTCCCAATTAGGGGATCGCATGATAGGAAGTGACACTAACATAGTTTTCAGTTTATCATAGGCCGCCTCACATGCCTGTGACCATTCAAAAGTGACATCCTTAGCAAGAAAATTCCATAAAGGACGTGATATGGAACTAAAATCTCTTATGAACCTCCTATAAAACCCTGCATGACCTAAGAATGACCGTATATCCTTGACACACTTAGGAATGGGTAAGTTGGAGATCAATTCAACTTTCGCTTTATCTACCTGTATTCCTTCTCAAACACTATGTCCTAGCACAATCCCTTGTGTCACCATGAGTGACACTTCTCTCGATTCAGCCTTAAATTCTTTCCTTATCTTTCAAATGCTCTCGTAAATTTTCCACACATCCCTGTATGAATCTCGAAACATGAAAATCGTCCATGAAAATCTCAAGATACTTTCTGTATCATATCACTAAATACATCATGCACAGTTGGAAGGTCCACAGTGCATTACATAATCAAGGGCATTTTCTAAGCAGCGAATATACGAAATGGCAAATGAACATGGTCTTCTCTTAATCTTCTAGGGCTATCTCAATTTAATTATACCCTGAGTACCCATCTAGAAAACAATAGAATTCATGCACAAAAGGTAGAGGGAAATGATCTTTCCTAGTGCCAGCATTAAGTTTCCTATAGTCTATGCACACCCTCCAACCTGTGGTGACCTGAGTGGGAATGAGCTCATTGTGTTCATTTGCTACCATAGTGACCCCGGATTTCTTAGGAACTACTTAGGTTGGACTGACCCACTTGCCATCTACAATAGGGTAAATAACACCTACATCTAGCAGTTTTAAAACTTCTTTCTTGACAACTTCTTTCATGACTGAGTTCAGTCTTCGCTGTGGTTGTCTAGAAGGTTTGACATCCTCTTCCCGAGTGAACCGCTGTGTGTGTCGCGAATCAGGGGCTAATTCCCTTAATATATGCAATGGTCCATCTTATGGTAGTTTTGTGGGTTCTCAATATCTCTAGAAGTTTATTCTCTTGATCTGACTCTAAAATGGAGGATATGATTATCGAGAAAGTATCTTCTACCCCTAGGAATGCATACTTGAGATGCGATGGTAAGGGTTTCAATTCAAGCTTAGGTGGTTTCTCTTCCGAAGATAATACTCTGTCCTTAATTGGTGGCTATTTTTCAAATCTGGGTGCCGACCCATTTGCCTCCATTACCTCACTATGCTCAATTATGGAGTGCAGAAACTCCAATTCGGATGTGGTTACCTCCTCGGCCACAACAGGCTTACTAGATAAGATTTGAGAATTCGTCATATGGCTTATGATCTGCCAGTTCACGCTTTGCAGACTATATGTTACCTCGGACATCCTTATCATCCCCTATCTCATGATAGCAGTGAAGATGTTAAGTTAATAGACATGTTTAAAGGTGCGTCATTAATCCTCACAATGTATAATGGCATTAGTAGTGGCCAAGAAGGGCTTACCAAGTCCTTTAGGCGAGTCCCTTGATTCACCACAGGTTGAGTGTCAAGAACAACAAAATCTAGAGGAAAGTAGAACTCGTCTACTTGCACCAATACGTCTTTCACTATACCTCTAGGGATTTTCACACTATAGTCAGCTAGTGAAAGGGTGATAGTAGTATTCACAACTCTCACAACCCCAAAGCAGCATATCTAAATTATGGCAACAAATTAACACTTACTCCCAAAGAGTCTACTAAGAAAGCATGTCCCAATTTCGAACACACTATGGAAATATGGTAGGGCTTCTAGTCTTTGTATTTTGAGGAGTGAGTTGTTTCCCAATCAAAGAGGTGGATTGTTCGATCATAAATGCATCATGACACTATTTCTTTTCACGGTACCGCAGAGTGCTGAGAACTTGGCATATGGCGGAATTTTCTTTATGGCATCGACAAAGAATGTTTACGCCTTTGTTTCAAACAACTCATAGATTTCATAATGATTGTTCCAATTTCTTCAGGGTTCTCAACTTTATGAGGGTATGGAGCGGGAGAGACACGGTGGCTTTCTTTTTCTGGCTCGACGTAACAGCATACGTCACGGAACGCATGAGCGCCGGTTGCATCATCATCTCGGTGGTTCATTTTTGAATTTTGTTGTTTCTTGAAACTCTTTGGGCTGAATGGTTTTATCAATTGTTTTTCTACTTCGAAGAGTGGTGACAGCCTTGCAATGTTCAAAGTTACATCATTTGGACTTGAAATTCCAACACTATTTTGACCTTGAGGGTTTTGGATGGTATGAGAAGGAAGGTTCCCTTTTTCTTATTGAAAATTTCCTATACAAGAGATCAAATTAGTGATTTGGGATCTCACATCATTTAAGGTTGTTCGAAATTCAGTGTTGGTGGATTGTTGGCTGAACAAGCTGTGTCTGTGTCTCGAACTTCTCTTATGTGGAGGTTGTAAAAATTTGTTGATTTTGATTCCCTTGAGATGAGGGTGAAAACCTTGGTTAGGATTATGAGGGAAATCCTTGAGGACCTTGATTTTGGATTTGAGGAGAAGCAAAATTTGAAAAGCCTTGGTGTTGGAAGTTGTAGCGGATTTATTTGGAAAATGGTTTGGCCTCCTCATTCATCGACTAAAATTTGGTGCTTACTCCACCGGATTATAAATTTGATATGGAAGTTGAAGGGCTTTCTTTGGTAATTAAGAGCATTAGCTTGCTCTATTTGGATTGCTCCCTTGACTTGAGGATGGTTAAAATGGGTTAATGGTTGAATGAGTAGGGTCATATGAAATGATGCATGACTAAATCCCTCCCGGATCATAGGCAGAAGGTATCTTGGTATAACAGTCACCTCATTCACTTTTTTCAATTCAATGGCCTCTAACTTCCTAGTTAAATTGGCTATTTTCGCTTGCAGGTCATCATTCTCTCTTACGTGATGTATTCCTCCTCTTGTAGGTGTACTATGCACTTTAGCAGTATATAGGGAGGTATTAGTCTCCCAAATTCGAGCATTTTATGCTATTGTATCAAAGTATATTTCTGACCTCATATGGCTTTTCTCATAGAACTCCCCGCGCATCATTTGGATGTGTTTCTTATTTAGGGAAAGTCATGGTGAAAGTGATATCTGACGATTTGTCGACATCGAACCATGATGATGAGGGAGAGAGTGGAGAGGGTCATATATCTTTCATACAATGCGAGAGTTCACGGTTTTCAAAAAAGTTTTAGATTTCTCGCATGAGTACATTAGTGCGTCTCAGAGGGATGAATTTGTTTAGAAATTCATTTCGCATGTCTTCCCAAGTGAAAATTGAATTGGGAGCAAGAGAGTGAAACCATATTTTAGCCTTTTCCTTTAGAGAGAATGGGAATAAAACCATACAGATTATATGGAGAGTCTGTAGAAAGGAAGCAAAAAACATAAACATCCTCAAAATCTCTCATGAATGAGTAGGGGTTCTCAGAATTGACCCATTGATACCTAGGGAGAAGACAAATCATCTCTGACTTCATAAGGAATTGGTTAGCCTCTTCAGGTAGGCGAATTCATGAGTTTGTTGTGGTTCTTTGGGGTTGCAGAATCTCTCGAAGGGTTCTTTCCACATTAGGTAAGGGCAGGGGGCTCGATGTGATTCTACTGAGAATTAATATTTCCCTCTCAGGCAATGAGGTTAATCGCGTCTTCACCTATCTCCTTGTCGTGGAGGCTCATAAGGTCTTTGCGTGTTACTAGGTAACTTTTGGTCATTTAGATTAAAATGAGTTTGTTGATTTCCGGGATGTTCCATTTGAGGATTAGGGTTCTCTTGAAACAAACGTCTTACTGTGGAATCTTCAAGATGTCTTTGAGGTATAACTCTTTAAGTCGGTGTTACCGCGTCACTTCGAACCCAATGACATACACCAATATTACTGACTAGACGGGTATCATATATTATCTACAAAAATTAAAAGAAAAGGTAGAGAAACGTGCAAATTTGCAATGCAATTGCAAATTACCCATAGCATCTCTGGAGCGACTAGAGTTCTTGCATCCCCCGACAACGGCACGAAAATGTACGTCACATTAGTGTCACGAAATTATTCCCAAGCGTAGGAAGGCGATGTCGTCAAGCATTATAATCAGCTATTGGGAGTCCATAGGTCATTTCCACGAGAGTGGTTCTAGATGATCTTTGAGATTATATCCAGTGAACAAATAAAGTAAAATCGGGGTTTTGGTTGATTGATTTGTTAGCAAGTTGGCTTAAACTATTTTAAAACAAGAAGGGCGAATGATAGGATCCTAAAGTTTCCACTCTTCTCCAACTAGCTAACACTCACCTCTCACTTACATTCTCATCTAGGAGCCATTGATGAATGGTCTTGGATAGGGGATATAACTTTAAAAGCTTTTGTAAGACAAAAAATAAATGAAAGATATCGAACACTTGCTCAGACGAATTGATTAGACTCTTAGATTTCATTTGAGATTAAGCACAATGTGTACTAGAATCTCATTCTGCGTTGTCAGAATAATAATACATTGAGTTTTATAAGAATTTTTAGCAAGTGTTTAATATCTATAAATCCGTTAAAGCATAAGAGAGGGGTAGTGTTGTTACCTTGAAGGATGAGTTTCAGTGTTAGAGCTACATCCATGGAGTTTGAACTCCATTAAAGCGAATTGATTCACCAAATCTTTGGAACAATATTAAATGTGAATTGAAATCTCACTTCCAATTGCAAGGGTTGAAATATAAACGCAGAGTTCCCTCAGCGAGTACCAAGTTATAAAGCTAGGGCGAAAGATTACAAATGTTCAAAGCTGGGAATGAGAAGAAACTAGCTACTCTGCTACAGAAAACCCTAGAAAATATGAGAAAAAGCTCAAAAGTGAGGCGAACCTAGAACACCAACTTTTTAATTACGCCTAAAGTGGGGCTTAAATGCAATCCATTAGTGATCTGAAGTAGGAATCAAAGCGAGCATGCCCTTGCACCAGATCAAAATTCCTCTTAAAATCACATAAAGATCGCCCGATTTGAATGCAGGTACGGTTAGTGTGAATGCTGGTGCCAAAACCTCCTTTGGTTCTCCAATAGTACTTGGAATGCCCGGTACCCTTGTGATTTGTGCGGTGCCGAAACTCCCTTTGGATCTTAACTACATGTGGAGTGCAGGTACCACTCTGATTTGGCTCTGAGTACCAATGTCTCCACAATTTCCAACTTCACTTCATAAGCGCGAGGCCTCCACTATGGCGCTGGAATCGCGGCGATGATTTGCGATTGGCCCTCTGAACCAAACCGCCACGAAAATGTGCGGAACATGAGCAA
The DNA here is from genome assembly GCA_016808115.1 of Tetrastigma voinierianum. Classification (NCBI taxonomy): domain Eukaryota; kingdom Viridiplantae; phylum Streptophyta; class Magnoliopsida; order Vitales; family Vitaceae; genus Tetrastigma; species Tetrastigma voinierianum. Next base: position 420,273 of record JAEQBH010000275.1, on the reverse strand, counting down.
TCTGCACACGCTTAAAAGCAGGTAGAAAAGGTCAAAAGAGACCTATTACGCACACAAAATGAAAACAAAACATGAAATTTGAGGGCTTAAAACCTACTATATAAATGTCACATACATGTATCAACAATTGTCCAGATTACATAGAGTACGATGTCTTATAGTGTTGGATCGAGAATCCAGTGGCACACTTTGGAAGAGTTTCCAGCTAGCCATGGGGACATAGTTGATGATGAGCACAAATTTTCATCCCCAGACGGACGATCAGTTAGAGAGAACCATCCAAACATTAGAGGACATACTACGGGCATGCATCCTTGATCTCAAGGGTAGTTGGGAAGAGCATTTACCCTTTGTAGAATTAAAGCCTGTGATAGTTGTAGGGTGAGCATACAGATGGCACCCTATTAGGCACTATATGGGAAGCCTTGTCGATCAGTTTTGTTGGGCCAGTGGGAGGGAGAAACTCACAGTGCAGTTGTTTAGGGACACATTAGAAAAGGGGGAACTAATACGGAAGCGTCTTCTCAAGGCTCAGAGCCGGCAAAAGAGCTATGCCAACAACCGGCGGTGACCTTTAAAGTTTGAGGTGAGTGATCATGTCTTCGTGAAGGTGATGCCTAAGAGAGGAGTTGTCAGGTTCGGAAAGCTATCGTCGGGGAGCCATTGGGGCCTTGGTGCTGGGGTAGGCTGATGCTAGGTTGGCGAATTCTGCCAGAGCTGTGGAGTGTTCATGAGGTATTCCATGTCTCTATGCTTTGGAAGTACACTCTAGATCTGACTCATGTAGTGGATTAGGGCGAGCTTGTTGTTGATGTGTATAGGACCTTTGAGGAGGGACCGGTATGTATCATGAATGGGCGATCTTCGGGTTTGTGAGATGAGGCGTGAAATTTGTTAAGGTGTTATGGCAGCATTGAGGAGTGGAGGAGGCACATGGGAACGCGAAGACACTATGCATGCCAATTTTCCTTTCTTGTTTGAGGATGAAGGTATGTTTTTAGTCATTTGGTTATTAAATGACTGTTTCATATGCATGTGATTTGAATGTGCATGTGTGTATAGACCCGAGGGCGAGATTCTTTTAAGGGAAGAATCTTAGCCTGCAGGTAAATTTGAATTTTTCGCAAAACGGTAAATTGTCGCAACAATATAGGCTGGAGACATAAAATTTCCTAAATCTCGGATGATGAAACATACCATACCATTGGATTCATCCCGCGAAATCTAGTTACCCAGACCAATTTCGTCGAATTTCGAGATAGTCGAATTTTCACGAAATTCGACTATCTAGTGTTAAGTGAACCCTAAAAACGAGATTTTTCAGAAAATCTTGAAAGTGGGGAAATAATTTAAGTAAAGTTCATATTAAACAATGTGAACTTAAACCGAGATGAAATAAAGTTATTTCAAGGCAAAAACGGACCCAAACGGAACTAAACAAGTGGGGGACACTTGGCGCGATGTGAGAGAAGTCTCTAAGACTATAAATAGGACAGAAAGAATCTGGAATAGTGGAAGAAAATATCTTTTTCCTGCTGGTGTGATTGGTGGAGAGAAAGAATAATATCCAAGGATTCCTTGCACCGGATCCTCGGAGATCAGTTGGTTAGATTTGTTGGACCCGAGTTAAAGTTCATCTGCCCGACAAGGACTACACCAGTACCAAAATCGGGTTCAGAAAATCCAAGAGGAGATTTAGGGAAATCGAGGCGAGCTTTGGAAGTGTTCTTAAGACTTCTACGTTCTTCTATGCTCAGGGTGAGTTCTTTATTCTGGTTTATTTCCACCTTAAGGGGCTAATTTTTGGGGAAATGTTGTGTAGAGGTCCTAAGGGCCTGTTTAGCTTAACTAAGAACTGTTTAAAGCCGTTTTTGTGGGATGCTTAGGTCAGATTTAGGACTAATTTGGGGCTATCACATGGCTAGTTTGGGGCGATTTGTAGTGGGTTCTACGGCTTCATTAAAAACCGATCTTGTAATTATTTAGAGTTGAATTTAGGACTGATTTCGAAATTTGGTTTTGGACTGATTTCAGGGCGGATTGAATGGCATGTTATGGATTGATTAGAGGTCATTATGTGGACTGTTTATGGGAATAGATTGTGCCACGTTAGGTCTTGAGGATTAAGAGAGTCATAGTTTGATTTGGAGTCACATGCTTGATGGTGGTTGTTTGATAAATGTTGATATGTGTGCTCTTATATATATTGACATTGTGATAAGTGTTAATTTGGAAATTATATGCATGTGATATAATTGTCCAGGATACAAGGTAAATTGTATGGTTTAAATTGTCCATGTGGCATGCATTTCATATGGGACATGACATTGACATGCAATGGCTCATTGCATTACATATGCACGGAAATATCACATTTCATTAGTATGAGTGCATGGTTAGAATCAACACCACATTAGGTGATTGATTGGTGGGCTCGGTACCGTTGGACAAAGTCCAACAGAGTCACACGGTTGCATGAAATGGTAAAAACTTGTGTCGGGTAATAGTAAGAAGGGCTAGATACTCCCTTGGGTGAAAGGCTCGGACTAGTTTAGACACTTCAACAGTGAAAGTCCAAAAAGTTTTTGAAGGCTTGCGGAGCCTGCGGTGAGACCTCAAAAATTCGCTGCTCGAAAAGACATATGAGTTTCGTAAATGAAATGATCATTTGAGGTGTAACATACAAAAAGCTTTTGGTTTATAAACAAATGAATCTTTTTTGAAAATGATCATTGAATGTAATCCATCAATGACCAATTTTACCACACATTGGCATTGCATTGTGTGGTGGGAGTCAGTAAAGACTCGAGCATGATAGGAGTCAGTAAAGACTCGGGTATAGTGCATGAGTGAGTCGCATCTCATTTCATGGCATTGGATGTAGAATTCCAACCTAGGATTGTATATCTTGTTTGGGATAGTAATGTGAATGTGAAAATTTGTTAAGTGTAAACATTGCATGTGCACTTAGTTGGGGAGGCTCTGTAGGAATTACTCTATTAGGTGTGGCTCACCCTATATGGGATAACATTTCAGGTGCGGGAAATGCGCAGGTGGGCGATTCTCATTCGAAGCCGTGAGAGTGAAGAAAGTTGGCTTGGGGCTTTGTAATCATTTCTGTAAAACGTTTGGATTAAATCCATTTTGTCATGTATTAATGTATTAATGAGTTGTATTTTAACTCATATATACTATTTTCGATTTAGTCTTATGTCAATTTTTTTTTTTTAATATGGGCATATGGACCCAGATCGCTCATTATGCCATATTGGGCCTCGGAAGGGTCAAGTTTTTATGTATTGTATAAGTCGGGTTTGGGGCGAGACCCGTACCGAGCGAGTGATCTGATGCAGCCGAGAGAAGAACCTGGGGCGTCGCCGGCTATAGTTTGTAGATGTCCGCGACATTGGGCCGATCCGTATCACCACTTTGTCACGATGTCGGCGACATCGAGTTACGATGTTGTGGTGAGCGCAGAACTTGTGGTTATGGTTTCGGAGTGTGCGACATTGGAAGCCGATGTACGTGACACGGTCTCAGTGTCATAACATTAAAGAGTCAATGTAGCTACATTAAGTAGTCAATGTCACGACATTTAGTAGTCAATGTCGTGACATTGCATTGTTGCTGCCTTTTGTCACCTTTTATTGGGTTGTTTACTTAAGAGAGCCCTCCTTCACCTAAACGAACCCGGGACTTAAAAGTAAGGGAGTTGTTGAATCAACAAACTCCATTACATCAGAGATTTTGTCCAATTTGTTAAATTGAGGATCCTGGTAAGTGGCACATAGTAGTGTGGTGTCGAGTTGCACTATGTCCACAGGTTTTCCGCGGGTTGATGTAGATCAACGGACCTGTGGATTTTTGGGGCGTCACAAAAATTACATGTAATGTGATCTTAACATGCATGTTTCCAAGTGGTCCAACTTTATTCTTTAGTGAGATCAAACCATATTAGTTCAGATTGTCAACAAACTAAAAAACTAAATTTCTACAGAACATAAAACCTCAAAATATTTATAACTAAAATATCTGGAAATATATCTATAACAAAATCATCTCAAATACAAACTCCCACTAAAACTTAATATCCTTGTACAATATGACACCCATATTAGCAGTATGCTAACGAAAGACCTTGGGTGGCAATCCTTTAGTAAGAGAATCAGCGATCATAGAGTTTGTCCCAATGTGCTCTATAGACAACTGGTCATTTTGAACTCTTTCTTTAACAATAAGAAACTTGATGTCAATGTGCTTTGACTTTGAAGAGCTTCTGTTGTTGTTAGAATATAACACTGCTAAGTTATTGTCACATTACAACTTTAATGGTCTTTCAATTCCTTTTACCACACGCAGCCTAATGACAAAGTTTCGCAGCCATATCCCATGATTGGATGCCTCATAGCAAGCTATAAACTCTGCTACCATAGTTGAGGAAGCTATAAGTTTTTGTTTGGCACTCCTCCAAGATATAACTCCTCCAGCTAGCATGAAAACATAACCTGATGTGGATCGTTTACTATCTTGACAACCAGCAAAATCGGAATCAGAATACTCAATGATCTCTAAACTATCTGATCTCCAATACGTGAGCATGAAATCTTTTGTTCTCTTTAAACCCCGCGCAATGACCAGTTTAGGTACTTTCCAATCTGGTCAACTCGGGGTTACTCATATATATGCACTTTGCGCTACCTCTTTATGAATCTGATATCTTATGCGTACATCGCCCTAGGCATACATAAGACTCCCCACGGCCGATGTGTAAGGAATCTTTTGCATTTCCTCAATTTCAAGATTATTTTTGGGGCACTGTGCGAGACTAAATTTGTCTCCTTTAGCTATGGGTGTATCTCCCGATGAACAATCTTCATGAAAAATATATTCAACACTTTTGATAAGCTTTTTGCTGTGCCTAAGAATACCTTGTAGGCGTCTTGTAGTGTTGCTATACCTAATATAAAGAGGCATTCCCAAGATCTTTCATCTCAAAATTCTTTGAGAGAAATTTCTTAGTTTCATGAAATAAGCCTATATTGCTTCTAGCTAGTAGAATATCACCGACATATAAAATCCAAAAGATAAATTTACTCCCACTGAACTTATGATATACATGATCCTCAACCAAATTTAGCTCAAAACCATTGGAGGTAATAACTTGATGAAACTTGTGATACAATTCACGAAAAGCCTCTTTGAGACAATAGATGGATTTCTTTAATTTACAAACCATTGACTTTGATCCCGGATACAAAATTTCAAGTTTGTACGCCTCATTTGTCTTCGTCAATGTTACCATTTGAAACAATGTCTTTACATCCATCGATGTAGCTCTGAAATTAAAATGAGCCATAAGTGTCATGATAGTCCACAAAGAGGTCTTTTGTGGCGGAATAAAGTTTCCTTCGATCCTATCTTCCTTTTGATTGAAACCCTTGGCAACTAGGCGAGCTTTACAACTTTTGACATTGCCATTTGAATCCCTCTTAGTTTTGAATATCCATTTACAACCAATAGGTTTCAATCCTTTAGGCAATTCAACAACATCCTAAACACCTTTGTCTTCCATGGATTTCATTTCATCCTTCATGGCGTCAATCCACTTATGAGAATTAGAACTTTGTAAAGCCGAAGATTAGTTAAGATCGTCTTACGCTAAAGTTTAAGTTTACATCAACCTCATGTTCTTGGAGAAATACTACATAATCATCTAGAATCGTACTTCTCCTTTCTCTTGTGGATCTTCTTAATGGCACTTCTTGAGATTTTTGAGTTTATACTATATGTTCTTGAGGAAGAACTTCATTGTCGTCTTGTGTGGAAGCATTATCTTGAACAATATCAGGTAAAATAACATGATCAATGTTGTCTTATGCTGGAAGAACTTCATTATTGTCTTGTACCATAACAACATCTTGAACAATGTTAGGTAAAACAACTTGAGAATTGTCCAGAGTAATATTAGGACAAAAAACAACATCGAGTGAGGGCAGTCTGATTGTTCTGCGTTTCTTCGCCCAACAGCCTTTCGTTATGTTATCTCCCCCTCCAAACTCAACATCCTTAAAGAATCTTGTATTTCCTATCTCAAAAAAGGATCTATTAGTGGGATTATAAAACTTAAAGTAAAGGCATTGTATAACAGCCAAGTAGAAGCTGGTATTCTTTCGTCCGATTTCTTTTCATTTGGCACATAAGGCCGTACTTTGGCTGAATGACCCCCAAACATGTAAAGTGTCCTAATGTTAAACTGCTTTCCAATCCACAACTCACTTAGGGGTTTTTAGCTACAACTACTTGGTACCTAATGGGAATGTACACTACGATCTTAAGTGCTTACTCCCCCAACAGCGGTTTAGGTAAGAAGAATGACAAATCATACTTCTCACCATATCTGAAGTGTTCGATTTAGATCTCTTTACCACCATTCATGCTGACTTTACCAGCATTTTGTATTCTTGGGATGATCCATTCTTTAGGAAGATAGCAAAAGGTCCTATACGTTGTTCTCCCGAGCCATCATATCTATCATAGTACTCACCACCACGGTTAAATTTGATGGCTTTAATCTTCTTGCCAAGTTGGAGTTCAACTTAAACTTTAAAAGATTTCAACACATCCAAAGCTTGAGACTTCTCATGAATCAAATATAGGTACCCATACCTTGAATAGTCATCTATGAGCATTGATAAATACCATTGACCATTCAGCTATGGGGAGATAGTCCGTAAATATTGGGTATGGATTAGTTTCTCTGACATTTTGTACATCTGTGGCACCTAATTTCCTTTTCTCTATTTGTTTCCCTTTAATGCACTCAATGCAAACTTGAAAATCTATCATACCAAGGAAATCAAGAGTTTCATGTTGGGCATGGTGCCCTAAAAGCATGTAATTTGTACTACTTTATGAAAATAATTTTCTATATTTGATTCTTTATACATGTGTTGTATAATTTAGTAAATATCATAAAATCCCAAGTTTATTAATGTAACTATAATCTTAGTATATAATAGTTATATATGAGATGATCAAGATTATAGATAATAAACTAAACTGTCCGTAGTAAATCAAAGTAGGGATCTTTGATCTATAATACTACTGGTACGGTCTAAGACATTAAGAGAGTACAATAATTTTGATATGGATTACTAATGCCGTGACATTAGTGGAGGTGCTTTATGTAATCACGATTACATAGAGACGGACCGGACATGGATTAAAGCTCTTTAAATAATATCTGCAATTACAATTAAGAGTTTTAAGCGTAATCATAGAAGATCATATGCAGATTGATCTCAATCCTGAGTAGCCATGGACTCCTGTCTATTTCAATAAGGCCTTTTGATTCATAGATTACGGTCTATCCTAAGATAGGCCCAATACTTATGTCTTAGAGGCCCATTGAGATAGTTGATTTAGAACATGTCAAACGAATGGAATCGAGCCCTTCTTGAGAGCCAGGATAATTGGTTCCCTTAAGTGTTAATTCTGGAACTGAACAGTTTGAGCACTCTAATTTATAACAGGTTTATAAATTAACTGTTCACTAGTGAATTAATGGAACTTAAGGATAAAGATATCACTAGAGGGCTAAAACGGTAATTTCACCTACCTCTAATTGATGGACCAATTTTGGAGGATTGAATTGCATGTAATGATCATATCAATGGACTGCTTAAGTATCACTACGCAAATTATTCTGTAATAACAAGAGTTCAGTTTAAGATTTTTAGTGGAATAATACTGGAACTAATAAATTAGATTATTTGATTAAAGATTTTAATTAATTATCAAATTTATTGGAGCTTGGAGATGCAGGTCTAGGTCGGGCCACCTACAGTAAAACAACTGTGCATGATTAAATTAACAAAGAAATCCCTTGTAGGGCATGATTTATAAAAGAAATTGTTTCATAGCAACTATGTAGTAGTATGGATAATTAAATGTTAATTAATTAATTAATTAATGAATAGTAATTACTATATGGATGGCTTGATTTAATTTGAGAAATTAATAACATTAATTAATTGTGAATTAATTAATTAATAGTAATTACTATATAGATGACTTGATTAATTTGAAATTAATCCTATTTATTTTGGTCACTTAATTTAGACATTTTAATTCCAATATTTAAATATGTCCTAAAGTCAATGGTTGAGATCAATTCAAGGCATATTATAAATAGAGGCAAAACCCTAGGCGTCAAGGAAATAAAATTAGAGAAAAAGGAAAAAGAGTTTCACTTTTTGCCTCATCCCAACCCTCTTGATCTCATGTATTTAGAATATCAAGAGTTCTAAAAACAAAACCTTTGTTAATATGTACACTACGTGCCCTAGTGAAGAGAGCGACTGGAAGATCATGGAAAATAGAAAAAAATAAATGAAAAGGATCTTGAGTTATCAACATTTACTTGCCGGAAAGTCTCCATACCATTTGATTAAGTAATTCTTCTTTATTGTTTGATGATTAGTATGCATGTACCATAGGATCATAAAAAAGTTTTTTATTAATTTTAAATTTCTTGGACAAAATCTTCCGTTACCAAACTTTTGAACTTTAAAACCTTCATTTGGTATCGCTTGGAGTCTATGTGTATATGCATATTAAATGTGTGGTGTCGGTTTGAAATAATGGCTTTTGGGCCAGGCCACGAGCCCAATGGTCGAGGCTCGAAGGGTTCGAGGAAGGGCCTGAGTACCGAGTCATGGGCCCCTTGATGACATCCCAGGAAATGGGGCTAAAGCAGGGGCCAAATTCACCCCTTGAAAATTTGTGATATAATCAGAAAGAATTTGTATTAAAGGAAAATACCCGATCATAATTAAAGTAGGATATTTCCTAGTGTACTTGTCCAATTATCAGCGTGTCAGTTAACGATAAGGAAGAAATCTCTCACTAATGGGAGGAATATTGACTCATCATCCCGACTAGGAAAATGATGTGATGACCCATTATTATAAATACTAGGCCTCTGTCGGTGAAGGTGCGCTCAAAACTTCATTCTGGCAGGTTATCTTCTCTTGTTGGAAATAATGGCTTGGAGCATCGGAGAGAGCTACGGGTGATCCCTTGATCCTTTTTGTTTCTTATTTTTTTGAAGAGGAACTGACGTCCTGCAAATTCAGTGCGCTCCAGCTGATTAGATTGAAGAAGCATCATGGAGTTTAGCGCGGAATGCACGGCAGGAGCAGCGATTTCGCTACAAATAAAGTTGATCTCTTAGTAAGCGTGGTATCGGCTTTCGAACCTGGCGGGAGCCACGCGATCCTCGAGGATCTGAACCGCGGTGGCGTGGACGGTAGGCCTCAGGAGGCCATATTTAGAAGCTATGGTCGACATAGGCGAGTAGGGCTCTGCAATATCCTTGACGGCGCTTCTTGAGAGTTGGAAGCTGACTCACCAGACAAAATACAAACGCCCCAGGGAGCGCGGCGGACAGAAAAGCCAAAGCCCTATTACGAGAAGAAGAACAACTTCGACCCTCATTGGGAAAACTGGATAGAGAAGGAGCCAGTCACGCTGGGCATGGTCTGATCCCAGAGGAGGAGAGGCATCGCGGGAACAGCAAAGGCGATCAGCCCGTCCTTTATCGGCGAGGAAACGGAGGAGCGTCGTGGGAGCGGAGGTTCGGGACGTCAGGCGAGGGGCTTCCGGCCCGCATAGAGGCGGTAGTAAAGGGGTTGGGCTCCGGTCTGTGGACGCTCACAGTGCAACCAAACCAAATCCCCGTTCCACCCAGTAGACGTGTTGCACCCTCTTTAGACAAAGTTCAGAATGTAATCTTGGATTGGGGAAATTAAGGCGGAGCGAAAGAAGACCCATTTTTCTGGCTACTAACTAAAAATTGGATGGAACTACGGATATCGGGACCCATGCGATGAAAGGCCTTCCAGCATCACCTTCAAGGGACCCGGCGGCTAGTTGGACTCAGTTGTCTTCCATCTCATCATTCACAGAACTTCCCATTGCATTCGTCTCCCACTTTATCAGAGCAAGGACGTACAAGAAGCCGAGTTATCACCTTTTGACCATAAAGCAGAGCTCTCAGGAAAGCCTGAGGTCATATGTTAAGAGGTTTAACACGGAGTCTCACGAAGAGTAGATATTCAGGTGAAGTTCAAATTCTGCGCTTTCATTGTAGGGTTGGGGGTGCAGTCGAAAGACCTAATGTTCTCTATCTCAAAGAACCTCGGCAAGCATGCGTGAGGTCCTCGCCAAAGCAGTATATGATGGTGGAAGGCCTCTGTCAATGAAGCTCTTACACTCGAGGAAAGACGAGGGCGACAATGGGAGCGAAGCCCGGGAGCGGGGCGGAACAAGGACAAATCCTGGGAGGAACTGAGAGAAAATGGAGGCGGTCCCAGAAAGACGAGGGGAACGTCAAGATCGCTGGGACCACCTCGGCTGAGGCTGCGACGATATTCATCTCGTGATACACCCCCCTTGACGGCCTCGGTGTCGGGTCTGCGAGTGCGACATGAAGGTTTGAGATGGCCATCCCGGATGAAGTCGGACCAGCTAAAAGGCGATGCAAATCACGCAGGTTCCACGAGGGGTCATGGACGAAACGAATGGCTATCGACTAAAGAAAGGAAGTGTGAATGCGGTCAGAGCGTGGGCATCTCAGCGGATTCGTGGCCTCGAAAGGGCGGGAACAAGTCCGACCACCACCACGCTGTCGATGACCCCAGGTTCAGCATCAGCCGCCTTTAGGAAATCCATGCTTGATCTACGGAGGGGTTTGTAGAGGAGGTGGAGAGTTGACTGGTCAGGGAAGACCCACTTCGCGCGGCATCAAATCGAGAGGGGAAACCTTAGAAGTATAAGCCGTATCGAACTTCCTCATTTGAATAATCTGTAACCTTTTTGGGCTTCCGACACTGGAAGGCTGCGGCAGCTATGTTACCTTGTGATAAAAGCCATGGAAACCCGATAAAACAATGAGATTCCTTGTTTACAAGCGGAAGCTCGTAGGCATCATCTTTGTGGCTTCAGCGAAAATGGGAATTGGAAGGAGAAGCTAGATCCAGTCAGCCTTTGCCTAAGTGGGTTCTCAAGAGAATCTGCGCTGGTCAGTGGGTTAATTACTCACTTTGGGAGACCGCGCCGAACTCTGACAACAATGAGATTTCTCGCCGTAGATGCCCGTCGACTACAACATGTTCTTAGGTAGGCCCTCTCGTGCCATAGGGGTTGTTCCCTCCGTTTATCACATGGTTATCAAATTTCCAAATGCAAATGGAGTAGTAATGGTCAGGAAACCGGTATAAGCTAGGAGATGTTACTCGGCATCGGTAAAAACGAAACACGGTCGGCTGACATACATGGATGAGCTTGACATGCGAGACAAAATTAAGCACCGACCTGCATGAAAGTGACACAGCTGCGACGGCGGCCAGCACTGACACCTCGTCTAATAGGGTCTAAATAGTGGAAGGCATCGAAGCCCTCGTAGTTTTAAGCGAACATGGAAATTCACAAACGGAAGACATCGTGTGATCGACCTTGAGTAGTGATTACCGAAATTTGGATATCGATCCTCCTTTTAGTAGGTCATGTGTGCAAGAGAAGGAGTTTTGCCAGCGGAAAAGGCTGAGCCGTAATTAATGAAAGAGGTCAAACTTAGCTCCTCGAGCAAAATGATGTCGGAAGTGGAATACGAAATGGTTGGCTAACGTTGTTCAGTCGAAAAGCGAATGTAATTCTTTGCTTTGCATCGATTGTGGAACATCAGCGGGGCCTACCCAGTGATTTCTCACCTCTGATTGATCTCATAGTGGGCCTTCACGTAGATCATGAACTCCTCGAAGCTTCATGGACCTTCTCTGTTCTGAAACGGTCGATGGACCCCAATGACCAATGAGAAGACCTCATTTTCATTGGTCGGGAACCTCTGTTATCGAGTAATGCCCGCTGAAATTTGAAGAACCACAGGAGCCACCTACTAAAGGTTGGTGAACAAGATGTTCTAGAAACAAATTGGAGCATCTATGGAAGTGTATATAGATGACATGTTGGTAAAGGCTCGGTAAAGCCTAGCTCCACATAACCCGTTTAAGTAGGCGTTTCAGTCTGAAAAAGCTACAATATGAGTTAAACCCGACCCAATCGGCTTTGGTCTCGTAAAAGTTCTTGGGTTTTATAGTCCTTGACCAGGAATAGAGGCAAACTAGGATAAGATGAGTGGGTGCTTGATATGCGCCTCCTTGAAGACATTAAAGACATTCAGCAGCTGCTTGGGGAGGCCATTTGGTAAACCGTGTCCCTGGGCCCGGCAGCAAATGTCAACCTTTCACTGAGGTTACGAAAAAGCCTTCGGGGATGCACCTTGTCGGAGGCGTCACGGCACTGTGAAACCACTACTGGGGCTCTCCCAGTTCCTAGTAAGCCCTTTCGAGGAGGCTTCCCTCCTCTACACAGCCGTTTCGGACTTCTTAACTTGTACTACCACAATTCGGAGAATGGAGACAGAGTACAACAGCCAGGTCTACTTAATGCGAGGAGCTGCGAGAGGAGTAGAGGAGAGGTATCAAAAAATGGAGAAGTTGATCCTCGCGTTGGTAACTCCATCTAGAAAACTCGACCTTAGCACTAAACTCTATCTAGCCAGTTCCAATAAGATATTCTATAAACAAATCTTTGCATAAACCAAAAACCTCGAGAAGGCTAATAAAATAGGCTATAAATTTGATGAGTTAGACGCGAGTGAGCCAGGAAGCGAGTAAATCGAGCTGGATCTGGACCTCGCTCATAAATTTACCCGTGCGCATTCTGACGACCCGGTGACACCCAGCCTCCCCATCCGGAGATTATCTGAATGACCTTGTTCTTGAGGAGCGGTGCGGTCTGATCTACTTCGGATGGGATAGATGTGGAATCCCTTCCCTCAGGGTTGGCTTCAAACCTCCCAATAACGAGTAAGTATGAGGTATCATCATTGGTTTCGTCTGTCATCATGACTGGATCTTGGGAGGTAGCGTGACTCCCAGTTGCAGCGGATGAATAATTACTGAGGCCCGGAGGAGAAGATGATCCTGTATCTCGAGAGGTGCCGAAAATTGCTTAGAAAATTCGTGCAGTACAGGTCAGGAATTCAGGCGATGCCTTAGCAAGCGGCAGCGACTGCGGGAAGACACAGACTAGGCGTGCTGTTGGGCACCTCCTGAGACCCTCCCGGTGGGCTCGAAACCGATGGAGAAGTATCCTATGATGTCTGACAGAAATTTGGATAGACCCATTCCCAGGATTGCCCAGTGGGCAGTGCATTCTTGAAGCCTTGGAGGCTGAGTATCCAGCTCGGAGAGGCGAAGTTGCTGCACAGATTCCCAGTTCACGGGGACCTTTTATAAATGAGGCTTCTATCGCCCATTCTTACAGTGCGTAGGGAAGAGGAAGGCCTTGACTCGTACCGGGGAGGTACGAGGGCATATTGGCAGCCACATCGGGCTCGGACCTTAGCGAGGAAAACCTTGGGCGGGGTACTCTTGGCCCTAATGCTCAGGCCTTGGCTGACCAGTTAGAAAAATTATAAAGCTTATCGAAGCGTACGAGATCTCTGCGTCTATCATCCCCAGCAGCAGGCCGGTCTGAGCCCTAGCCTTTTCAACAATGGGGCTGGTACCTATGCGAGGGCCAGTCAATTATCATTGTGGTAGTGGTTATTTTTGCAAATGAAGTGTGAGGCCCTTCAACAATCCACGAGAGAACAAAGGTCTGTGACACCGTTTGAAGACTGCATAATATGTAGATTCGGAGGTCAAGGGTCCCTGCGTGCATAAATGCGCTTGCGGGGAAGCAGTTCAGCGATCTGGATTCGAGTTTAATGCTTGGAGCTCGAATCAAGAACTACTCTCATCCCGGCTCATCCAGGTCTAAATGGGCAGAAAGTAGAGTCCTTTATGGGACTCTAAGTGGCCATTAAAAACGAGTGGAAGATCTAAAGAGGAAAATGGGTAGAATTACCTCCCAATTATTATAGGCATACACAAAACTACGCGTAAGTCGACGAAAACTCGGAAACCCGTTCACCTGACCTTTAGCGCAGAAATGATAGATCCGTAGAAATTGATTAAAATCACGAGGATTGAACTAGAATACATCGAACCTGGCGAGAGGTCCTTCGCTGAACACAGGATCTCCTAAGAAAAAAACATGAAAACGAGTCACGAAGCATATGGAGAACTATCCTGCTAGAAGATGAGATAACCATGACCCAGGTCAAGCCCGGGATTCTGAGTTAAGGCGACCTGGTTCTAAGAAACTTCTGACAGGAAGGACCGGGTGTCACAGGCTTGGACCTAATGATGGGGAAAACGGAAGAAGGAAAAGCCTTGCCCCACTCTGTGGAGCATTGTGAACACCTCAAACTGATTCCTACTAATAAGGCCTGGGCCTTGCTTGCATGCTAAAAGTCCCAGTCTTGATTTCGAATAACACTCACATAGGTCGATTTTCATTTTGCTTAATATTATGGTAGACGAGCAATCGATTATAATGATAAAGTGTCGGGAGGCTCGGCTCGAAAGTGCAGGTGCGAGAAACCATGATTCACAAAAGATTATTCTTTACTGAGGACCTCTGATTAATAAAAAATTGCATTCAAAGAGTGGTTCCTAATATCTAGAGACAAGCGGCCTGGCTTGAGTTCTCTGCCTCACCTCCAAAATAAACCGGGAAAAGAAGAGAAAGAGAGAGAAAGGGCTCGATTGGCAAAGCTACGAAAGAAGTCACATAACACAATCACGAAATTTCATTCTGTTGAGGTTACAATCACCTCAGTACAAAATCTTTCTTTGCATCTCGAGTCACGGTTAGCCCAGCAGATTCTTCACATCGTGACACCGGTCAAGGCAAAAACCACAAGGAAGAGAAAGAAGAGGAGGGGAAAGAAAGAAGAAGGAGAAGAAATAAAGAAGAAGGAAAGGAAAACGGAACATAAAGTTTTCCAGCTGCCTTTACATAAAGATCAGATTCCTAACTAGTTCCTCAATGAAGCTGTGGGAACAGCACAACTCCATGAGAGGGAACTAAGGAAAACACAACTCCTATAGTGGTAGACTCGCGCCTGGCATCGGCACGGCAGGCCGCCGATCACGGGACGGACCCGTGAGTGATGGCCAGCCACGATCCATCATCGTAGACTCAGGCTGCGCGAAGAAGGACGAGTTTGGAAGCATAGTCCTACCCGCGGAAGGGACCTGTATCAGGAAGCCGGGGCGGCAGGAAGCGCGTGTCAGTCCCGATTCTCGTAAATCTCATTAAGCCCTTGTGGCGCTTTTCCCGAGGAAGGAAGGCGAAAGGGTCTTGGAACCCGGAGCCCGACAACTCATTTTGAACATAAGCGCAGAAAGGGTCTTGGAACCCGGGGAGCCCAACAGCTCGATTTCAAAGCATAGCCTTTCGAAAGGATCTTGGAGCCACTAGAGTTTCAAGGCTCGTTCTGAATATGAGGTCTTGGAGCCCTGAGGCCCGGTAACTCGACCCCGATGGCTCGGTTTTTGAGAGGCGCCTTCTCAAAAGTCTTGGGCCCCGGGCCCAATGGCTCGGTTTTGAGCATAGAAAGGGTCTTGGAGCCACAGGCCCGATAGCTCGGTTTTTAGGCCTGCTTGCTTAGAAAGGTCTTAGAGCCAGGCCAAATAGCTTCAGTTTTCATAGCATAGAAAGGTCTTGGAGCCACATTGTGTGTGACCGACCTTCGATTTTAGAGCATAAGCGCTTTCGAAGAAAGATCTTAGGCCGAAGCCAATAACTTCAGTTTTAGAGCACAAAGGGTCTTGGAGCCGAAGCCCGATGCTTCGATTTGAGAGCATAGAAAGGGTCTTGGGGCCTTGAGCTATGACTCAAATTTTGAGGAGAGCATAAAGGGTGCTGGGCCGAGCCCTGGCCAGCCTGGCGATGCTCAGTTTTAGAGCATAGCGCTCAGAGAAAGGGTCTTGGAGCCGAGGCGCTCGATGGCTCGATTTTGAGGGCATAGAAAGGGTCTTAGAGTACGGAGCCCGATGCTTCAGTTTTAGAAACTAGAAAGTGTCTTGGAGCCGAGCCCGATGCTTCCGGTTTTGAGCATAGAAAGGGTCTTGGAGCCCAAGCCCGGCAACTACGGGTTTCGAACATAGCCCCTTTCGAAAGGCCCAGTAGCCACGGAGCCATGGCTCGAGCCCAGTAGCTCGATTTTAGAACCTGTTGCTCATAGTGGGTTATGTGGCGGGGGAGCCACAGCGATTCAATCCACAAGGCTTCGCTACGAGGAGTGTGGCAGGGACGGGGCGGAAACGAGCATAGGAGCCAAATGGCTCGGTTTAAGGGACTAGGCAGCTCAGACAAAACAAAAACCAAGCAGCTCAAATTGGCAAGACAATAAAAAGAGCGATAAAATTAATCAAGCAATCTTTGTATATCATGAAAGTCGTGTTGAAGCGATGCAAAATCCTGACGCAGCCGGATCTGGCGAGGTTCAAAGTACAAAGCTTAGACGCCCGGAAGAGCGAGCCCAGCGGGCGGGCAGGGAACCATCCTCAAGATCCCGAGATCATTGGTAGGGAGCTGACCAGAGGGAATTTAGCTTTATGGCAGCCGTATCGGCACTTCTTCTGGGCGAATCCTTGACCTCCTCGTGAAAGGCTGGATATTTGAAATCTAGGCTAGGAAAGCTTGGAAGCCACTTGTTGGAAGGCCCGACCACCGGAGGCCCGGTAGGTACCGGCCTCACATACCTCTCTGAGCTCAGCTATCGCCTCAGTAACCAGAGCCTCTTGCCTCTGAGTCCGCAGAGCTAGATCTCCTCGTCGGCGTTCCGCGAGTTACTGCCTCGAAGCCTGCTTAGGCGAGCTGCTCCCGATGCCGCTATCTTGTAGCCCGCAGTCACGATGGTAGAAAGCGTGAGTGCTAAAAATGTACTCTTTGCTGTTATTGTAAGTGCGATGGGTAATCGGAAATATCAATTGTACCTGAAATGGTTGATCCACCCAGGGAGAATTGCGTTGACTATTGAGTTTAGCCTTTGAATATTATCTGGACATAAGCTTTGAGTGACAAATTAACTATGTAAATTAAACTATAAACTAATTTATCTTAGTAATTCGCATCTTTGTGGATACTAGGGTTACATCTCCCTGCCGCCGATGGATTCCTACCTAGAAGAAATTACTATTGATCTATTCACGACTTATTATTGGGTGAGTGGTCCTCTGGGGAATGCCTCTCTCTAGGAGTGTCGCTATCTCTCTGCTTCAGGGTTAAAGTGTATCTACACCCACCCGATAAAGCGCTTAAATGTCTAACCTTAATACATGCACCCTCGAAATCCGGGATATCTACACGTATGCCCAAGATTAACCGAGATCGCTCTATTCGAGATCCACAGGCATCCTCATCTCTCGATCTCGGATACCCAGCAAAATCATTCCAATGTTGGCCAGACATCACATGTATATAATTCATAGATATAGAGCAGATACTAACAAGTCATGAATAACTGAATAAGATAGAATCAAAATCTTAATTCATCTGATCGTGACGCTGGTTCAACAAAACGCTGAATGTGATCATAACGTATTGGACTTAGTTATATACATAATCAATCTATAAAACATCATGATCTTTTAGGGAAGAAGAAAATACAAAAGCAGCTTGTCTTACTCCCTTTGTCCGTTCCTGGCACATACGCTTTGCGTTGCCTGATCTTACGTTTTTGAAGTGCTCTCGAATCACGGTCCTTTTTGCTTTTAATGATGGTGAGGCGAAATGCTGTAGCGTCGCTGTATTAAGGCCTGTCGCTGGCGTTCAACATTGCGGCGTTGAGGGCGTCGCGACGTTAGGTCGCGACGTTAACCCTTGTTGACTTCCCTCTTCGTTATTGACGTCGCGGCGTTCTGCCCGGCTCTGCTCTTCTTCTCTGCTCCAAAATGATCTCAAAATTGCCCGTTCCGGCGCCATTCACCTGAAATGCAAGAATCGGATAATAATTTATAAACATACGTATTTAACTATAAATTAGCTAAAACCAAAAAGGCGGTGCGGTATGGCATGAGTGTTTTAGGCACTATCACCCCGAACTTAGTTTCTTGCTTGTCCCGGCAAGCGATAACTCAGACACCTTCACTATGACTCTATTAACCTAACACAGTTACAGTATTCCTGCACTCTGATGAAAGGATCAAGCTGGCGACTCTGCATCTTTTAATGTTCCGAATTTGGGGGATGCACTGAAAGTGTAGACTTTCGAGAAAAAATTTGTTTGAGCACAGTGCACGAGTTGACAAGGCGCCTCGACCTAGAAGTATTCGATAGCCTTGCCCGAGGACCACATGTTAATTGGATAAGTAACCTCTCTAAACCTGCCTCACCCAGTTGACCCTAAACTTAGGTTCGCTCACCTAGTTAGGAGAATCTAACTCTTAGGAAAGGATAGAAACCTTTTAATTGCAAATCCTTCTTCTCACTACGCGCAAGAAAAAAACTAGTGCCCACATAGTTCATGCTAAGTGTTCATGTGAGGATTAGTTGGTGACTCCCGCTGGTTAGTTAAGGGCCATAGGGCATTCGGTTCCCCTCGAGAGGCGTCACCCCACCTCAACTAAACCTAAAGGGCCCTAGTAGAAACTTTAAATATGTCCTATGCAGAGCGTGTAAAGTCAATGGCTCCGGCAGGTGTTGTGAACGATAACACAGGCCCCCTGGTGTATGCAGGATTCCAGTTAGAAGATCTCTCTTATTATCATTCCCTGCTCGGTTTTCTACTCTTTTCCTTCCAAACTTTTGGATCCCTGAGCGATCTCACTTTTATTTAGGGTGTCCCATCACTTTGGTGTTTAGAGACTCCCGGGTTTGATGAACTTTAATAACGGGCTCGCTTTTTAGAGTATACCTTAGAAGTCATCGTATTGTGAGTGTGATAGGTTCCGTTGAGAAGCGGTTTCTTGAATATCCACGGAGGTGATTCACTTTTGCCTCCACTACCCTATTCATCTGAAATTCTCGAGCATCTAACACCTACCGTCATAAGTTTATCTTATGTTTGTACATGATGATTGTGGACTCGGTCGAAAAGAGATCCTTGGCTCTCCATGCTGTGACACGCACACACTACCTAAACACTCTCAAGCATGTTTGTACATAAACTAAACACATGACTCGACATACTAAAATAAACAAACATAAACTAACCTAAACTAAAGCAGGAATAAATAAAGCCTTCCCATTCTAGCCCATGCCTAGAACAAAAGCCGATCCCTTTTTACCCTGACGGATGTCAGTGTCCCAACTTGACTAAAGAACAAGAGAGGTGAGCGAAACTTCCACGGTCGGTCGTGTCACTACGGTGGTGGAGGTGGTGGCTAGTGGAGGCGAAGGCCGGGCCGAAATTTAGTCTGGAGAAGGTGATTTGGAGAATGAGTCGCTGGTTGTTGGGAATGATGCGTAACCTTCACGACGCGGAGGGCTCCATCTGGTGAGTGGAGGGCTGGTCACTCAGGGGTCTCTCCTCCGAGAGCGTCAGACGGTTAGTGAGCGAGCAAGGTCCCTCGAGATGTTTGGGATTTGGATGGGAGCATGTAGGGACCTTGAGTTGTAGGCTGATGGTGGGTAGTGGAAGGAATTGGCCAAGCGTCACCTGCCCGGATCGTTTGGGAAGCGAAGCGAGGCGTGCATGAGCTCATCCTCGTGTCTAGGGTTCATTGCGTCGTACATTGCCTCGGTTCGTAGTACCACCGGTTTTGTCACGGCGCCCGGTAAGTACCAAGCTTTAATGGGGCGTATCCACCTCCTTCATCCTCAAGGCACCACGGCTCGCTTGCGCCTGGGCGCGTATATGAAGAAGAATTTGGTTTCGACCCTCACGTCCGTGTGGAGGATGGCATCTCGATAGCACACTTGACATCGAAGGGTATGTCACGGATGAAGGCGTAGTTGACGGGGGCAAACTTAGGCGATCACTTCACACACGTTCGTCGTCGGAATGAGGCGCGGCGTGATGAAATGATGCCATACCTTAGGAATATATATAGCATCAATACCCTAGGGTACATAATAATTTTATTATATATTACAGGTATAAATTGAGCCAAACTTGTGTTTTTAGGAAAAATTGGTAAATTGACAAGTTATGAGAAATGATAAATTTAGTAGACAGGAAATTTTGGCACTAGAACAAAGACCAAAATTGTAAATACCATAAGGAGATAAAAATCATAAAGGGAGTAGAGATGGGTGGTAAATAAGTAGTTGATGTGCGATCTTAAGAGATGAGGACTAAATTTGCAATTAATGAAAAGATGATATTTTAAAGGAAGAAAAATAAAACCAAAATTTCATTTTGGTCCTGAGTTTGCCCTAGCGAGCAGAGTAGGAGGAGAAGGAGAGGGAGGCGAGAGGAGGGAAGAGAAGGAAGAAGAAGGAAGAGGAGAAGAAGATCGAGAGTATGGAATCCACTTATTTTTTGGGTTTTGATATGAATCCTAAGGTTTTTGGTATGGAGATTAGATGCTCCCTTTAGTGCAGGTTTTGTGTAAAGATCACACAAACCTTTGAATTATTGGGGTTATGAGAGTAAAACCCCAATTGGTGGAAATTAACCATGGAATCATCACATTTATGTGGTTTGATAAAGAATTGGTGGACCTTAGGTAGTGTTCTTGGATTTTCACCTAAGGTTTTGTGTTTTGAGGTTCCATAGCACCAATTTAAGTGTTGTGGAATTGTTTAGATGAATTCAAGTTGGTTTTTGAGGTATTATAGTTATAGAGTTGTATGGGTAATTCAGCATCAAAGTGGGAAAAATAACAAAATCTGGGCAATTTCGGAAGGTGTACCGATACATGAGCAATTAGTGTACCAGTGCGCTACATTCTGATTTTTCTACATTACCGACCCGGGTTTCGTATTTTGGTAGTAAACTTTGCTTCGTTTAACATCAGGTTGAGTGAATTAGTGGCTCTACAGTAAATAGACTTCAAGGAGAACCAAACTTAAAGAATAGAGGCATTGCCAAATTCTGATCCTAAGTGTCCTAAAATTAAAAGTGGGGCCATGTGCAAGCCAAATTCTAGTTCGACTTTGAACATAGAGTAGTCAGGGTTGTTTGGACGTAGCGAGTTCAGTGCTGCTCCGGTGGGTGATTCAGTTGAGATAGAACCCATAGCACCTTATATTTAAAAAGAGTACAATGACCTAGAGTCTGACATGAAGTTAGACCCCGGAAAATATGACAATACAAACTGTACGATTAATATTCGATGATTATTAGTTGGCATGAAAATGCCATAGCTTTGAATTAGGATAATCCGATTGAAATGATTCCAATTTATGGTGTGACTCTTAGAGGAATAAGAATGAGGCTAAGTCAAACGTACCATTACCTCGCTGCCTCCATAAAGTTTCGCTTTGCCTCGGCGATGTCGTTTAGTATGATTATTTGTAATCACTAAAAATTGAATGAATTATGTTTGACTAGGTCGTGTGAATGATCTTTGAAGCCCTAGGATTGTATCGAAAAAGCGGAATGATAATTCGTTTTTGTTCTATACTTGTTCTTTATTCTAGCTTGTTCACCACCAGCTCTTTGCTTCTTTTCCTTTCTTATCTCTTTAAATATGCATACATATCGATTCGAATGATTAATATTATTTGAAATGCTGACAATCATGTATACCATATAATTTGAGCTACAAGCGAATTCATTGCATAAAAGTAAATTGATTTGAAGCGTATTATTGAGGTGACCCGACATGGCCCGAGATTCCTGGCGGGTCGTCGCCAGAAGGTAGCCGTATTTGTCTAATGCGAAATCACATTGCTATTGGGCTGACAAGCGGGACGGGTTACGGTAGAATCACGTGTGATCTCGACTTCTATAGTCATATGTGAAACCAGGTATCTTCGAATGCGAAATCACGTTATCACGAGATTGACAAACGGAATGGGATTCACTGCTTCATCTGCCGTGAATGTGACCTTCCCATGATCGTATGTGGTAGCATAGTGTATAATGCGAGAAATCCGCATTGCCTGCAGACTGACCAGCAGGACGAGGATTCGACAAGCGGAATGCGGTTGTGAATGTCGACTTCTATAGTCATATGTGAAGGCGGTAATATAGAATGTGAAATCCTGCTTTAACTCTTGAATGACAAGCGGGACGGAGGTTCGACGGCCAGATGCATGCGTGGATGATGGATTCTATAAGCCGTATGTGAAATCCTAAGCCAGAAAAATGATGGAATTGAAAGGGTGTATTTGTATAAAGTATCTTTGCATTGCGATATTGGCATGAAGGCATTATTTTGATAAAAATGCATATTTATTTTTGGTGAAAATGGAATAGAGCGTATACGAACCACTAAAGCATGGTAGCGCGTATTGTTTGTATCAATGCTAGTCACGGTAAATCTGGCGCAAAGACTTAGGCCGAGATCGGGGGCTCAGTCATAGAGGAAGAATTCTGAATTATGCTCAGGTCATATGCAAATACTCCATTTCTTTTCGAACATTGACATTTTTGTAAAAGCAGTTTGAGCTGAATCGATTATTTCTTTTAAAATGCAATTTTGCTAAATGTAAGTGTTCAAGTCACTTTTGAATGTCTGAATGTTTATGGAAGCACTTTGAAAATGAAATCTTATGAAATTTGAGGAATATAAAATGAATAACATAAAGCGAATGTTTTGATAAGATAATTGAAAATGTCGAGTAAGCTAGGATAGGCTTGGATCATAGCCGGGTGATCGGGGTTCAGTGCGACACTTTTGAAAATAAAATTTTAATAAAACGATAACTAAAGGGATTTAATTAATTTACTTTGTAAGGCGTCCGGGTTCCGGATTCGGATGCTTCCGCTGGTGAGGGCCGAGTCAGAATTTGCTAAATAGGCGAATGCGGCGGCAAATTGCCGCGGCGTGCCTTGATGAGCTTCAACTCAGCGTTGCAGCGTTCGGGCTCAGCGTCGGAGCGTTCAGGGGCGGGTATGCGGCGTCGGGCGTTAAGATCCTAGCGTTGCGGCGTTGAAGGAGCTATTAATCCAGCGTCGGCGGCGTTCTAGAGTGTAATTGCTAGCGTCGGCGGCGTTCACAGGGGCTTAGTTTTTCATAGTTGACGATGTCGCGGCGTTGAGAGCCCGATCTTTCGCGACGTGAAGGATTTAGTGCAATTTATGACCCTTTTACTTAGTGGTTCTGAGCGGATCCTCCACATTAATTCTGTTTAGGACCACGAAAATAAGGCAACCCAAAGAAAATCCGGTTCTTGGAAAGGAACTGGCCAAAATTAAACTGTGGAAAAATTTTTCGTAAAGCGGACGCGCCGAGGCTTTCGTTATTAACAGGCCAGCGGCGACTCGTCTGTTAACCGGGGCGACGCTGATTTATGGCGCCTGGTTGTAATGGTGGAATGGTATGTTCACGGAACTTGCTACCCAATCTGGCTTCAACGTTAGGTGTTAACTTTGAATGTTCTTTCTCTGGATGCATAAGCTGCCTTCAGCTGTGGAAAAACTTGGAGTCATTGAATGGTCCGACCATCTTGACTTTAATTTTAGGGAAAGAGTTTAGTCGAAGTGCAAGAGGACTTGTTGTGTCCTTCGAACTATACTGGCAATATGTTTTTATCGTGCGGGCTTTACGTCTTTCTTTATCTTTTGAGCATTCTCATAAGCCGTTCGGGTCGTCGATTCAAATTTGTAGCATCCAGAACTTCTCTCCGGTAATATCTTTGTGCATGTTATTTTGTCGAGTTGCCCGATGGGCTCGATGCTCGATTCCAGAAGCATGCTTTTCCATAAACGATTCGAAATGGCGACATACCCAATGGTGTTTTAAATGATGTTCTATATGCCCAGAGTGCATCCTCAATCTTTTTCGACCAGTCCTTCCTGGAGCTGTTGACTGTTTTCTCCAGAATGGACTTGATTTCTCGATTCGATACCTCTGCTTGTCCATTTTTCTATGGGTGGTATGCGAGGGATGTGCGATGTCGCACTCCATACTTGTGCAAAACTTTGTCAATCATTTTATTGCGAAGTGGAATGCAGATTATCTGTGTCCCGATTAACCGAGTGTCAGGCCGTGAGAATATGTGGCTCTGTGGGCCACTACCCTAGCATCATTAGTGCAGGTCGATGTTAATGACCCACTTAGAGACATAATCTTTGCCCGTGAATGTGCAGTTATTAAAGAAGGAAATGGACCGTGAAATCCATCCCCATAAATCAAGCATTTCTACTTCCATAAGTGCTATTGCATAGGCGGTTCGTCACTTTCTAGAAATGCTCCATTCGTGGCATTTTGTCGCGAAGTGGATCTGGTGATGAGCATCCTTGAATAAGCTAGGCGGTAGAAGCCTAATTGGAAGTACCTTAGTTTATTTGTTCTCTATTGGCCAAAATGCTGTGGTAGGGTGTATGCGGTGGTTGAAATCACATTTCATTTCATCTTTGGGCACATCTTGATCACTTGATCGGCCTAATGCACATGCTAGAGATGCAGGTTCCCTCCAGTAGTAGAGAGTGTTTCCAGTGTATGAAGAACCTCTTTTTTTGTTGATAGCTATACGGAGGGATCACCTTGGCCACCAAATAATTCATGTCGTGAGCCACGGAACCGCCCTTTGTCTTGATAGCTAAGCACTCATCGAAATCGCCGTTCACATGGACCTCACAGTTGCCCCTTCTAACCGTGATAGATGATCTGTAACTAGGTTCTCCGTTCCTTTCTTGTCTAATCTCTAAATCGAATTCTTGCAGCAAGAGAACCCACCGGATTAGTCTGGGTTTGGCGTCCTTTTTAGTCATCAAGTATTTTATGGAATGGTTAATGTGGACAACTACCTTGTTGCCAGTCAAATAAGGCCTAAATTTGTCAAGGCAAAGACAATGGCCAATAGTTCTTTTTCGGTGGTGGCATAGTTCAAGTGGGCATCATTCCAAGGTTCGGCTAGCATAGTAAAATCACTTGGATATTCTTTCGTTTTACTAGCTGCTCAATCGCGCAGTCACTTCGTCACCCGTTAACTCAGATGAAGGAGCGATACGGTGCTACTCTGATAGGGTAGATGTCACTCCCGGGTCCCTAGGGCTGACCAGTCAGGATGGGACCGATTCAGGGACGAACCATATCTTGGGACTCTTTACCTAAAATTTTTTTTTTTTTAAAGTCGATAAGTACCTGTGGGTACATGGCCCGTACTTATAACGAGAATCCAAATATCATATACATATTAAAGAGCTACCAGGAATTGGTGTCCATCAAAATCTAGACACATATAAATGGGTCCCATTTAAGTCTAACTATACTTTCATTTACCGTCGAACACGGAACACATGTAGTGACCTGATGTGTTGGCTCGGTGGCATGCGGATGTTCTTGATATCTTCTCTCTTGTACCTACACGGATTAAAGCCGTGCTAGCTTTGCCATGGAAACGACTATACGAGAAACATATCTGAGGATACTTGATACTTGGTATCGAATATTCGAGGCATTTTATAATGAACTTATACAATTGCCCAGGCTTATCTGGACTTATGCTTATTGAGACTTATACTTATCGCATTACGATCTTATACTTACTGGGGAATTACACTTATAGCGGACTTATCCTTATTTGGATCTTATACTCATAGCACTTATTCTTATCGAAACATACTTATAGCAATCGGATCTTATACTTATAAACGGACTTATTCTTATTCGGATCTGTCTTATTGGATCTCCCAAGGACATATACTTGAACTACGTGATAGTCATATCTCTAAAGTAGGATACATATTTATACTTATGTTTGTATCGGATACTTATTAGGTCTCCCCGAATGGCATACGTATCGAGACTTATGCGATACTTGTCTCGGACTTATACTTGTTCGATCTCCGCAGGAGTTCTGAGGAGACCTATGCTTATACGGAGGTACTTAATCGAGATATTAGGTATTTATGTCTATCTCGGATCTCCGGTAGGGTTTAGGAACTTATACTTATTCTCTGGAGTTTACGCTTGTTTTGGAGGTACCCGGAGGTATCCACGGAAATTCACGGAGCATTATCTCTGGTTTTGAGCTCAATCTTATACGAGGTACTAGTGAGTACTACTTGATCGATTTATGCCTTTCTACGATACCAACTTGTGTTGGTATCATATCCCAACAATACTGAGTTAAAGTATACTATACTCGCTTCACGAATTGCACATCGATATTCTGGTTTAACATTTATAAGATATCTTTGAGATACGTATAATTTTCAGAAAGTGTCGGATATGAATTACCATGGTACCAGAACAATCATATACGGGGTACGTGATATATCAGGACTTATTCGGATGGAGTACGTAGGTACCACGGAACTTGTCGGATAAGGTACGTGGGTACCCACGGAGACAATTACATGCAGTGATACATTCAGATCTTTACTCTTATTCATTATTCATTGTTTTATCATATGTCTGTCGACTACCTGGGCCAAATCCTGCAGAAATAAGTAGAATATGATATAATAAGTACCGAGAAGGTAATCACGAGCAGGGTATCGTAAGCACCCAGCGAAGTCTTGGAGCACTAACGCCTTGACGTGCTGCCCATGCAGCCCGAAGTGTCGTAGCACCGGCGAGTCTGAACCGTCGGGACGTGCACAACTCCGCCTTGACGAGTGTCGTAACACCGGGTAGAGTGCGGGCACCGACGAAACATGGCTAACCACGTAGCGGGGAGTAGCCATTAGCACGACATGAGTGCGGAGCACGATTAAGGCGTGCTGCTCCGCGCGGGGTGTCGTAGCACGGCGTCAGGCCCCCCGATCAAAACGTGGCTAACCACGCGGCGAAGTCTTAGTAGCACCCAGCGAAGTGCGAGAAGCACCCAGCGAAGTCTTGGAACGCAGCCGGGGCGTCAGCTCATTCATTCTTGGTCCTAGGTATTACCAGATTGTCATATGTCTTTCAAAACTTATAACCTTTCTTAATCACATTCTATGATCGCGACATTTTATCTTTCATATTCATATTCAAGTTCATATTTAAGTTCTTTTTGTGTTCATATCACATTTCAGTTTCTCTCTATTCATATGGCATTTCAGATACTTATATAGAATCTTGATGTATTCACACATTGTTTAGTATTCTTGTCCCTCAATGTATCTACTTTTCTTATAAATTGGAATCATTCAATTGAATCATACGAACTAAAGTTATGGCATTTTCATGCCAAACTAGTCGATTTACGGACTACACACTAGGAATAGTCTGAATTTCTTATTTTCAGGAGGCTTAACTTCATACCTGACCTGGTTCTTTATATTCCTTTTAAGCTTCAGTGCTGGGGTTTATTTCCAACTAGAATCACTCAAATCGGAGCACCAAAACTCCTGTGGTCATCCCAACAGTCGAACTACTCTGATCCGTCACGATGCAGAATTGACGCACATGGCCCCACTTTGAGTGAAATTTTGGGCCCTTAGAGTCATAATTTGACGATTCCTATTTCTTATGTTTGATTCTCCTTGAATCTATTTTGAGTGGCCACTTGAATCCCATACTCAAATCGGATAAAATGAGTAAAGTTATGGCTAAAATACAAAAAATTAATTCAGCGGAAAACCGACGGGGTGTGCTTGATGCAGTCTAACATGTCAGGTACACGTTATTAAAATGACGAACCAAAGTGTCTGCTATACGAGGGTTTAGGGTGTACTAGTACATGTCACCAAAAATTTCCCAGAATGTGTGTTTTTCACCCATTTTTCCATATTTTGATACCCAATCAACTATACACTTCAAACACACATCAAAACCATTTCAAATTCACCTTGGAATCTCTTTTCTATTCAATTCATCTTTCAATTACATATCTTTCTTCAAAATTCTTTCATGAATTCATCAAAAGATCATTCCAACAAAGTTATGACCCATACAAACCAAGCACCAAAGATTTGTTGGGGTTGTTCTAAACCACCAACTCAATTTCTTAATTTCTAACCATGAATCAGAGCAACGAAGGGAGGATTCATATATCTTGTTCCTTGAGGTTTTACCAGCCTTAATTTGAGAAATCTAAGGTTAGGATGCAATTCTATCAAAACCCTAGATTTAGAAAGAGACAAGATATTAACCATACAAAAACCTTAAAATTCCATGTGATCCATACAAAATCCTTACACTCAAATAGTTCACACCCTTTTTGCACTTTACAGTCTATCTTCCTCTTCTTCTCTTCTTCTTCTTCTTCTCCCTCTTCTCTTCTCTTCTCCTTCTCCCATCCGTTTTTTTTAGCTCTCCCAAAATGGAGACCAATTTTGGTCTTTAATCCCATGTTTGCTAAGGCCATGTTTGGCCCTCCAAAAACCCATTTTTGGGTTTATTTGCTTTATTTTCTTTTGGCCTCAATCTTAAAATTTACACCGATTCCTATTATTTATACTTTGGCCTCATTCTTATCAAAATTCTGACTTTTATTCCTTTTAAATGACCATCTTATTCTTCACAGTCTTTTACCAATTAAAGATTCTAGTTTTCATGTTTACTTCTGCTCACAGAAATGACCAAGATAACTTCTAAACTACCTATTTCATAAGCTATTTGAAGTGTTTTTGGTCTCCCTATTAATACCCAATTTATACTTTGCGAAAATGCTACTTTTAATAAATCAAACTCGAATAATTGTCCTTGGACGTTAAATTAGACAACGGATTTGCAATATGAAAAGTCTTTGATGAAGCATCATAAAGTCTGGCTGACAAAAAGCTTCTTATCCCTTTTACGAGGATGAGGTGGAGGTAATTTCTCAATTGCTTCAATCTTTGCTCATCTACCTCTATTTCTCATGATCATTACGTTGATATCTTTTATAGATGGCCTTCTAGGATTCAGGATACAGGATTACAGGTTCTGCGAAGTGCACTTTTTAGCTTCATTTGAATGTTTATGGCTTGTGAAAAATGTCGAAATTTTCAATTTTATTTTTCAGCACACTGAGGGAATATGGCCATCATCTGATGTTGGAATGTGCCGGCGCATTGCCGCAGCCGGCATCACTGAATGCGAATGTACCATAGGGACATGTGAATGTTGTCTTCTCCACGATCTTGAGGCTTCTGCTTAATCCCGATTGTAATAGGAATATCCATCTAAATGATAAAGTATTCGTGTCAGACTAATTGATCGACATACGATCGAGAAGCGTGATAGGAAATGATCTTTTCGAGTAGCCTTGTCGATTTAGATAATCGATACAAATTCTCAACCCAGAGTGACTATTCCCTGGAAAGCTGATAATGTGTTATTCAGTTCTTTGTAAGTTGTTCCTCCTTTAGGTACTGCCCGTCTTGGACTTTTACCCATGCCTTTGTCGGAAATAGGATAAATAACCCCGGTATCTAGCCACTTTAATACCTCCTTGCGGACTACCTCTTTCATAGTTGGATTCAATCTCCTGTGCTTCCCTTTTGAAGGCTTATGACCATCTTCGACAAAGTCAGTCTGCTCTACATAGAAGGCGAATCCCTTTTAATCGGCTAGAGACCATCAGGCGCATTTTGTGATCTCTAAGTACCCTCGATAACTTATCTTCCTCCCATTTACATCGGGGGCCTTTGAAATGATCCTTTGGTAAAGGTGGAGCGGAGTCCAAGAGATAAACATACCTTCAAATGGATGAGTAATGGCTTTGTTCCCTCTTAGGTGGTTTTTCAATAGATGCCTTCAGTGTTTTAGTATTTTCACTGGATATTCAGTATTTCCTTCTATTGGATTGAAGGAATCATCCATTTTACACATACTCCTCTGCCTCTTCGCCCGATTCACGAGATCACTGCGTACTAGGCTAGCCTCGAAGGATCGAGTGAGACCCTTTATTTGGAGCACTATAGCCTCTAGGTCTCTGTCATGAAGCATGATCCTCTGCCAGGATGTCTCACGACCGAACACGTTGAAGTTGACTTCATTCTCCTGCGCTCGATTTTAATCTCCTCTAAGCGTCGATCATTTATACGCGGTTGCAAGAAATGGTCTACCCAAGATTATGGGTATTTCTTTATCTTCTTCCATATCTAATATAATGAAATTTGCTGGGAAGATGAACTTGTCGACCTTAGCTCTGAACATCTTACCTATCATAGGATGCTTCAGGACACATCGCTGTTTGGAGTGTATTTGTAGTTGTGACTTCTCCTAACCCTGACATTAAATATGGATAGGGGCATGAAGTTAATGGCGTGAATCACCATAAGCGTTTCAGATGGTGCGAGGGATAGTGGCTTTGCACGGGTCTTTTAGCTTTTACGGTAGCTTCCTCTGAAGGATGGCACTACATTCCTCAGTTAGGTTAACTGTTTCGAAATCTGCTAGTCTTCTCTTCTGAGACAAGATGTCCTTCATAAATTTGACATAACTTGGCAGTGACCCTGGAAACATCAACAAGCGGAATGTTGATGTGCGAGTTTTCTTGAATACTTCCATAAACTTGGTGAAATGCTTATCGACTTATGCTTCTTTGGAGGCCATTTGGGGATACGAATTAGAGTATGAGTTGGACAATCCTTTGCTTCGATTTCTTCTCACATCTTGTTTCTCTTGGGGTTGTTCCCTCTCACGTATTATCATTACATTAGTACGGATGACTTTCTCGATTTCTACCTCCTACATCCTTTGGGGTTGCCCTGTATCGCCGGTCTTTACCACTTCTCGGCCTTAATTTGCTTTTACATGTTTCATTCCCCTCTGCATTCGGGGTTCACTTCTAAATTTGCTTGGTAAGGAACTCGGTTGCCTTTCTGTCAATAGATTGGCCATTTGGCCCATCTGCACCTCTAAATTTCTCAACTGTGCTGCTTGATTGTTCAATGGGTGGCTTGGTGTTGCATATTCGCCTTTGTCTCATTCATAAAGGAGGTATGCGAGGTGAGCATTTGCGCAAGGGCTTGTTCCAAGTCCACCTTTTTCTCGGGAGGGTTACTCGGGATGGTGGCATGTTGTTTCTGATTGTTCTCCATCCATAACCCTAGTATTCGACTATTAAGTCTCGCCGCATGGCCTTGATTTTGGTGCGATAGTTGTTGCCCCATCTTGACCACATTCTTGTGGCTGGGCTCAGGTCAAACCTCGCCCCATCTGGGCTGCTCTCTTTGTTTGAGTTAATCATTGGCGTGCATTGCTATTGTGCTATCCTCCCACCAGGAATTCACCCACGACTCCCATGGGTTAGTCTGTATCGTCGATGCAACTATTGTCTAGTCAGTTGTTTAGTAAAATTTGTGCGACATGAGTAACTAAGATTCTTTGGAACCTGGATTATCTATATCTTTGCCTATGGCTTGTATTTTGGTGTAGTCTTATCTCTGAGCCAACTGATTAGTATTAGTAGCCGACATCTTCAAGATTTCATATGCTAGGTCATTGGTCTTCTTCATTGCTTCCCCTCTGGGGCATCAATCACTATTCTAGTCGCATTCCTCAGACCATTATAGAAAGTATGGACCAGCATCCATCTGGTCAGTCTGTGATGTGGGCAATTCCTTAACAGTTCGTGAAATCTATCCCATGCCCACATGGGTTCTCTCCTACAGTTGTCGAAGTATTGATCTTACTTGATTGTCGCCCGATTTTTGCGAGTGGGAAGAACTTGGTCGAGGAACTTACGCTAAGTCATTCCATGAGTAATGGAATGCGGTAGTTAACTTGTCAGCGATAACGAAATATCACTGGCGTGAGTGGGGAACAATCCTGACCTCAGTGCATCTTCAATGACTCCATTGTACTTGATTGTATCGCGAACTTAGGAAGTTGGTCAAATGCATGTCGGATTCTCATTGGGCAATCGGGTGGAGACGGGATGTTGCAGGAAGCATACGCCAGGTTCTTGACTTCAACTCGAAGTTGTTTTTTACTGAATAGGTGGTTTTTTCGGATGGTCGTGAGCGATTGTAGGCGGTAGAGTGACTCTTAGCGGCATGAATGGATCATACGGTGCCATCGCGGCTGGGTACATGATTCATCGTTATTCCATTCACGGTCCCTTTGTGGCTCGTTTGCTCCTTAGCCCGAATGCGGTGCTCTTCATTATTCTGCATGATTGCTAGATTTTTGTTCTGTGCTGTTCTCAGTTCTTGGCGTAATCGGTGTAAGGTTCTTTCAGGCTATTTCGGGATCAGCGGATGTGGAGTCGACCCTGACCCGGAAATGCCGCATGCACTCACTGTAACCTTGACTGCAATCACACACGAAACAGAAAGACCAAATTACCAGCACTTGTAAAAAAATAAAAACAAAAATTCCAGAGTAATATCTAATTGCCTTATTGTCAATATCAACACTAAACTTCTCCCGAATGACGGC
This sequence comes from Tetrastigma voinierianum, assembly GCA_016808115.1. NCBI lineage: Eukaryota > Viridiplantae > Streptophyta > Magnoliopsida > Vitales > Vitaceae > Tetrastigma > Tetrastigma voinierianum. The sequence goes on along the minus strand of JAEQBH010000275.1, from coordinate 387,958 downwards.
GCGAAAACTGATAAGCCCAGCATGATGTAAGGCTCATATCCCTTTGTATGTGCGCAGTGTCACACCGTCGTATATCGAAATGTCTGATGTACCTAAATGCGGAAATCAATCCACGGGAGAAGTGCATTGACCTATTTTGGGTTAGCCTTTGAATATTATGCAGGCGTAAGCTTTTGAGTGATAAATTAACTAATGTGAATTAAAGTAAACTAATTTATCTTATCTAAATTCTTTGTGCTATAATACTCAGTTACTAGGGTTTGTCTCCCCGCCACTTAGTGGATTCCTACATGAAAGAAATTCTAATAGTTATTCCGACTTATTGATAGTGGGGTGATCGTGCCTCGAGATACCCTCTCTCGAGTGTATCAGCCTATCTCGCTCGCCGAGGGTTGAGTGTATCTACTGCCCTGCCCGATGTAAGCATTGTGTTCTGCAGCCCACCATACCCTCGAATGGATCTATGTCAGAACAACCAAAGTCGCTCTGACCAGATCCACTAGGCGTCCTCATCTCTCGATCTCGGATACCCAGCAAAATCATGCCAATGTTGGCCAGACATCACATGTATATAATTCATAGATATAGAGCAGATACTAACAAGTCATGAATGACTGAATAAGATAGAATCAAAATCTTAATCCATGCAATCGTGACAGGGTTCAACAAAACCCCATATGTGAATCTAGAACATATGGACTTGTGGTCATGCATAATCACAATCCCATAAAAACATCGTGGAGTCTGAGGAAGAAAATCACAAAGCAATTATCTTCTCCACAATCAGTTGCAATTCTTTGCTTATTTGCTACTTTTCTATAAGCTAAAACCTCAATTAACATAATTACAAAAAGACGCCTTACACTTCTCTTGCATGCTTATTTACTTTGGATAATTTTGCTTGATAAAAATAGTTTTCTCTTAATTTATACATGATTTAAAAATAAGGAATTGAGTCTATGACACGCAAGTACCACCAGGTCATACAAGTAGTAAAATACGAATGTAAGTCGAAATTATCATTCCCACACGAGATTGATACTTGAATTCTGAATCAGCTACTTATTACTAAAATTTCACTCTTATTTGGACTCAGAAACTCGTAATGAAGGTTTTATCTATGATACAAATTAAAATCCCTATACTATTGAATATATTCAGAACCTGCTTCAAAAATGGCAGATAAAAATAAAGCTGTCTATAAAAGAATGGATTGAATCGGTTTCTGTGAAGCAGAAAAACCATCGATGAATCTGATGACAGTCAGTTCCGACCGCCAAATCCATTGCTCTGTTTTATATGGATCGATTTTGTCGAATTTCCCGATTATTGGGGTGGATTTCTCCATATTCAGCGATTAGATATCCTTGCTTCTCGAAAGACGAATCAACATTACTTGTATTCCAAATTTTCTTAGAGATCACAGGTGTTTTCTTTCGATACTTCACACCCATTTCACGTTGTGTGAGAACTTTTGCTTTACCTTCTAAGGATTTTATGAAATTTCTACTACTCAATCGATTATTTCGACCTTCGGATACATGGGTACATCCGCTTTCCCATGATTAGATCTAAGCCCGACGCCAAGAGTTGGAACACACAGTAGATTAAGGTGAACTCTACGATGATTTATGTTATTAAATACACCCTCTAAACCCCGATTATGAGCGAATGGGATTTATCATAATGAACTCTGAGCTGACGGTTAGGTCAATGGTAAGTCGACATACCCGGAGAAAGAATGCTCTCGGCTCGGGAATCTCGGAGTCTGCATTGTCACGCGGGCATCTGGATATCGGAGTAAAGATACATTCCCTCGGCGGTACTAGAATACTTCTTGTGGGAACTTATCCATTAAAAGCGACGCAATTAAATAAAAATCGAACCTAAATTAATTCTCAGTAAATTGTCACGAAAAACGTAATTAAATGTAAAATCCGTCCAGTAATTTGCGTTCTACGATTCTTGCATTCTTGAATCGAAATGGAGCACTTAGATCCTTCAACTCCACCTATAATTTACAAGCTTGCATGAGAAGAAATGAGTGATTTTGCCCACAGGAATTTCTGTAAATTTTGAGACGATAATATGAAAGAAATAACATAACTAAAAATCTAGGCTCTGCCTCTATCTGCAGGTTCATGATTCTGTAGCAGAAAAATTCAAACTAAAAATAAAAAAAATAATTTCTAAAATGTACCTTTAGGTTCTCTTCTTTCCTTTCTTTGGGTAGTGAACTGCTTACTCTTCTAAAGCTATCTATTTATACCGTAAAAGAATCTCAGCTCTAATCCCTAAAATGCTCCAGTGGAAATCCAAAGAAAAGCCCAACCATTCGTCCCATGCCACGACCAAGTCGATGTCGCGACATGGACTGTCTTGCTTGTCATGATCAATCATACCTCCTCTTTGTTGCGTCCGCCATTTTGGTAAACAACTTTTACCAGCGGTCGCGATGACATCGTGCAGCGGTCGCAACTTCACGGCTCAATGTTCCTTCAAAGTGTCATGTCGCGACTTCGCCATCGTCGACATCATCAGCCCTTTCTCCCGTTTCACTTCCGAAAGGCGACGTCGCTTTTTGGTTACACCACGCTGTTTGTAGTTGATGACTTCCATGTCATGGACTCGATTCCTCATCGTACCAGTTGGTGGTCCTCTGTCTTCATATCTTCAATTTTATGTCGTGGATAATGCCGATGATGTCGCGACCCTTGCCTTCCCATTCCTTTTCTTCGCCTTGCAACCTCTGCTCTACGCTGCAACTAATTTCCTTCTTCCCACTTATTTTCCAGGTCGCGACCTCGCCTGCTGCTCATGACACCAATTTCTTCGTCGCCCAAGTCACCAAATTAGTGGTCTTGCATAATTATTTCATCCCTTGACGTAAAGGTCAGTTCGCCTGTAAGTGCTTCATTTGCTACTGTGTCAAACCTCCTTTCAAATTTATCTTGGTTGCACTTGAATCTTATGGTTTTTATGTCGAACATAGTAGTGATGTCGCGACATGAAATGGAACCTTGTATTTAAAAAACCGCTTGCAACCTCTTTCTTTGCAAAGACCTCTCGCGCTTCATAGACGGGATTCTGTCACGACCTTAGTGCGTCGCGATTAATTATTCATATCTTGCGTCGCACATCAAAGTGATGTCGGTTACGAATTTCGCCATTTGATTGCTCTCGAATTTCACCACGCTTTTGTCGCAACCCTTTTCTTTCAAGTCACGAATTTCACTGCCTGCTTTCGCTTCAAAGTTCGTTCTTACGCCAGACCCTAATGGCCGGCAACTCGAAAGCACTCCTGCCGCTGACTTAAATTTCCAAAGGTGACCTCAATTCTCGTCGCAGCCGCATTTCTTCTCGATTTGCTAAAATTTGAGCTTCGTTGTATTTCTTTTCCCGCAAAATGAAATTCTTGAGTCAATTTTCCAATTTTCTTTAAACAAATCAACATTTATCTCATAATAAACTTTAAAAATGGATTAAAAATCTAATGAGTTTTTAGACCTAATGTGCTCCCCAACTTAGCAAATTTTGCTTGTCCCCAAGCAAAGAAAGGAAAGAAATTGTTTTGTCCTCAAACAAATAAGCTTAGAAAATCTTTAAGGACATTTTATGATTCATACTACGCTCTTCTCATTCCACCTTCTGATCTGGAATTAAGAGAGATGCTCAACATCATTTTAAATTCAGTTTTGATTCAAGAATAAGATTTATGGTATACTTATCACAAAAATTCTGATAAACTAATGTATTTAAACGCTTTATTCAACAAGTCTTGTTCTCTGTGTGTGTGTGTCTTCAACTCTTTTCATCTTCATGTCGATTTAGTTATCCTTCTCCCCGAGTTTTCTTAGATCGCTTGTCAAAGTCCTATAGCTTGCTTTTCATGTTGATCTCCACTAATGTAGGTAAATCCAACCTTCAAAATCACGAGGTCTTCTGTGCTTGTAATGTTAGGTTTAGGTAATCGGGTAGATAATGAAAAATTTAAGTTGTAAATCACCCAGCCCACCTTTTCTCTATACTGTAGCCTTCAACTTTCACCCTTTTTCTCTTTGTTCTGCCGATTCTCTTCAATCTTGGCCTGATTCATCTTCATGTTGAAATTCCTTTAGGGAATTCAATTTCCATATGTACTCTATTCAGCGCTCCTTTGTTTCGAACTCCTTGCTTTTGTTTTTCTAGAATCAGGAACAGTGCAATGTTTTGGTCTCTTAAGCTCTATTACTCTTAGAGAATTTGGCTACAACTCACACTAATTGGCATTAGGGTACTAGGTGTTAAAACACCCCTTACGAGCTTAATTGGTTCAAGGGAAATAGGCCACAAGACAAAACCCTATTCCTTATTTCACCAGCTTCCGCTTCTTACTTTTCACCTCCTTCATCAAAAATTTGGAAATATTTTTCCCCAAACTTGTTTCTTCCTTTATAGTAAACTTTTTTCCTCGAACTAGAAAACGGATAATATGGAAGCCCTTGCCGTGTTTATTTGAAGAAGTGAATTCGCTTTCAGCCACGCTTTATCAAGAAATAGTTTATTTGGCCCCAAATCATGAACTAGGAGAATACGCTACATATCGAGGGTAGCTTTAAAGTCTAATCCGCCAAGGATGGCCTCTATCATTTCGTCGCTGTTTTCACTCTAAGATTTCGCCAAATCAATAATCAAACAAGTTCTGTGGATCATGGACTCTCAATCCCGGAATTTAAGATGTTCCTAATTCGCCAAAGCTTCATAAGTTTTGTCACCAAGGTAATATTTCTTCAAGATCAGATTTATTTAATGCCTCTTACATTATTTCATCCAAGTGTTTTGTCTCCATCAAGAATAACCAATTTTCCACTCGCAAACTAAACTGGTTAAACAATGTGCAATACCCTCTAATTTCCAAGTTATTGTTCTAATGCCCGATTATTCATAAATTTCGTTTCGAGTTAACACATAATTATTTATTTGATTTTTAAAGAAGAAAATTTCATTATTTAAACAAAATTCGTATAGCATAAACAATCAATTTGTAAGTCAACAGAATTTTGTATTCAAATATCAAAATTTCGATATTGCATAATCGCTTTCTTTACAATGAATAAGATCAGAATCTAAATCTGAAAATTTCTCTATTTCTTAATCAAAATCTAGATCTTCCCGAAGGCTGCAGCCTCGCTTCAAAATTTGGTTCACTGCACTGGTTCCTCTTAAGAGTGATTCGTCGCTAACAAGGTCGTTCAACAAATCGAGCTTCCCTAGTCGATGGGTTCTAATTAACCCTTCTTCCTATTCCCTTCCTGTATCAACCACTCTCTTGATTACACAAATGCTTTATGGAATAAGGAATGGAATTGGTTTGTTTTCTCGACTCCATTCATTCCATAAACTCTGTGTTCACAAATTTCTTGAAGCTCTTCTTTCTCTCATTCTCCCTTTCTCTTCATTCTCTTTGTTTGTTTTTCCTCATATCCCATCCTTTTATAGTGATTTTCTTCTCTTTGGGAAGAACAAGGCCATTATTCTTCTTTAAATTTTCGATGAACAGAATTGAATGAGGTTTCTCTAATTCGCTTTTGATATTTCCAACCCGAGGTTTTGGGGCATTTGGTGAGAATATTGATCGTTTTCGAATTCTATTAAATTTCCTTATTATTCTCCCTCAAAACTCCAGCATACTAAACCAATTGCTCAATCAAGACATTGATTTTGTTTCGCATTAATAACTATTTATTTCAAAGAATCTGAATGAATGATGCAGAACTGAAAGGTTTGGGGTGAATTGCAGTCTAATGGAATTTGAGGTGGAACAGACGTTGGGTTTAATGTCATGACAACGCTATGGGAGTCACGACATTAACTATTGGGCCTCTAAATTAATGATTTTCAATGAATTTTATTTTTTTTACTGCTGGACGCCCAAAATGAGAGGTTTTAACCTTCTTTATTTGACTTCAAGACTATTCTGGTCACGACTTCAAAATTTTTGCCGTGGACTAAATGCGGTCACGACAGGAAAATGAAGCTGCAATATAAAAATGTTCTTCCTCCTTTATTTCAATGTGACTTCGCCATTATTTTGACTTTCTTTTCCGCTTTTATTTTTCACATCCAAAGAATTCTTGGTTGCAACTTTTGAATTAATGTTGCACTAAACATAAACACTAAATTCACAAAAAGAATTTTCAATTTATTCAATTCCAATCAAACAACTACAACTCACTCATCTTCATCATGCACAAAATCAACAACTTCACTATGCATCACATTCAAAACTTAAGCACCAAAACAGATAAAATTCCCCCAAACTTTCAATCATGCCAGTACTAAAGAAAACTTTAAAATCAAATCAAGTGGAATATAACGCCCCTTTTTCGTCTCTTCTTATGCTTATCAAGTTTGATTGCAGATGCACTTTCGCACAATCTTCATCATTCCGTAAAACTAAAAAAAAAAATTCTTTACCTACTCTTCAATCATAATGAATAAAATCAAATTTAAGCTATTAGAAATTAAACACAAAAAAATTTGTAAACTATAACAAGAAAAACAAAAATTTAAAATCAAACCTGTGGATCGCTTCCACAAAGATGCTCAATTTTTAGTCTTTACCGACTCACGCCATTGTTCTGCTTTTCAATTTCCTTTGTTCGTAAAGAAGGGTTACTCTTCTAATTGCTTTCTCCCAAGATAGTGCTTTAATTCGAATTAACTTTGAACTCATGATCACTGGTTCTAAGTGTCACGCCTAAATCGTGTGTTTGATACTAACAGAAATGGTCCACTCCATTTGGACTTCAGCTTTCCTGGAAAGAGTCTTAGTCTGGAGTTGAATAACAAGACCTGATCTCCTGCCTTGAATTCCCTCCTCAAAATTCGTTGATCATGCCATTTTTTTGTTTTATCCTTGTAAATTCTGGCACTATCATAGGCTTCCTAGTTACCTCAACTCTTCCAATCTATTTAACTGGAGTAGCCTCTTCCTAATACTTTTAAAATCAAAATTAAGCTTCGATGGCCCATCTACATAAATTATATTCTTAGCTCAAGAGTGTAGGTGACAAGGTTTTCCAAAGACAAGCCTGTATTGTGGACATTCCAACGGAGTTTTAAAGGCGCCTGTATGCCCGTAGTATCATCAAGCTTCAAAGACCAATCTCTTCGCTAGAACTTATACTCTTTTCCAGACTTTTTGTTTCCGTTGGAAATTTCGCAACTTTTGCCCATTGCTGAGGACAGATAAGCCAAGCTCATAATGTGTTTGACACCATATCCGCTCATGAGCTCACAAACACCTTATTTGCAAAATGGCTCTCCATCACTAATTATAGTTCTCGGGTGTTCCAAATCACGAGAATATTTCTTTGTAAAAATCCCATTAACCATATTGGCATCATTCTTGACAAGCTGCTGCCCCTACCCATTTTGATACATAACTACGCCTAGAAGTATGTATATATTTCCAAATGAACTGAAAAGGCCCCATAAATCCATTCCCATACATCAAACAATTGCACCACTGTGGATAACTTACGTGGGCATCTCATGCCTTTTGGCCGATATTTCCCATTCTTTGCATTGATCACTTAACTTCACCCATCTCAAACAGTCCTTAAAAATAGTAGGCAAATCTCGACCGAAGAATTCAGGGCTGTTTTATCTCCTCTCGCAGAATGTCCTCCATATGGTGATGCATGATATTCTTGTAAAATCTTGCTTTGCTCACCTTCTGCTACACATCTCCTTATAATCATATCGCTCCCTTTTTAAACAATAATGGTCATCCTGCATGTAGTACCTACTGCCACCCTTAGCTTCTTTCTGGTAACCGAATTATATATATTAATTCCGCAAGCTAAAAAGTTCACAATATCAAAATACCAGTGGGTGATTGAGTGACAAATTAAATAACCGGCCATCCGGAAAATTTTCTACTATTTCTCTTCTTTCTTCTTGTACGTTGGTTTCACTTGACAAGTGGATCACTATCACATTATCACTACCCTTCTGGGTTTTTATTTCTAAATCAAATTCGTAATAGTACTCCACTGGACAATCTGCTTTGCTTCTTTCTTTGCCATTAGATATTTAATTTGCTTACGATCGTTGTGTATAACAACATGGGACCCTAAAATGTACACCTAAATTCTTCACATGCAAATACTATCGCCAAAGATCTCCTTTTCGTAGTGTAGTAATTTTCTCAGGTTTCATTAAAGGTTTTGCTAGTATAGTATATGGCGTGAACACTTTTTCATCTTTTCTGTCCCCATCGACTCCATTGCAAAATCACTTGGCATCTACATGATTTCAAATTCTGTTCGATCTGGTTTTGCCTTGCATGATGGGAGCTTCAACTAGTCTGGATTTGATTTCTTCAAATGCTTTCTGGCAGGATTCATCAAATAGAACTTAGTATCTTTTTCCAGCAATATGCATAGTGGTCTAGCAATTTTTGAGAAATCTCTGATAAATCTTCTATAAAATCCAGCATGTCCTAAGGAAACTTGATTCCTTGTGACTGCCAGTGGTGGCATTAGATTTCTTATAATTGAGACTTTTGCTTAGTCTACCTCAAGTCCTCGCTGCGAGAAATCATGCCTTTGAGACAATTCCTTACCTTAACCATAAAATGGCATTTTCCCAATTCGAGCTAGATTCTTGTCTTTGCCTTTAAATCTTTGTCACGGATTTATGCGAGCCTTTGTTGAAACTGGATCCATACACTATAAATCATCCATGAAGATCTCGATAACTAATACCTTAGATCCAGAAAATATAGACATCATGCATCTTTGGAAGGTACCGGGGGCATTACACAAACCAAATGGAATTCTCCTAAAGCAAAAGTACCAAATGGGCATGTAAAAGTGGTTTTCTCTGATCTTCGGGTCGCGATAGCAATTTGGTTATATCGGTATCCATCGAACAAAAATGAGGTGTCACCTTAACCTATCGACATCGATCAATGAAAGAGCGGGAAAATGATCATTTACGGTTGCGATATTCAATTTTACGTAATTGATACACACCCTCCATCACGATAATCGGATTCTTGTAGGAATCAGTTCATTCTTTCATTTCGATCCACGGTGAATCCACCTTTCTTGGGAACCACGTGGTGGGCTTACCCGAAACTATCTGATATAGGATATATGAAACACGCATTTAACCATTTCGGAACTTCTTTTAGACAACTTCTTTCATCCTTTGGGTTCGTATCGCTGATGCTTTCAAATAGAAGTTTTGCATTATCCTCGATATTTTGTGCATGCAAATGGAGAAGTGATATCGAGATCCTCGATTGACCAAGCAATTGCTTCGTATATTTTCTCATAATTACCGACTTTGTTCTTGACTTTAGTCGATACGGTGATATGATAACTGGTTTTCTCTTTTCTGGTTCTAAAAACTCATATTTTAAATGGCTGGGCAATTCTTTCAATGTCAGCCCTTCTGCACTAGTTTCTTGCTCATGAGTTTGCTATTTCTGGCTGCTTACTTCATCTTAGTTTTTCATTTATACTCGAGGCTTGTTTCCTTGTTAGAGAAACAAATTTGAAGAAGCGATGCTTCTAATCAAGACTCTCGAATCACGAAAATTCATCTCAATTTCATTGATAGAGTGTTAAAGGATACAATCAGAATTCAATTCATCATTGAGAAGACCATTGTTTCTGACAGCCATACAACTGTCTTCCTCTACATTAGGATGTTCCAGACTCCTTTTAATATTAAAATGCACTGCTTCATTTCCAACCACGAGTGTCGATTGCAACTACGCGTATGTCTATCAGCGGCTCAGTTGCTAAGAAAGGTCTTCCCGACTAACGAAGGAACTTGTGTATATTCACTCCATCTGCATGATAGCAAAATCCACTGGAAGATGAATTCCCTGACCTTAGCAATTACATGCTTCAAAGATACTTATACGGTTGTGCCATGAATCTCGACCATGCAATGTAATTGTTGTTGGGGTGGATTCCCCCAATTAAGTCTCTGTACAGGCGATGAGGCATCAAATTTATACTTATCGAGAATCACATAAAGCTTTCTTGAATTCATATTTCCCTATAGAGCAGGGGAATGGGTAGGCTGCGAAAGTCGCCGTCTTTCTTGGGAGCTTTTCTTTGGATAATGTACGTGGCGGTCAGGTCTTTATACCCTCCTCAGCTATCTTTCTTTTCTTGCTCGGTATTTCCTTCAGAAATTTTGCATAAAGAGGCATTTGGCTAATCACCTCTACAAATGGGATATTTATTTCTATTTTCTTGAAAATATCCAAGAATTTAGAAAACTGTTCTTCTCTTCTTGACTTCTGAAGTCTCTGTGGAAATGCTGAAGGTGTATAGAGCAGTACTCCTTTTCTTTAACACGGTCATTACTTTCTTTCGGCTGTTCAATCTGGTTGTTCTTCTCTCCTTCCTTTTCAGTCTCTTCTTTTTCTGCCTCAGTATCTTCTTTTCTTTATGTTCTTTTGTTGTTGCTCAAATCCTTCCCACTTCTTAATTGAATTGCCATGCAATCTTTTGGGTTATTCTGAGTATCACTAGGGAATGTACCCTTGCTCACGATTTGGCATGTTAGGGCCCGATTAACTCTACTTGTGTCTCCAAATTTTTTCGACGAGGCACTAGACAATACGAAGCATTTGGAGTATCGGACTTGAAAGCTTCAATCGATGGTTTATGTTCATGGGTGTAATAACCTCTTGTTGTCCCCCATGAACTGCAGCATTTGTTCTTCAAATGGTTGGGTCCTCCTCTGACCCTGATATTCATTTCTGCTTTCACCTTCTTGTTGTTATTGCTGGAACCTTGGTGGCTGCTGATATCCTTGTTGAGGACTCTGTCCATGCCTTGGGCCTTGTAATGCCCCTCCACCATATGAGAAATTCTCATGGTTCCTCAGTGATGGATTGTAGTGTGTAGGCAGGTTAGGATTTGGCTTGAAATGATAACTTCTTGGCTCGCTCACGTACTTAACCTCCTCAACACCATAAGAATCTTCTTCTGTTGGCACATCAGCACTTCTTCTCATAAGTTCTCTTTCCACTGCTCCTATTTCATGAGCAGTGTGCATCTTCCTCTCTTGTTTGTCCATCATGCATTATGGCATCGACTTTGCCTCCATGTTTGTCTCTTGCTCAGCTCCATGACCCCTTTTCCTCTGCTATTTCCTCTTGAAAACTCAGATGGAGCTTTCATATTGCATTTCCGAGTCTTCTATCGAGGATCTCTCGCCTCTTGGCGCACTACGTTTGAATGCTCTACAGCATGAGCATCGATAATACCCTTGGAATGTATCATTTAAGCATGATACTATGTCCATACGGGTCTTCGTCTATGCCATGCATCGGGCATCTCTTCAACAACCTTTGATCTTCCCCAAGCTACATATAGGCTCTCATCTTCCCTGTTGGAATACTATTATCTCTCTCTTCTTCTCTCTGAGTGAGAGTTGGAAAAGAATCTACTGATGGGCTTCTACGACTCTTCCCAGTATCGACCGAACCATATGGTAATGATTCATACCATGTGGCTGCTATATCTCTCAAAGAAAATGGGAAGATATGCAATTTTATCACCTCTGGCCTCACCCCATTCAGCTTTACTGTATTCTCCATCCTAAGAAATCTTCCCAAGTGCTCGTTTGGGTCTTGATTAGGATGACGATAAACTGATATTTGCTAGTATTGTAATCAAAATTTGGATTTAATTCAAAATTATTTGCATCGATTAAGGTACATCTGATTCTTGAATATTCTTCTGAATAATAGGCCTCGAGAGAAATCCTCCATTGTATCGATAATGGGAGGCCTTACATTTCTTGTCCTCTGTTCTTTGTCTGGTCATGTCTCTTATACATGTCGATCGTTTTACCTTCTTTTTGTCTTTCTCGAAGCTCTGAGTGTTTTCTCAATTCGATGTCTCTTGGAATCGGGTCATTTCCTGTCATTAAAGTTTCCTGAAATCAAAACACCTCAAATTAATAGGATTAGTCAAGCCAGAGCAATTATTTTCAATATGGCTTATTAAAGATTAGTGGCTAAATTGGCCTTTGCTTGCAAAACTATTTTTGTTCTTTTCTTAAAATGTCAGGTAGTATTTCCTTCTTTTGTCGAATATTGATCTATTTAATTCTTTCAATCCGACAGTATACCAGCAAAAACTTGTTTGCCTTTTTCTATATAGACTAAAACCCCTCAAATTAACATAATTCTGAGAGCCTTACTTCTCTTGCATACATGTTACTTTGGATAATTTCATAAATAAATAGTTTTCTCTTAATTGCTCATGATTTAAAAATAAGGGTCAAGTCTATAACACTGCAAGTGCACAGGTCATACAAATAGTAAAATCTGAATGTAAGTATAGGTATCATTCCCACAGAGATTGATAGCGAATTACAAATCAACTACCCCAACTACTAAAATTTCATACTATTTGGACTCAACTCATAATGAAGGTTTTATCTAAGCAGGACAAATTAAAAATCCCTATACTATTGAATATATTCAAATTAAGCTATTTGTCTATAAAAGAATGGATTGAATCAGTTTCCTGTGAGAAACGAAAAACCATCAATGAAATACAATGGAACAGTCAATTCCAGCACTAAAATCTATTGCTGTTTATGTATGGATGATTTTGTCAAGATTTAATTATTGGAATTGGATTTCTCCATAATCGATTAGATATCCTTGCTTTATCTCGAAGACAAAGATCTAACCCGCTACCGTATTCCAAATTTTCTTGCAGATCTAGGTGTTTCTTTCTCGATAGTTCACGCCCGTTTCTGTTGTGTGGGAACTTTTTGCTTTACCTTCTAAGGATTTTCGCAAAATTTCTACTGCTCAATCGGTGGCTCAACCTTCAGATCTATGGGTTCATCCCTTTCTCTTGATTAGATCTGAGCTAACACGGGGATTGGAACTTACCTGTAGATTAAGGTGAACTCTCTGATGATTTATGTTGTTAAATACACCTCCCGGCTTGATTATGGCTTGAATGGGATTTATCATAATGAACTCTCGAGCTCGTGGATACGTCCAATGGTAGTCGAACATGCCCATAAAGAATGCTCTCAACTCTCGGGAATCTCCGTATACGTAATCACGTGAGGGCATCCTGGATATCAGAGTAAGATACATTCCCTCAACTGGTACTAGGTACTACTATTGGGAACTTATCCATTAAAAACAACACCGATTAAGTGAAAACCGAACCCAAATTAATTCTCCGTAAATTGTGCAAGAAAGACTATAACTAAATGTAAATCAAATTCAGTAGAGCTGCGTTCTGATTACTGCATTGTGAATTAAGAAATGGAGCACCCGATCATACAACCACTATAATTGCAATAAGCGAGAAGAAATGAATTCCAGAAATTTGTCTAGATTTCATAAATTTTCAGGCAGTAATACTTAAGAAAAATAACATAACTAAAAATCCAGCTCTACTCGTCTCTGCATAGTTCGCATATTCAAAACCGAAAAATTAAACTAAAAATAAAAAAAATAAAATTCTACTCTAAAATATACCTTACTTCCAGGTTCCTCTTCTTTTCCCTTTCTTGAGTAGTGGTGAGCTACCTTTACTCTTCTAACGCTATCTATTTATACTGTGTAAAAGAATCTTGGCCGAATCCCCAAAATGCTCCAGGTGAAAATCCAAAGAAAAATGACTCACTGTCCTATGTCGCGACCTCAAGTTGATGTCGCGACATGGACATGTCTTGATTGCTCATGATCAATCGTGACCTCTTTCTTTTAAGTTGCAGCAGTTTGTCTTGCAGCGACTTTGATGGATCGTTGCGACATCGTGTGTAATTAAGCGACTTCATTTGCTCAATGTTCGCTTCAATGTTGATGTGTGACCTCGGTTACGTATCGTGACATCATTGACTTCCTTTGCTCCGGCCCACGGAGATGCGACGTGGAGTTTTTGGTTACGACCACTTTGCTGTTTGTATGATGACTTCATGTTGTGACTCTGATTCCTTTGGTCTCAATTGTGTTGGTGGTCTTCTTATCTTCATATCTTTCAATTTTATGTCGCGACATCATGATGATGTCGCAACCTCTTTTGCTTCCCATTCCTTTTCTTCAGTTTGCAACCTCAGTTCTACGTTGCAACTAATTTCCTTCTTCCCACTTATTTTCCAGGTCGCGACCTCAGTTGCATGTCGCGACATCAGGTGTTTCTTTCGACTTTTCTTCAAAGTCGCGACATCATTTACGATCCTTGAGCTTGTAAAGGTCGCAAGTTCAGTTCCTTGTAAAGTGCTTCTATTTGGCTACGAGTTCACGACCTCACTTTCAAATTCTATCTTTGGTTGCACTTTGAATATTCACATTTTTATGTCGCGACATAGTAGTGATAATCGCGACATGAAATGGAACCTTGTATTTAAAAACCAGTTGCAACCTCTTTCTTTTGCAAAGACCTCTCTTGTGGCTTCATAGACGGATTCTTGTCGCGACCTCAGAGTGGTGTCGCGACATCATTCATATCCTTTTGGTGTCGCGACATCAAAGTGATGTCGCGACATGAATTTCGTCATTTGATTGTTTCCTTTAGTCTCGACCACGTTTTCTTTATCGCAACCTCCTTTTTCAAGTCACGACTTCACTTGTTCAAGTTTTCAGTTTCTTAACTGACCTTGAATTTGTTGATGTCGTGACCTGGGATGGTAGCAGCGAGCATTCTGTCGACAAATTTCGATCGTGACCTCAATTCTACTATGTGATTTCTTCGATTTTGCTAAAATTTGAGTTCTATTTGTATTTTCTGCAAAATGAAATTTGAGTCAATTATCCACTTTTCTTGAACAAATCAACATTTATCTCATAATAAACTTCCGGAAAAATGGATTAAAATCTAATGGAGTTTTAGACTCATCAACGCTGCGCTTTGGTGCCCTCGTCCTTACATTTTTCGATGCCTCTCGAAATCTAATCCCTTTTGCTTTTAATGATGGTGAGGCAGAAATCGCGCTGACGTCGCGACGTTGAGTTGTCACGACGTTGGCCACTTGTTGACTTCCTCTTCTCGTTGACCCGACTTCGCAACGTTGGGACGTCGCGACGTTCCTACCAGCTTTCTACTCTTCTTCTCTCTGTTCCAAAATGATCTCAAAAATTTCCCGTTCCACCTGCTATTCACACAAAATGCAAGAATCAGATATCGGGCTATAAAAATACGTATTTAACTGTAAAATTAAGCTAAAACCATACGATAGACGCGGGTATGGCATGAGTGTTTTAGGCACTCATCATCACCCTTGATGGCCTGCAACTCCTCTCTAGCCAGCCGCAGCTCATCTTCAGCGACCTTCATGTCCTTCCGGGCCTTCTTTTCTTTATCCTCGGCCCACGCCCTTGCCACCGAAGCATGCTTCAGGTCAGACCTATGCTTCACGAGCTCCTCAGTCAAGTCCCTTATTTGGGCTCGCAGGCTAGGCCTCTCGGAGGTCAGGGAAACAACCTTAGCCTTATAAGACTTCGTCGCCCTGGCAGAGCCCTCGGTAAGGCTGACCCTCATTGCTAAGCCTTTCGCGTAAGTAGCCACCTGCCAAAAAATAAAAAGTCAACTAATATAACTAAAACTATAAAGAAAAAGATCGACAAAAAAACTTGGATGTACAGAAGCGGTTCCCTAAAGCATAAGAGCCAGAGCCTCCTCAACGGACAGGGCATCCACCTTCCTGAGGTCGAAGTCGCGAAGGATGGAGGAAGCATTGACAACGAGCTCAGTATGAGAAAGGAGGAGTCCTCACTCTGCGGCCTCAAGCGTCGCGATCCCGGAGTCACCTCATCAGGCATTGCGGGGGAGGAGGCGCGGCGCCCCGAGCGTAGGACTCGAACGAATAGGACGAACCTCCAGAGGGGGCTCGGCCGCCCTCCCGAAAGTCTCGACCCAGGCAGCGGACAAGGCGGAAGAGGCTCCCCTTGGCTAGATCTTACCTAGGCGAGGGGGCAACCCTCTGGCCCGAGGTCGAAGGCTCAGCCACGCTCCTCTTCTTCTTTACCCAGCACCTCCGGGCAGAGACTAAGCTCTCCGGTGCGGGCCTTGTGATAAGGGGCTCCGAAACAAAAGGAGAGGAGGACTTGGAGACAGGTGGCTTCATAACGGAAAGGGAGAAGATCTCAAGAAAGGAAATCAGGCCGTCGGTCGGGTATGCGAGATATCCAACTGATAGGCTTCGAAATAGGCACGCGAGCGCATGGTAACACCAGCTTCACCTCTTCGTCTTCTGGCCCGAGGCTGGGACGGACTCCTGAAGGCCACGCAGCCAAGGCAATGTTAGAACTACTTTATAGCCTCTGAAAACCAGGCCAAACCAAAGCGAAAGGGAGCTCACGTAGGTTCTCAGGAGTAGTCCAGACGCTCGAAACACCAAGTGTGTCCTCCAGGTCAAAGGGATTGTACTCCCAATGACGACCGCTAATAAAAAAATAACGCTCCTTCCAGTACTTGTGGGAGGACAGGAGATCTAAAATAATCAACTTGGCATTAGAACGCTTAGAGATATAAAGGAAGCCTTCAACAGATTCCTTCATGCTAAAGAAGTTTAAGAGCAGGGCTATGCTAGGAATACCCAGGTCGCGGTCCCTAAAAACAACTAACAGCCCCACCAGAATACCCTAGAAGTTGGGGGAAAGTTGATGAGCTTAAAAGTCATCTATTTTTAATCCATTTTTCTGTTTGATTTTCATCCGAAAAGGATTAATTAATATCACGAAATTATGAAGAAGCTGCTAATTTGTTATTAGCCGGGAGTGTGAAGAAAGAAGAAAAGCGTATAAAAATACGGCAATCAGGTGGAGTAAAAATACGAGAAAAATGGCGAAGTAGTAAGCGGTGGGTAACTAATGTTGCGATTTTAGGCTTGCATTGTCCGGTTATGCGGAGTCGCGACATCGAGGAAAATTCGAAGGAAACTTGATCGAATTCGCGGCAGGCATTACAATGTAAACGGCGAAGACTAACGAGAGACTTAAGAAATGATGTCACGACAACATCGTGATGTCGCGGCGAATCGATGTCGCGAAGGGATGGAGGTCGTGACGAAGAAGCACCTTGATCTTGTAGCGGAGTTTGAAAGATGAAAGCGATGTGATTTAAGAACATGGTAGCGACCGAGAGGGTAGCGTCGCGACACCAAAAGCAACCAATTTAAGCTGCAAGGTCATAATCTGATGTCGCGACAAGAGATCGAGGTCGCGACATGAGATTGCTTTCGATTGAAAAATTTGCAATTCCATAAAGTGATATCATGACGAAAGTTGATATGCATGACATGAAAACCATCGATTAAAGCACGAGAGACCTAAGGCGATATCGGCGACAGAGATCGATGTGACATAGAAAGACTCTGATTCCGCGATTCACGATGACTAAAGTTGATGTCGCGACAAAGAAGATCGATGTCGCGACATAAGTTTTCTGAGTTCGAGTGCATAGACTCAAGATGTCAGCGACAAAGAGATCGATATCGACACTAGAACGACAAATCAAGGCTGCGAGCCATAAAGTGATGTCGCGACAATAGATTGATGTCACGACATCAGAAATCATCGATAAAGGACTGCGAAGACGGGTGATGTCGACAAGAGATCGATGTCGCGACGCCGAGCAACGATTAAAACACAGTGCGACCATAGAGTGATATCGCGACAAAAGATTGATAACCGCGACATCCGAAACTCATCATTAAAGGTTCGAAGAATAAGGTTGATGTCGCGACATTTGATTCCTTGTCGCGACATAAGGTTCTTGCAAGAAAACAAAGGAATATTATGACTTCTATATTAAATCTTTGCAACAAATTGCCAAACTAAGCGATGTCGCGACAAGGGCTGAGAGTCATGACACGAGCGATGTATGGGCGGTCCATTGGGAAATCCATGAAGCGCATTGGAGTGGGACCAGCGAACCTATCATGCGAAATTTGTACCAACGAAGGCAATTTCTTGGCGACTTGAAAGAAGTGCGGGTTCTTTGAAGGCTCTGTATTTTTTATTTTTTTCTTTTCTTTTCTTTCTTTTCTTTTCTTACTTTTGTTTCGTTTTTCTTTCCATTTTATTTTAGATTAGATTAGTGAATTTCGTTCTAATTTGGATTTGAACGTTAGGCTGTAAAGATTGAAATTTGAATCGCGGATGTTTATTTCTTAAATTAATGCGGTTGTTTGAATTCAGGTAAAATTTTGGGATTCGAACACCGGTTCATTTTCACGGTGGTTTCTTGATCGGCAAGCCATTGTATGGTATAATCGGTAATTTAAACCTAGCTTCCATTGAATTGGCGTTATTGTCGAAATAATCTTTCTGCTTGCGGTATTTCATTCATAATAGGCTGAACCGGATGTTAATCGACTTCTTTGGTTTTGCGTGTTCTTGGAATTGATCCCGATTTAGGTCTCGGTACCCTTAGCGGTTGTTTCAGCTACGATTTCAGGAGGCCCTCACGGGTGACCGCAGAGAAGGCATTCACGAGTAGAAAACAATTGGGGAAGTATTTGAACGATATTCTTGTCCCAATCGCGCTGCAACAATATTTAAATCGATACATCCTCCTCTCGCTTATGCTTAGAGAATGGGTTTAGTGGAGTTATAAATTTAAGTGAGCGAGGAGAGTTCACCCTGGTCGAATAGTGGTCGATCGGAGTGTTAGTAAGGGATCTAATCGAGGAAAGAGTAAGCTATTCTAATTTGGAGGGTGAGAACCGATTATAGTCTGACCTCGGCTGATGACTCCTTGAAGGGCTCGAATTCTGCGGAGTCCATGTTGTGGGTATGAAGTATTGAGAAAGAAAAATGCACCGAGCAGGCAACTAGTTTTAAAGTGGTTATTTCACCCACATTGTTCGAGAGAAGCGATTAAGGTGAGATGATGGCGTGTGTGGTATGGAGGATCCGGTAACACTTTATTAATCCTTGGACTAGATTTAAAAGATCTGTGGATTCGGAAAACCCGAATCTGATCTGTTTGTAGGAATTGATTCTTCCTGATAGTGATTATTCAATGTGTTCTTTAGAGATAACTGTTAAATCTAAATTTGTTATTTTGATATTTCAATATTAAATTCATTTATTGTTCATTCATTTTCTTTACATTATTCATTCCAAGCTTTCAAAGCAAAATCTCATTATCGTATTATCGTCCAAATAGTATGGGCTTAAGTAGTTGGGGTAGTTGATTGAAGAGCTACTTGAGATCTACGTAGGATCGATATACGGGAAACAAATCCATTTATTACTTGTCGACCTGTACTTGCGATTATCTTTGGATCGAACCACCGCGAAAATGGTTTACTCTTCCTGAAAAAATATCTTTGTCGAAGTAATACTTGAAACTCACACTGGAAATTTAATGGTTTATTCTTGAGAAGTTAGGCAAATAGTCCTTGGGTAATAAGTCTCAGAATTTGAATAGGTGTTTGATCCGTAACAATTTATTGATGTAGTCTTAACGTGTCTTATGGTATTGTTGCGAGAGTTAGATAATAGTCCTTAGGTGATAACGTCATAAATTTGGTGTACATCAAATGATCCGGTCGACAAGTTTATGGGCGCGGATTGTCGAGATTAGATAATAATCTTTTGGTAATTTTGTTATACCTTGTGTATACTCACGATCCGGTCGACAAAAGGCGAGAAAGAATGACATTGAAATGTTCTTGAACCACTTTTTATAAAGGGATGCGAGGCGGAGGAGGCCATTCTGACGCCACCTCAAAAAAGCACACCATCTTGGGCACTTGGATGGCGTAGGTGGTCAGCACGTCAGGCACCAAACCTAGATCCCAAGCATTGGGCCCATCTTAGGGCCGTAAGATCTCCTTATATAAGGTTCTAGAAGGCAGTAGGGCCGCGACCTCGACATTACATTGTGGCGACCCTCAAATATTCAAAGCCACTAGGATATCAAATTTCATTAATTTGCCTTGCCCTTACGAGGAAGGAGGCTCCTCGACGGCTTAGATGAACCACCATGACCAAGCGTCGAGACTCACCACGATGCGCACTGAGTAGACGCCTCGGCGAGGATTGCTCCTATCGCCAAAACGAAGCGACTAGGACCCATGGAGCTCTGAGGCTAAATAAGAAAAAAAGGAAATCGAGAGAAATGCGGAGACCCCAGCCAGAAATGACCACAGAGCCTCATGAGACTTCGAAACCAAAGATAAAAGAGAGGAAAAAGACATACCAAGACCCGGGAAACAAGACGAAGGGACACCAGCCCCGAGCCGGATATCAGGACCACCAAAGTAGTCTGAGCGATAGTCGGACAAAATTCGGGAAAAAGAGGAGCCCCAGGCTTGTAGAGAGGCAAAAGCTTCAAGAACGAGGAGACAAAGTGCAAGCGGTCGGGGACATTTTTAAAGGAAGGTTTATGAGCCCTTGTGAAATAAACATGAAAATAGAGAAGCCATCATTATCACAAGGCGTTGAATGGCTGACAAAGCCCTAATCAAACCCTTCTTTGAGTAGCCACATACTGGGGAATCACACGTCCAGAAGCAGTACGGCCTTGCCTCTGTAAGCTTTGAAAGTCGAGGCTAGGGGGAAGCGATCTGGGTTTGAAATAATGAAGCGCCTTGACCCTATCTGAGCCCAGGCCAGGCTCGAGGATGCGTAGGCCTAATACCAGTCATGGGCCCCTTGATGTCATCCCCCAAATATAGGCCCAAAACAAGGGCCCAATTCACCCCTTTAAAAGGATGGCAATGTAATCAAAAAATTCGTACTAAAAGAAAATACCCAATCTCCACCAATTAGGAAAGTAGGATATTTCCTAATTATTGCCCATCAATTATCCCTTATTAATCAGTTTACGATAAGGAAAGAAAATCTCTCACCCAATAAGAGGAATATCGACTCATCATCTAACTAGGAAAGTGATCATGACCCGTTATAAATGCGGGCCACCCCGTTGGTGAAGATGCGCTGCAAAACTAAAATTTCCACTAAGTAAGTTGATCTTCTCTTCCGCTGGAAGAAAATGACTTGGGCATCGGAGGCTACGGGCGATCAGCGATCCTTTTGTTTCTTATTTTTACGGAGAGCGTCGGCAATTCGGCGCGCTCTAGCCCGATTAAAGGTTGAAAAAGCATCATCGTGGGCATTCTTGCATTGTTGAAAATCTTGTGGATGTATAATTGTTATATATTGATGAATGTTTGAATGTATGGAATTTTTAAGGGTAAATTAAGTGTATGAGTGTTTTGGGTTAAGATTGTTGATTTTTCTTTTCTTTTTTTAGATCTTGTGTGAGCCATAATGGGGCATAAGTTTTTGTAATTTATTTTTGTAAATGCGCACTTGCGAGAAAGATCATATTAGGTCTAGAAAGTGATCAACGGATGGATTGTAGCCACACCTCTTAGCTTTCTATATCTTGTCGTCTTATATGGACGTCCCCAGAAAGAAAGTTAGCACTGATACGGAAGATGTTGAGGATACGGGATGACGGGAACCAACCTCGTTTCCTATTCTTTTGGCTCTTCATTATTTTATTTTTTGGGCCCTATGGCTTGTTGGACCACAGTGGTGAAATTTGTAGCCCAGTCAAAAAAGGCCTAAAAAGTGTTTTAGGGTCATGGAGGAGAAAAATTGGGCTTAGGCCTTGTCAATAAAGAGTTATTGAATTTTACCCAAAAGAAGTTTTGGGTTATTGAATCAAGTTGGTGGATGAGCATAAGAGTTAAGCAGAGATAAGGGTTATGTAACTGTAGAAACCCAACTTTGTAATTTATTTATTTATTTTATTTTATTTACAAGGGTTGTAATTTTAGAAATACCCAAGACACCCGGCCTACTTTCTTTTATTTATTTATTTTATTCTTTATTGTTATTGATATGATTGATAACATGTCCATGCATTTAACATGCCATACATGAATGCCCACATTTAATGCTTTTGCTTACATATCATTTTTCCTAGAGCATGATAATTAGGATTGTCCTATGTGCTTATCTTGTTCATCTTTGATGGAACAATTAATTAAATAATGTGTAGTTTAATTAATGCTAAACTTGGTAAAATTCATTAATTTAATTTAGGGTTTAAGTATCATCTTGGCCAGTTCCAACGCTAATAAAATAAAGATTTTATTATGACTTAGGCCCAACTATTTTATATACTAGGTTTACCTAATAGTTAGGCCCACTTAATTTATGGATTAGATTGTCTAATTAACTTAGTACCAATAGGATTGGACTCATAATTTGATTAGAGTTCACATCTTAGTAATTAATTATATAGGATATAATAATTGGCTAGGATTATAAGACATATGATGTTATATAAATAGAAAACACTTATTTCAAAATAGTGAGTGGGAGAAGGTTATATGACAATATACCCTACAGTCTCCATTATTAGTGCGTCTGAAGTGAAATATATATAGGGCCTAGCAAACGCTTAGATTTCGTCCCTCCCCTATTGAAGTTTCTATCTATATTAATATCAAGGTTGACCCTCGAGGTAGGATTAGTGTATTTCAGAGTTGTCTACCCTACGGCAATTTTTGATTAAGTCATTAAATATGAAATAATGGGTCACACACTCACAAGACAGAAAAGAGGGTATGGTTAAGCGTTCATCGTACCTTGACCAAATTTTGACGGTAGTTAATAAGTAAAAGAAAATATAGAGATATTTTGATTTTTGCTTGTGTTGAATAGTCTCAAAGTTGATTTGAAATTGGTATGGCGAACCTACGGCCCATATTAATTGTTGAATCAATTCATGAGTAGTTAGTATAAGGTTTTATGTGTTTTACTTGATGCATTCATACATCACGTTTACTTTCCAAAGCTTGTGATATTTATTTTCATTTATAGTAATTGTTTGAGTTATTTAATTTTCGGCAATCATGTCATCAAACAACCCCATTATCGCTTTGCTCATAATGAAAAAGCGAGTGGTGATAACCGTTAAATGGAAGTCAAACATTAATATTGTCTTTAATTTGTGAGAACGAAGTTCGTTCTCACTAAGGAATGTCCTCAGGCCCCACGCTAATGCTTCTCATATTGTGAAAGATATGATGGTTAGTTTCATTCGACAATAAAGCTACGTTGTTACATGCTTGCTAGCATGAACAATGTTCTTAGGAAGAAGCATGAGGACATGGAAATTTGCATGAGATATGGGAATCTCCGGCCATGTTGGGCAACAATCTGACCCGGTGCCGTCATGAAGCTACTCGTAGCTATGTGAGCGCTAAGATAGAAGAAAGGAGTTGGAGTCAAGGAACATGTTTGAACACTGATCAACCTGATGCACGAGGCGGAGATACATGGGGCCACCATTGATGAGCGTACTCAAGTTAGTATTATCCTTGAGTCCCTCACACTAGCTTTCTCGCAGTTCACTATCAACTATGTTATGAATAAGCTGCAGTACAGCATGACTTAGCTCTAGAATGAACTGTAGACTTTTGATGCCATAAGTAAGACTAGGCCCAAAGAGGGTGAAGCAAGCATAAGCCATCTTCCTCTTCTGGTAGCAAGAATAAAAAGAGGAAAAACACACAAGGTGGGTCTGGAGCATAACCCAAGAAAGGAACCAAAGGCAAGGGAAAGAAGAACAACCTAAGGACAGAAGCCTAAGGAAAGTGTTTCCATTACGGGGTTGAAGGTCCTTTGGAAGAGCGCAAAAAGCATCTCTCTCGATTGAAGGACAAAAAGAAAATTAAATATGATTCTTGGTTTGAGCTTGCCTTAGTGGGAAGATGATTTGTCACCATGGATAGTTGATTCAGAATTTTAACGCTGTTTGTTCTTCTTTACCCAGATGCTTAGTTCTTGAGGAACCTGAGTAGGGCGTTACTATGAGTTGGAAGTGGGAATTCGTCTCGAAACAAAGGCGGTAGGAGTAGCCAATTTAAAATTTAGGAATAAAATCTTTGTTTTTGAAACAATGTATTTTTTTATTCCTGGTTTAGGAAGAGAAAATTTGATTTGTTTCTATGTTGCATGAACAATTGTTGAAGTATTTCTTTTATTAATTATAGATTATTATTTAAAGAAATGGTTTAGATATTTGTCATGCAAAACTGAAAATGGGGCGTACGTCTTAAGGCCCGAGTGATCATTAAATAATTAAATTATTCAAAGTAGAACATCCTAAATCTAACAAATGTCAAAAAGTTTCCCAGAGTGATAACACGTATCTTTGGCATCTCAGGTTAGGCCACATTAACCTTGACAAAATAAACCGATTAGTAAAGGATGGTCCTTTAAGAAAGCTAAATGTTGGCACTCTTCTTATTTGTGAATCCTGTTTAGAGGTATAAGAGCCTTTCTCGGTAAGGGCGAGATCAAGAACCTCATCCAATTTGGCACATGAAAAATGTGCACCGATACTAAGTCTTTCAAATTGGGGTGGTTATGAATATTTAAATCACATACATTCAAGCGTTAATTCAAGAGAATCTCTGATTTATGTTTACCTAGCAGCGTAAATCGAGACTTTTGGAAAGTTTAAAGAATTCATGGCGGCTGACTTGATTAGGTAAATCACTAAAAACTCTTGATGAATCGAGGAGGTGAATACCTTAATCTGAGTTCAAGGATCATTCTATTTGGATCATGGAATCATCCCGACTCATAACCCACTAGAACACAGCGTGGAATGGTGTTGTAGAAAGAAAGCAGACGTTACTAGATATAGTTCGATCAATTATGAGCTTCTCACGATTTACCAATCCCATTTTGGGGATAATTGTGCTACAAAGCTGCGGTCTACATTTTAGATGTAGTTCCATACAAGTCAATCAAAGGCCTGCATAGAGTTGTGGAATGGACATAAGCCTAGTTTACGTCGCTTTCGCGCTTATGGGGGTGTCGGCTGCGTTACGAAGGAAAGACCGGGAAGTTGGAACCGCGCAGTGTATGTTTGTGGCTATCAAAAGGCCTGAAGGAGGTTTGTTTTATATTCCTTTGGATAAGAAAGTATTTGCTCGACAAATCGACTTGAAGATGACTATATGACAAACTTCAAACCTCGCGGTAGGTTATCTTTGAGAACTACGTTACGTCGGTCGGAAAATCACCATCAATATGGCGAGCGACAAAGTCGAGACCATATTCCTGGCCAGAATATCTTGGTACCTCGGCGTAGTGGGAGGGTGGTGAGACTTCTACGTCCATTACGAACATGAAGGAGATACGATTTCGTGTGATCACTAACGGGATGATCGATGACATACCGTGATGCATGGATGATTCGACAAGGACAAATGGCAGATGCTATGAACGAGAAATGGAGTCCATATTGCTCTAATACATGCGGGAACTTGTAAGATCCACTTGAGGATGTCAAGCCCGTAGGATGTAAATGAATCTTGAAAAGAAAAGAGGCGTAGATGGGAAAGTGGAGACTTTCAAAGCTAGGCTAGTGGCAAGGTTATACCCAAAGAGGCGGACTATGAAGAAACTTTCGCTAGTAGCTATGTAAGAGTCTATTCGCATTCTTTTATCCATAGACGCTTGTCTCGATTATGAGATATGGCAAATGGATGTCAGAGCCTGACTTTGCGAACTGATTTATCTTGAGAAAGCATCTACATGATACAACAAGGTTTCCATGGCTGAGGCAGCCGTGAGAAAGTCTACAGAGATTTGTAGGTCCATTTATGGTTCAGCTAAGTGTGGTCTTCTTGGTTCTTTATGTATATGATATTCTACTCATTGGGAATGATGTAGAAACATTGTGAATGTAAAGAAATGGCTAGCGAAACGAACGATGAAGATTTTGGAGAAGCAAGCTATATTCTTGGGATCAAATTATAAGAGATCGTAAGAACAAGCTTTTATTTAATATAAGCATCTTATATTGATAAGGTGATAGCTCGATTTTGATGCAGATTCCCGAAAGTTATTACCTGCAGGCATGGGGTGTCTTTCAGGGAGTAGTGTCAGACCTCAGGAGGGAAGAGGATATGGAGCCAGTTCCCTATTGCCTCGGTTGTAGGCGACCTCATGTATGACATGTTGTGTATCGGGGGCGATATAATTATGCGGTAGGGATCGGTGATCATTACCAATCAATGCCCAGATAGGTCGGATAGCGATGAAGCATATTCTCAAGTATCTTAGGAGAACGAGAGATTATATGATTGTGTACTCAGGTGGAGACCTGAACCCTATTGGATATACTGATTCTTATTTTCAATCTAATAAAGATAGTTGAAAGTCGACATCTGGGTCAATATTCACTCTTAGTGGTGGAGCCGTAGTCTGGAGAAGTATCAAACAATCTAATATTGCGGATTCAACCATGGAAGCAAATACATGGCTTGTAGACGGCTAAAGAATCGAGTTTATTTCAAAAAGTTCTGCGATGCGATGGTTCCAAACATGAAAACCACTTGTTTTATCTTTGATAGCAGTGGAGCGGTGGAAAACTCAAAGAACCAAGGAGTCACAAGAGGGAAGCATATAGAAAGTATCATCGTCGAGAGATCACATTTTATAGGGGGCGTAGTCGTTATGAAGATATGTCGAAAGCAGAGCCTTACGGTCTTGTTTACTAAGACTTTACTTTAAGGGTGTTCACAGGTCATAGAGGGACTAGGTTTAAGGAACATATTACTACTTTAGGGCAAGTGGAAGATTGTTGGGCGTGGTGCTTACTAAAGCATGTAATTTATGTGTATGAAAACAATTTTACCTATATTTGATTCTTGCTCATGTATTGTTGTATAATTTAGTAAATAATAACTTAAAATCCCGAGTTTATTAATGTAACTATAATCTTGAAGTATATATGATTATATATGAGATGATCAAGATTATAGATAATAAACTAAATTCTCCTTACTAAATCAAAGTAAGGATCTTTGATCTATATCTTACTAGTAGGTCCACTTTGAACGTAGAATCACAGAGCTAATCTTGATGGATTGATGTAGTAACATTAAAATGGAGGTGCTTTATGTAATGATTACATAGGACAAGACCGGACATAAGTTAAACTCTTAAATAATATCTTAGATTACAATTAGAGTTTAAGCCATGTCACTAGACAAATCATATGCAGATTTATCTTAATCCTGAGTAGCCATGGACTCTTGTCTATTTCAATAGTGCCGCTTTGATTCATAGGTTCACGGTCTTGTCCTAAGAATGGGCCCAATATATGTCTTGGAGGCCCATTGAGATAGGTGGCTGGAACATTCAACGGATATGGAATCAAACCCTTCTTGAGGAGCTAGGATAATTGGTTCCCTTAAATTGTTAATTCACGGGCGAGCAGTTTGGCTCTAATTTATAGGTTTTATAGATGCTTCATTCACTAAGTGGTGTGGAACTTAAGAATAAAGATATCATGGGCGGTAAAGCGGTAATTTCACAACTCTGTGATGGACCGATTTTGGAGGATTGGTGCATGTGATCTTGTCAGTGCAATTTGCTTGAGTATCACTCGTAGAATTATTTTGTAATTACAAGGTTCGGTTTCGAGATTTTTAGTGGAATGTCTTGGAACTAATAAATTAGATTAATTGATTAAGAGTTTGAGTGTTATCAAATTTATTGGAACTTGGAATTAAGGTCCATAGATTCTCACAGGCATATACATGCCAAACATTGTACAGATTAAATTCTTGAAGAAATCCCTTGGAGGGAATGGTTGTAAAGAAATTGTTTCATAGAAACTATGTAGTAATTATTGGATAATTAATGTTAATTAATTAATTATTCACATTAATTAATTAATAATATTCTATATGGATTAAGCGGTTAATTTGAAATTAATAACATTAATTAATTATTCAATTAATTAATTAATAGTAAATACTATATGGATGAAATGATTTAATTTGAAAATTAATCCTATTTATTTTTGTCACATAATTTGAATTAATTTTAATTCCAATGTTTAAATATGTCACTTGATCAATGGTTGAGATCAATTCAAGGCATAATATAAATAGAGGCAAAACCCTAGGCGTCAAGTGGGTGATAAAAAATTAGAGAAAAAAATAAGAGAAAGAGTTTCCTTTTTTTCCTCTCCTAGCTAGCCCTCTTGATCTCACATATGTTAGGGAATATCTAGGTTCTAAAAAGCAAAACCTTTGTTGTCATGCCCACACATACCATGTAGTATGAAGGCGGCAGTGTCATGGAAAATAGGAAAAATAAAATAAGGGATCTTGAGTTGTCAGCCCTACTTGCGGAAAAATCTCCTTAATTTGATTGAAATTAATTCTTATTTATTGTTTGTTGATTAGTATGCTTGTACCATAGGATCGTAAAAAGAGTTTTTATTAATTTTTAATTTTTACTGGACCAAAATCTTCCGCTGCAAACTTTGTTTTGAACTTTAAAAACCTTCATTTCATCTGACACAAGCCTTTGAATTCTCTATTTAGATATATGGTCTAATCGTTTGTGCCATAACATTATAGAATCCTTATCAGTTAATTTGCATTTTGTGCCACATGTACTTGTATACAAGGTTCAGTGCTGAGGAAACAATATCAAATACAAGTTGTCATTATGACACAGGTAAATTTGATTTTTTTTAATGGCTAAACGGTAAATTGCCACTACAATACGGGTTGCAAACCCGAAATTTTCTAAATCTATAATGAAGAAATGAATCTTACCGTTGGATTTGTATAGTGAAATCTAGTTACCCAGACGAATTTCGTTGGATTCCGAGATAGTCGAATTTTCACGTTTTTCGGGGCGACGGGTGTCTAGTGACACCCAAAAACGAGATTTTTAGGAAAATTATAAAAGTTGGAAAATAATTTAAATAAAGTTCATATAAAATAATTTGAACTTAAACCGGGATGAAATAATTCACTTTAGGGTAAAAAACGGATCGGAACAAGTCGTGGACACGTGGCTCGATGTGGGCCAAGGCTTTAAGTTATGGATAGAGTTAATAAAAATCAGGTTTTGGGACAAAATAACCCATTCATTTTCTGGTTTAGACCGTGGGAGAGAAAGAGGGAGAGAAGGAGAGGATCCAAGTCATCTTTCTACGATCCTCGGAGTTCCGTCAGTCAGAATTCGTCGAGCCAAGAACTAAAGTTCATCGCCTTCGACAAGGGATACGCGTGTGTACCAAAAACAAGGGGTTTCACTGAAGATCCAAAGGAGGAGATTTGGGGAAATCAAAGGTTTTGGGCTTAGGAGGTGTTCTTGAGGCCTCGTACACTTCTACTACTCTTTAAGAGGTAGGGCTCTTTCCTACGTTGGTTTATTTCTACCTTAAGGGGTTGTTTGGTGGATATTTTAAATGATTGTTATGTAGATGTCCTAAGGGGTTGTTTGGACTGTTTTTGGACATTTTATGGCCGTTTTTATGGCCTATTTGTGGCTAGTTTTGTGGGCTGATTTGTGAGTGTTTATGGCATGTTCAAGGCATTGTTTTAGGAGTTGTTTGGATTTAAAATCTGGAACAGTTTAAGGGCCTATTTGGTTGGTTTTTATGGCCAGTTTAAGGGCATGTTTGCTTTGGACACATGGTCGGTCAAGGGCATGTTTATTTGTAGCACCTGTGAGTACAAAGCACATTTGGTTGGTTTTTATGGCAGTTTAAGGGAGAGCATTACTAATTTGTAGCAAGTTTGAGACTAGTTTGGCTAGCCTTTATGGCCAATTTAAGGGCTTGTTTGGTTGGTTTATAAGCCACTTTAAGGTTTGTTGAATACAATTTATGGATTTAGTTTAAAGGCTGTTTAGGAGCCATTTAAGGGTCGTTTTGATGTTATTTTGTGAAGCGATTTTGTGGGCATATGTGTCACCTTGGCGAGAATTGAGGTGTTATTGCTTGATTTTGCGACCAACATGCATTGTTTTTGTGTTTGATAAAATGTTGATATATGTGTTTTAACATATTGACATTAGGGTGATGTTTATTTAGTTGTGCATATGATACCAGTTGTCCATGATACATGATGGGTATATAATTTTAAGTTGTCCATGTGGCATTCATTAGATATGTGACATGACATTGACATGCAATGGTGCGTTACATTGCATATGCACAGGGACATCGCATTTCATGGGTGAGTGTATGGTTGAAATCAAACACCACAATTGGTGTTTGATAATTGGGCTCGATACCGTTGGACGAAGTTCAACAGAGTCTCACGATCGTATGACAAGAAAAACTTGTATCGGGTAATAGCAAGAAAAGCTAGACACTCCCTCGGGTGAAAGACCTAGTTACAAGTTCATACACTCCCACGATGAAAGTCCAAAAAGTGTAGCTAGATTATGCGAACTGGCTGGTGAGACTCACGAAAATCCGTTGCCCGAAACACACATGGTTTGTATATGAAATGGTCATTCGAGTGTAGCATCAACAAGTTTTGGTTTATGAACACATATTTTTATTTTCAAAAGGATCATTGGATCGGGAATCATCAATATGATTTATCACACATTGGCATTTACATTGTGTGGTGGTCGGTAAGACTTCGAATTATGGTTCATGGCGAGTCTCATCTCATTATAGAATGAAATGCTGTAAATTCAAAACTGGGTACATATTCTCACTTAGAATGTTTATGTGAATATGAATTGTCGAATGAACATTGCATATGCATAGGTGGGAAGTAGCCTTGTAGGAATTACTCTTTGGGTGTGACTCCGCTATCGAGGAAAACATTTCGGGTGCGGGATATCGCCGATGGACGGATCTCATTGACAAGTGTGAATAAAGCCGACTTATGAAGCTTTCACCGCTCCTTTGTAAAATTTTTGGAACAAACTAGTTTTGGCATGTACAAAGTGTAAAAGAGTTTTAATTTAACTCATATGGACTATTTTTAATATAACCTTGCATGTTTTTATATGGATATGGATAAATGGACCCAATGTGGACAATTTTTACTCATAAACGGACCAGGTGCGGGCATTGTGTAATATTGGGCCTCGGATGGGCCATGTGATTGTTTATTATCGAGGTTGATTTTGGATAAGTGCATTCTGAGAGAATATGTCGAATTTTTTAAATTATGGATCTCACGATAAATGGAGACACACTTGGTGTGGTATGATTTTATGATATCCACAGGCTTTCAGCGGGTTGTTGGGTATTCAATGAACCCTCGGATTTTAGGTGTCATAAACATTGTGAGCATAGGTATACGATTATCTAGGAAGCAGCGTTCATGGATCTAGACATTGCATTCTTGTGCATTTCATGTTTTTGTGCCCTAATATACTATGATTATGTGTTCATGTTTATGAATTTATACACATGGTAAAATGTATATGGAAAGAGGAACTAGGGTTGAAAACCTGCTGAGGGTTGGAAAGAATGAAAAGGGATGATTAGGGATGTTGAGGTCTGTAATGGTGGTTGGCACATGTGCTACTAGTTGACAATGAGAGAAATCTCAAGTTTACTAACAAATACCGTTTTTTGGATACTATATAAGACTATTGCTTTGCTCGACATGTAGATGACTAATCAGGAAGAGGGCGTCGGGGTGGTGGTGCGACAATGTAACTGCGCATCGACTACTTTGACCCGACAAACTTCGTAGAGGCTATTAGTATTCATATTTGCCATTAAACAGACAAAGTGTTGCAGTATACCATTGCACAAGCTAATTTGGTGAGGTAAGGAGACTAAGTAACCTTCAAGGTACCCAAGGCACCTCTCTCCCGACCTTGAGGAAGGAGGGACCCGATGGTAGATAATTATTGCCACTAGGATAAAGCTAGCGGCATTCCAACTAGAGGGCGAATCCTAATTATGGTGGGATTGGGTCAAAGCCTCAAGGAACTTGAAGGCAATGAAAAGCATGGGGAAGAGATTTGGTAAGGCCGCCGGCCCAAGCCGATACCTAACATCACCCAGCTCGGGGTTCCTAGAGTGAAACAGGGCGATAGGCATTGCTCAAATACGTGGCTAAGTTCATGAATTAGCCTATTTTAGTGAAAATTATGTAGCCCGGACATGACCAAAGTGAAAGTTTGAGATGGTCTGAAATTGTCCGTAGGGATAAAATTATGGACTTCTCCTACGAGACGTGGACTTGATGAATTCAAGACAACTATGGCCATTGAAGGGAGGTAGGCTGACTCATGGAGCATTAGGGATCTGATTGTTAAAGATAAGAGGGAGAGCCAACCTTCTTCTTCTTCTATTTCGAGGAAAAGTAGAGGACTTCTACTCCATAAGGGTTTTAGAATTAAGGCCGCGGCTATCGGAGACTGACCAAAGTCAATCATCGATATGGGAGACACTTGAGGAGCTCCTGGCCGACCCGGGGGGTATAGGACATGTTTCTATTGCCACCATCCTAAACACATGAGACTAGATTGCCCTCAGAGGCAGGGATCATCAAAGTTATGGGACACCCTAGTCCCAATCATCAGTGGGACGTTCATAAACTCAATTTGTTCCTCTCTACCCCACCATGGGCCGGAGTGAGCCACACACAAATCTGTGGTGCTACACAGCGAGGACTACTTCAATGATCAGCCAAATAGGTCGTAGTATGGGCTTGAGGCCTGAGGCCAAGGCTCACAAGCCAGAACTTCAGGGACCCAAGGGCATCTCTATGCCATCACACCTCAAATAGAGCTTGTAGATCAGTCGATCATTTAGGGTACATTTCTACTCTCTCTCTCTTATGGGCAAGAGTATTATTTGATTCTGGTGTATCTCATTCCTTTATTACTGCATCATGTGTGGAAGATTTGGGCTTAGAGGTTGAAACCTTGGAAGAGCCACTACATGTGAGCTCTCCCATAGGGGATAGGGTGGGCATTGATAAGATATGTCAGGGTTGTAAGTTAGAGATCTCAAGGATTCTACTCACCGTGGACCTTAGGGCCATGAACATGTCGGAGTTTGATGTCATCCTTAGGATAGACTAGTTGAAGGCACACCGAGTCGTCATTGATTGTGATCGTAAAAGGGTTACTGCCTACACACCATATGTTATTTGTTTCATGTTTCAGGGGGACAAGCATGATGCTTTACCCCAAGCAGTGTATGACTCTAGATGGTATGGGCAATTGATGGGTTGGCTAGCAAGCCTTACCCTAGAGAACAAGGTGAGACATGAGTTGGACCTACCTCGGATGGTTTGTGAGTATGAGGACATTTTTCCAGATCAACTATAGGGAATACCTCCACATAGGGATGTAGACTTCACTATTGAGTTGCACCCTACTACATCTCTTATTTCTATGACTCCGCATATAATGGCACCTACTAAGTTGCAAGAACTCAAAGTCCAATTATAGGAATTGTTAGACAGTGGTTTTATTAGACCGAGCACTTCACCTTGGGGCGCTCCGGTGTTGTTTGCCAAGAAGAATGACAAGACCCTTTGGCTATGCAGAGATTCACTGACAAATAATAGGGTTACTATCAAGAACAGTAAATTCTACGAGGATCGATGATTTATTCGATCACCGAGAGGGGCGTAGTTTACTCCTAAGATGATCTCCGCACCTGCTACCACGCTGAGGGTTGGGAGTGCGTATATCCCTAAGACTAAGGCTTAGGGACACGATGAAGTATTTTGAATTACAAGGATGAGTCTCGATCGGGCGAATGCTCCAAAGGCATTCATAGATCTCATGCATAAGGTGTTCCAACCTCTACCTGGATCAGCTCTGCTGGCGGGTCTTCGTTGGACGCATTACATCTTGATCTACCTTACCCCGAGGAGAAACATGAGGGTTATCTGAGGATTGTTCTCTAGACCTTGAGGGATCATCAGTTGTATGCCAAATTCAGTAAGTGTGAATTTTGGCTTACTGAGGTGAAATTCTTGGGACGTGTGATGTCGGCTTTGGGTGTATCCGTGGACTCGAAGAAGGTTGAGGCAGTTATGAGTAAGGAGAGACCGAAGTCAGTTTTCAAGATACATAGTTTCTTGGGATTGGCAAGGTATTACAAGAGGTTCATTGAGGATTTCTCTTGATTAGCTGTACCTAAGATGAGATTGACCCGGAAGGAGGTCAAGTTTGAGTGGAACGACTCGTGTAAGAAGGCATTCTAGGAGTTGAAGAGGAGACATACTTCGACTCCTATTCTAATAGTTCCAGAAAGAGGACAGAGGTACATAGTGTATTGTGATGCCTCTAAGGACGGACTTGGATGTGTTTTGATGCAGTCCGTGAGGGTAGTAGCTTATGGTTCTTGACAGTTAAAGAACTGCAAACAAAGTTACCCCACACATGACATGGAGCTGGCAGCCATTATCTTTGCCTTGAAGGCTTGGCACCACTATCTATATGGTGAGTAGTTCAAGATGTTTTCGGACCACAAGAGTCTGAAGTACATTTTTACACAACGAGACCTTAACATGAGGCAGCATAAGTGGATGGAGTATCTAGAAGACTATGAATTCACTTTGCATTACCATCCTAGTAATGCAAATGTTGTGGCTGATGCACTCAGCCATAAGTCACAGGGAGTGTTGGCTAGTGTGGCTTCCCGATGGTATGACTGAGTAGGTCGGATAGTTCGAGCTACACCAGGGTCGGCTCGTGGTACTTGGGAGTTTAAAGGCTACGCCTTCCCTAATGAAAGGTGAGCGATCTGTGTCCCAAGGATAGGATTAACAGATATTGTTAATCAGGGACAAGGTACGATCAGATACAGGTGACAAAGGCTAAGCCATTCACAGGGATGGTAGTCTTTGGTATAGGGAAGGGTTGTGGTTCCCCAATTGGCAGATCTGAGATAGGAGATCCTTAAGGAGTTCCATTGTTCCCTTTTTGTTGTGCATCCTGGTGGCACGAAGATGTACCATGATCTTCGTCGCTAGTATTACTAAAGTGGGATGAAGAAACACATTGAGGATTTTGTTCGTCAATGTCTCACGTGTCAACAGGTAAAGGCTGAGCACCAAAGACAAGTAGGATTACTCCAACCCTTGGAAGTAGTTGAGTGGAAGTAGGAGCATGTCACGATGGATTTTGTGATTCACTTGCCACGAACATCGCAAGGGCATGACGCGGTATAGGTGATAGTGGACCGGCTTACTAAGTCAGCACACTTTTTGGCTGTGTGGATGACCTTCACTCTAGAGGAATTCTGTAGGTTGTACATACATGAGATTGTCTGGTTGCATGGGGTACCATTATCTATAGTATTGGATCGAGATCCCAGGTTTACGGCCCATTTTTGGAAGAGTTTCTAGAGAGTCATGGGGACACAGTTAAGATGAGCATAACTTTTTATCCCCAGACGGACGGTCAGTCGGAAATGACCATCCAGACTTTAGAGGACATGCTACGGGCATGCATCTTAGGTCTCAAGGGTAGCTAGGAAGAACATTTACCCGTAGTGGAGTTCTCCTACAACAATAGTTATCAAGCGAGCATATAGATGGCACCCTATTAGGCAATATATGGAAGGCCTTGTCAATCTCCAGTTTATTGGACGAAGGTTGGAGAGAGACCCTCTATGGGTCCGGATTTGGTTAGGGACACCTCTAAGAAGGTGGATTTGATACAAAATTCTCACGGCTTAGAGCTGACGAAAGAGCTACGCCGACAGACGGTGACAACCTCTAGACTTTGAGGTTGGGGATCATGTCTTCTTGAAAGTGATGCATAAGAGAGGATTAGGCAGGTTCCATGAAGCGGGAAAGCTATCGAGATATATCGGCCCCCGAGGTACCTTCAAGATGGTAGGTACAAGCAGCTTACTAGCTTGGCGTTACCGCCGAACTTATCGGGTGTTCATGCGATATTCCATGTCTCCATGCTCTAGAAATACACTCCAAACCCGACTCATGTGGTGGATTAGGGCGAG
This sequence comes from Tetrastigma voinierianum, assembly GCA_016808115.1. Lineage (NCBI taxonomy): Eukaryota > Viridiplantae > Streptophyta > Magnoliopsida > Vitales > Vitaceae > Tetrastigma > Tetrastigma voinierianum. Next base: position 352,196 of record JAEQBH010000275.1, on the reverse strand, counting down.
CTTGTTGTTGATGCGAATGGAACCTTCGAGGAGGGGCCAGTATGTATCATGGATAGTCTAGACCAGTTTTTGCGAGGTAAGACTGTGAGGCTAGTAAAGGTATTATGGCAGCACCGAGGAGTGGAGGAGGCAACATGAGAATGCAAAGACACTATACGTACCAATTATCCCTTCTTATTTGAGGATGAAAGTATGTTTTTTGTCATTTTATATTAAATTATGGTTGCATATACATGTGATTGTATGTGTTTGTGTGTGGGAATTTCAGGGACGAAATTCTTTAAAGGGGGGAAGAATGTAAAATCTAGGTATATTTGATTCTTTTGTTTAATGGCTAAAAGGTAAATTACCACTACAGTAAGGGTCGCAAACCCAAAATTTTCTAAATCTCAGATGACGAAACAGACCTCACCATTGGATTTGTCTCATGAAATCTAGTTACCTAAACTAATTTCGTCGGATTCCGAGATAGTCGGATTTTCATGTTTTTCGAGGTGACGGGTGTCTGGTGACCACCGAAAACGAGATTTTTAGGAAAATTATGAAAGTTAGAAAAGAATTTAAATATAGTTCATATAAAATAATTTGAACTTAAATCGAGAAAAAATAAATCGCTTCGGGGCAAAAAATGGACCCGAACAAGTTGTGGACACATGGCGCAACGTGGGCCAAGTCTTTAAGTTATGGATAGAGTTAATAAAAATCAGGTTTTGGGACAAAATATTCCATTCATTTTCTGGTTTGGACCATGGGAGAGAAAGAGGGAGAGAAGAAGAGGATCTAAGTCTTCTTTCTACAATCTTCGGAGTTCCTTTAGTCAGAATTCGTCAAGCCAAGAACTAAAGTTCATCGCCTCGACGAGGGCTACGCATGTGTACCATAAACGGGGGTTTTCACCGAAGATCCAAAGGAGGAGATTTGGGGAAATCAAAGGTTTTGGGCTTAGGAGGTGTTCTTGAGGCCTCCTACACTTCTACTACTCTTCAAGAGATAAGGTTTTTTCCTACTTTGGTTTTTTTCCACCTTAAGGGACTATTTGGTGATTGTTTTAAATTATTGTTGTGTAGATGTCCTAAGGGGCTGTTTAGACTTTTTTTGGACAGTTTATGACCGTTTGTATGGCCTATTTGTGGCCGGTTTTGTGAGTTGATTTGTGAGTTTTTATGGCATGTTCAAGGCATTATTTTAGGGGTTGTTTCGATTAAAATCTGAATGCTTTAAGGGCCTATTCGTCGGGTTTTTGCGACCAGCTTAAGTGGCCTGTTGATAGTTTTTGGCGGCCAGTTTAAGGGCCTATTTGGTTGGTTTTTATGGTTAGTTTAAAGGGCTACTTGGGAGCCGTTTGGGGTTGTTTTGTGTGTGGTTTTGTGGGCATATTATACGTCACTTGGCCTGAGAATTAAGGGTGTTATTGTTTGATTTTGTAATAACATGCGTTGTTGTTGTGTTTGATAAAATGTTGATATATGTGTTTTAATATATTGGCATTGAGATGAGTGTTTATTTGGAAATTACATGCATATGATATGATTGTCCATGATACATGATGAATTGTGTAATTTAAGTTGTCCATGTGGCATTCATTCACTACAACAATTTTATAATTAGACTACGTCTAAAAAACGTAGTCTTTTATATATAGACTACGTTTTCTAAACCATAGTCTAGGTGAGTGTAGTTAAAAGTGTGAGTGTAGTTAAAAGTCCCACGCTTAGATCAATATTGTAAAAAGTAGGACGTTTAGTTGCGCAAAAAACGAAGCTCCTTAAATATATTTAGACTATGTTTTTATCGAAATAGTCTATAATCGTACAAAAAGACTATGTTATTTCGACTTTAACTACGTGTATTATGAATAAAAGACGCTTTTAAAACGTAGTTAAACTGCTTTTTAACTACATTTTTTTACTTTAACTACGTCTATTATGTACAAAAGACTACTGCTTAAGACGTAGTGTTAAACTACTTTTAACTACTTTTTTAACTTCCTTAACTACATTCAATTATATTAAAATATTACTTTTTTATTGAAAAATGTAGTCTATTATGAACATTTAGACTACATTTTTCAAAATGTAGTATAATATCCAATCCTGTCATACAAGCATATACTTTCAATTCCAAAAAAATACCAAAAATATTGAATTGAAATATCCAATACTGTCATACAAATATCCAATACTGTTTTATAAACAAACATCCATAATATCTTCAAACAAAGCCTCGCAAGTACTCACCCATTCTCCGCGCATAATGTCATTCTTCTTGTTTATAAGTTTTCTTCGCCAACCGCATATATACATAAGTTACTCAGAAAAAGAGCACTAAATAACACGACATAAAAATCTAAAACCATAAAAAGTACTACATGTATGAATCACGACGCCAATAATAACCTACCTTTTCATCTTTGAGAAATGATATGATTTTCAATGATCTCCTTCTCATATACATGATGACATAATACTTGGCCATTCAACACCCGATGGTTGCTTAGGACACTTGAAAAATGAATTTAAAAGTTTTTATAAGATTCAAACAAATAAGATCTAATTTTATGAATTATTAAAAAGAATCCTGTAAATCAATATCTTAATAGACTCCCAAATAAGTTTTTTTCGCAACCTCATTGCTTTAGCATTGTATATTTTGAGTGCACTAATTTAACAAAGTATAATAATAGTGTGAGACTCAAATGATATAATTCAGGAAAATTACTATAAAAATAAAAAGAAATAAATACTTACATATTAATAATACCTTCAATCTCTTTCCCACCGAACGTCAAATAGAATCACAAAATATACTTTGTCCCCATGAGGGTCAATAAATCACCAAGGACCAAGTGATCCCTTCTATAAACATAATAACAATAATCAACAACTTAATATCAAAATATCAATTTTCATTAAAAACTACCATCTAGAGTTATAAGGAGCTAGGAAATAATCGATTCACATAACAACGCTTCTAATCTTTTAGCAATCAACTGATCGTGTTCGTACTGATGCAAGAGTGTACGTGAGATCCGTCTGTGGTCTAGCTTCATACATGTTGGAGCGCTTTGATTTCTCGAGGTGGTTGTACAAATAGCTACATAAATCAAATTATTCAATTCCACGCTTTTATTAGAAACTTGTAACATATAGTAATTGCATATGAAATGCAAAAATATATAAATATCTATTACCTCATATATAGCACACAATACAACTAGAAGTAATCTTCTCCATTGAGCAAAAAGCACGATATCTTCCTCGAATAATATAACGTAATCTCGCTCATAATCAAAGTCACCAACATCCAATACCACAATTATTGTATTTTGTATCTCCCAAACTTTTTAAATGTGATTCTTTAAATATGACAAACTCATGGACTCTTTTCTTTGTTTTCTAACTCGTAACTTTTATGAACAATCTTTGCCTCTGCTCATAATAATGAAATTCAATTCACATATATTACATAACAAATAGTTTATCATTATAAATTAATCATAAATTTATAGATAAGTTAAAAAAGTTTAAGATACCTTGACTCGATCATCAATAACTAATGATCGAGGCCATGCAACGTGAGAACCAACAAAATCTTTAACTTTCACAGGATCATCACCAATTGTTATTGGAAGGAGAGCATCATCATCAAAACAAACATCAATAGATACACGATAATTATGAATACCCAAAGAACTCCATGTACGTAGGAGTTTGGTGCTACATTCTCAATCACTGTACCATATCCAATTATATTATCAATGGATTCTACTGCCAATTTGCATGGTTTTCCCTTCAAAGCAATAACATTAGAAAATATAAGTACTATGAATTAAATAAAATGCTACAAATATAAGTAAATATTAACATACCTTGCATGCTTCTGTCCAATGGAACCAATTCTAATATTCGCATCCTTTTCTCAGACGATGTGCACATTTCTTTATTCGATGCGCTTTAATTGAGTTAAAGAAATACCTTATCTAAAACATGTTGAGCACTTCCAGCAATTTCAGGAATTTCTCTCAACTTTCTATTTTCTTCATGAAGTTGACATAGCTGATCAAGTAATGATTTTATTTCCTCAACATCTTCTCTTTGTTGTTGGTTCAGTTTTTTTTGTTCTTCTAACAAATGTTGTAAGAGTTCGCTTGTTTTTGTTCTTTTCGGAAGATTGAAATAGGTTGTGGGCGTAACCATGCCTCCAACACCCCTTACTCGACCACTATGTTCGGGATTTCCCAATGCCATTCCTAGTATGTCTTTTTGTCCCGATTCTTATATTGATCCATCTTTCACCTTCATTGTATATTCATCCTGATATGTAGATAAAACGAACCATACATTAGGAAGTTATAAAAGAATCTATAATTAGCTATTAAATTAACAATAACATATTTACTTACAATTTTCTGTATGACTTCTTGATGACTTCACTATCAGAACCATCACCTTTTGAATAAATAGCTTTCCATACAACACTTCGTCCAATGTCTTCATTGGTGCCCATCTCTTTTTTCTATAATTATTAGACAAGAAAATATTTTAATAAACATTAGCTAATAATTAATTAAACGATGTAGAACTAAATATTCAACACTTACTATCTCATACACATTAACAAATCCATGCCTAGATGAATGATGTCGATAATTATCGCTTGTTTTCACTTGCAACCTACTCCATTCTTGAAATTCGAGAACTATACCCCATCGACAAAGGCATTCCAAGCATCTTTTTTATGAATGGATAGTTCTAGGAGGGTTGTCAAATAAGGGTCGCCATCCTGTCCAATGGATTCAAGAATTTTTTCCTCAACTTGAACTTAAATTGTCTCCATTTTATACAGCGTATTTATTTAAAATATGCTTCTTTCCCTTCAATCAGCACATTATAAGTTTTCTACAAAAACATAGACATACATAAGAGCATACTAATGAAATCAAAATTCAATTAAAAAATTAAGAAAACTACCTTATTTGAACTAAATTTTGTTTTTCAAGCCAGAATCGAAAAACCAATTTTCGAAATTAATAGGCATAGTGGTTCTGGAAATAACACCTAGATAACTTTGCATTTCCGCATAACCTCCTCCTAAAGATCGGCTCCTCTTCATCAGAAGTCACCTTTTACTTCTTCATGAGACCTAGCTTTTACTACTTAGGTATAGTCATTTGGACCCTTTCTTTTGACCTTTTCGCTTGACGAGGTTCTTCATTCCAATAACAACCCTGCATAATAAGAGTAAAATTATAATTATTTTAACAAAACCATAATATATAAAATAAATATAATAAAATAACAAAACAAGCAAAATATAATGATGAATAAAGTTATTACTATTTCATGTTAATTATTGGCAATCCAAGTAATCTCACTATCATCCCGCATTATGTGTAGTCGAGACTCATCCATAATATCAAAGATCAGAGACAAAAAAGTAAATGATCCATAACACAATGTTCTAATAATTATCACCTAAGTCATCATCATTTGAATAACCATTAAACATGTGCCTTGAGTTTGAAACTACAATCTAATTGCCAGATCATTTCATCTTCTACATAAAACACTTGTTGGGCATGAGTAGACAAAATAAAAGAATCCGACGAAGGCCCATTTTGGTAAGATCAACCAATGTGCATCCATCTTCGTCTCTTTAACCCATAATTAGAGCCCCTCAACCCATTGACACTTAAAACTACCACCTTAAACTATAAATCAATTTCCCATATATCTTGAAGAACCTCATAAAAGGACATGTTTGAATTATTGGGATTCCTGCCCTTCAGCTAGACACTGTACTTGTTTTAGCAAAGCTAAGGTGACACCACTATTCTGGAACACATTTGGTAATTATCATTTTGGGTGTGAAATCGAACTCATTTATAAGATATCCATCATATCTGTAGTCACTTGGGATTGGGGTCCATGAGATATCTTTACCTCGCATATCGAAATTATGTTACTTAGATTCCTTTAACCTCAAATGCAACCTACATTCATTTTAAGATTCAACCTGTGAAAAATAATAGTTTAGTATAAACTAAATGATGACCCTCTATAAGATGCCAAGCACATAGTCATATACCTTTTTCACGCAACCAATGAGAACTGCTCGATTATGCTCATCCCTAAGCCACTTTTTGTCTCTTTGTTTTATTCTGATTAGCCGCTCAATTCTTCCACATTGCTGCTTGTATGTTAAAACTTATCTAATTATGACCACATACTTTAACAATAATAACATTTAATGAGACTCAAAATAACATGATGGGTCCGACTTACTCTATATAGGCTTCAACTTCAAGTATTTTCCAACACATAAAGATGTGTTTGTTTTTAACTCTTTCAGACGCTCTTAAATACATGAGAATCCAGAGCGGTTTTCCAATACTTTCGACCATCACACCTTATTTCTCATTGATGGGATCCTTAACCGCTTTCATATTTGACAAGTAATTCGAACAATATTCTGCAAACTTCCTCAAAGAATATAAATATTCCGCAATGCAACCTTCCTCGCCTATCATATTTACATATCCTTTTAAAATCTTCATGAATCTTTCAAAAGGATACATCCATCTTAAATAGATCATTCATATAATTGTGATTCTCGCATAAGGCATCGTTAAATGAACCATTATGTCAAAAAATGAAGGAAGATAAATTCTTTCCATCGCATACCGTTCAAGTTCTTCTTGTAGCAAACTCCGAGATTGCAAGTATCCACAACTTTGTTGCAAAGTTCATTGAAGAACAAACTTAGTCTAGTTATTGTGATCCTATGTTCTTATTCCTGACAATCCTCAGAATGTCAATGGAAGAATTTGTTGATCAACGTAGGTAGTCATGAGATTTTAGGCCATAAAGCTTCAATTCTTCCATAGAAACACAATTTCTAAGTTAGAGCAAGATCTCATCGGGAACTTTAAGTGTAGATAACATCTTGCAAAATTTGATTTTCTCAGCCTTAGAAAGTGTGTAACTTGCAGTAGGCAAATATGTCCTTTTCTCACCCACTATTTGATGTAGCTCACTTCGAATTCCTAGATTTACTAAATCTAAACGACTGCTTAATCCGATCCTGACTTTCTGTGCATATCAAGAAGGTTCCCACGACAAGCCTCACATACGTTTTCTTAATATGCATCACATCTAAGACATGACGCATATGAAGAAAACCCCAATACTCAGATCAAAATATTGACCTTTTTTTCCATGCAACTCTAGACTTTGCCTCTCGAACCTTGTCCTTCAATTCTCAACATGCACCGTATTTGCTTGTTTTTCCCATACACATAATTAATATTTCTGGTCTTTTGTAAAATTTCTGTTCTAGTTAAAGGTTTAGGCTCAACATCAAACTCTTGACAACCATTAAACGCCGTTTTTGCTCTTCTATATGGATGATTTCTGAGCAAAAATCTCCTATGACCTTGGTACACATTTTTTCGACTATGTTTCAAGTATACACTCTGTGTATTTGCACAATCGGGTAAGCCAACAACCTTAACACCGGCAGCCCACTCAAATTTCATACGCTGGAAAATCATTTATCATTCAAAGTAATACGGTCTTAAGGTGAATAACTCTTTCAAATATGCATCAGAACTTCAACACCAACATCCCATAGCATTTTAAATCATCACAGGGTTGCAGAAGATACAATATCATTTCTCGGCTGCTTAGGACCCTATATCAATAAGGTTAACATCATGAATTTTGCTTCATACACAACCATGGTGGGAGATTGTAGGTAATAAGTATGATAGGCCATGTAATCAGGATCTTTAATTACTAAGGAGCTATGTGGATTTATCCCATCTGCTGCAAGTGCCAAACGGAGATTTTCGTGGCCTGCTACATGCTAAATTAGGCCATTTGTGGGCCCATTAATTTATGATGTTGCATCTGCTGAATGTCTAATGTAATTGTCAACTTTCTTTCACTAGAATGCCATATCAAATCTTTCTCGATATCGACGAAAAGGGAATTACATACATTCTTCTAAACTCGGTATTGGGGAAAATACCAGACAACTTTATTCGTGATGCCTACTTTGGATTATTGATCCTTTAGGAATTTTCCATCTTTGATTCAACAATTTGGACATACATCAACATCCTTTGTTTGCATTTCTATACAAAATGCAATCATTTGACATGCATCTTTTCATATCGCATTCCTAAGGCGCATGTTGTCTTTTTTGCTTCATATATCGATACAGCATCAAATTTCCTTTGGAAGCACATCACCCCCAAAAGCTTAATAGCTCATTGAAACTTGCATCGTCCACCCATATTTTGTTTTTAAAGTTAGAAGACCGTGCTAAAAACAGAAGCTAGTGAACCCAATACAACTGTATAAAGGGCGCCAAAGATCATCTCCAACAAGTCAATGAATTTCTCGATTACCTTCCAAATAGACCCATGGTCGTCTCAACCATTTCCACAAAGACATATCACTGTATTGAAGACAACATTCTTCAGCATCTAAGGTACACTTACATTCCTCAACATTACATGCAGCGCCATGCCATGTCCATACGCTCATAACTTGAGTCAATACCATTACAAAAAAGATGATCTTTAAATCCACCGTGATATCATGAACTTTCATTCCCACATTTTATGCATGGACATTGTATGGAACTGAATAGTCACCTAAATTTTTTAACATAATTCAAAAAAGCTTCTCACAATTCATCCTCGTATCTTTTGGGCCATCTATCAAGAGAGTACCAGTGACTTATCTTGGTCCTGTTTTTAAATTTAAAAATACTAGTAACTAGTTAATTAAATCAATAAATATAAATGATTTTATCTAGCAAACTAATTAAATTTATCAAACCATATACAAGTAAAAAAAATTGAACGATAACAAGTAAATTAAAAAGATAAATAATAACTTACATTGGTTCAGCTTTCTTTGATTTGTCATCACCTCTTTCACTTACTTTCCATGCCCTGGTGAATCCACCCATCTATGTCCCTAAAATGGAAATAGAAGTTAAATCTGCATATATATATAAAAGAAAATGATTATGCTCGCTACATAAACAGAAACAAATAATAAAGAGAAACAAATATAAGGGCCAAGAGACTAAATATAACAACAAAACTAAATTAAAAATGATGTGCAAAAATCACAATGTCCGACTAAATAATAATGATGAGCAAAAATCAATGTGGGTGCGAGCATAACTAAACAATAATTGTGAGAATAAATCAAGGTGGAGTGGAACAATGGTGCTAAATCAAGGTGAGTCGTAGAGAAAAGAAAATATATAAACATATATACAAAGATGTGGACACAGAGAACATGACAAAATAAATAATATAATATCAAAAAAGAGAAAAAATATGGATTGGACAACAAATAATAACAAATTTGAGAGGTTGATCACCCAGACTTAAACACCCAGATTTAAGCAAGAAGAAAAACCATAAGATAAAATGAGAGAAACATGATTTTTTTTAATTAATATTAGAAACTTGGTATGATATAGTTGACACGAGAAGCATGGTATAAGATATTCAATATGAGAAAAACATTGTCCTAAAAAAAGCACAAAAACAAGAAGAACAATTCAATATGAGTAAACTATTTTGCTTCAAAGATTTGAAATTAGATGTGCTTTATTTAGCCATAGGAACCACACTTATGTGTGCTTGTGAAATCCTCCTCGCTTTAATCACTATGATAAAGTAATAAGACATTCAAGATGTTTGTCAATATAGATTATTCCATTCAATGAAGATATTAAAAATGTCTCAAATTCCACTTATTTTATTTGAAAACATAGACCTCTCATTTTCACAACTTATTCTCAAAATACCCTCTAAATACACTGTTAGATTATAATATTATTCATGTTATTATATGTATTTTGAGAACTAGTTGACTTGCCAAGTTTTTAATATTGCATACTAATGGTAAAGAACAATAAAATAACCCCCATTCTCATGCCATATCAACTCTAGCTGACTTTCTACAAGAATGATGTAGCCAAACAACAAGGGGTTTTATCATTGATGTCAAACATGATAAGAAAATAAGGATAAATCGGTATAAGAGAAGCCAACTTAACCAATATAGTTCCTTTGGGCTGAGAATTTCCACAAGCTATACAGTGGAGACCCACACTACCCCGTGCAAGATTCACACACCAAGGTAAATTAGGATAAGAGTATATAATAAATATTAAAGCGTGTCTAAGAAGAGAGAAACAAATAAAATTATGAATTTGCTCTTTTCAAACATAAATTTTCAAGCAAATTTTACTCATGTCTTATGGCTAAAACCCCTCTCCTTTAAATCCTTACACATACTGATGGCTAAAACCATCAGTATGCCCAATATTGCATATTGATGGTAAAGAATAAAAAAATAACCCCCATTCTCATGGAAACTCAAAGTGACTTTCTATAAGAATGATGTAGCCAAACAACAAGGGGCTTTTTCATTGATGTCAAATATGAAAGGAGAATAAGGATAAATCAATATAAGAGAAGCCAACTTAACTAATATAATTGGGCCAAGAATTTCCACAAGCTATTCGGTGGAGTCCTACACTAGAACTCCTACAAGATCCCACACCACATAAATTAGATAAGAGTATATAATATAAATATTAAAGCATGTCTACAAAGAAAAGAATAAAATTTTGAATTTTCTTTTTCCACACATACTCTTTTCTTGCCTTTAAATCCTTACCCATGTCTTATGGCTAAAACCCCTCCCCTCCTAATAAGATACTCATCCCTTTTACTCCTCTCACATCACAATCAAGGCAACCTCCATATCGCCTCCCAATATAAGCCACTCCCGTCATGAATCAAACACAGTCTAACCCTCGTGACCTTCTATTGATTCGGGCAAGAGGAAGCCCTATGCCATCTCAACCTCACTAATAATAACTTAATCAAGAAACTCAAAATAGTTACCCAAATTACTGAACCATAAAGTGAAATCTTCCATACTAAAAAGCTAAACAAGCTCCACTCTTTGTTTAGCCTGTGTACTAAATTCGAATGTATAAGAACTAGAAAAACATTAACAAAGAGGAAAAGAGATAAGCAGGACAAGAAACTACAACAGAAACATTCACTAAACAACGATCACAAACAAAAAGCCCCCTATAGAAAGAAACATGAGGATGAATAAATTTAAACCTGCTCTGTGAAGGAGAAATGTAGAAACTATCGAGATATGAAATGATTAGGCAACAAAGCTGCAAGGTCATCACCGCTATCGACAACAAGATCGAGAACGAGAAGTCTATTGAAAATGATGTCGCTTCGAGAAGCCCTTGTTATAGCCTAGAAGGCCAAACCTTGAGGCCGATGGAGGCATGTGGATGACCGATGAGTCAAGCCATTGCGTGTATTGCGTAAATACCAAAGGAGATGATTTCACTCAGCGCTTTTCAGAACCCTGAAGGAGAAAGGTAGATGGGGTTTCATAAAGAGGCGAGGGTTGGTGAAACAGAAGTCTAAAGGAACCGACTATGTGGGCTTCAAATGAAAATGAAAATGGGAACTTGAGAAACCAACTATGTCTTTGATTTGGGTTTCTAAGGTTTTTGAGGTTCAAGGATTTTGAAGTTGATAGGAGACATCGAGAAACAGGATGTGGCTTGGCTTTATTTCAAGTGTTGTATAGTTATTAGAACTCAATATAAATCAATTTTTAGTTTATATTAGACTACGCCTTTAAGGAAGACTATAGCCTTTTATATTATAAGATAATATAAGACTACGGCTTCATTAAAAACATAGTTTTTTTATATTATCGTGATAATATCGCACTACTTACTTGATTAACAACGTAGTCTTTTATATTATAAGATAATATAAGACTACGGCTTAATTAACAACGTAATGTTTTTATATTATAAGATCATATAAGACTACTTGCTTAATTAAAAATGTAGTCTTTTTTTTAAATTAAAAGATAATATAAGACAACATTTTAAATTATAGATGTAGTCGTTTAATTATGAAAATTGTGAAAACGTAGTCTAAAATATTAGACTACATTCATTACTAAAACGTAGTCTTTTCCTAAAACCAACCGTCATCTGGTCCAACTTTTGTGGTAGTGATTATATATGTGACATGACATTGACATGCAATGGTGCGTTATATCGCATATGCATGGGGATCGTAGATTTGGAAGGGTGAGTGTATGGTTGAAATCAAACACCATAATTGGTGGTTGATAAGTGGGCTCTGAACCATTACACGAAGTTCAACAGAGTCGCACTGTGTCGCACGACAAAACTAGTGTCGGTAACAGCTAAGAAGGGCTAGACACTCCCTAAAAGAAAGACCCAATTACGTTCATACATTCCAATGGTGAAAGTCCAGTATGTAACAGCAATGGGTTTCCATGATGAAACTCCAAAACCGCGCCCGTAAAGACACATGGTTTTCAGATATGATATGGTCATCGAGGTGTAACATCCAACAAGCTTTTGGTTATGAACACATGACTTTTATTTTCGTAAAGGATCGCTGAATGTAATCCATTACTGACGGATTTTACCACATTACAACATTGTATCAGTGGTGGAAGCCGCAAAGACTCAGAGTATGCGAAGGTGCTGAGTGAGTCCCATCTCATTTCATAGCATGGTATGTAGAATTCCAACCTAAAAAATTTGCATATTCTCACTTGGAATGTTGATGTGAATATGAATTATCGAATGTGAACATCGTGATATGCACTTAGGTAGGGAATAGTCGATAGGAATTATTCCACTGGCGTGGCTCACCCTATAATGGGGAAATATAAATTCCCATGCGGTATATGCCAAAGTAACCCACTTCATCTGAGTCGTTAAGCGTGAAGAAAGCCCACTTGTGGCTTTTATAACTCCTTTTGTAAAAGTTTTGGAACAAACTAGTTTTCGCCATGTACCTTTATGTAAAAGTGAGTTAAAATTAACCTGACTGCTTCAATATAGTGCCTTGCATGCTTTTATATGAATGATAAATGGACCAGGTCAATTTTGACTCATAAACGGCTCCTGTAGGCATTGTGTTATCATCTTGATGGGCCATGGATCAGAGTATTGTACAAAGCTGGGCTTCGATAGAGCTCCCCATACAAAGGAGACTTTGTTCCATTTTTTGTTAAATTATGGATCCTCAGAATATGACAACAAAGGTGGTATCAAGTTACCGATATCTATAGGCTTTCTCGCGTTGATGGCGATCAACGATCTGATTTTCGTGTCACACCATTCGCCGCTTAAAAACTAAGATTAATAACATTTGAATTTTAAAGAGACTAAATTTCAAACAAATGATCAATAATATCCGGGATTTGTCCAATACAAAAATTGAATCAATTCGCCAGCGACTGGGATACATAAGTTTCCCTTTAAATCCAAAATAAACACCGCTTTTTAATAACAACAAATGTCCCTATTCCCTCTACTTTCGCCATTTTTCCATTGCCCACATAGATGAATCTTTCAGCATCATTTGGCAATCTGCTCCAAAAACAACATTGTAGGGACATACTTACATGAGTAGTAGCACCATAATCTACCCACCAATTATGTATAGGTACAGAAGTTAAATTAATTTCAGAACAAACTAGAGTGAGAAGAGTACCTTTCTTAATACTCTAAGCAACAAACTTGAGACTCTCTTTCCTAATGTGACCTTTCTTACAAAAATAGCAAGTGAATTCCTTATCCTACGTCTATCTCTTCTTCTACTTGGATATACCTTCTGCGGTGTCTTTATTAGAGTCTTTAGCTCTCTTCCTTTTCTTCTTCTGAGAAGTTGATGTTAAATGAGCACTTTCTGCCTTATCTTTCTTTTTATCTCTTCTTTTCTGCACATAATGAGAAATAAGCTCATTCAAAGTCCATTTATCCTTTTGAGTATTATAACTCACAATGAACTGACTTAATTGTGCAAGAAGAGATGTAAGAACTAAATGCACAAGCAAGTCATCAAACAATTGCAACATAAGTGCTTTTAGTTTTCCAGTAATGTTAAACATTTCCATGATGTTCCCTTATGTTCTCCTTGTTTGTGTATTTCATGCCAACAAGTTTTCTCAAAAGAGTACTTGTTTCTGCCTTTTCATTTTTAGCAAAGACTTGCTCTATATTAAGAAGGAGATTTAGCATTACACTCTCAATGATAGAGCCCCAAATGCTTCTAGAATAGAGCTGCTTAATGCATTAGGACTCAAGTGATTAGATCATTCCCACTTCTCAATATTAGCCTCATTGAGGTTTTCCGGAGTAGAAGTAGGGCGTTCCATCCTTAATGCTAGGTCTAATTCCATATAGTCGAGAACTATTTCTCCGTTATCTTTCCAAATCTTGAAATTGCTCTCATTGAGCAAGGAATTCCATTAACTTTAGTAGAAAGATTTGCAGCATTAGGATGAGCTGAATAGAAAATAAGAAACAAATAAGCATGCTCACATAAGTTCCAAAACCAAATCATACTAATAATAAATTCAAATTCAAGTAAAAATCCCATTCCAAGATGCCAAGCACTCCATTAATGTCTTGTCTTTGGATAAAACATTAACTTGTAATTGATGTCTTGTTGTAGTGATCAAACACTGATAAAAAGGACAGTCAAATAATGAATATTTCTTTGGGTATATTCATCATTCACATATAAAGCCAAATGCTCATCACATGTTTATCACCACAGGTGTACATGTACATCGATCAAATATTAATCTTCCTTCGGGCCAATCAATTTTTACATGATATACACTACACTACCGTCTACATTTTGAATCAAATCAACTTTCACAAGAGAGGCCACTTTGGTGACATGTTGCTATAATTAATTCAATTCAAGAATTTATATCTAAATATACAAGATTTGAATTTAAAATTACACCAAAAATTGTGTATGTATTTTAGAGGAACGACATAAAACAAAAATATAATTTTGTTTCAACTAAGTATTTTTGGCCTTCTTAATCTTACTTTGGTTAATAAATGTAAGGAATATACTTTAGTTTTTTGTTGGTTAGTACACGGCTGTTTCAAACCCTCCCCCAATTGTACCAACTCATGCACCATACCACAATTTACATGAAGTCCTAAGGGAATTCTTGCTGTTTTACTTGAGATAATTGTGAACCTCTTTAAAATCATTGATGTAGATAAAGATGTTCTACTTCAACACATCATCCATGTCAGAACGTGGAATCAACCATACTCCAAGCAATCAAAATCTCTAAGTAACTAGGTGTTATCTTTTATGATCTAAATCTTTTACTGCCACTCTAGCATTCTGATCAAGAAACCAAGAGGGATCATACTACAAGCATGGAATCTCATGCATTATTAATGAGGTTCTCAAGCAAGAACTTGAATTTTATACTAATCAAGCCTATTGGAGAAATTTGACACCAAGGATAACAACAAATCTTAAGTTTGTTCATTATGATCCAAAAGTGTTGGAACTCTTTGGTCGAATGTGCAATATTATTCACTAACTGGGCCCGAGATGTATGGACATGTTTGATTCGCCATATTTATCCAAACATAATGTATATTATCCAAAAATAAACGAAAAAAGAAAAATAGAAGCCTTCATTATCCTCGTATACAAGCATTTGCATAGTTTATTTAGAAATTCAGTTATAATCCATATTTTATGCACATTATATATTGTTTAGAGTCAACCCGATAATTGAGAATTATCACAATGTGAATCCTACTATGAAAACCGTAATTCAAATGGGACTTATCACAAGCCTTAAACAATTAGAATGTCTAAAAGGTGTGCCTCTTACATCCATTTATGTAGCAATTGTGGCAACCTTTGGTTGCGTCAGCACCACAATCTAAATCCATCAGACCTGGTCATTGGGCGCAATCGCTCGAATCCAATCTAACATAACGAAAAGAGGAAAAAAAAAAAACATATATTCTTTCTGCAATTATTCAAACACCAAACACGCCTACCTTATCGACTAAATCGACGAGTAATTAAATCACAAAACCAAAAAACATAATTCCTAATGATCAAAACATGGTTGCTCTAATATCACTTGATAAAATCAAACTGAATCTTTACGGTGAAAACCATCACCCTGAAAACCCTATGATCAATCATACTTAATCATTAAGAATCATAAACTGTTCTTCAAAGAAGTGGACATCCATTGAAGATGAATAATCTTAATCTTAATCAAAATGGCTTTGGTTTTCCAAATTACAATGCAGTTCGAAAAGAGAGATCCTCAATTTCTCTTTGTTTCTTTATGAGATAATGGGTGATTTCAAAAGAACGTAGAATTTGGGGACCAAGACCCCTTTTATGATAGAAAAGTGACGCTTCAAAAATGTCTCTTCTCTATTAATATTTTTCTTTTGTCCCATTATCAAAATAAAAATAATGTGTCTCTACATGTAGAAGGAAGACATTGCAAACTTGATGTATAAAAGTCTGAAAAATAAATTTAAGAAAATCACTTAAATTAGGCTTTATCTTTTGGGTTTACAACACATAATAATCATATATGAACCCATAATTAAATTAAATAATCCAACATGGATAAGATTACTCTCTCATTAAAATATCCATGATCCCACAAAAGGCCATTCTGGTAGACCCTTCACACGGAAAAAACAAATATAAAGAAAAATGTATGATGAAATTAATGGAAGTACTGTGAGGAGGGAGAGAGAGGGACCACTGCTTCTCTCTCTTCCCCCTGTCTTTTCTTCTGGCTTCTCGATCTCTTCTTCTCCTCCACTAAACGTGACCACTACACAATTCCTACTTGATAACACTCATCAAGTACCTCCACTACCCCAATGATCTTCCGAGACATCAATATAACGGTAAGAATTTCTGTCTTGGTGTAACGGTAATAATTTCTGTCTGTGTAACGAACATGATTCCCGTCTTCATCGTGACGATGAACCTTCACTCATATTTCCGTGCCCGTCTACCCCTACATGAATTATCGATCTTGTAGTCTCCATCTACTCCTACATGAATTACCCGTCTTGTAGTCTCTTCCTATCAGCATATTCCGTCTTGTAGTCTCTTCCTATCAGCATATTCCGTCTTGTAGTCTCTTCCCATTCACTTTGAACCCCCATTACTGTCGGAACTATCATACAGTGTTGAAGCTCCATCATGCTCGGAAGTCGGATCCAACTGCCGCAGTCGTAGCCGTGCATGCCATCCCACAGAGAAGCAAACCTGGTATAATTTCTTTTTTCTTTTCTTTTTTTTTCCCTTCCCTTTTCTCTTTCTTCTAGGTGTTCTTATCAAATCTATGACTATATCTGTGTAACTTCTATCAAAATGTAAGGAAGTAACCACCAATTGAGGTTGGCTTGAAGCTAGAATTTGTATCGTTGTTCAGAATTGGTTTTAAACTTTAGGGTGCGTATAGAATGTGAATGAGTTATTGAGTCAGTTCAATCGAGCAACAATATCATGTTTCGTTCGACTGATCTTTCGCTTTCGACAAAACCTCGAAATTTCCTTTCGACTGCTAATGTAGTACCATGTTTTTCATTTATTTTGTTTTAGGTGTGCAGTTTTTAGCAGCCCGATTATTTCAATTGCATTGTAATTTTCGCAAACACACTTTAAAAACATTTTTATTAAACATTAGAATAAATGAAATAACATTATATAATTTCATTTAAAAAAACATACATATATGGTTTTTTTTGGGGATGGAGGTGCCAAATTATATAATAAGGATGAATATTGATATATTAAGTTTATTAAATGAAACATTATAATACTAAGTTTGAAAATATATTAAGATGTCCATCATGCCAACAAAGATGATGCATATATTCTTCAAAAAAAAAAGATGATGCATATATAGTGGATTGTTGACTCGGTGAGGACAGGTCCAAATCCCCTAAGCCCACTATCCTTTCTTCTATTTAATTTATAATCTACATCCCACATCGAAGATTGTGGATTACTTGCTAGGCGCACTCTCTTTTCTTCTCTTTAATTTTGTAATCCACATCCCATAAGATTGTGGATTGTTTGTTAGGTAAAAAATCATATCCGTTTTTTTGTTGTTATTCACGCCATACAATCCCTTAAACATTGATTTTCTTTCTCCTTTGCATTCTGCAGATCAGCAGGTTCATTGATCGGCAATATGGCATCTCCTTTTCTATGGCTTGGCTTCATCATTTGCATTCTGCAATTCATTAGCTGTCAAGCATCCCTTGATGATCGAAAGGCACATATGCCTCTCATGGACTTTGGTCTCCTCTTTTCTTTATATATGTATTTAGAAGAACCAGACTCAATATTCTGAACTAGAGGTGTAATTGAGTCGAGTTGAGTTAATACAAAGCCAAGTCTGTTCGACCTGATTAAAAACCGAAGCTTGAATTCGACCAAATCGTGCTTTTTCGACGTTCTCAAACTCAACTAGAAAAATTGAGTTACTCTAACTCTCGACCAATCAAAACTTTATCGATGCATGATCTCAGCCACAGGCGCATGCTCGACCCAAAGGCCCACCGCGGCTACTGGGTAGTTAAAAATTAAAAAAAAAAAAAAAAAAAATAGGGATCCGCTGGTGGGTAGCAGAGGGTCAAGCCTAACGTAGCCACAACCGATCTCTAAAGGTGTGGCTCGCTCTCGCCAGCATTGACCTTCTCGCCAAGTATTTTCATATCAACACATTAGGGTTTATTCTCATTCCGTTGCATTTTTGTAATTTCTCTTATATTCATCAGGAGCTTTTCCTCCGCCGCGGGTTTTTCTCAGCAAGGGCTTCACATAAATCTAGTGTTTTTTCTTTGTTGCATTTCATTATTTGCGGCCATTTATTTCAATAAGTGGTATCAAAGCCATTAAGGTTTTTTTTATCTCGTCAATGGCACCATGAAATACGAAATTCCCTTGTTGGATCGTAGTACTAGATTTTCGTTGTGGCAAGTTAAGATGCGCATTGTGCCCGCACAGATGGATCTAGATGATGCATTGTTATGGCTTAACAAGATGTCGTCATCGTGGACAAAAGAGGAGAAACAATGCAAGGATCGTAAAGCCCTATCTCAAATTCACCTTCATTTATCGAATCAGATTCTGCAAGACATTCTAAAGGAGAAGACTATCGATGTGTTATGGCTGAAGTTGGAAGATTTATGCATGACGAAAAGTCTTACAAGCACGTTGCACTTGAAGCAGCGATTGTATTCGCACAGTATGGCAGAAGGTACGTCTTTAGAAGAGCATCTTACAACCTTTAAAGAACTTGTCATGATCCGAAATCCTCAAGGTTAACATGAAGAAGAAGATCTAAGGTTAATTTTGTCAGGTTCGCCTCCTCGGCTTTCTCAGATTTAATTTTCAAAGACATGATTTTGTATAGTCGTGATACCCTAACCTTAAATGAAGTCTATGAGGCTCTGTTTTCTAAGGAGAAAATAAAGCACTAATCAGAGGACATGAAGCTGCAAGGAGATAGCCTATTTTGTACACCTGCAGAGTCGTAAGAGAAGAATTCTAGTGAATAATAGGAAAATGTCAAAACTGTGGAATTCTAATAAAATTTAAAATATTGTAAGAAAAAGGGTCACATCAAGAAGAAGTAAGGCTTCGTCGAATAATAAGGGAGAAGAAATTCGTGGAATAAACAGCGAGTAGAAACTGGTGAAGCCGTTGTCATGGAATCGATTACTAGTGGAGAACTTCTCGTCGCTTAGATGCTAATTCGAGAGCCATGAGAATTGATTTGTGATTTTCGGTCAGACGCTTCACATGACTCCTAATCGAACTAGTTCTCTACATACGAGCCTATGCATAAAGGTGCGATTTTGATGGGTAACAATGCATCTTGTAAGGTAAATAGTATCGGGACACCGCGATTAAGATATTTGATGGAGTAGTTTTGTACCGCAGGGACGCTCAAACATGTTCTTTGACATTCAGAGTAAATTTGAGCATCCAAGTACTCTTGATGCAAAAAGGTTACAAGTACACCGGGTGAAGGTGGAGTTCTCGAAGACAGAAGGGAGCCTTCCTAATTATGATGAAGGGTCATCAAAAGACAACCATGTTATATGTTTTGCAGGGTTCCACTATCATAGGAGATGTTGTTGTTGCATCTTGTTCATTGTCAAAGGATGATATTAAGAAGCTCTAGCACATGCGTCTTGGGCACATGAGTGAAAACGGTATGGCAGAGTTGAGTAGAAAAGGACTTCTAGATGGGTAGAAAACAAGTAAGTTACAATTTTGTGAGAACTACGTTTTTAGGAAACAAAAGTGAGTTAGATTCTTTTCAAGCTTTCATAAGTCAAATAAGGCTACTTCGACTCATTCATATATCTCGCACCTCGGGACCTTCGCAAAAGTATCTTCATGGAGTACTGAATGATATGTCGACGATCATCGATGATTTCACATAAGGCATATTCTTCCTGAAACATAAAAGTGATGTGTTTTCAACATTCAAGGATTGGAAGACAACGATTAAGAAGCAAATAGGGAGGCAAGTGAAGTGTCTTCGCATTAATAATGGGTTAGAGTTTTGTTCTGATGAGTTTAACACTAAGTGCAAGAAATAGGGAATTGTTAGACATCGTACAGTTTGTCATACTATACAATAGAATGGTGTGGTGGAGCGTATGAATGAATTTTGATGGAGAATGGGATGCATGCTCTCTAATGCTCATTTACCAAAGTTCTTTGGCGTATTTCACGGCTCCATCGTGATGTTATTTGGACAACCGTTTCTCTTCAATTGCCATAGAAAAGAAAACTCCTCAAGAGGTATGGCCTGGTAGTCCTGCTACTTATTCAGATTGAAAATTTTTGGATGCCCATTTTGATAATGGGAAGTTAGAACCTACAACAATTAAGTGTATATTTCTTGGTAATAAATCTGGTGTGAAAGGTTATAACCAGGAAATTGGTAATTAGCATAGATATGATTTTTGATAAGACTTCCATGATTCAGGTTTTGGCTCCTAAAAATTCTAATGTTGAGACCATGCAAAAAGATGACAAACAGGTGGAGTTTTCCGAGACTACTAATTTTAATTCGCATGAGTGTAGTGTTCCTACAACTTCGCCCGAAGCAACAACATTCTATTACCGTAGATGTAGAGGGGGACTATTAAGCCACCACGTAAATATGGCGAAGCTGATCTAGTTGCATATACCTTGAGTGTAGTAGATAATAGTGAGTCCAGTAAAGGGTCATCCACTTATGAAGAAACAGTAAGTTACAGTGATTCAGGTAAGTGGATGATTGCTATGTAAGAAGAGATAAAGTCGTCCCTTCATAAAAATGGGACATGGACATGGTGAGGCTACCTAAAGAGAAGAAAGTCATTTTGTGCAAATGGGTGTTCAAGAAGAAATAAGGCACACCAAGTAACAGGATGTAAGTACAAGGCAAGACTAGTTGCTCAAGGTTACAATCAGATTCTAGGTGTTGACTTCATAGATGTATTCTCTCCAGTGGTGAAGCATAGCTCAATTCGAGCTTTGCTTGGGATTATGGATTTTCATGATTATAAGCTTGAGCAGTTGGATGTGAAGACTAAATTTTTACATAGGGAGCTTAAGGAGGACACCTATATGCAGCAACCAAAGGGTTTTACAGTTTCATGTAAAAAGGACTGTGTTTGCCTACTTAAGAGGTCTTTTTATGGTTTGAAACAGTCTCCTAGACAATGGTATAAGAGATTTGACTCATTCATGATCTCTCATGATTTTAAGAGGAGTAGCATTGATACTTGTGTCTACTTCAAACGATGCAATGATGAGTCATTTCTATATCTGCTCTTATGTGTTAATGGCATGCTAATAGCAACCAAGAGTAAATAGGAGATAAGAACTGTAAAAAAGCAACTTAATAATGAGTTTGAGATGAAAGATCTGGGAGCAACCAAGAAGATACTTAGGATGGAGATTCGAGATGTGAGTGGTGCAAGAAGATTATCTCGAGTCGTGAAGGATATATTGAAAAGGTGCTTTGGTGTGTTCAACATGCGTAATGCAAAGCCTGTTATTATTCCACTTTGCAACTCATTTGTGACTTTTATCTACTCTATGTCCATAGTCAGATGAGGAGGTTGACTACATGTCTAGAGTACCATATTCTAATGTCATAGGTTCTTTGATATATGTCATGGTGTGTTCGCGTCCAGATTTGGCCTATGTAGTCGGCAAACAATAAGTATATGGAAAACCTACAAGGAACATCGAAAGCACCATCGGGTTCATGGAGACTTGTACGGATCCAAGATATTTGTTCATAGCTTGGTAGACTAGAGATGGAGCGTGTGGCATGTTGATTTTGATTATGCTAGAGATCTCATAAGAAGATCCCTTATTAGATACATGTTCACCATCGAGGTTGTGTTATTAGTTGAAAGCTACTCTTCAAATCTCTACAAAGAGCTTTGTAAACTATAGAGGCGCAGTGCACATGGCGCTACGTAGCTTGTAAAGAGGCCCATTGGTTGAAAGGATCGCTTTTAGGAGCCAAGTGATCAATGGCAGACGCGACATTGTTTTGTGATAGCCGAGTGCTATATATTTCACCAAAGATCGTAAATGTTCATGCGAAGACGGCATAATGATGTGGAGGCGATCATTTCAGATGCGTGAGATTATTAATCTTTGTGACATTGTTGCGGAGTAAAGTTGGAACTCCAAGACAATCCTTCGCGATATGATGACTAAGTCATTCTTATAGCCAAGTTTGCGCATTGTTCAAACTCGTGGACTCGTCGTTGAGTTTTGCCCTATGGGGCTTTTATTGTGAAGATGAGTATGGCTTTTATATTGTTTTGAAATATGGAGTCCGTCACATCGCTATGATGAGAATTCATGTCAAGGTGGAGATTGTTGATTTGTAACTTGAATTTGGTTTTGGGTTTATGTCTAACTCGAAGGCCCGTAGTGTGACTTTTGTGAAAAGAAAAAGGTGAGAAAAAAAAATAGGGATCTGTTGTGGTAGCAGAGGGGTTGGGCCTAACGTAGCCCACAATTGATCCTAAGGGGGGTACAGGGGCTTGCCCTCACGGTATGGACCTTTCTGCTCGGTAGGGACTTTGTAATTTCTCTCATATTCATAGTGCAAAGCTTCCTTTGGATCGGGTTTTTCGGGGCAAGGGTTTTCCACGCAAATTCGTGTTTTTCTTATTTCGTATTTCATTATTGCGCCATTTATTTTCAACATAACCTCATCCTGACACGAAATTGACTCAAGTTTAATCCTATTAAGCTCATGAGTTAACCCAAATCAAGTGCTATGATACTTGAATCGACTGATTGCCACTCCCTGAGCCGACCGATTTAACTCCAAGTCGAATTTGAGTAGCTTAAAAGTAACTTGACTTGTTTACACCCCTAAGTGGAATAAGAACCAAGATGATACAAATCAACTCCTTATATATGAGTATATAGCATATATATATATATATATATATATATATATATATATCATTACTTGAAAAGTTTAATGGATTCGTGATTGCATGCAGACCTATATTGTGTACATGGGTGAACTTCCAAAGGATGATATGATCTCTTCCCCATCATTGCTTCACACTAGCATGCTACAAGAAGTCATTCATAGGTTACTAATTCACTCTTTTTTTCTTTTTTTCTTTTTTTTGCATGAACGAGGATGGTTACTGAAGCAACATCAAATAATCTTCTAAGATAATTATGATTCAAGAAGAAACATATTTGCAAAATTGCCAAGAAAATAGATTTTTCAGCTGGCCTAACTTTTCTATTGAATTGCATTTAACAGTTCTAGTTCATCGGAATATCTACTCCACAGCTACAAGAATAGCTTCAATGGCTTTGTTGCCAAGCTGACAGGGGAGGAGGTGGAGAAACTGTCAAGTAGGTGAATTGTAATCTTCAACAGATCATTCTGAACTTTATCATGTTTTACTTAATTAATCACCAACACCACATTGTAACTTTGTATATTCAGACATGGAAGGAGTGGTGTCTGTGTTCCCAAATGAAAAGATGCAACTTTACACAACAAAGTCATGGGACTTCATAGGCTTCCCCCAGGAAGTTGAAAGATCAACTACTGAAAGTGATATCATTGTTGGAGTAATTGACAGTGGCATCTGGCCTGAATCTGCTAGTTTCAGTGACAAAGGATTCGGTCAGCCGCCGCAAAAATGGAAGGGCACTTGTCAAACCTCATCCAACTTCACTAGTTGCAACAAGTAATTTTATCTCTTCCTTTGCCTCTCTTAAAATTGGGTGACCCGAATCCTGTTAGACGACCTTAGAATTTTTAGGGCAGGACATAATGGATTTTCAAAAGATTTTAGTAAAGGGATGAAACTGATAGGCCTATTCCCATGGGCCACTATTGGAGTATGGACCTATTTTATTTCTTGACGCCTATAAATATAATGCATTTTTCGTGTTTCAGGTGATTTTGTGATATTGTATAATTCTTAGGTTATGGATTGCTATCTCAATAATCGTTGAATACATTAATCTTTTACCCATATTTGATTTAGTGTATTTCTCCTCTCTTTTTTAAGGGTTTCCATAAAATTTTGCATATTTCTTGTTTCCTTAGTTTACATTTTTTTGTTGTCTATTCTCTTACCCAAAAATTTTAATATATATATATTCACTTTCCATCGTATCGGCTGTAAGATATTGCTCTTATAATAAAGACTTGACCTTTTGTACACGCATCCCCTTTAACACTTGAGTTAGGCTTCAATGTCTTTCTCTTTTCTTTTTTTTCTATGGTTTAATAAGAATGAACAAAAAATGTAATGCTATGCAGTAAAATTATAGGAGCAAGATACTACCATACTGGTGCGAAACTTGACATAAATGAGTTTGACTCACCAAGAGATTCAGATGGACATGGGACACACACTGCATCCATAATAGCTGGAGGCTTAGTCTCTGGGGCTAGCTTACTTGGCTTGGCCTCAGGAACAGCTCGAGGAGGGGTACCCGCCGCCCGCATTGCAGTCTACAAGGTATGTTGGTCTAAGGGCTGTTACGGTGCTGATATCCTTGCAGCTTTTGATGATGCAATTGCCCATGGTGTTGATATCATCTCTGTTTCTTTGGGAGGATACTCCCCGTATTATTTCGAAAATCCGATTTCCATCGGAGCTTTCCATGCTATGAAGAAAGGGATTCTCACATCAACCGCTGTCGGTAACTACGGCCATGATCGAGCAACTATCACGAATTTATGGCCTTGGTCTCTCTCAGTAGCTGCTAGCACCACTGACAGAAAGTTTGTCACTAAGGTGAAGTTGGGAAACAACCAGGTTTATGAGGTGATAAAGCCTTTCTTCTTACATTCATACTTACCCAATCATGAATCCTTCTCCAATATTCCTAATTCCTAAATTCTTTCTTGCATTAGGGAGTCTCTATAAACACTTTCAAGATGAATGCTATGTACCCCATCATCCATGCTAGAGATGCACAAAATACTACAGGAGGTGCTAGTCAATATGCCAGGTAAATTAATTATGAATCTTGTAATTAATGATATGCATATAGTTGATTGAACATATTTGCTATGGACTTTAAATTTGAAGGTTCAGCTATGTATGACATAAAAGACATCGTATATTGTAGCTTATGTGACGAGAACTCCTTGAACAAGTCTCTGATAAATGGTAAAATTGTCCTTTGTGATGCACTCAATTGGGGGAAGGAGGCAACGGCTGCGGGAGCAGTGGGCATGATAATGCTACACAGAGCACCCAAAGATTTTTCCTTGAGTTTTTCTTTACCTGCATCTTACATGGACTGGAGCAATGGCACCGAAATAGATCAGTACTTAAACTCAACTAGGTATTTGAACTTCTATTAGTTTTCCTGTTTGATGTTATTTTTGTCAAGCCCATGGATGATTATACTCCTTCCAATATAAGCAGCAAACCAACTGCAGAGATACAGAGGAGCGTCGAGGTTAAAGATGAATTGGCCCCATTTATAGTTTCATTTTCATCAAGAGGTCCCAACCTTATTACACGAGACATTCTCAAGGTAACTTAGCTAACTGATTTCCCCGGTTTCTTTTTTTGGGTACTCTGTTTCTCTGTTAATTTCAAAATCTTGATAATTTGCAGCCGGACTTAAGTGCACCAGGAGTGAACATTCTAGCAGCATGGTCAGAAGCTTCTACTGTGAGTGAAAAAAAATGGGATACAAGAGTGGTTCCGTACAATATCATGTCTGGGACATCCATGGCCTGCCCACATGCTTCCGGGGCTGCCGCCTATGTCAAATCATTTCACCCAACCTGGTCTCCTTCTGCTATCAAGTCTGCTCTAATGACAACCGGTACTGGTTTTGTCAGTTTTGTCACATTTCACATCGAATAAGGGTCCTGACACTATATAAGTATAAGTTTCTCTTAGCCTAATATACTCGTTTTAAAGTCATGAGAGCCTTTTCGGCTCAAAGCAGACAATATCTATATAATTAGGTTAATATCATAAATTATGTGATAAGGATAACCTTGGTTGAAGAGAATTTGGAGGAAACTCAAATTTGTAACAACCCACTTTAGCTCCAAGGACCACAAATCTTTAAAACGCGTACTAGGCTGAAAAGAAACCTATACTTATATAACTATAGTGTTCATTTGTGACCCAAATTTGGTTTTGGGCCTATGTCTGACCCGAAGGCCTGTGGTATGACTTTTGTGAAAAGGAAAAGTTGAGAAAAAAAAATAGAGATTTGTTGTAGTAGCAGAGGGGTTGGCCCATTGATCATAACAAGTGGTATCATAGCCATTAGGTTTTTCCGATCTTGTCAATGGTAACCATGAAATACAAGATTCCCTTGTTAGATCACAGTACTTGATTTTCGTTATGGCAAGTTAAGATGTGCGTTGTGCTTGCGCAGATGGATATAGATGATGCGTTGCTAGGGATTGACAAGATGTCATCACCGTTGACAAAAGAAGAGAAAGAACGTAAGGATCGTAAAGCACTATCTCATAGTCACCTTCATTTATCGAATCAGATTCTACAAGACGTTCCAAAGGAGAAGACGACCGATGCGTTATGGTTGAAGTTGGGCACCAGGCATGACCGAAAAGTCTTATGAGTAAGTCGCATTTGAAGCACGGTTGTATTCGCACAAGATGGGCGTAAGGTACATCTAGAAAAGCATCTAACCGACCTTTTAAAGAAATTGTCATGGATCCGAAACTTTGGAGGTTAAATATGAAGAAGAAGATCTAAGGTTAATGTTGTTGTGTTCGCTTCCTAATTCGTATGCGACTTTCAGAGATACAATTTTATATAGTCGTGATACCATAACCCTAAATGCAGTCTATGAGGCTATTTTTTTCAAGGGAGAAAATGAAGCAATTAGTTGTAGGGCCTGAAGCGCAAGGAGATAGCCTGTTTGTACACGATAGGCCGTAAGAGAAGAATTCTAGTGAAAAACAGAGGAAAATGTCAAAATCTAAAAATTCTAATCAAATTTGTAACTACTGTAAGAAAAAATGTCACATCAAGAAGGAGTGTTTCAAGCTGCATAATAGGGAGAAGAAATTTGGGAACAAACAAGGAAAGAAATTTGAGAAATCTAGTGAGGTCGGTGTTCTAGAATCATATCATACTGATGGACAACTTCTGGTTGCTTTAGATGCTGATTTGAGAGCTCGTGAGAATTGGATTTTAGATTCTGGTTGTACGTTTCAAATGACTCCTAATCAGGATTGGTTCTCTACATACAAACATGTGCATAAAGGTGTGGTTACGGGTAATACGTACCCTTGTAGTGTAGCGTATCAGGATAGTTTTGCATTAAGATTTTTGAGCGAGTGTCTATACTGGGTGACGTTAGACATGTTCCTAATTTGAAAGGAATTTGATGGTCTCAAGTACTGGACGCGAAAAGCGTTATTGCTACATTGCCAGAAGGTGGTTCTTAAGATTAGTAAAGGAGCCCTAGTTGTGATGAAGAGTCATCAAAAGACAATCATTTTATATGTTCTGCAGGACAGGAGATGCTATTGTTGCATCTCGTTCATTGTCAAAGGATGATATTACAAAGCTCAAAGTAATACGCCTCAAGCACATGATCAAAACAAGCATGGTAGAGGTCGAGCAGAAAGACCTTAATATTTAAAACAAGTAAAGTTATAGTTTCTCGTGAGAACCACGCTTTTGGAAATAGAAGCGAAGTTAGGATTCTCTTCAGCATTCATAAGTCAAAGTAGCCTCGTGGACTTACAAAAGTATCTTCTATGGGAGGTACTACTTATATAACGATCATTGATGATTTCTCTATAAGGTATGGGTTTTCTTCCTAAAACAGTAAAATTTGATGCTTTCAACATTCATGATTGGAAGACAATGATTGGAGAAGCAAACAAGGAGGCGGTGTGAAGCGTCTTCGAGACCGATAATGGGTTAGTTTTGTTCGATGAGTTTAACACTCTCAAGTAAAGAAAGAGGGAATTGTTAGACATCGTACAAGCTCGCCATACCCACAACATAATGATGTAAATGGAGCATATGAATAGGACTCGATGGAGAAGGCCTGATGCATGCCCCTCTAATGCTCAATCTTGAAGTCGCGTCCACTACATTTGTTGATCAACCGTTCTCCTTAGTTCTTTATAGAGAAGACTCTCAGGTATGGTTTAGTGAATCTACTACTTATTTAGGTTTGAAATTTTTTTGATGCCCTGCATATGCTCATGTTGATAATGGGAAGTTAGAACCTAGATTAATGAAGTGTATATTTCTTGGTTATAAATATGGTGTGAAAAGTTATAAATTGTGGTGTCTAGAAACCAAGAAACTGCTAATTAGCAAATATGTGATTTTTATGAGACTTCCATGACTCAAGTCTCGGCTCCTAAAGACTCTAGTGTTGAGACCGTGCTGAGAGTTGATAGACAGGTAGGGCTTCAAACTAGTTTGGTTCCTAATTCAGATGAGCGGAGTGTTCCTACAGCTTCAATTCCAATGCAACGGTATTCTATTGCTAGAGATAGGGAGAGGAGGACTATTAAGCTACCATAGAAATATGGTGAAGCATATGCCTTGAGTGTAGTAGATAATATTGAGTCCAGTGAAGAGCCATCCACTTATGAAGAGGCAGTAAGTTGTAGTGATTCAGGTAAGTGGATGATTACTATGCAAGAAGAGATGGTGTCCCTTCATAAAAATGGGACATGGGACATGGTAAAAATTTACCAAATGGAAGAAAACCATTGATCTGAATGGGTATTGAAGAAAGAAGAGCGCTAGGGAGTTGAGAATGCAAGGTCTGGCCAGACTAGTTGCTAAAGTTCACCGGTCATATTCTAGGTGTTGACTTTAGAGATGTATTCTCTCCGGTGGTGAAGCATAGCTCAATTCGAGCTTTGCTTGGGATTGTGGCTTTTCATGATTATGAGCTTGAGCAGTTGGGTGTGAATCTGCATTTTACATGGTGAGCTTGAGAGGACATCATATCACGATAGCAGTAGGGTTTTCTGATTCGGGTAAGGAGGTATGTTTACCTACTTAAGAGGTCTTTTTATAATTTGAAGCAGTCTCTGAAACCGATGGTATAAGATTTGGCTCATTCATGTTCTCTCGAATTTTAAAGTAGCTTTGATAAGTTGTGTCTACTTGAAGCGATCGCGATGATGGAGTCATTTTGTATACGCTCTTACATGTTGATGACATGCTAATAGCAACCAAGAGTAAAGAAGAGATAACAACTGTAAAAGCGCAACTTAATAATGAGTTTGAGATGAAAGATCTGGGAGCAGCTAAGAAGATACTTGGGACAGATATTCTAAGGGATAGATTGGTAGGAAGATTATCCTTGAGTTAGAAAGGATATATTGAAAAGGTGCTTTGCAGGTTCAACATGTAGAATGCAAAGCCTGTTACTACTCCATTCCTGACTCATTTTAGACTTTCTATGCTTCCACATGTCCACGCAATCGGATATGAGGAGATTGACTACATGTCTAGAGTACCATATTCTAGTGTTGTGAGTTCTTTGATGTATGCCATGGTGTGTTCACGTCCAGATTTGGCCTATGCAATCAGTGCAATCAATAGGTACATGGAAAAACCTGGCAAGGAACATTGGAAAGTAGTTCAATGGATCATGCGATACTTGCATGGATCCAGTAGAGTTTGTTTGCATTTTGGTAGGACTAGAGATTGAGTTGCAGGGTATGTTGATTCTGATTATGTTGGAGATCTCAATAAGAGGAGATCCCTAACAAGATACGTGTTCACTATTGGAGGTTGTGCTATTAGTTGGAAAGTTACTCACAAGAAGTGCGTTGGCTTTGTCAACTCTGAGGCAAAGTACATGGAAGTTACCAAAGCATAAAGAAACCTTTTAGTTTAGAAGGATTGTTTGAGCTGAGCGATCAAATTATAATCTTTGTTGTTTTATGATAAGCAAATGTTGTGTTTCACAAAGATCAGTAACATGGGAGACAAGCACGCATATTAATGTGAGTTATCATTTTGTGCGTAAGATTATTGCACGTTGTGACATTGTTATGAGTAAAGTTGGAACCTAAGACAATCCTGTAGATATGATGACTAAGTCATTTCCTATATCCAAGTTTGTGCATCGTTCAAACTTGGTGGGACTTTGTTACCGAGTTTTGCCCTATGGGGCTTTGTTGTGGAAGAGGAGTATATTTTTTTATCTTGTTTTGAGATATAGAATTCATTGGCATTTTTTGCTTATGATGGGAATTTGTGTTAAGGTGGAGATTGTTGATTTGTGACCCATATTTGGTTTTGGTCTTATGTCCATGCCTACGATGCGACTTTTGTGAAAATAAAAAGTTGAGAAAAATAATTAAGGATTTGTTGTGGCGGCGGAGAGTGGGCCATTAGGCGGGCAGTAAGCCTAGCCGTCCCAAAGTCTGGGGCTTACCCCTTTATGCTCGGGTATTTTTGTAAAATTAACATACTAGATTTTATTCTCGATTCCATTGAATTTTTGTAATCTCTCTCAAAAATTCATAGGGTAGTTTTTCCCTCTGCCTATGGTTTTTTCCCGCAAGGGTTTCCACGTAAATCTGGTATTTTTCTTTATTTCGTATTTTTTTATTGTACCATTGATCATAAGAGACAGAAACATTCTCCCTTATCCGATGTGGGATGTAACAGGTTTGATCTATAATCAGAATATGTTCATTTTTTTTGCTACATTTTGTGAGTTTCTGTTATTATTTGCAGCTTCTCCTATGAAGGGTGAAATCAATACCGACCTTGAGTTTGCATATGGATCAGGACAGCTAGATCCAGTAAAGGCTGCAAATCCCGGTTTGGTATATGATGCTAATGAGACAGATTACATCAATTTTTTATGTGGGGAAGGCTATAGCAACAAAAAGTTGCAGCTTATAACTGGAGATGCTAATAATAGCTGCTCTGCAGACACAAATGGAACTGTCTGGGCTTTAAACTATCCATCTTTTGCTGTATCTACTAAGTATAAGGTTAGCGTCACTCGCAACTTCACAAGGACGGTCACAAATGTCGGGACGCCGGCATCGACTTATAAGGCAAATGTTACTGTTCCGGCCGGAATCAGTGTTGAAGTTAAACCAAGTGTTCTTTCATTCAAATCCTTAGGCCAGAAGAAAACTTTTTCTGTCATAGTCATGTTGTCAGCTCTAGATACAGAAATAATATCAGGCTCCTTGGTGTGGAGTGATGGGGTGTACCAAGTGAGGAGCCCCATAGTTGCGTATCTTTACTAGCTTTAAAGTTTAAATATTTCTGTATTTTGAATGTCTCGTGAATAAACAAACAGACTGAAGTTCTGATCTGTGATTGAATAAGACAACTGTTTTATTTCATATATACAAGCATTAAACAGGAGAATAATACGTTAGGTATACACATTTCATCAAGAAATTTTATAAACAAGAACAGTGGGACAGTTGGAGAAATATTGATGAAAAGCCCAAGACTCTTCCGGCTGAACTCAAACGGCTAAGTCTGGGCTTTTCCCAAAATATCTTCTCAAATTATCTCTCCCCTTTTTCCCTTCCATAAACGGTGGATGAAAATCTGTATCTCTTTTATGGATATACTGCTAAATAGTGGATGACTTCTCGGTAAGATTAGATAGAATCTCCAAAGCCCCAAGCCGGCAACTGGTGTTGGCTGTGTGGGATTATGGATTTCCACCCTTGTTTTCTCTTGTCCCATCTAGAGGCGAGTCTTGCCTTTTATATTGTCCCCCTTAGACATGCGTCACCCTACGGTTGGACCAATCGGTAATCCTTTGCCCATCACTTTAGATGGACAAACGAGCTCTTTGATTTTAGTCTTTTTAATGTCAGATGGCTAGGTTGGCTAGCCGACCTATGACAAGGGCCTAGGCTAAGGCCATCATAACCTTATGTTATTATCTGGATCGTCTGACCTTCAAGGCATCAGCGATGTGATGTAAATCTGCAAAAAATGGGGGTTTAACAACGGTGTGCCGGCCGCCTCTCCGATGATTAAGCAAACAAAAGGATGGAGAAGAGGAAGAAGGAAGTTCACGCAGTTGGAATTGCATACCTTTCCCTCGTGGGGAGTCTTTCTCTTTTATACTCGAATTTCTCCTTAATTATAGGGAAGATAATCTCGTGATTTTGGAGATAAAATCTTTCTTTCCTTATCAAGGACTAATTCTTCTTTATTAAGGATTTATGTTTTTGAGACATATGAGATTTGGATACTAGGAGATCCATGGATAAATATCCTGCGTAATTTCCTCCTTAATATATTTATTCTTAACAAACTTCTCATATGTGATAGGATGGCTGGCCAGGGGATTCAGGATCCCAAACGGGGTTTAAGACTCTACCTTCTGATTAGTACCCACATGGTTTTAATACGATAGGGGGTCTTGAGTCGCTTCATGATGCGGGCTAAGCGGTGGGCTCGTGTGGACGCTAGGCCAATTGAGTAGTGGCCTAAAGGTCACGGTACTCACAATGCCCCCTTTTTTTTTCGACTGGAAGATTATGCCCTTCTAATCGGGGGAAAATATTGTGTTTCAGGACCCTAAGTATGGAGAATTGGAGATTATTAATGTGCATATGTCCTAATGTGTTTGTGGCACGTGACATTTCAATGATGCCTTCAATGCGCCTTTTGAAGTTCCACCCCTATATATATGGGGGTGAATCTCGATAATACATGAATTTTCAATGGATTCTCTTCCGTTACATAAAGCTTTTTTTCCTATTATGATTTCTTCCCTCACCCGTGTCTATAGGTCGGCGAAGGTGGAGAAGTTATGGAGGGAGGCTTTCAGAAGTTTTGTCACCTATGGATATTGTGTGTTTGAACACGGCATCTGTGTGGACCTACTAGATGTCCTGGATGGGAAGCTTGATTATGCCAATTCCACTCTTTCAAAGTTCGTCGCTAAGGTGTGCATAGACCGACCAAAGGTCCTGGAATTGGAGCCTGGTTATGCTAATTCCCTTTTTCCAGAGTTCTTCGCTAGGGCTAGGTGCTCCTGTCTGGCGTCCTCTACGTCGCGTGATCAAGGTGCCATAGTTGAGATGAAGTCTTAAACATAATATTTGGACTCTTCTTTTCTTCACTTCTCTTTTTTTTTTTTTTTTTTTTTGCAACTTGATGCGGGCGCGTTTGTTTGAGACGTATTGTTTTTGTTTTGTGTAACCACTGATTCCTATTAGCACATTTTAATGAGATTTGGTTTTTGGCATCCTTGTGCACCAAACTTTCTATCTTTCACTTTTACGCATATGCTAGGCTAAGGGCGGTAACCTAAAGGCCCGGCCACGGTAACCTCTATTGGTTTTGTGGATGGGTTTTCGGATTTCCCGGCTGGGATTGCTCTCTGGGTTACGGCTAACGAGGCGGGCCATTCGAAAGAAATCGAGGGCCAACGATCAGCAGACTAGGCCCGTAGAACTATAGGCTCATTGGTTGATAGATCCAAGAAATTTGAGTGCTTACAATGATGAGCTCACATGTGTTTTACAGATATACGTAAGATGAAGCATTATTGTGAATACCAAGCGTGGGGGAGAGGAACACGTCTCTCGATACTAGGGCTGATCTGTCGACGCATTTAATGCGCTTGTCCGTGCCTTGCCCTATATAGGGATAGGGATCCAGATGTTAATTTCTTTACCATTACTCAGAAACCTTTCGCCCAAAAATTATTTGAGCATTTGCAACACTCCTGAAGATTTTGGCAAAAGAGTCGTTGAAGATTTCTAACCATTTTCGATCTCCTGGTGGGTTTTTCCTTTGCTTCGCTTCCGATCTTGCTTGTACGGATTGTTTTGTTTGTGATGGTTTTGTTTTGGTCTTGCCTTGAATGCATGTTCTTTAATCGCCGGTAAGGTTCCGGCGACGGAACTATACGCAGGGTTTTGGGATGCACTTAGGCCTGGGGGTGTCCTAATAGGTTTCGAAAAGCTCCTCGGTCTAGGGTTTTGGTCATGTTATAGTTTTGCTAGGAGATCCTCGAGTTGATCCCCTTTCTTTGTTTGCCTGTAGAATGGCGAGAGGTTGAGGTTTGCCACCGGTCGGGTTGAGGCGGGAGGACGGTAGAAGTGCGCCCCACTACAAGCAACCTTGTTGCTTCTATGTCCGTGGAGGAGTTAAGGTCCTTGCGAGTCCACGGCGGCATCGGCTTAGGGTGGCCAGGCAGGCAGGCTTTCTCAGGCGCGTAGGAGCGGATAACCGATCTGCTTCCGCAGGGAGGCTTGATTCACAACTAGACTTCATTTCCCCGTTTCGTCGTTGGTGAAGCAATTCCTACATATCACTAGGGCACCTCCTGCGCTTATTCATTCGAACGTTTTTCATATTTTAATGGGTTGTAGTGTGCTTAACTTTCTTTACTAGATGGATATTTCTATTATAAAGATCTGCTTCATCTATACATTGAAGCTAGGGACTAGAGGCTAGTTATCTATGTCAGCCCATAGTCTATGGCTACAATTTGTAAGCAGGGCTCCACCCGATTCTCTTAAGGAAGGGGTTTGTCTGGGTTGGGGCCGTGTTATGAACTACAGTTCTCCCGAGGCTTCCTTTTGATGTGAATCAGTCCCTTGTTTTCCCAGGTTTTTCTTAGTTTGGTTGCAACTCATGTTCTACTAGTTGGACCGTGATCTGACATACCTCTTCTTTCCTTATGTTATCTAGGTTAGCGCAATGACCGGCTAGTCAAACCAGTTAGAAGGCTAAGCAGAACATTAGACAATTCTTGGATAACGGAGCGAAAGCAATCATGGGCTTTGTTAATGGTGAAGAACTTTACGAGGGTTAGGCGGCCCCTTCTCTTACATTATCTCAGTGGTTTCCCCACTCGTTCTTAGTAGATCTTATTAAAGGCACTTCGTTCTTGTCGACCTTTTTAAGTTAAACCCGGGTAGCTCTTCTTAAGCGGTTTCTACTCAAGAAGATCAAGCGGAGGCGCCGCTAAAGGGACCTTAGTGAGGTCCGCCCGTTCCACCTAGCCTCAAAGTCCACGGCTACCCCCTGGTCAGCAAAGAAGAAGAAAGAAAATAGGACAAGGGCTCGATAAAAGAAGGCACCTGACGTCGGGTTAGAAGACTTCGTGGACTGGACAGGCATAATTGCCAATGAGCCTGTCGAGGAGGAGGAGATGTCTAGCCTTGCCGTCGGGTTTGCCATACTAATCGTGGCAGAGCTGTTGCGGGCTGGAAGGAATTGAGACCGCTGTGTTGGTAGAGCGGTCGAGAGTAGTCTTCTCAGATGAAAGGCTTAGAAGGGCTGGGCCCAGCCATTCCAATGGACTCCCACTGGGTCAGCCTCGTGATGGCAGGCCTTGAAGGTGCCCCTAATGAGACCGGTCATCTCTGGAGGAGGAGATCCCCGGTTAAGGGCCTCGAATGTGAAATTTGAAGAAGGCGAGGCCACATTAAGGGTAGTATTTGCTCCGTGCTCCGCCAAGCTGCGAGATACTAAGCCTTGGCAGGAAAATCACCTAACCTTATTTGAGCACATATGTTCCGCGCGAGGAGATGATCCATCCCAAACGGCGTAGTGACATTTAATCAAAAGGGTGCTCTGGAACTTATCCACCATTGGAGCCCACTAGCTAGGAGGAGTCTCACGGTTCGCGCGCATCTGTGATATATCCCAATTATTTCCAGTACTATGGCTCTTGTAGAGCGTTATACCATACCCTTTCCCGTCCACATGGATAGGAGGCCTTCGATCGGTGGCTAGAAGATGAGATGTCATCGAAGTAACCATGACTTTCTGCGATCATTCAAAATTTGAATAATGTCTTTGATTTTAATTACTTGATTACTAGTTTTTGCGTAGTAATTTTCTTCTAACTTCTTTTACAGGTCTGTGATGCATCAAATATGGCTCGTCGGCCTGAGTTCAATCTGGAAACAGTTGGCCGGCAGAAACTACGGCTTCACGCCTAGTCGGTAGTTCAAACATCAGACTTTGGGGCTTCTTTGGCGGGCGAATCTAGGTCGAAGCATTAGGAGTGAGAGGCTAAAGTCGATGCGTAAAAGATTAAATGGGAGAAATAAAATAAAGGAGGCTAAGCGAGGCTAAGATTGACCCATTTAGGCGGCCACGAGTGATGTAGGTAAGGATAGGATGACTAGCTCGGAGTCTTAGATTCCTTGTGACTCTGAAGGAAGGCGGGCGCGGAATGGCGAGATTACTGCATGGCAGTGGTGACGTCGCTTGTATTAGAGCTCAAGGCATCCAAAGATGAGGTGTCCTCCCTCCATTCCCAGGCAGGCAAGGACAAGGAAGCCATGGAGGAAGACTACCATAAATCATTGGAGCTTATTTTTGCTTATGGCTATGGATGTTGTGCGTTCAAACAACATCCCGGGGGAGACTGACTAAAGATTAGGATGTATGCTGACTATGCTAACCCACTTCCTTGAGCCCCTCCCCACCCCCCTCCCCTCGGGTTGAGTTAGTGAGAGATCGTCTGTCG
This sequence comes from Tetrastigma voinierianum, assembly GCA_016808115.1. NCBI lineage: Eukaryota > Viridiplantae > Streptophyta > Magnoliopsida > Vitales > Vitaceae > Tetrastigma > Tetrastigma voinierianum. The sequence goes on along the minus strand of JAEQBH010000275.1, from coordinate 315,244 downwards.
TAGAATCTGGAGGGAGGTATCGTTTGCGGAGGAACAGGCTGACTTCTTTTCCTATGTTAGTTTTGGTCATTTTGGGAGATTTTTGTCATTTTGCCACTAGCATGCGTATTATTTTTTGTAATCCTTAGCGCTTTTTAATGAAATATGAAGATGCCAACAGGACATGAGTCATGTTTGATAAAAATTCCAACAAGACGACAACCATGTCTAGACTTTTTATTTAAAAATTTTGTAGGACTACAATATGGGCTTTAAAAATGCAGGCGGACCAATAATATATGGGCTTTAAAACCTTCGACGGGACACAACATATCTGGGGCTTTTTTTAAAAGGCCCGTGAGACAACCATCACGGGCTTTTTTAAATATCAGCAAGACAATAACCATATATGGGCTTTTAAAAATGCTAGCAGGACAACAACTATATCTAGGCTTTTGAAGAGAAGCAATTATAGGCTTCGGAGGGAAATGTCTAAAAGATAATCTTTATTATTAATAGTATCCTCGAAAACCTACGATATTAATACTTCTTAAGGTGCATAGCGTTCCACATCCTAGGCACAACAGTCTCGTCTAGCCTAGTTAATGCATAAGACCCATCTATCCCTACTCGAACCACCGTGTTTGGCCCTTCCCAATTAGTGGAACTGTTGTTGGGTTGAGTGCGTGTTTTCAAAGACTCCTTCCTTGGGCCCATTTCCGGCTAGGAATTATAAGCGACTTTACACGTCGGTTATCTGGGTTTACCGGTCTCTTTGGTATGACACTCTCGCATAGTTGCCGCTTCTCGGAGTTGTCGGTCAATATGCAGGTCTTGGCTATGGCTTAAACATTTGCTTTCTTAGAATTTAATTACGATGCGATTGGGCATCTCGATTTCTATGGGGATGATGGCTTCCATCACATACGTGAGAGCGAATGGTGATACCCCAGTCGGCTTCCAGTTGGTTGTTCTGTAGGCCCATAAAACCCCTAGTAATTCATCTTCCCTTTCACAGTTTGAATGTAGGCATTTTTCCAGTAGATAAAGAGTCTTATTAGATGCTTACTGGCTGTTCTCATAGATGCAGTGGGATTGTTACAGATTTTATTTTCCAATTATTGCAAATTCATGTATGTGGCTATCGAATTGTGGCCCATTATCGATTACAATCGATTGGGGTATTCTGAACCTGCACACAATGTTTATCCATACAAACTAAACAACCTCTTTATCTTTTATGGATGAGAGAAGCGGCTATCCATTCAAATAGTTGATAGCAACCCGATGTAAGCTTTTCTAATACGGCGGTGAAGCGTTGGCCCTCGATGTCCATTCCCCCATTGGCGAAGGGTGAGCTCATTATAGTTCATTGTCGCAGGTCGGCACCTTTTAAACGAGGGCACATCGCGGCAATGGTCACACTTCTTTGGTGTTTGCATGTTGGCGCCAATAATAACGATGCGCCGACTCGTGGGCGATCGTGTGCGGATGATTTCATCGCGACCGAACCAAACCCCTCAGGTGTGTTGTTCATAGAACATACCTTCCTCTTTGTTATATTGCTTTGGATAATTTTATGATAAAATAATTTTCTCTTAATGTTCATGATTTAAAAATAAGGGTTAGTCTAAACCTTGCAAATTACCACGGGCCATACAAATGTGTCTGAATGTAAGTTCGATTATCATTCCCATAAGTTGATAGCGAATTAAGATCAACTACCCGATGTTAGTTTGGATCAGTGTGACACACAAGTATAACATCATCACCCTAGGGTATTTTCTAATCCCGAAGCAACGGCGCCATAAAACTTGTTGGTAGGATTGAGTGTGTACACAGAAGTGTATAACATCATCACTAGGTTATCTTTAATCCGACAACGACGCCATACTTAAAACTTGTTTGACTACATCAATAAATTGTTATGGATCAAAACACCTGTTCAGCAGGACTTATTACCCGAGTTTATTGTCTAATCCTCGATGAAATAAACCATTAAACTTGAGTGTGAGTTTCGCTTTAGTATCATGATTAAAAGATATTTTATAAGAATAAACCATTTCGTGGTTTTGATCCGATTATCTTGCAAGTGCAGTCGACAAGCCAGCAAAATGGATTTAAGTCAGATCTCCCGATCCCTGAGATCTCGAAATTTTTTTAATCAACTACCCCAACTACTTAGCTCCGCACCATTGGGCGATGTCTGATGATGGTTTGCGCGAAGCTTGAAATAGAATGATGTAAGAAAATGGATGACGATAAATGGCGATTGAATATTGAAGTATATCAAATAACAAATTTAGTTTATGATTATCTCACAAAGAAAACATTGAATAATCATTGTTATGAAGAATCAATTTCTAATTACGCACTTTGCATCTTTGGTTTTACGAAGACTCTGAGATCTTTAAAACTAGTCCAAGGATTAATATAGTGTATTTGGATCTCCATATACCGGTTGTCGTCTCACATGGCATTTCCTCTCGAACACAAGTGAAATAACTACTTTAAAACTAGTTTGCCTTGTTAAGGTATTTTCTTTCTCAATACTTCATACCCACAACATAGATGCAGACTGACTCTTCAAGTAGTCATTCTTTGAGGTTGCACTATCTTGTCCTCACCCTCAAAATTAAAATAGCTTACTCTTTCCTTGATTCAGATCTTTAACACGGGATCGAATTCACTATTCGAATTGAGGTGAACTCTCTGTCTACTTAAATTTATAACTCAACCAACCATTCTGTTTACAAGCGAGAAGAGGATGTGATGATTTAAATATACGGGCGCATTAGATCGACAATATCAGGTTCAAATACCTTCTTGAATTTGTTTCTTATCTTCGGAGATGCCTTCACGTATGCGGAGGCCTCACGGAAATCGGCCCGAAACAAGCCTCGTTATGGAGTAAAGGGCGAAATTGGGATCAATTCCAAGAACCATAAAACCTGACAGAGTCGATTTAACATGCGAAGTTGTTTATGAATGGAGTCTGCGGGAAAAGATTATTTCTAACAATAACGTCAATTCAATGGAAGGTATTTGGGTAATTGCGATTATACCATACATTGACAGCGATCAGAAAACCACTGTATTAGGAGCGGGTGTTGAAATCCCAGGAATTTGTCCAGGTCGAACAACGATTGATAATTACAAGAAATATGCACATCTACATTCAGCTCAATCCTTCGACTAGCGTTCAAATCTAGAGCGAAATGCACTCGTCTAATCTAAAATAAAATGGAAAACGAAAACGAGAAAAGAAAAGAAAGAAAGAAAAAAAAATACGAGAGACCTTGACCTTTCCAGGAATCTCTCTTTCAAGTCGCCAAGAGGCACACTTTTTACATTGGTAGCGGCCATTATTTATAGGGTTAAGTTGAAACTAAGTGTCTGATCTTTTGTGGATTTCCCGATGGGTAGCGTGCTCTTGCTTCGGTCATGACTAGAAGCCCTTATCGCGACATAGTTAGTTTGGCACTTGTTGCGGCATTTATCGATGGTATGATATTCCTTTGTTTCTTGCAAGCACCTTATGCCAGCGACAAGGAATCCAATATGACATCAACCTTATTCTGCAACCTTTAAATGATGGTTTTAAATATCATGACATCAATCTTTGTCGCGACATCCTCGTAAACCGCGGGTTTTAAGCTGACCGTTCACGATGGCGACATCGATCTGCTAATAGTGACGCCGGCTCATGTCTTAGCAGTCCTTCAAGCGATGATTTCGATGTCGGGACATCAATCTCTTGTCGACATCACTTTATAGCTCTGCAACTTTGAATTAGTCGTTCCTAATGCTTGCCGAAGCATCTATCTCTTGTATCATGACATCGACTTGAGTCTACTGTTGAACTTGTGTCTTCTTATGTCGCGTCCTCGATCCCTTGTCGACGATATGTTTTTGAAGCTTTCCCGCGATGGTTTCTACGATGTAGCGACATCGTCAATCTTAACGACGTCAGCTTTAAGGCTGTAGCGTAATTTGGTATCTTCTTATGCCGCGGCATGAATCTCTTGTCAGCGACATCGGCTTAAGTCTCTGCGACCTTCATTGATGGTTGATCATCGCGACATCGATCCCATGTCGACATCACTTTATGGAATTGCGACTTTCAAGCGGTGCAAGTCTCATGCCAGCGACCTCGTCTCTTGTCGCGACATGGATTATGGCCTGCGGCTCGCGGTTGCTTTGGTGTGTGACTGTCAGTCCTCTGTCGTGGCTACGCGGCTTAAATCACATGTTTCATCTTTTCAAACGTCATAAGCGTCAAGGTGCTTCTCTTGTCGACCTCCATCCCGCCCAGCCGGCGACATCGATCTTATTAGTGACATCCGCGATGTTCTCGCGACATCATTTCTTAAGTCTGGTTGGTATGGTTGCTACATTGTAATGCTACATCGCGACGCATCGAAGTTTCCTTGAATTTTCTGATGCTGCGTTTAATGGCTGGACAATGCAAACCCAAAGCAACATTGGTTACCCGTTGCTTTCATTACATACGCCATTTTACGTATTTTTTACTCCACCAGATTCTTTGCATTTTCTCTTTGCTTTTCTTAACTTTAACCTCACTAATAACAAATGGTGAGTTTCTTCGCAATTATACGCATATTAATTATTCCTTTTGGATGAAAATCAAGCAGAAAAATGGATTAAAATAGATGACTTTTAAGCTCATCAAACTCCCCAAACTTAAAGTTTTGGCATCCTCGAAACAAAGGAAAGAATTGTTTGTCTCGAACAAAAAAGAGACTATTTTCACATTACGTCTTGCGATAGTGATCCAATTTTGGATTTGAAATACAAGAAATGCATTGTTTTAAACGCATCTAACTTCAAGTCAGTTAAAGTTAGTTTTTAATCTTTGTAGTATACAAAACTAAAGCCCCATTGAAATTGTTTACAAACCATAATCATTAGATCACATTGAATAATAGATTATTTTCCTTTCTCATCTTCTATCGGATCAAACAAACTCTAAAGTCATAGTTTTGATTGTTTCCATATTTCCAAATTCCATAGGTTTGTTTTCCATGATCTCCATAATGTAGGTGATTCCATCCTTCAAGATCCATTCAGGTCTTTTGGGCTTGTATTGGAAACCTTGGGGTAGGAGTAGGATAGAAAAGGAACTTTTGGATTTAAGATTTTGAACTTTTTCTCTTCTTCTCACTCTTGCCCTTTTTCCTTGTAGTTTCTTCAATAAACTCCCCAAACTTCATTTTGGGGACATCTCTGATTTCTTCTATTCGAGTTTGTGTGCTCCCATTTCTCATTTATGGTCATTGGGGAATTTCTTTGTTTGTCACCATTCGGGGGATAGTGCAATGTTTTACCTTCTTAGGCTTTCTAACATAAGCGAACTTTGGGTTAGTAACTCCCATACCATATGGCATTAGATTACTAGGTATTTGAAACACCCACAGGCTAATGCTTCAAGAGAATTAGGCCACAAAGGTAGACGCATCCCTTTTTCTTTTTTATTGTATTTTGTTTTTGACCCTTTTCTTCATTCCACTTTTACATCTTTTCTCATGGTTCTTCAAAACAACCTCCCCCAAACTTGATTTCCTTCTTCCTCTTTTCGAGTTCTTGGGTAATCAGGTTCTTTCTGGGATTGAGTTCTTTTGGAAGGTTTGGGGTTTAAATTCAGTGATTTTTAGAAATAAGGCAGTTAGGCTCCAATTTGCGGAACTAAGGTATATGCTTTGCATATAGATAGGGATGACAGACTGACTCCAAACTTTCAAGAATGGCGCATCATTTCTTGTCAATTTGTATCACTTTAGGATTTAACTCAATCAATAATCTATTGTTTCACAAATTTGGATTGAGCAGGTTGTGACTAGCCATGGGATTATTGATATTTGTTGATGAGTGGATTCTGTAGTATTCAGCAGTTCCTTGACTTATTGTTCGTACCCTGAGCTTCAAAATATGTCTTGTTCCTTCATTGTATTACCTTCACTACCGCTACGGATAAACATCAGTTTGACAGTCCTTTTGCACTTTATTTCAGTCATTTGTATTCATTTGGCCCTTATTCTACATTTCGGCTTATTCCTAATCCTTGCTTCATTCAATTCATGTTTACATCTCATGAGTTTTTATTCTTCAGACTAATTCCTACTTTTATTTTCTGACTATACATACCAGCAACACAATTATAAACAAAATAACAACAATTCATTTCAAATTTATGTTTTTATTTCTAATTCAATTGCAAATGTTGGATACCACGATTATGGGCTTTGGAAGGTAAGGGAAGGTGATGGAAGAAGTCTATCTTTTTCTTTTGGAAGAAATTTGGTAGATATCAGGATCGAGGTCTAGGGTATTCAAATGAGCCAGGAATGGAGGGAGGCTGTTCCCTTCTTTCCGCTCTCTTCTTGGTTTCCCTCTCGATTTGTTAACTGAAAATCTCATTAGAGATCAACCTTTTTGTTCAACTCATCCTGCCTCTTCCCAGGCCATTCATTGTATTCTCCATTTCGATCGCACCTCTAAAAATTTGGAGAGATTATTGTTGATCAAATCAAAGTTTCAGCCGATCTTGCACATAGGACTCTGTATCTTTTTGCTATGTCTCACATCATCAAGTTTGTTTTCAAAATCCTTACAGCAGAGACTTGTGCCTTAAACTTGAAATATGATTTGCCACGATTTGGCTTCTTGCTCTGTATCTCTTTTCTTTATCAATGTTAGGAGTTGAGAATCACGCTCAAACTGATTGTTATAAAGCTTCATGACTTAGTTTGAGTTTCTGTAACAGATTGTGATCTCTTTCCTTCATTTCTTTCTTAAACTCTTCCCTTCTTTGCTGAAATTTTTCTCATCTGTTCCTCTCTTACATTCGACTCTTCTCACATTTGATCTCTGTATGTAAATAATATCATGCTCCTTTCCTTCTGTTTTGAAATATTCTCATGCGATTCTTCTTTAAATTCTTTTTATAATGCCTTCTCTGGATTATGTGTAGTTCACTCATTCTCTTTCATCATTATCTTTGTGGCATTAGAGCTGAATATCAGAGCTAACTATCTGTGCTCTTGAACTTATCATGTTGGAAATTTGCATTGCTGCCTGGGGAGGAGAAGCCCAGCTAAAGGGAATGGAGAAGTCTGATGGTTTGCCTTCATCCGCCCTTCATTGTCTTGCAAAAAATGAAATCATTGTTTGTGCAGTTATGAGTTTAAGATGCTGCTCCTTGATCAACAACCCTCTGAGTCTCCTTTTATGGTCTTTCAGCTGGGGCTTTCATCTTTCTCTACCGACACCCCCGCACTTTCTTCTGGTTTCTTGGTCCTTTGCTTCAACTCACGTGGAAGAGTGGTGAAGCTGAACACTTCTTATTCAGTTCCACATACTCCTTTCACCCATTCAAACATAGAATAGTGATTTCTTTGGGTGAGGAACCTCTTTATTCCATGTGATACCTCATGATGGGATTTTCAATGACAACTCTACATTGATCTTGTATCCTTTTAGGATGCTTGCTCTGACATCTGACTTCTTGTTCTCTCCACTTTGTGCACACGTGTTTGTTGGAACAAAGCGGAAGCTAGAGTAAAACCATACCTTCGCTTCTCGGTGGAACTTCCCCTTACATTCAATATTCTTGGCCTTTGCCCTCTCCTTGGTTTAAATTGCACCTTACCATTAGTGAGCTTGGCAGCAGTCTTTCCAAAATCGGTTTTTTCAAAGTTTCTTGAATTTGGAACCATGGCATGCCTTTGCCATACCATAGATGGTTGATGGCCTTAGCTATATCAGGCAGGACTCTCCTCCCAACAAACCGCTCCATCCTTCCTTCTACAAATTTGAATAAAACTCTCTTACGTCTTTGCATACCACGATTTTGGTGTGCGCGAGAGACTCTCCACCCTGCGCTCTATCATCTCCTTGAAGAAAGGTAGTGGTTTGGAATCTCCTCTACGCGGCAAACCCCTTGTTAGCATAATGTTTTTCCACTGGGAGTGCAGCCGTCGACACGAAATCCTCTGCTTTTTCTTCTTCTCTCACCTTTCCTTTCCTTTTACGCTCTTTCTTGGGGTACAGGACTTGAGATTGTTTTGATGGCACCTCTCTGATTGTTCTTCTGGCGAATCGTCTAAGTGTTCTTCTTGGCCAGGTTTCTTCTTAGTTGTTCATGTTCCCTCATAATCTCGATGCAGGTTAGGAATTTAGGGTGGGAATTTCGGCCATTGGAAAGCGGAGAAAAGCTTTTCAAAAGGTTTGGAAAATTTGGGTTTCGAGGGTTGAGATTCGAGAAGGAGGGAGAAATTGAATAAACTATGGTTTGGAGTGAATGATAAAGTTTCCAGTTGCAATTCAATCAATGTTTGTGGGCTAATTATTGCTTCATTAAAAACATGTGAACTCAATTCGCCTCTTTTATTGAGATCATTGAATTTAGGGCTTTTTATGGTAGGTTAATGGCATTAAAACTCTTTTATGTCGCGATGCTAAGTTTGTCGCGACATACTAAGACTAATCGCGACATGCTAAGTTTATGCGACATGGAATTCAGATTTTTAGGAATTGTTTGATTATCATGTTGCGACATCCTTTTATTCTGTTTTTATTCCCATTATTTCTACCTTGTTGGGGTTATTTGCGACATCATTTTTCATTTGAAACTTAATTCTCTGTCGCGCTTCACGGTGGTGTCGACATACTCTTCGCAATACTCACAAATTGCCCTTTCAAAGCAGTCCACGACATCAATGTTTTGTCAAACATCTTATATCGCGACACCAACCTTCTGGCGCTGACAACCTCTTTCAATGATCTGAGGACCTTGAATTCTCTTATTGTTCCTAACCCTTTAGACATCTCTTGGGCATCTCAAACTAAGGTTGATAATTCAGTATATCTGAGAATTGGGTTAGGGAGAAGGTTACTCCCTTTTTCTCATGTGTTGTGACACCTACCATAGGATTCTTTGGAATTGTTCTATGGTTGCCTTGCCATTCATGTCTTTAAACCTTGAAGCTGGCTGTAAATATTCAAGAAAAATATAATTAAACTAATTGATTTCTAAAAATTAATCTAATATATAAAAATAAATCGACCTAATTTTATTGACTAAAAAGAAAAATATTTCAAAACTTAAAATCGAAATTAAATCCTTATAGGTTTGCCTCGAATTCATTTACACTTTCAGATTTTGAGTCCTTGTGGACTTCTTTGTTGTGGTACTTCTTCTTTTCCTTAAGAACCCGGTTGGAGTTCTTCATTTCCCTCTTCCTGTTTAGATAATGCTTTAACCTCTGTCCAGTGGCCTTGCAGTTCTTCCCCCATTATCAGTCCTCGGTGTCTTTGCTCCAAATGTAGTACTTGACACCAGCATGTATGGCCTCCATTTGGATTTAATTTCTGAAACAATTTGAGTCTAAAAATTCATGTGGAGCTGTTCCACCACTTTCTGAACTCTTTCCTCGAGATCCTTTGATCATGTCATTTCTTTGTCTTATCTTAGTAGATTCTAGCATTATCATAGGCTTCATTTCTCGATTCTTCGGTCGAGACGGTTGGAGCAATCTCTCTCTTTCCCTTTGTAGTTTTAAAATGGGTTCAACTTCTTGATGGCCCACATTGCCTTGTATTCCAATTCTAGAGGGTAAGTGACATGGTTTGCAAAAACAATTTGTATGGGGACATTCAATGGGAGTTTTGTATGTCAGGTCATAAGCCGAGGTACATCATCAAAGCGAAGGTTAATCCTTCTGCTTGTCACGATCTTTTCAAGTATTCTTTTAATCTCTCACATTGGAAATTTACCTTGTCCATTAGTGGGGATGATAAGCTAGACTCATTACATGTTTGAACACATACCTGTATGAGTTTTGCAAATATTTTGTTGTTTCGCGAAAGTGGGTTTATAGCTAATGATAGTTACGGGTGTTAAAATCTGCTCGAAAATATTCTTTTGCAAAAGCTCCAGCCTTATTGACATCATTCCCTTTGGACAAGCCCACTTCCCACCCATTTGACGTAATCTGCTGTATGTATAGAGTTTCAAATGATGAGTAAGGAAAGGGCGTCCCCATAAAATCTATTCCCATTACATCGAAAATTTGTATCACCATAATACCTCACGAGGCATTTCATTATATTGTGATGTTTCCGATCTTTTGGCATCTATCACACAATTTAACCCCCTCGGCTACAATCTCGAAGATAGTGGGCCAATAAAATCTGATTGGAGTATCTTGTGAAATTGTTCTTTCTCGAGAAAAATATCCCAATATGGTGATGCATGGCATTCATTTAAAATGTTTGCCTTGTTCACTTTACGGCACACATCTTCTTATTATCATGTCGGCCCCTCTTTTGGATAATGGTGGGTCATCCAATAATACCTCTGTCGGTTCGGGTTCTCTTACAATTGGTATTGGTCACGAAGGCATTACTCCTGACGGATAATTCACAATATCAGGCATATATGGAAGTTGGAAGAGCAAACAATTATTTCGTTTGGGAGTTCTCTGTTAACATCACATTTTCTTAACCATCCTTGCTTCTAACTCTACTCTTGACAGAGTGATCGGCTATCACATTGTCACATCCTTTATCCTTGATTTCCCAAGTCAGCTCCCTACTGTGGCGGCACCACCTTATCAATCTTGGCTTCCCGTACGACATCAGTATTTGATTCTTTGCATGTCAGTGTGAATTACCACATGGGATCCTAAAATGTATTGCCTAAATTTTCCTGAAGCAAATCTCTGTGGCTAGCATCTCCTTTTCGAGTTATTTAGTAGTTCTCTTGTGCTTCATTGAAGGTGCTACTAGCATAGTATATGGCTGAATACTTTCTCTTTTCTTTGCCACATGATACATCATGAAATCCTTGGCATCACACATTATTTCAAATCCACGATCCCGATACAGTGCGGCTTCATTATAGGTGCTTATGCAATCGAGATTTTCAGTTTCTTGAAAGCATCCTTGCGAGTCATCAATTGAACCTTATCTTTCGATGAATACATAATTGGTCGGCTATTTTGAAAAGTCTTTGATGAATCTCCTGTAAAATCGGCATGCCCCGAAGCTTCTTACTCCTTTTCTGCGTGGTAGGTGGTGCAAGAGTTTTGATAATGGATACCTTGGATTGGTCCACTTCTAATCGATGGCAGAAGTGTATTCCGAAGAACAATACCTTCTGTAAGCATAAAATGGTACCGATTCGATTGCTAGTTGTTTGTCTTGGCATCTTTGATCTTGTTCAGTTGTTTAAACATTGATCAAAAATTTGGATCCATACCGCAGTGAAGTCATCCATGAAATTCCATCACTTCTTCAGCCGTCGAACATAGACATGTGCACCTCACGGAATGCATTTGGAGCATTACATAGCCCAAATGGCAGCCATCGCCACAGTGGTACATAGGGGCATGTGAATGTGGTCTTCTCTTGATCCTCTCGAGGTGCAATAGCAATACGATTGTATCTGATGCCCATCCGGAAAACAAAGTGAGGTGTCTTACTTCTTTTAATCGACATCTCGATCAATGAAGGCAAAGGAAATGATCTTTTCACAGGTGTAGATTGACTTCACAGCAATCAATACATACCTCATCATCACTTTGTTCTTGTTGGAATCAATTCATTTTTTCATTACGATCCACAGTAAACCCCCTTTCTTTGGAACCATGGTAGGCTCACCCAATCTTGTCGAAATAGCATAGATAAACCACGACGTCGAATTTGAGTACCTCACTTCGACTACTTCCTTCCATCACTGGATTCGAGTCTCCTTTGGTGTTCTCACGTATGGTTTGAAGTCACTTCTTGCGAATCTTATGCATACCGAATTGATGGTGATACCCTTGACTCTTCAATGGGTTAAGCTGCGGTTCTTGTGCTTCATAATATTTTGACCAATCTTTGTTCCTCGGCATCTGCGGAGTCTGCATTTGAAATAGTCATGGTTTTTCTTTGGTAATTCTAAATGCGCTTATCACTAAATAGCGTGGCAACTCTTAAAATAGTCATACACCTTTGGTTTCATGGATGGTTTCTCTTTTCAATATTTTCCCAAATTGTCATTTACGACATTGAGCTCTGTCATGGTTTCTAAGAATGAAAAGCTAACGTATGGAAATTCGGAGATAGACATCTTCGATTATCTTGGGAATTCATCTCTTTTTCATTGATAAAGTGGGTATTTGTTCATTGTTAACATCGAAGGGTTGAGTATGAATAGATGCTGTGCAACACCACAATCTGTCACATATTTTGCATACTTTTGATCAAGTTAAAGCGTAACTTCTTCTCCAACCCTCAAGGTAAAGACCTCCTTTTGCATGTCAATCGGGCCTGACTCCGAGTAGCTAGGAATGGTCTTCCAGTAGGGTGCTTGTGGATAACAACTGTGTTAGAATGATGAAGTGCGGGAAACTTCCAATGGTGACCCGGTACATCACTAGTAGCTCCTTGAGTTTGCCATCGATCATACGCCCATTTGAAGGTAACGGTTGTGGGAGTAAGCTCCTCAAACTTGTTCAGTATGCGAAAGAGCATCGAGTGATACTAGCTCTGAGTCCCAGCGAGAGAGCTTCACGGAAATTCAATTCCTTGACAATACAAGGATAGTGACCAGATTATTTTCATCTTCTTAGCGGTTCTTTTGATTCTTGCAGTGTGAATTTGGAGTCCTCTTCACTTCTCTCTTATTTTCTTTTCTTGCCAGGTGTGTCCTTGAAATTTTGCATAGAGTGGTATCGAGTTACCACTTGGTAAAGGCATCGTCCTCCGGCTCTGGAAAGTTTTCTAAAAACCTTGCAGCTGCTCCTCCATCAGCAACCTGCAGTCTTTGTGAAACGGTTGGGCACAGTCCTTGGATGTTTCTTCCTTACACTCATGCCGCACCTTACAGTGCCTCTTTTATTTTGCGGGCTTGCTCCTTCTTTGTTCTTTATCATCTTTTTCTCTTTCATCTTTTCTATTTCCTTCCCACTCCTCAGAACAATAAACCGTGGATCTTTTGGATTTTCTTTGTCACTTAGGGGTATCTCTCTGGCTTTCTGTGAAGTTGAGGCAGTACTTGCTATCTGAGTTCTTTAAGGATCATTGTGGTGGTGAAAAATTTAGGAATTGGTAGCGATGCTTCGATTCACCTGACTTTTGTTGCTGGAGTTCCATGGCTTTATTATCCCCATGACTGCGGCCTCGATTCAAGATTAGACCTCCTGCGACCCTGATATTCTATTTACGTTCATTTCATGATGATGATCTTCTTGGAACCTTGGTGAACAGTTTGATACCGCTGTTGAGGTTAATCACACCTTAGACCTTGAAGCCCCTCCACCATATGAAATTCTCATGGTTTGATCTTTGGAGTGATAATGTCTTTAGCAGGTGGATTGGGTTAAATCGTAACTTCTCTTATTTAAATGTTTACCTCCTCAAACATCATACTGAGCTGTTTCTTCATTCTTTCGGCCACTTCCTCAAAAAAATTCCAACATCTTTGGCTGTCTCTTTGGAATGGTGTCGACCTCCTCTCTTGTTTGTCCATTGTTTATAAATAGCATCAACTTTGCTTCCTGGCATTAATCCCCATAAATCATGATCCTTTTCCTCATATTTTCCTTTGAGACTGGAAGGTTTCCTCTATTACCATTTACTTGGTCTCTGTCAGGATCTTTGGCCTCTCTGGCACTTTTACGCTTGGACTCTCCACAACCTTAGGCTTATAGTGATTCCATGGATGTACATTGGAGCATGATGACGTCTTCTTGGGTCTTGGATCGATTCCATGCAAGATATTCTCGAGTTTGAATCTTTCGGGCCGTATGAGCTACCATCTTCCTGCCAGCTGAAACTCAGTTTCCCTCCTCCTTTTGAGTGGTGATGAAGAATCTGCTGTCTGGGACCTCACAGGCTCCTCAGTATCAGCATAACATATGGTAGTTCTTCATTCTTGTTGACAATATCCTTAGAGAGAATGGGAATAGATGTAACTTGATAACTTCACGGTCTCACCCCATTCGACAGCTGTGTTGCCATCTGAGAAATCTCTGAGTGTTCAATTAGGATCTTGAGTGGGATGACCCGATGGCGGGTGTTCTTTATAAATATGAGTGAATCTTGGTTTAGTTAAAGTTATTGGCATCGATATAGCGAGCATGATTCTTGAGTGGTCATCTGAATGATGGCTTCAATTCTCATGGTATCGATTGATTCCCAGGTCGCCATTTCTTTATCACCAGTGCCCTCAGTTTGATCCGTCTTTCATATGCCATGGTGGTGTTTTCTGCTTTCCTTGTCTTTCAGCTGCGAGTGTTTTCTCTGTTGAGTCCCGGTGGAATCGGATGGGTTTTGCCCTTCTACCTCAAAGTTTTAAAGCAAAACACACTCCCATTAATAGGATTAGTCAAAGCGACAAATATATTCAGTATCTGGTTCGTTTGTAGGTTAATTAGTCGAAAATGAACCCTTTAGCCGAAAAACTATTTTTATTCTTTTTCATTAAATGTCCAAATTAGTATTTCCTTCTCATCTGAATAATGATCTATCAAATTCTTTTTGAACCACAACAGTGGCACTTATAAAACTGTTATTTGGATCGAGTGTGTACACAAGTGTATAACATCATCACTAATTTATTTTCTAATCTCTAAGGCAGCGACGTAAAACTTGTTATTTGGATCAGTGTGTACACAAGTGTATAATCATGCCACCAAGGACTGTTTTCTAATCCGTGACATGAAACTTATTTGACTACATCATTAATTGTTGGATCAACACTATTCATTGGGACTATTACCCAGGACTATTGTCACAATCCCACTCGAGTAAATAAACCATTAAACTTGAGTGTGAGTTTCTTTAAGTATCACTTGATTAAAAGATATTTTTATAGATAAACCTTTAGTCAGTGGGTTTTAGTCTGATCATACTCTACAATTGCTGGGTGACAGTAATAAATGATTTAAGTCAGATATGATCCCACAGGAGATCTGAGAATTTTCAAATCAACAACCCAGACTGCTTAAGCTCTTTTATTTGGGCGATAATACGATATTGAATTTTGGCACAGAAAGCTTGATGGAATGATGTAAAAGGATGAGCAAATAAATGAATTGAATATTGAAATATCAAAATAACAAATTTAAGATTTTATGAGTTATCTAAAGAAAACATTGAATAATATTTCTTGTGAAGAATCCAATTCCTACGATGCACTTGCTTTGCATCTTTGGTTTGAACTCTACGGATCTTTAAAACTAATTAGATTAATATAATTGTATTTGGATCTCTCCCACTTTTTGGTTCATATCTCACCTTAAGCTGTTTCTCTGTTGGGGTGAAATAACTTCTTTAAAACTAATTTGCACTTGTTCTTAAAATTATTTTTCTTTCTGATAAGCTGTACCGAAACATGGGTGATTTTGACTCCTTCAGTGAGTGTTAAAGTTCATATCTTAGTTCCTCACCCTCAAAATTAGAATAGCTTACTCTTTCCTTGATTAGATCCTTGCTAACACGGGATTAGATTACTATTAAATTGAGGTGAATCTCTATCTACTTAATTTTCTTCATAATATTCTCGGGTTTCTCGACGAGAGATATATTGATTTAAATATCTGACGCATTAGAGAGCGACAATATCGAGGTTAGATACCTTCCGAATTTGTTTCTGCCGGGAATGCCTTCTGTGTCACCCGGAGGGCCTCACGGGATCGAGCTGAAACAGCGTTATGAAATACGAGGCGAAGTGGATCGATTCAAGAACGAAACGTAGTCGATTTAACATCGAGTTCGGCTATATGAATGGAATACTGCAGGAAAGATTATTTCTAACAATAACGTCAATTCAGTGTTTGGGTTTCTAAATTCTTTGATTATACCATACATTGACTTGCAGTCAGAAAACATTTGTAAATCGAGCTGGGTGTTGAGAAATCGAGGAATTTGCCCAGTTGAACAACGAATGATATTAAAAATATACATCTACATTTGAAATCAATCTTTACATTCAGTTGATCTAAATTAGGCGAAATACACACTAATCTAATCTAAAATAAAATGGAAAGCGAAAACGAAAGAAGAAAAGAAATGTGGAACGCCCGATGTGGATCTCTCTTTCAGTCGCCCGAAGGCGCTTTTGTTGGTAGCGGCTTAACCCGTAGTGGGGTTACGAAGTTGGGCATCTAATTCCCGTCACGATCTTTGTCGTTCCCAATGGGTGGCGCTATTCTTTGTTCGAATTGTGACCTCAAAGCCATATGTGACATCGATTAGTTTATAGCACTTGTTGCGGCATTTGTCAGTAAGTCCATGATATTCCTTTGTTTCTGCAAGCACCTTATGTAACAAGGAATCAATGTCGCGACATCAACGCTATTCTCTGCAACGTACAATGATGGTTTTATTCGTTGAGCACAATCTTTGTGACATCCTCTATGGCTCCACACAGGTTTTAAGCTGTTCGTTTACGATGTCGCATTGTCGATCTATGTCGTGACATCAACTCAGCAGCCAGCGAGTCCTTCAAGCGGTTCGATGTCTGGGACATCAATCTCTTGTCAGCGACCACTTTATAATACGCAACGTTTAGTGCGTTTCCTATTGGTAATCGAATCTCTGTCGCGACCTTCGACGAGTCTATATTGAACTTGTGTCTTCTTATGCCAGCGTCTCGATGACGCTGACTAATGTTGCGAAGCTTTCCATGGTGGTTCGATGCATGCGACATCAATCTCTTGTCCTTGGCGTCGGCTTTGGGCTGTAAACGCATTGGTATCTTCTTATGTCGCGACGCCGATCTCTTGTGAAATCGACTAAGTCTCTGTTGGCGGTGGTTTCGATGTAAACGTCAAATCCCTTATCGACATCACTTTATGGAATTGCATTTCAGGCCAGGCAAGTCTCGTATCGCGACCTCGATCTCTTAATGGCGACATGTCAGTTATGACGCGATGGCTGGTTGGCTTTTAGTTATCGGCGTTGATCTCGTGATGCGAAACCAAATCCTTCGGTTTCATCTTTTCGACGCGTGTGGCGTCGAGTGCTTCTCTTGTCGACCTCATCGCCCTTGACGCCGATCTTCGTCGCGACATCCACGATGTTCTCGCGTCTTCTCAAATCACCAGTTAGTCTTCAGTTACTACATTGTAATGCACAGTAAGTGACACGCGCTCGAGTTTCTTGAATTTTCACGATGTCGCGACTTTTATAATGCGGCGGTTAATCACAAACCCAAAGCTGACATTGGTTACCCGGTTGCTTTCATTTCTCTTTGCCATTTTACGTATTTTTCTGGCGATTCTTTGCATTTTCTCACCTTTTCTTCTTTCTTTCACACTCCTGCTATTAACAAATTGGTGAGTTTCTTCGTAGTCTGCATATTAATTATTCCTTTTCGGATGAAAATCAAACGAGAAAAATGGATTAAAAATAGATGACTTTGCCAGCTCATCACCTTCACCTAAATTCCATACTATTTGGACTCAAAACTCATGGTGAGGTTTATCCCAAACAGCAAAAAATTAAAATCTATAATATTGAGATAATGTCAAACTAAGCTTAAATCAAACGTATTTGAAGAAAAATTAAATTGCATATGTAAAAATGGATTAAATGGAGTTTCTGCAAACAGCATAAAACTACTCAGTGAAATACATTAAACGATTAAGTTCAGTGGTTAAACGGTGCTCTGTTCTGTCTGTGGTCTAGTTATTGTGGTTCTGGTATTGAATTGGATTCTCCATATTCAGATTAGATAATCGTGTTCTGTGAAGACCAAGATCAAGCCAACTACGCATGTTCCCGAATTCTTTTAGATGGGGTATTTTCTTTCTCAATACTTCACACCATTTCACATTGACGGCGGAGACTGTTGGCACTCTTCCGAGTTTTATTAAAGTTTCTACATGGTGGTGAAACCAGCCTCCCGGATCTATGGGTTTATCCTTTCCCTTGATTAGATCGTAACAGTTGGAACTTACCTTTAGATTAAGGTGAACTCTCAGATTATTTATATTTAAATACACCCCTCAACAAATTTATATGGCGAATGGTATCAAAATAGAACTCTCAGAGCCAATGATTCAATCGTGGTAGTCTAACACTTTTGAGAGAAAAATTACTCTCGGCTCGGGAATCTCCGTCTCTGTGTCTTGCAGAGGGGCATCTGGATATCGAGTAAGATACATTCCCTCAAGCCCCAGGTATTAGAATTGCCTACTAATGAGACATCATTCAAAGCGACACCAATTAAGTAGCGAACTAAATTGTTCTCCATAATTGTGTAGGAAAGCGCAATAAATATAAAATTAAAATCCGAGTGCTCTGATTCTTTACATTAATTAAATGGGCGTAGATCATGTAACACTTTGTAATTGCAATAAAACTAAGAAGAAATGAATTCCAGAGAATTTTATGCAGATTTCTACATATTTTCGAGACGATATGCCCAAGAAAAATAATATAACTGAAATCATTCTATAGTCTGCAGATGAGTTCAAACCGAGAAAATGAAACAAAATAAAAATAATAAATAATAAAAATCTACTCCATCTACCGCGGTTCTCTTTGCCCTTTTCTAGGTAGTGAAGGCGGAAAACTGCTTTACTATTCTAAAGCTATCTATTTATACGTAAAAAGGGTGGGTGAATCCTAAAGTAACCAGGTGGAACTCAAGAGAAAGAGCCGACTCTTTGTACCATAGCCAGCGACCTCAAGTTGATGTCGCGACATGGACCTCTCTTGTTGCCAGCGTCGGTCGCGACCTCTTCTTTAAGTTGCAGCGGTTGTCTTGCAAATTTGCTTTGATGTCGATTAGCCGACATCGTTTGTGAGTCGCGACCTCATTCTCAGTGTTCGCCCGGTGTTGATGTCTTCGGTTACATGTCCGCGACATCATTGTCTTTATTCTTCCACGCCCGAGTTGACATCGGTTTTAGGTTGCGACCACTTTTCTATTGTATGATGACTTCATGTTTGCTGACTTTGATTTCTTGGTGCGATTGTGTTGGTACTCTTCTTGCCTTCATATGTTTCAATTTTATGTCACGACCTCATGGTGATGTCGCAACCTCTTTTGCTTCCCATTTCTTTTCTTAGTTTTGGCCTCAGTTCTATGTTGCAACAAATTTCCTCCTTCCACCTATTTTCAGTGTGACCTCAAGGTGGTGTCACAACCTCAATTTCTTCTTGCTCAGCTCTTCTTCAGGTCGCGACCTTAATGAGTGGTCGCGACGTCATTTCTGATCCTTGATTTGTAAGGTCGAGTTTAGTTCTTGGCAGAGTGGCTATTTGGCTACGAGGTTGCTGACCTCCTTTCAAACTCTATTTTTGGTTGCACTTTGGAATCTTCTGTTTTTATGTCGCGACATCATATAGTGTCAGCGACATGAAATGGAACCGCATTTAAAAACTAGTTGCAACCTCTTTCTTTTTGCAAAGACCTCTCTTGTACGGCTTCGCCGGCGGATCTGTCAGGCCTCGGAGTGGGTGTCGCGACATCATTTCATCTCTTTTGGCGTGCGACATCAAAGTGATGTCGCGACGCTAATTCTTCCTTTGATTATTTCCTTTGAGTCTCGACCACGCGTTTTCTTTGTGCGCCTCCTTCTTCAAGTCACGACTGGTGCAGAGTTTTTCTATTTCCTTAACTAGAAACGAATTTGTTGATGTGTTGACTTGGAATGGTAACAATAAGCTTCCTGTGTGACAAAGTTCTGATTGACCTAGATTCTTCTATGAAGTGGTTCTTCTTATTTTTGCTAAGATTTGAGCTTCTTTGTATTTTCATGCAGTAATTTGAGTAAAATATCCACATTTACGTAAACAAATCAACATTATCTCGTAATATACTCGAAAAAATGGATTAAAAATCTAATGAGTTTTGGACTCATCAAATTCCCCGAACTTAAAATTTTGCTTGTCCCTAAGCAAAGAGAAGAAAAGTGTCCTCAAACAAATAGCTTAGAAATTTTGAGGACATTTTACGATTCATACCACAATCTTTCTCATTCCACCTTGATCTGGAATTAAGAGATACCGGCATCATTTAAATTTCGAGTTTAGTTCAAAGAACCAGGCATGGTGTATCTATCACAATTTCTTGGTAGACTAAATGTATTTAAACAGTTTATTAAACAGTCTTGTTCTACGTATTATTATGCGGGTCTTGATCCTTTTCATCTTCATGTTGAATGTAGTTAATCTTAGTTTTCATGGTATTTGTTTGTCAAAGTCCATAGACATTTTTATATTGATCTCCACTAATGTAGGTAAATTCAACCTTCAAAATCAATGAGGTCTTCGAACGTAATGTTGTTAGGCTTAGGTAATTGGTGATAATGGAAAATTTTAAGTTGTAATCACCCGATTTCCACCTTTTCTCTATACTTGTTGCCTTTAACTTTCACCCTTTTCTTCTTTGTTCTTGTTTGATTCTCTTCAATCTGCTTTGATTCTCTTCATGTTGAATTCTTTTAGGAATTTCAATTTCCATATGCACTATTCGAGCCCGGTTTCCTTTGTTTTTGAACTCTCTTTTGCTTTTGTTTTCTAAGTTGGGAATAGTGCAATGTTTTTTTTTTGTCATTCTTGAAGGCTCTATTACTCTTAGGGAACTTTGAACAACTAGCTCCCATACCAGGCCCAGTGGTACTAGGTGTTGACGCCCCTCTGAGCTTGGTGTTCAAGGAAATAGGCCCTGAAGTAAATTTATTCATATTCCTTTAGCTTACGCTTCTTTGCTTCGCCTCCTTCATTGTGAAATTTGATATTTTCCCCCAAACATTTCTTTCTTTATAGTAAACTTTTACAGGCTGGAAAGCTATTTGGTGAATTGGCTCTTTCTTTGGAGTTTCATTAGGAGGGAATTTAGGTTTTTCGATTCTACTTTGTTTATTGAAGAAATAAGGCTTGTTGAAACCAAGATGAGACAGTTATGATTAAGCATATATTGAGGGGGTAGGCTTAGAAAAGCTCAATGCGCAGGATGGCCTCTATCATTTCTTGTTGGTTGTTTTTCACCTAAGATTTCGCCTCGATCAATAATCTAATAAGTTTTGGGACTATGGACTCTTGATCTTGAATTTTGAGAAGATGTTCCTCTTCCTCTCAAAGTTTCATAAGTTTGTTGACCTAAGTGTATTATTTCTTCAAGACTTGTATTTATTTGCATCTACTTACATTATTTCAACCAGTATTTGGTCCATGACATGTAACAAATTTCAAATTTTGCAATCTATAAATTATGATATAGGCAATATTCTAATAATTCTGATTTAATCATTCACGCCCTGATTCTTCCTGAAATTGTTGTTCTTAGGAAAGAACAGAATTATTTATTTGATTCTTGCACAGAAAAGGCATTTATTTATTTATCATGCTAAACAAAAAATGACACAAAAACAAAATTTCATATATCATGTTCATCAATTTGTAGATCAACAAGAATTTTATTCAAATATCAAAACATTCGATATTTTGTACAATACGCTCCTTACAAAATAAGACCATAACCAAATTAGAAAAACTCTCTATTTTCTTGATCTAAAATCCTATCTCTTCCCTCACGAAGGTTGCGGCTCACCTTCATTTACAGTTCCTGAGCAAACCTCAGAGTGGTCGGTTGTTAACAAGGTTGTCTGACAAATTGGAGCCCTTTCTCCCTTTTTCTTTGAACTTCTACGGTTGATGGGTTCTAATTAACCCTTCTTCAATTCCTTTCCCATCAACCACTCTCTTGATTACGTTTTGGAATAAGGAATGGGTGGTTGTTTTAGATCATTCATTCCATAAACTCTGTGTTCAATATGGAACTCTTAACTTTCTCTCATTCTCCACTTCTCTTCATTCTCTTTGTTTGTTTTTCCTTTGTTATCCATCTTTTGCCATTGATTTCGTCTCTTTGGAAACTTCTGGGCTTGTTTTATTACTTTCTTTAAATTTTCGATAGATGAATTGAATGAAATTTCTTGAATTCTTACTCTCTTGATATTTCCAACAAGGTTTTATTATTTGGTGATATTGATCGTTTTTCTTGAAGTTATTAAATTCCCTCGATTATTCTCATGAAATGAGCATACTAAACCAATTTGTTCAGTAAGACATTGATTTTTGTTTACGCATTAATAACTATTTATTTCAAAGATACGAATGAATGATGCGAAGCCCCTTGAAGGTTTGGGTGAATTGTAGCCTCATGGAATTTGAGTGGAATAGGTATTTGAGTTAAATGTCATAGTGATATGGGAGCGACATTAAGTATTGAGCCTACAAGTGTATTTTCCATTAATCTAATTTTTACTTCTTTGGGATGCCCAAAATGAGAGGTTTCAAAATCACTTTTATTCACTTTTAGACTATTTTGGTCATGACTTCAAAATTTTATTTGTGACTGAAATGTCAGTGCGTGAAATTGGTGACATAGCTTTAAAAATGTTCTTTCCCTTCTTTAATTCGATCGTGACCTCGGTTTCATTATTTGACTTTCTTTTCCACTTTTATTTTTCACATCAGCATTCTTGAGACTGCAACTTTTGGATGTCTTAGACCAAAGCTCTCAAATTCACGACAATTTCCAATTTATTTCAATTCAAATCAAAACAACTACAACTCAATTAGTCTTCGTCATGCGAAATTCAACAACTTCCGCTCTATGCATCACATTCATTTAGCACCCAAAAACAGATAATTCCCAAACTTTCAATCATGCTATATCAAAGACAAATTTTAAAATCAAATCAAGAAGAATATATTGCCCCTTTTTGGTCTCTTATGCTGATTGAAGTTTGATTGCAGATGCTCTCCTTTTTGCACAATCTTCATTGTCCTGTAAAACTAAAAAAAATATTTACCTACTCTTAAATCAATAATGAATAAAATCCACGAAATTTAAACACATAATTTTAAACTATAACAAAGAAAAATTAAAAACAAAGTGGTGTGGATTGCCTTCCACAATTTGCTCGATTTTAGTCTTTAGTTGGACTTGCTGCTGCTATTGTTCTGTTTCTTCAATTTCCTTGTTCAAAACTAAGGTTACTCTTTATTGCTTTCTCCAAATAGCAATTGCTTCAATCGATGGTAACTTTGAACTCCTCATGATTCTTTGGTTCTAGCGTGTCTTGCCCCAAGCGTGGTGTGATACCACGTGGTCCACTCCATTTGGATTTCGACTTTCTGGAAAAAGTCGTGCAGGTTGAATAACAAGACTGATCTCTGCCTTGAATTCCTCCTCAAAATTCGTTGATCATGCCATTTTTTTTGTTTTATACTTGTAGATTACGGCACTATCATAGGCTTTATTTCTCAACTCTTCCAATTCATTTTAACTTCATTAACCTATCTTCCATGTGACTTTAAAATCAATTTAAGCTTCTTGATGGCCCACATAACTTTATATTCTGGCTCCAAGAGGTGGGTGACAGGTTTTCAAGACAAGCTGTATGGGGACGACTCAATGGGAGTTTCATGATCTGGCCTTGAGTGCATCATCAAGCTTCAGCGACCAATCTCTTACTAACGGAACTCACAATCTTTTCCGAATTCTCTTTATCTCCTGTTGGAAATTCGGCTTGCCCATTTGTTTGAGGATGATAATCTGAGCTCATAATATGTTTGATACATATCTGCTCATGAGTTGTCAAACACCTTATTTACCAAATAGCTCCCTCCATCACCTAATTTATAGTTCAGAATTCCCAAATCAGAAATGAGAATGTTTGCTGTAAAAATCCACAAGCTGTGTGTAAATTCTTTGGACAAAATTTCTTGCCTGACTATTTTGATACATAATCACAACTAGGAGTATGTATATATTTCCAAATGGCTTGGAAAAAGGCCCCATAAAATCCATTCCATCGACAGTTCTTACTGCAGGAGGTGTAGGGGCATCTCATGCCTTGTCTTGTCTTCCATTCAACTGGCATTGATCACATAACACCCGTTTCAAAGCAGTCCTTAAAAATAGTAGGCCCGGTACAAAATCCACATTAGAATTTTGTGGGGTACATTTTATCTCTATAAAATGTCCTCCATATGGTGATGCATGACATTCTTGTAAGTCTTACTTTTCTCACCTTAAGGTACATCTCCCTTATAATCGGATCAACCTCTTTAAACAATAATGGGTCGTCGGATGTAGTACTGTGATCCTTAACCACCTCTGTTGTTATTGAATTACGGTGGCATAATTCCACAAGCCCAGAAGTTCACAATATCGACTGCGGGGTGATTGGGTGACAAGCCCGGAATATTGCTCATCGGAAAATTTTACGCTATTTCTCTTCCTTCCTCTGTACAGGTGGGTTTCTCTACTCTTAATAGTGATCGACTATCCACATTATCCTGACCTTCTTATCTTTATTTCTAAAGTCAAATTCCTACAATAAACCATTTTTAAATGATTAGGCTGCTTTGCTCACTTTGCCATTAGATACTTAATTCTTTGCATGATCGGTGTGTATAACAACATGGGACCCCAATATATTATTCATTTTCATCTGTCATTGCTGTTCTCACACCCCAATCATCAATATTTTCTTGAACTATTAAGGTTGTGGGTATGACTTCATCTTCTCTATGTCAATAAATCACAGTATGACTCAAATTCTATAATCTATTTGCTTAATGATTAATATTGGTTAGTTTCTTGAATGTCATTGGCGGATTCATCAAAATAGAACACGAGTAACTTTTTCCGGCCAATGCATGATGGTCTAGCAATTTTGAGAAATCTCCGATAAATGCCCACATAAATCCGGCGTATCTAGAAACTTCTAATTCCCTTATTTGTAGTGGGTGGCATTAGATTTCTTATAATTGAAACTTTATCTGGTCTACCTCAAACCACCTTTCACGAATCATGTCTTAAAAACCCAATTCACCACGTAACCGTAAAATGGCGTTTTAAAATTGAGCTAGGTTCTTGTCTTTGCACCTTTGATCATCCCAGGTTATATAAGCCTTGTTCAAAAAGCTGGATCCATACCTTGTCAAATCATCCATGAAGATCTCCATAACTTCTTACGCTGAATCGGAAAATAGACGTAATCATGCATCTTTGGAAGGTACCAAGAGGCATTACCTGAACCAGAAATGGCATTCTCCACAAAAGCAAAAGTACCAAATGGGCATGTAAAAGTGGTTTCTCACGATCTTGGTGCAATGCTGTTTGGTTCTCATCAGTATCCATCAAGAAAAATGAGATTCGCCCAGCCTATCAGAACATCTACGATCGATGAAAATGAGAAAATGATCCTTTGCAGTTTGCGATATTAATTTGTGGTCAATACACACCCTCCTGTCTAGTTCTTGTAGGAATCCAGTTCATTCTTTTCATTTAGAATGGTGAATCCACCTTTCTTGGGAACCACATGCCTTCAGGCTTGCGAACTTCTCGATATATATATAAAACGCATTTAACCATTTGAACTTCTTTTCGGCAACTTCTTTCATCACTAGGTTCAGCCTGTTTGGTGATGCTCAATGAGGTTTTGCACATTATCATCCGGCAAATATTTTATGCGCTGCAAATGGAGGGCTGATACGCCCGGATCCTGATTAAACGAGTAACAATTGCTTCCTTGTATTTTCGAATTACCCGGCCAACCACATTCTTGACAAATTGATGGTGATATGATAGCTAGTTTTCTCTTTGGTTCACAAAACTCATATTTTAAATGGTAGGCAATTTAACAGTATTAACCCTTATAGTTTCTTGCTCCTCCTTGGGTTCTGCTGTTTAAAACATGTATCTTGTTATTTTCATTATACTCGATTTGTTTCCTTGTTCGCCGTTGAGGCGAACTTCGGCCGAGACTCTTGGATACTGAAAATTCATCGTTTCATTGATAGAGTGTTGAAAGTTCGTCGAGTTAGTTCTAACGATGAGAAAATCTATTATTATTTCCTATGACATACAATTCATGCATCTACATCAGGATGTTGAACAATAATATTGGTACTGCTTCATTTCTTCCAACCACAATTATGGAGTTCTATGTGTCAGAAGATAAGGATTTGCTAAGAAAGTCTTCAACTCTAAAGGAACTTGATTATCTTATCCATCGCATGATAACAAAATCCAGGAAGATGAATTTCCCAAACCTTGGCAATTACATCTTCCAAGAATGCCTTACGGTTGTGCCGTTGATGTCGATACACTCCTGCAATGTAATTGTTGTTGGGGTAAGTTCCCAAATTCAAGTCTCTGCCACGGTGATAGAGGCATCAGTTTATCTGCGCGGAATGTTGCCATAGCTTTGGTCGTATTTCTATGGAAGCGGGAATTGTAGAGCTACCAAGGTCCTTCATCTTTTGTTTGGGAGTTTTTGCTGATAATGGCTTGCTGGAGTATGATCAAGTTTACTATTCCTCCCTCGGCTATCACCTTTTCTTGCTGGGTATCTCCTTGAAATTTTACAAAGGCATTTGGTTGATTACCTCTTGCAGTGGATATTTATTTCTTTCTTAATGTCGAGGAGAATTTGAAAGTAATTCTTCTCTTCTTTGACTTAAAGTCACCTACGTGGAAATGCTTGAAGGTGTATAATTTGAGTACTCCTTCCTTCTTTGGTGTTGCTTCTTTAGTTGATTCCAATGGGTGCTCTCTCCTTCCTTTTAGTCTCTCTTAGCACTACCCTTTCCCGGTCTCTTCTTTCCTTTGTCTTTTGTTGCTACTCCGATCTTCCACTTCTTAATTAAATTGTCATATACGATCTTTTGGGTTCTTAAGGTGTCACTAGGGAATGTACCCTTGCTGTTTAACATTGGGGCAGTTGCCACACTTGTGTCTCAATTTTCAACGAGGCACTAGCATTCTTACGAAACATTTGAGTGTATCGGACTTGACTTCAAGTTAGACGGTTTAATTCATGGATGTAACAACCTCTGTTTGTCACATGAGCTTTTAATTTTGTTATCAGGCGTTTAGTCCTCCTCGACCACGATATTCAATTTGCACCTCACGTCAACAACTGCTGCCGGAACCTTGGTGGGCTAATGATATCTTATTGAGGTGTTGTCCACCTTAGGCCTTGCTCTTACCTCCACCATAATTCCTTGGTTCCCTCAGTCTTTGGATTGTAGTGTGTAGGCGAGGTTAGGATTTGGCTTGAAATGGTAATTTCTTGGCTCGTTCATGTACTTAACCTCCTCAGCATCATAAGAATCTTCTTACTGTTGACACTTCTATGGTTTCTTTTTCCCTTTGCTCCTATTTCATGAAGCGTTGGCATCTTTCTCTCTTGTTTGTCCATCTATGCATTATGGCATCTAACTTTTTCCATAGGCATCCTTAGCCGCTCCATGACCCCTTCCTCTGTTGTTTCCGCCTTGAAAACTTAGATGGAACTTTCATATTGCGTTTTGCCGATCTTCCTCGGATCCGCCTCTTGACCTTTGTTTGAATGCTCCAGGCATGAAACATGAATAATGCCCTTAGATGTATCATTTAAAGCATGACACACTATGTCCATCTGGGTCTTCAAATCTATTCCTTATCCATTTCTCTTGGTAATCTCATTGAATCTTTCCCAGTATGATAAATCTTGCCTTTGGAATACTATTATCTCTCTTCTTCTCTCACGAGTTAAAGATGGGGAAGAATCTGCCCAAGTAAGCTACCAACTCTTCCAAGTATTAATAAGCCATATCTGGTAATGGATTCATACCATGTGGGCGCTATATCAAAGAAAATGGGAAGAGAGATGCAAACTTTATCACCTTCTGGTCTCACACCATTCAACATCAGATTCGCCATCCCGAGAAATCTTCCTGTGTGCTCAAATTCTCTGTGTGGGATGTAATTAGTAACCAAGGTTACGAATCCATTGTAATCACAGCTCCAAATTATTTGCATCCACAAAGAGGTCATCTGATTGCGTAATACTTTCCCTTAATATCAGCCTCCAGAATCCTCCATCAGACGAATGGAGGCCTCTCTGGTCATTGGCCCTCGTCACGCCCTAGCCATGTCTCATCCGCCATAGCTGCCGCTTCTTTTTGTCTTTTCTTAAGCCCCCTGAAAATTTCTCCACTGGTCTCATTGAACTGTGTTTTAACCCTTTTCCTATATTAAAGGTTTTCCCAACCAAACACACTCGTATTATCAGATTAGTCAAACTAAACAAATATTTTCACATGTTTGTTGTTGATTAAAGTACTGATAAATGACGCTTAAAGTTTTCGTTTTTCATAAATGTCCAAATTAGCATTTCCTTCTTTTGCCGTAATATTGATCTAATTAATTCTTTCAATCCTCAAGAATGAAATAGCCATAAAAACTGTTTTGCCTCTTTTTTTCTATATAGAATTAAAATATTGTACCAATATACTACAAGAGCCTTACACTTCTTGCATCCATGTTACTCGATAATTTTGCTTGATAAAATAATTTTCTTAATGTTCATGATTTAAAAATAAGGGCTAAATTTATGACATTCCTAAGTGCACAGCCATACAAATAGTGAAATCTCAATGTAAGTCCATGTATCATTCCCACAGTAGATTGATAGCAAATTACGATCAACTACCCCAACTACTAAAATTCCATAATTATCTGACTCAAAACCCATATGAAGGTTTTATCTAAACAACAAAAATTAAAAATTCTATAATATTGAATAATGTCAAACTGTTTTAAATCAAACTGAATCAAGAAAATAAATTGCATATAAAATGGGATTTAAACCATTTCCTGAGAAACGAAACTATCAAAGAAATACAATGAAATTACTAATTCAATTAAGTACATTGCTCGTTTCTATATATGATCCGTTATCATTCAAGATTTCTAATTATTGGAATCGATTTCTCCATATTCACCGATTAGATATCCTCGCTTTCTCAATATCAAAGATCAAATTGTACCAATTGTGATTCCAAATTCTCTCGCAAGATCTAGGTATTTTTCTTCTCACTTCATGCTACCCATTTCCTATTGACAACAGAACTTTTGCTTTTCCTTCTCAAAATTTTCGCAAAGTTTCTACCACTTAATCGGGTGGTCTAAACCTCCAGATCAAGGGCTATCCTTTCTCGACAGATCTAAGCTAACACAGGATTGGAAATTACCTTAGATTAAGGTGAACTTCTCTCGATTATTTATATTGTTAAATACACCCCTCCAACTCAATTATGAGCGAATGGGGATTTATCAAAATAAACTCTCAGCTCGCTAGTCATTAATGCAGTCTAACATACCAGAAAGAATGCTCAATTTCAGAATCTCCGTCAGTTACAGAGGGGCATCCCGGATATCAGTAAGATACATTCCTCAACTCGGTATTAGCACATTATCAACTCATCCATTCAAAACGACACCAATTAAGTAAAACCTGAACCCAAATTAATTCTCCCTAATTGTGTAGGAAAGACTGTAACTAAATGTAATCAACTAACAGAAGCCGCAGCTTCCTGACACGATCGCAATTAAGAAATGGAGCACCGATCACGCGACAACCATCAGACTATAATAAAATCGAGAAGAAATGAATCTTTTAAATTTGTCTAGATTTCATAAATTGCCAGCATACTTAAGAAAATAATAGAACTAAAAATCCACTTCTACTAGTTCTCGTATCAGTCATAGCATTCAAACCAAAAATGAAACTAAAATAAATAAACTCTACTCTAAAATATTACACTGAGTCTTCTTCTTTCCCTTTTCTGGTAAATAAGACTAAACCGTTTACTCTTCAAATGTCTAATACTATAAAAAAGAATTTAAATAATCCTAAACGTTCCTAGTGGAACTCCTTCCAAAGAAAGCCCACCATCGGGGTCTATGTCGCACCCTTTGAAGTTGGATGTCGCGACATGGACTTCTCTTGATCGCCGTGATCGCGACCTCTTTCTTTGTTGCAACCGCTTATCTCTGAATCGCGGATCATGGTCATGATGATCGCTTGCGGTCGACCATTTGCCTTCCCAAACTGCTCAAAGGTTGATGTCGCTGACCTCAGTTACATGTCACGACATCATTGTCTTTCTATTCTTCCAAATTTTCCGAGTCATGGTGATCGCTTTTAAAGCTATAATTCTTTCTGTTTGTATGATGACTTCATGTCAGATTTTGATTTCTTTTGGCCCAATTGTGTTGGTGGTCTTTGCCTTCATATGTTTCACTTGTCGTCACGATCTGCGATGTCACTCTTTGGTTTCCCATTTCTTTCTTCTAGTTGCAACCCCGCCCACGCTGCGCCCCTCCTTCCACCTATCTTCCAGTCGCGACCAAGGTGGTGGTCGCAACCTTAATTTCTTCTCGTCACTTCAGTCGCCACCCAATGAGGTCAACATCATACTTCTGTCCTGACGGTGTGTCACTGCAGTTTCCTGCAAAGTGCTTATTTGGCTACTGTGTCATGAATCTCCTTCAAACTCTATTTTTGGTTGCACTTTGAATCTTCCTCGCGATGTCGCGACATCATAAGCAGGTCGCGACATGAAATGGAGCCTCAGATTTAAAACTAGTCAGAACTCCTTTCTTTTCGCGGAAGACCTTCTCGTGGGCTCATTAGACGGATCCTCACGCGACCGCAGTGGTGTCGCTGACATCATTCATATCTCAAGGCCGCGACATCAAAGTGATGTCGCTGACATGAATTTCTTCGCTTGATTATTTCCCTTAGTCTCGACCACGCTTTCTTTGTCGCAACCTCCTTCTTCAAGCTTTTCACTAATTTCAATTTGTTCAAGCTTTTATTTCTTCTTCAAAGCCGAATTTGTTGATGTCGTGACTTGAATGGCTGCAACTAAGCTTCCCTTGTCATGACTTAAATTTTCCGCCAGACCTTAATTTGTTAGATATTTTTCTGATTAGCTAAGATTTGAGCTTCACAGATTTTTTATGCAAATGAAATTTGAGTAAAATATCCACATTTCTGTAAACAAATCAACATTTATCTTGTAATATACTCAGAAAAATGGAATAAAAATCTAATGAGTTTTTGGACTCATCACATACCCCATCATGGAGTTCTGCCAATACATATCGGGTCTCCCGCTGTGAAAGTGAGGCACTTAAGGTAAAATCCGGCCCAGGACCGCTATATAGCTTAACCGTTTCACGAGGAAGAACCAAGCCGCTGACTCGAGGTCTACGAGCTTCTGGGCTATGTTATCCGACGCTTCCCTCTCGAGCTCAAATGGCGACTATCGAGCCATCTCAAGAAGGACACACTTAGTCTATTTCATTTGATCCGCTGTAGTAATCGATGACTTCTGGGCCGGTAGTAGACGGGAGGAGCAACGCTCTTTTATTGGCAGATGCTACCACTACCAAAGGTCATTTTGCTCAATCTTCTTTCGACATGCTCCACGCCAAGCCAGTGAAGCCAGAGTCAGGTCGACCGCACTTACATACTGGGTCATCACGCGATCACTTGTTTTATATTCTTCATTTACCTACCCCACCACCAATTGAGAGTCGCTTCTTATGATGATTTTTTTTCTAAGGACACTGAGATCGCGGCGCCGATCCTCGCTATGATTGGTCTGATTCATTCTGTTATTAAACTGAAATTTAAACGATGGCCTCGCTTCTATTATTTCCTGGCCAGTGGCTTTGCCAGCCTCAATCCCGCTCCCTGCTTTGTCGGCGCCATCCACATTCAATGTACTCTAAAATACCCTATGAGAATATATTTAGGGGTATAAAATAATTAATTGTATTTTTCAAGCATTTAAATTACTTAAAACAAAAAATGATAAAAATAAAATAAATAAATAAAAAACCCGAAAATTTTATAAGAGTCGATAATTGAAAATGTCAAATGAGGAATCTAAGGGTCATAAATGAAAGAATAAATACAAAGGGGAATATTGAGAAGTGTAATGTCAAATAGGGAGAATAGGAGGTCTTTAAATGCAAAAACAGAAAAGATGATTAAAATGTGCTAGCCAAACATACCTTACACATAGTCGATAAGACCAAAATCTGGTCTTGTAAAGAAGCTCATATCGGGCATTCACATTCGCAGCTGTACCTCTATGTCTGCATGAGAACCTTGTCACACTGCCACCCATTTGGTCCGTCTTGCAAGTAAATGAAGAAAGAAGAGAAGGAAGGAAGAAGAGAAGGTAGCGAATAGGTTTCCCAAGTTGCAAGAGAATCATAGTTAGAAACCCTTTCCTAATTCCATATTTGTTTTTGCCAGTCAACAGCTTTTCAAGGTATCAGGGTTTGGATTTGCATTGATGACTTCAGATGCTGAAATCGCTGAGTTTTAGACAGATGCTTATCAAAATTTTCCTAAAACTCATGTTTTTGTTTTCTTGGACATCACTGGCCTAAATTTGAGTTATTCAATTTCTATGTAAATAAAACATCTAGAAAACAAATCTCCCCGAAATAAGATATCACTCGGATCTCATTAGACCCAAAAATTCATCAAAGTGAGGCTCTATTTTCAGCACACTGCTCCGTCGATACGCTTTGGTGTTTAGGAACAAATGGTATTTCGCCATAAGTCAGCTTCACTCATCTAAATTGAGTGATTCAAGATTCTGGATAAACTAGACTTCTAGGAGAACAAATCTCACTGAAATAAGTGTATCCAAATTTAGACCCCATTAGACCCATAAAATTCATCACAAAAAAGGCTATGTTTTTAGGTCAATTCTAGTTCAATTCTGATATAGTTTTGGTGTTTTAGAACAGTTTTGGTATTTAGGCCATAAGTTGAGTTTCACTCATCTAAATTGAGTGATTCGAATTTTTGAGTAAACTAGACTTCTAGGAGAACAAATTTTGCTGAAATAAGTGTATTCAAATTCTCGACTCCCATTGTAATCTTAAATTCGTCTAAAGGAGCCTGCTGCAAATTCTAGTTCAGGTTAAAATATAATAAATTTTGATGTTTAGGACATATCCTGGAGTTTCCTGTTCGAATTAGATGATTCCACTTCTCGAATAAATAAATCTGAAATGGAGGAACAATGGACTTGAAGGAAGTCGCAAAATATGGCTCATTTGTTCCTAGAAAATTTGACATATGAAGGTGTGTCATAAAAACAACCCTAACTTTGAAACCTAAATAGTCAACCTGATTTGTTCTAATCAGGATGGATTAAGTGGTCACAGCGAGGAAACCCAGAATTGAAGTTGAGATTCCGAGGATAGAATCGGCGCTTACCTAATCTTTGGTCCTTCTCTATTCTTCTCTTCTTATTTCAAGTATCAAAATTGTTTCTGCACAATTATCGAAATGATTTTCAATAAAATCGTGATATTGATTTATTTTATGATTCGAGAAAATTGATTTAGAAATGATTGCAAGAAAAATTACACGGGTATTGAAATGTGCTATTTGAGTATAAATGTATATACCCTATTGTAAATTCTCATGACTGATTTTAATGCTCTAATAGAAATGTTATAAGCCATATTCGAAGTTGGGCGATAGACGCAGATACCAATGGGCATTAACCAAGAATAATGCGAATCAACGTAATGTATTGTTACTCCGATCCCAGCCCAACAGGACAGACGCATGTTCAGCAAACAATTTTTTTATAACCAACAACAATTCATGAGATCGTACTATGTTATAAAACCTTTAATATCCAGCTTGCCAAAACAAAGGATCACACAAGGGGGATTCCAAGTATCTCACGGACCGAAAACATTTTCAATAAATTCATTTATGGCAAAATGATAAGAATATTTAGAAAACATGATTTGAGCTTTGAATATTATTGCATATGAAAGTATATTTGGAATGATCAATGGAATTGTAAATTACTTGCTATGAAATGTGAATATATATTTATTGTATTGCATTAATTATTCAATAAGGTTGGTTCAAAGAGCATTGCTTTAGAAAGTCACATGATTTGTGTTAAAATAAAATGAAGAGGAATCAGATAGAACCACTAAGCATGAAAATGCTTAGTGTGTTGTTTTTATCATCACAAGCAAGTAATGAGTGAACAGTGTTCAAAAGCAAAGATCGGTGTAAGTGTAGTCATCGCCAAAGTCGCACTGGTAAAGTGAAGTCTCACCATGCATACATGAAACCTCATGATCGCTTGATATTAGACAAAACTATGTTTCGCGAAAAATTAACTCGGACAATGTTTGTAACATTTTTATATTTATAACTTATAATGCCATAATGTATAAAGGTGGGGAATGGAGCAAATGGGCATATAATGCCATATCAATGAAACGGTATCGGTGAACAATATGATAAAGCCCCCTTAAGTTAACGTGATATATACGTATATATTTTCATAAGGATAATTATCCTTTACAAATGAATATTTGAAATGTATTTTATTGAGAAAAGAAATTGTGGCTCAAGATTCAAAGAGAGACTACGGCCCCGATCCTGCCTCACATCCTGCTCCGCTCCGCATCAATTTGAAGCTCCCACATTCGTGGTCCACCAACTGAAATGTCTCTGATTTCATTTCCCGCTGAGGAATTTCGCTAAAAAGCTCCACAAGATCTACCTTTAACGCCAAGCGAGGTTTATATCATCGAACTCACCCACTAATCCCCTCACCGAGCCATCCGCCTTGGATAGATCGGGGCCATAGTGCTTCTGTAGGAGGCTACAGGAGTACAATGATAGTGGTGCGCTGAAGTAGTGGATAAAGTTTTTAGCATTTCACTGAGCCAATGCCGCTTGCTCGAGACGGGTATGTCGGGTTTCTGCCTCGGACAGGGACTTGCTTATGAAGAATATAGGTCTCTGCTTTTGGTTTTCATCTTCTTTGAACAATGTTGCATTCACCGAGATTTCTAAGATCGCTGGCAAAATACAGTATGTCACCCGCTAGTGGCTAGCAAATACCGGTGGTTCAAGGAGATATCGCTTTGGATTGTCGCAAGTGCCCTGCCTATTCTTGATTCCAAATTCTAATTCCATCAGCTCCCTTTAGGGTGGCAAAGAACGGCTTCAAATGATCTATGAAACGAGATATTAACCACCCAAGGACCGCCAACAAGTGAAGATGGGTACTATTAGGGCCCTACCTCAAATGGATCGTTTTCAGTTAAAACGGCTTATTCGTTGGCTACCACTTCACTACATGTCTCTCGTAATGTTGTTTAGGAGATAATCTGGAAATTAAAAACAACTCATCGATTCAGTCTTTTGTATGGGTTCTATATCATGGTTGGTTGATGACTAATCAAGAACGTTGCTACAGAGGATTCACTACGAACCTATATTGTAGTTTTTGACCTAGCTCATTTTTTTTTTTTTTTATAAGGATGCTATACCAAGTTGGCAACATTTTTTTTGGGTAAAGGTGCAAAAATTAACCCCCCCCCCACTCTCTCAAGTTTTCTCAAATATCTCACTTACACCTCAAACTTTTTTTTCTTCCAAATAGGTCCCTCGAGTTTACTTCCGTAACTCAAATTAGCCCATGTTATAGCTTTTCTTTAAGCATTAAAACATCTAAACTCAATTAACTTGGTCGCTTAAACTAACCATAAAAAGCAAATTTAACGTGGCTATTTTTTGTCTTAATCCAACTTAAAAGTTTAGAGGCTTCTAATTTGAGAAGATTAAAAACCCAAATTTCACCTTTACCCAATTTTTATAAAAAATCTCTTTAGGTCAAAGACAACCCTAAGGTTTCTTACTTCTTCCTCAATCATCTTCTTCAAATATTCATCTCTGTCAATCATCTTCTTCCTCGATCCTTTTATTCAGAAATCCTCTTCTTCCTCAATCCTCTTATTTGGAAATCCTCTTCTTCCTCAATCATTTTATTCATCAATCATCTTCTTCCTCAATGATCTTCTTCCTCGATCCTTTTATTCGGAAATTGAAGAACAATCACACTCTCCGATGAGATGTTTGAATTTTAAAAAGTAAAAAAGAAAATAAAAAAAAAAAATCATTCTTCAGAGCTGATCAAACCCATTGATTAGAATTATGAGTAGGAAAAAGTAAAGGTGACAACTTGCACTGACCCATTCTCAGTTATGCAATGGCATTATGATATTATTCCAATCCATAGCAAAACTGAAATCAACCAATAAACCCATCTTCAAAAAAGCATCTTCCAACTTCCCAACCAAACAATTTCAAGAAAAAAGGTTGTTCCATATAATTGTTTGATTTCCGAAACCAGTACTAAGCTTCCTTTTTCTTGTACTCATAAGTCAGTGCAAATTCTTCGGAATCAATAAACCCAAAAAAAAAAAATCAAATTTAAGTTCCAAAATCTAAACCCATTAAACCTCACACCTCCCAGACTCTAGCCGAATCCCAAACATATGTTTTCTTTTCTTTTCAAATTTCTCGACAACCAAACACTAAAACATAAACAAGAAAAGAGAATCACCTCCTTGCAATCTCCCATGCGACAGGATCTTAAGAATGAAACAGTGTAGAAATAGAGAGGTGAAAAGAAAGTGAAGAAGTGGATTGATAGAGATAAATTTTTGAAGATGGTCGAGGAAGAAGATGATCGAAGAAGAAGCAAGAAATCCTAGGATTGTTTTTGGCCCGAATAGGTTTTTTACAACAAATGGGTAAAGGTGAAATTATGGCTTTTTAATCTTTCCAAATTAGAAGTCTCTAAACTTTAAATTAAGTTAGATTAAAGTAAAAAATTGTCACGTTACAAGACTAGTTTAATAGTCAAGTTAACATCAGTTTTGCCATTTAAAATTCAAAGTTATGGCATGGGCTAATTTGAGACATGGGAGTAAACTCAAAGGCTTATTTGGACAAAATAAAAATTTAAGATGTAAGTAGGATATCATAAGGCGGTAGCACTTTTACCCCCCCTTTTTTTTTTTTAATCTTTGGAATAGCTTCAGCATTTGCAGAATCACACTTTCCATGATTGGGTTGATTGGAATCTAAGTAAGCATGGTGTGGCTACTTCTATAACCCCTTGGAAGGAGCTCTTTTCCATGATTGTTTGGTGGCTCTGGCGGGGGCCAAATAGCTGTGTTCAGAAATGAGATGTCATCTATATGTGACAAAATTGGTACAGTACTCTATTGAAGTGACCACTGCTATGGAAAATTCTAAAATTAGGGGAGGGGGATAGGATCGTATTGCACCATTTGGATTCGTTGGAACTTAGAACCCACCAATGGTTGGGTGGCATTGGCTGTGTAGCATCCTCGCAAATAGCTATAAGAGGAATGGCTCGTTATGGCGTAGATCTGGTACCAGGGCCGGCCCTTACTTTATAGGGGCCTAGGCTATTTTTTTTTTTGGGCTTTATTATATATATATATATATATAGTATAGTATATATATATATATATATATATATATATATATATATAAAAGCTAAAATAAAATTTTTATTGAACAAATATATTCAATATTGAATGAAAATTTCATCAGAATTTATTCTATAAGACATTTTTAGATACAAAAAATCAATAATTAAATTATTAAAATCAATTTGTTTCTAAAGATATGTTTTTCAATACTAGATAAATTAAATAAAAATATACATTAAAAATAAATAATAAATTATTTCATACATACGACGTATTATCAATATTTTTATCCTGCTTGTTTTTTATCATCGAAAAAAATGTTTAACCTAATTTTTTTCGTAAATGTAAACCCTTAATATTCGAACTAAGAGAACTGGGATGTCAGTGAGATTTTTAACTTTTTTTTTTTTAATAAAATAAAAAGCGTTTCATCGCATGTAGAAAGAATCGATAATTCAAGGAAATAAGAAAAGACATATCATTTAACGGCGCCTACGCGGCACTTCCTTTATCGTATTTAAAAATTCGACCTTTTTGGTGTTTATCAGATTTAACGCGAGCTTTTGCTAACTAAGTTAACACCAAATTTTTTTTATTATATTTAATTAATTATAAATTATAAATATATATAATATTTTATTATTTCAAAAATTTTATTATATTTAATTAATTATAAATTATAAATATATATAATATTTTATTATTTTGGAATCCACTATAAAGTGGGCCTAGGCAACAGCCTACCCTGTAGGCAGGGCCGGCGCTGTCTGGTACCTAGGTTGCTGGGTTCTCTAAGAACCTAGGGATATGTTTGGTGGAGGAGTTTCTGATATTGGGTCTTCAGCTTGCTTAGGAAAACAATATACGTCAACCAACAGAGATTATTGACTCCAAGGTTGTGTTTGATTGGTTACGTGAATATTTAATAGGTTCTCTCATAAATATTCAGCTCTAAGTGAGACAATGTCATAGGCTTCATTAGCGCAATTGGAGGTTCAACTGCAAGTGTCTTGCACCTTGTCATGGTTTTCTTTTGGGTTGTTCCCCTCCCTCCACATCCAATAATAATAATAGTTTATTTAATTTTGCTTAGGGAATTATATTAATTATAAATATTAATTTTATAATAAAATAATAGTTTTGAGTGAAATATATTTATAATTGAAGTGAAATTAGAGTATCAAAAAAATTATTTAATATTTATTTATCGAAAATTTTGAAAATTAGAAAGAATTGTTTTAATTTCAAATTTCTCTAAAGTGAGAACAAATAAATTAAAAATTATTTTTATCAAATTCTTGGTTATTTTTTTTAATATTTATGATTTGATTAGGGTAAAGTTAGAAGGACATAAAATAGTTTTTTATTTTTTATTTTTAGGTGACATGGCAAGATATGATTCGTAACTTGTACAATGGGGGAATTGAAATCAGATATATATGAACCGAAAAAGTGTTGGCATTGGGCCCTTTGGTTAATTGTGATTGGGCCCTTTGGTTAATTGTGATTGGGCTCATATAGCATAAGAACCATTCAAACGCGGCCCAGTAACACTTCTACTTCGACTCTCACAGCGCAGTCGTATTGTCTCTCTGAAAACCCTCGACTTCTCTAGAAACCCTAGGATATTTTCACTTCCAGTTCGAGAAAATGGTGAGCTCTCTTTTGTTTTTCTTCGATTTTCTGCCCTTCAGTTTCTAAGAAAACTAAGAACAAGAAAGAAAACAGGAAATTAAAGATTTTGAATGTTTTCTTAACTTTATTGTGATTTAAGTGTCAGTTCCTTTCTTTTTCTCGGTTTTCTCAGCAACCAAACCGTGCGATTCTTTTAACATTATGTTGTATGTGTTTGATTTTTTGAAGACTGCTGAAGCCGTGAATCCAAAAGCATACCCTCTCGCCGATGCTCAGCTGACTATTACAATTCTCGATCTCATTCAACAAGCAGCCAACTACAAACAGCTCAAAAAGGGTGCCAATGAAGGTTCATCTCATCACTATAATTGATTTTCTGTTTGTTCTCTCTTTATTTTCTTTATTTTAATCCCATTGCTCTCAATCTTCGCTTTTAGCTACGAAGACTCTTAACAGAGGTATCTCGGAGTTCGTTGTAATGGCTGCCGACACTGAACCCCTCGAAATTCTGCTGCATCTTCCTTTGCTTGCGGAAGATAAGGTAAAATTTTTCCTCTCCGATATCATTGATGAGTTTTTAGGCTTCCCCTGCATTTGTGCATCATTTCTTTACTTTCAGGCTCAATAGGGTCATGGACTGTTTGAGGAAAGGAATCTAGGAATTGATTTACCTTCATTCATATGTTTGGTATGTTGTTGTTGAGTATGAAAGTAGGATTTCCTGTTAAAAGAATTTGTTGAATGTGGTAGAACTTGAACATAAGCATGTGTAGGCAATTCCTATATTATTCATGGGCTGGACTGGAGGACCAGGAGAGTGGAGTCATTCTGGCATTTCTTTGCCAGCCAATGAGTATAAAAAAAACATTTTTTCCTGGTACAGATTCAAATTTTGATTATTCTTGAATCCAAGGTACAATTTCATGACACAATTTTTATTGTGAAAATATCTAGAATCTAATCTATTGGAACATTGCACAAAAAGAATATTATGTTATTGCAATAATGTTGTATTGCCTTCTTGTTCTGACCAGAGATGAGATTATTTCATCCTCCTTCAAGGTTTTGATAGAGGTTCATAAGAAACATTGTTTAAAGTTCTCCGAAATGCTCGAACATGTACCTTGGTATTTATAAAATATTGGGTAAATTACGAAAAATAAGTAAACGATGCCTTTACCAGTCGGAAATAAAGCTTAAACGGGACGGTCCTTTGGGGTTAATAGCTTGGCTAGCGTACCGAAGTAAGCAAGTAGTAGAGGAATCGGAATCTTGGTCCGAAGGAGTGGATTCCTTGCCTGAAGGAAGGAGGTTATATTGCTCGAGTAGCTCTTGCTGGAGCTGTAGATCTAGTTGGAGTTCCTTGTATAAGTCATTAGCTACTCCTCGAAAAAGGAACCATCTGATGGTTTACTAGCAGTCTTAGAATCTAAGTCCATATTTGAAGTACTAGCTTTAAGCCTTGACATTGTCTGGGGGAGGCAAAACCGTAAATGAGTTAGAGAGTGAAAGCCGGCTACAATAGCAGTGGAAATAAAATTATAGGTTATTCCTTAGAAAAAGAAGAGGGATCCTTTAAGGCTGGGAAGGGGGATGCTAAAGCCACGTCTCAACATTTTTGAGACAAAACCCTAAAATATGCCCAAATGTTTAATAGACTCTTATATTAGGATTCTAATTCATAAGTGGATGGAGAAACCCATGTAACATACATGTAGACATAGACACGAGTATTTATATGATATATTTGAAAATGTACAATTTGTCCATGTAAAAAGTGGGTTTCTCCATCAATTTTTTTTACCAAAATCCTTATAGAAAATCCATTAGACATTTGGTACTAATATAGGGCAACATTGTTTTGAAAGAAAGTGTTAGGATTAAATTGAGACACAAGGTGGGAGGAATGATTTTTGTGATTTTCCCAAAAAAAATTTCTGTTAATGTTGTTAAATTATCAGGGGAATCATGCTTTAGGGTCTCATGGACCCTCTTATTTAGAAAAAAAGCCCACAAAAACATCCAAATTAGGCCCAAACCCATAACAACATCTAAAATTAAATAAAGGGCGTAAAAGTTTAAAAATACCAAAACTACCCTGCTCCCCACACCTTAGACCCAGCCCCTTCTCTCCCCTCCCATCCTCCCATGCACACGAGCCACCCAGCCACTTTTTTTTCTTCTTTCTTTTTTATACTTTGCTTTTCCATATTTCAAATAAATTAAGTTTTACATTTTTAATTAATTTTATAAAAATATCTCATTTTCACTTATTTAGAAAGTATACTTAATCAAATTTTTTTATTTTTCTAAATTTATTTATTAGGTTTTTATTTTGTGCAATAAATATAATAAAATAAACTAACTTTTAATATATAAATATATCTGCCTATAGCAATAAATAATTTAATAAATATACAAATAAACACTAATTGTTATAATGTATGCTCAAATTTAGTAACCATACTTATGAGATTTGTTATAATGTACAAGGTATTTATACTAATTGTACAAGCCATATGAACTAAATGTACGATGGTGTACAGGCTGCCTACCACTTTTCAAGAATTTCAATTGATTTTTTTTACAATAGATTTTAATTGAATTTTAAAAACTCAAACAATGATTTGCTTAACCCAAGGATGAAGAACATTCCTTATAAATAATGCTTTATTATTTCCTTAACCCAAGGATGAAGAACCTTTTTTTTAAGTAATGTTTGATTTTATGTTATCTCCTATTCATAATAACTTTTTATTTATAATATTTATAATTTTAATATTGTAATTTTATTTATTTTTTAAATTTAATAAACTCTAATTATATTCTTAAAAGGTTAATAGAAGATATTATCACTATTACTTTTAATTTTACGTTTTAAATATACTTTTAAAATTAAATATTAAAATGATATTAATACTTTTTTTGTTAAATAGTTAATATATTTATATTATTTTTTATCTTTATTTCAAAAATCATTAACTTGTGGATAGCATTTTTATTTCTATTTTTAAAATTTTTAGGTTTACAAAAATTTATTCTTTTCAAATAAAAAAAGGTTTACAAAAATTTATAATGTTAAAGTATAAAAAAATGAG
Organism: Tetrastigma voinierianum; assembly: GCA_016808115.1. Taxonomy (NCBI): domain Eukaryota; kingdom Viridiplantae; phylum Streptophyta; class Magnoliopsida; order Vitales; family Vitaceae; genus Tetrastigma; species Tetrastigma voinierianum. Next base: position 273,337 of record JAEQBH010000275.1, on the reverse strand, counting down.
ATTATGTTACGAAGATAATAAAACATATAAATAGAAAAATATATATATATATATATATATATATATATATATATATATATATTTAAAATATAATAATAAATTATTTATTATTTTAGGTAAATGTATTTATATATTAAAAGTAAATATAAATAAGGAATAATATTACAAATCATAAAATTTAATTTATTTAAAAATGGAAAATTGAGGATGATTTATATGAAAAAGGCAAATAAAAAGTGCACATTATAGAGTGGCGCATGTGGCGCATGGGGCGTGTGTGGCTATGGAGAATGAGTTGGGGTTTGTAAAGAAGGGAGGGTTGTCTCTTCAAAACATTTGTCCTTGGGTTGAATTTGGGTGGTTGATGGACTCTTTATTATCTAACCCTAAATCATAATTGCCCCTAAATTATCCCCAAATATTTAATCTTGAGGGGTAGCTCAGTTGGTGTAACTCATTGGGGTGGGGTTACCCATTGGTCACTAGTTCGAGTCCCCTTAGAGCCACTAGAGGTTTACCTGGCTGTTAACTTCATGGTCCTGTAGGATTAGTCGAGGTGCTCACAAGCTAACCGAACAACCACGATTATAAAAATAAAAACCCAAATATTTGAATCAAATCAGTCCTATTTATTGGTGATTTTTCTCTATTATAAAACCACCTGAAAGAGCTTCCATTTTCCCCCCTTTTTTCTTCCTATCAAAGAAAAAACTCCTTTTTTTTCTTCTTGATCTATCAATCACCTATCTCCCTTATTTCAACTCCTTTTTACTTTTCAATAAAACTCTATTTACTTTGAGTACATGTTTCTGGACTCAATAGCTTTTGATACAGAAAAACGATAGCTGGCCTCTTAGCTGTCTTGTATTTATTTTTCATCTTCTTTATTCTATTGTCACATATGCATGGTTGAAATTTATGACTAATATTTTTTGTGATTTAATTACCTAATCTGAGAGTTAGGCCAAATCAGATGATTGCTGCCATTTGAGTGACTGTAGATAGGTTTATTCTGAAGTCATATGGTTCTTGAAACGAAAAATAAAAGATATTAAACCTAACAGACCCTTTTATCCCCTAGCCTTGCATCAAACTAAAACAAATGAAATAAGGAAATGAAACTAAAAAGGGCACTTGAGGGTCCAATTCCATATTAAGATGCTCCCTTTTGCCATTTCATACACAAGACTTCTTTCCAAGTGTTCTGGGACTTTTTTGGCCTCCTTGTCATTGAAAGTTCTCAAGAATGATCCAAAACTGTAGATGATCAGTTGTACATAACTTTTGTTATGACCTCACAAGATCTCACATTCAAATCTATTATCTCTCTCTCTCTCTCTCTCTCTCTCTCTCTCTCTCTCTCTCTTTTTATATATATATATATATATATATATATATATATATATATATATATGTTACAAACATAAGGAACAATACTTATATTGCCCTTCCACTGGCAATTTGAATCCAAGCAACCCCTTTACAGATGCCAAAAGATCCTACTGTAACTAATGTATAAAACAAACACTTGATTGATCCTGCTTATATAATGTATATAAAAAATGAGTCATCCATAAGATACACATATCTTTCAACATCATATAAAATCCAAACATTGCAATCTTGATCATCAAATCACACATAAAACAGAGATACGTGGTTTTTTAATACCTGTTTAAACATAAAAAATTGTCACCATGTCATCACATAGCATTGCCATATTAGCATATAAGTACTGCAGATCGATACATGAAAAGACTTAAAATTTATATTCTGCTGATATGGTAAAGTCACCTCAACCACCATGCTAGGTGGTACCAAAAAGGAGATAAAAGGCATTGAGGCAACCATTTTCTAAAGGTAAAAAATATAAGATCATAGGATGTCATGAATGGTAATTTCTACTTAGGTCATCTATGCCAAGACTTACCAAATGCTGCATGCTATCTCTACACAAGTCATAGTATATTTTGAGCCATATTATTTCATGTCCATGCCATCTATGTGTCTCATATCATCCACATTTCACCAATTCTTTCTGGTGACTATTGCATCTTTTTTTCTTGTAGAGAAGTTCCATCTTCTATTGGAACCCTTTTGCTTGTTTGTCTGATTAATTTCTCATGCTCGGCACTTTGTTTATGCATCAAACAGCTACTGCTGATATTTTCTGTCTGGGATGTATTTGACAAAGAAATGTAAAAAAGTACATGATAATTAAATGGTGTGAACTGTAGCCATGAATTGAGAATGAATTTCTTCACTTTCCGGAAACCAATTCACTTTTAAATTGCAGAATGTGCCTTATGTATTTGTACCTTCAAAACAAGCACTTGGACGAGCATGTGGAGTCACTAGACCAGTGATTGCTTGTTCTGTGACAAGCAATGAAGGAAGCCAGTTGAAATCTCAAATACAGCAACTTAAGGTCTCTCTCTCTCTCTCTATCTCTATCTCTCTCTCACACACACACACACACTACATTCATTCTAATCTTTTTCTTTTATCACTATGTCTGTACGCTGAGTTTTTTCTTGTTCTTGCTTTAATCCAGGATGCCATTGAGAAACTCTTGATATAGAAATATTCACACCTCTTCAGAATAGGTAGCCTTGAAGATTTTGGTAATCAATTATGTCTATGTAAACTCCAGTTAATTACTTTTGTCAGGAATGTGAGTTTCCCAGTTTCTTCTCGTCGGCAAAATCTCTCCTGTATTTCAGATCTTGTGTCCTGGGTATTCTATTCAAGACTTTTTAGAATTGAAAGAGTGAAAATATATTTTACAAAATTACAATTGTTATGTAGAACAGAATTAGCTAGCTGGCATAGTTGGGAATATGATCTCCATTGATCCAAATCTTAGTTTTTAGTTGATTGCCATTTCTGCAAGTCTTGGAATGAAGTTCCTTACCTTAACATGGAATGGGTATTTAAACTCTGCAGTCATAGTTCTTATTTTATTTTCTTTTCTGCAAGTTTTGAAATAGAATTGTTTACTTCGAAATGGAAAGCATTGTTTAGACATGGTTCCCCTCTTTTTCAAACTCAATTTATAGATTTTCTTTATATGTTTTTTTGTTGGGTCTTTTAAAATTTTAATCATAAGAATAAGTAAAATATTTATAAATGAAAAAAAAGTTTTGGTTTTTCGAATAGATTTTTATTTTACAGTAAGACCTTTTTTTATCAAAGCAGACATTAAAGTAAGACCTTAGATTTGGTTCAAATTTATATATTTGTTTTATAAAACAGCTCTTTCCTTTTTTGTTAGGAGTGTTACATTTATTCAACAATGAATTATTGGAGTTATCGTTTATTAGTTTAGGGTTTCTTTTTTTAATAATAGTTCTTTTTAACGGGCCATGACCCCGAAAAAAAAACACTAGGACATTTACTACTTGGATCATCTTCGCAATTTATTTGGAACAAATAAAAATTTTCATAAAAATTTCCAAAATGGCGAAGTTCCAATTATGGGTTTTATGCAAGGATGAAAATATTTCCATTTTTGATTGAGACAGATTTTGGATTTTAATACGAGATGCATTTGAGATTTATAATTATCTCAAAATTTAAAGATATATTCAATTTATATATTAAAATTATTTCGAAGGTATATGGAAGGATAATATCAATTAGGTTTGAAAAAAATAATAAATTCATTTTCTATGATTTATACAAAATAATTGGTTAAACGTTTATATGCTATGACTAATTTTTTATATTTTTATTTATATTTTAGAATATTCTAAAAAAATACTATAAATAATTTCAAAAGAATTCATTTAATAATTTTTTTTAAATTGTTTGTATTTAAAGATTGCACAATCCTTTTTTGTTTAATTTAAAATTTTTCAATCTAAATTTTAATATTAATTATTAAAAATTAATAAGGAAAATCCTTCATTTTCTGTCCTATCGACTTGTCTTTTTCAATTTTTACAATAATTAATTATAGTAATTATTAAGGAAGACATAATAATTCCAATCATCTCTTAATCTCCTCCCATTTTCTGTAGTAAATACCACTATAAGACTATCAATGCTCATAATAATTCAAACTATTTCGATCTTCTCTTCTTTTTCTATAAATAATTAAATTTATATTAATTATTAATAATAAGATACGATATTAATTATTAAGGAAAGACTTTTCATTTTCTCTCTCACATCTTTTTATTTCTTATTTCTTTGCTTCATAACGAGACATCCACCTCAAATATTATTGTTTTTTTAAAATTTCATTAAATATTGGCAAAAAATCGAAATTATTGGCGATATATCGCCCTCAAACCGATATATCTCTGATATTTCCAATCTTTTGCCTATATTTTTGTCAACCGATTATCAATGCTATATATCATATCTGTTGACACCGATACACGATATATAACAATATTTTAAACCTTGGTTTTATGAGATCTCTTATAATTTGGTAGTGCTAATTTGGGGTCAATTTATTAGGAATAAGGGTACAAAATTATGGTGCATTTACACGGGAGAAGAAATATGTAACATTTTTATGCAAGAAAACTAATGGGAATGGAATAGGAATAGGGAAAAGTATGTATTAGGCCACTAATTTAAAAATATTTGTATATATATCACTAAGAATTGCAATTCCATGTACACAAAAAAATATATCACAAAAAAATAATTGTGAATCTAAACAAAAAGTATATCAACAAATATGAAAATTGAAAATGCCATTCATTAATCCAACTGAAATTTAAAAAAGAAAAAAGAAAATGCAGTTTTGCTCCTCCTTCTTGTTGTGTGAAGATCTTGTTCGTTGGTGGTTGTGTTTTTCGACGAGCATGCTACTCCCTCCGTCAACAAACAGTCGTCGGCTTGAATATCTCATTTCAGTTCGTATGCGATCTCATTAAACCCTAACTACGCTTAAGTATCTTAACCCTTCCAAATCCACTTCGATTTCTTTGGGTTGTTCTTCAGACAGAACTCAAAATGTTGCATTTGATTATTATTATATTTCATGCATTTCATCATAAGTAGTGAATGTAATTACTATAACCCTATATCCAAATACTCTACAATTCTAATCCATAATAAATTCTTTAATTGATGTTTAGAAAATATATATAGAGAAATTTTAAATTTGTTAGGTTTATATATATATATATATATATATATATATATATATATATATATATATAAACCTAACAAATTTAGATTTTAGTGTATTGTTTGGCTTATTACGTATTGTTAACCATTATTACATATCATTTTAGGTAAGAAAAATGGCAAACTATTCCGTGATTTTTGTTGGTCGAAAACACGGAGTTGTGACTCTTGGCTTGAATGTCAACGAAGGGTATTATTATATAAAGGTGGTCTATACAAAGCTTATACATGTAAAGACAAGCAATACAAGCATGAGTTCTATATCAACCACGATAAAAGAAACTTGATGGAGTTGTTATATCCTCTTCACTTCAAAAAAATTGACATTAAAAGAAGCAATATATGAAAATTTTGTCAAGAGTGTTGCTGATATGTTTCATTATTGGAATCTTCATAGCATTAATGTTTGTGATTGTAATTGGCAAAGTGTTGTAAAGCATTTACCAAACACCTTTGTATTTTGTAGGAACTGTAAACTTTAATTGTAAACATTATTTTGATTGAATGAAATTATAGTTTTACCTTTCATATTGTTGCTTGATATGGAATATAACCACATTATATTTGTATGTAATAAATAACATTAAAGATGTATCAAAAACTTGTTGAAACGTAATACTTCATGTGCATAAAAGTAGCTTACAAACAAAGCAATTGGGGAAATTTTGTATAGAAATTGGAAAAGCTAACATTTTTCTCCTACGTTGGTGTTTGACCCTAAATCCAGTCTTTTGATGCAAATGAAACATTAGGGAGAGGTTAAGATATGAAACAGTATAAAATATGAAGATACGAGGAAAAATGAAGAAAATGACGCACTTAATGGCAACAGAAGCTCTTCAGACAACCTGTAGTGTGCCCGAACAAAAGGGGAAAAGTGGCTGTGTTTTTGTGGCATCGAACGAAGTAATGGACGATGCTTGCGTTCGAAAACATTGTCCGGACTATCTTTCGAACGCATTGGCTTTTAAACGGACGTACAAGTTTTGCATCTTATGGTAGTATATTGACTACTAATGATAGTACAGTGACTATTTATGGTCGCACATTGACTACTTATGATAGTACACTGACTACTTATTGTAGTATATATGCATTTCCCTTGTTTCAAATTCATCTTGATAATATAATTCGATTTAAGATATTGATAGTTTGTTCACATAGAATTGACCAAGTAATGTTTAAATAAAAAACCATAGAAATCTTGTTCACGCAACAATATGAAAGGTGAAATTACTATTTCATTCTACCAAAATAATGTTAATAATTGAAGTTTACTGTTCCTACAAAATCATAGGTGTTGGTAAATGTTTTACAACACTTTGTTAAAAACAATTACAAACATTAATGCTGTGAAGATTCCAAAAATGAAACATATCATCAACATTCTTGATATAATTTCCATACATTGCTTCTTTTCATGTCCATTTTTTGGAGTAAGTAAAGAGGATATAACAGCTCCATCAGGTCACTTTCATCGTGGTTGATATAGAACTCATACTTGTATTGCTTCATCTTTAGATGTATAAGTTTTGGATAGACTACTTTTATATGATAACATCATTCGTTGACATTCAAGCCAAAAATCACAAACTTCGTGTTTCCGACCAACCAAGATCACGTAATAGTTTGTCATTTTGCTACTTGAAATTGTATGTAATAATGGTTAGCAATAAGTGATAGGCCAAACGATGCACTAATATCTAAATTTGTTAGTTTTTAATATATTGTCAAACATCAATTAAAAAGATTATAGTAGGATTAAATGGTGAGGTGTTTGGATATAGGAGTTATGATAGTACATTCACTACTTATGGTAGTACATTGACTATTTATGGTAGTACAATTGCTACTTATGATAGTACATAAGCTAAAATGTGTTAGAATTGATTTTGTTGGCTAAATTTTAAGCTATTTCAATCATATTATACATTTACCATCTAAACAACAATTTACAAATAAATAGTGGGCTTAGATGGTGAGGTTTCTAAATAAACTTGTTATGGTAGTACATTCATTAGTTACAATCGTACATTCACTGTTATGGTAGTACATAGACTAAAACTTTACAAAATGAGATCAAAACAAGAAAAGAAATTAAAATGGGTTTACGGACCTAATCAGAAAAACAAATAACAACGCTAATCCTTTGATTCGAAGACATGGAAGAACAACTTAAAGCATCTAACATTTGATTCACAATACATGGAAAAACAACCCAAAGAGATCGTGTGCCGCCCCAAAATCCGAGGGTCCGTTGATCATCCATCAACCCATTAAAGCTCCGTGATATCGTAACTCACACACACCATCGTGTCCCACATCGAGATCCATAATTTGTATCAAAATCAAACAAAGATCATTTCAGACGGAAATCTATCCAAAGCCCAACATGTACAATAATACAATCACATGACCCATTCGGGGCCCAATATAACACAATGACCGCACTAGGTCCATTTATGAGTAAAAATTGACCACACTAGACCCATTTATCCACATTCATATAAAAACATGTAATAGTGTATTAAAAACAGTCCATATGAGTTCAATTACAACTCTTTACATATTAGTACATGCCAAAAATAATTAGTTCCAAATTATTTTACAAAAACAATTACAAAAGTAATTATAAAAGTCACACGTCGGCTTTCTCCACCCTTGCGGCCTCGGATGAGAACCGTCCACCAACGCAAGTCCCGCACCTTAAATGTTTTTCCCGTATAAAGTGAGTCACGCCCAAGAGTAATTCCGACAGAGGCTACTTCCTGCCTAAGTGCACATGCAATGTTTACACTTAACAATTCACATCAACATTCCAAAAATAAGAATATGTCACCCTAACTCGAATTACATGTCATGCTATGAAATGAGATGGAGACTCATTCATGCACTACAACTTCGAAGTCTCATCGACTCCCATCACACAATGCAATGCCAATATGTGATCAAATCCGTCATTGGTGGATTACATCCAATGATCATTTTTAAAACAAAATTCATTTATTTACAAACCAAAATTTGTTGGATGTTACACCTTAAATGATCGTTTACACTCAACACGCACTTTTTGTGGGTAGCGGATTTTGAGTCTTCGCTTCGCAAGCTCGCGACACCTTTTACACTTTTCGGGACTTTCATCGTTAGAGTGTAATGAATGTAAGAACCCGGCCTTTGACCCAGGAGTGTATACTCTCTTCTTTGCTATTATCCGACACAATTTTGTTTCATGCAATCGTAGCGCCTTCGTTGACTTCGTCCAATGATACCGAGCCCACCCTTCAATCATCAAATGCGGTGTTGATTCTAACCATTCACTCACATCCATAAAATGCAATGTTCCCGTGCATATGCAATGTGATGCACCATTGCATGTCAATGTCATGTCGAATATGTATTGAATGCCATATGGATAATATAAACCATACACTTTGTCATGTATCATGGACAATTATATTACATGCATATAATTTTCAAAACAAACATTCATTTCAATGTCAATATATAAGCATACTCATATCAACATTTATCAAATAACAATTATCAAGCATGTAATCACCAATCAAGTAATAACACCTTTAACCCTCATATTAATCGGCATATATAATGCCCACAAAAAAAAAAAGCCCACACAAGCAACCCTAAACCGACTCTTAAACTGGCCACAAAACCGGAAAAACAAGCCCTTAATAGTCCGGATTATTTATTTATTTTTATCCAAATAGTCCCTAAACATTTTTTGAAACATATTATACACAATCACAAAACAATTCACAAAGTCGACCACAACCAGGCCACAAAACAGCCATTAAAGCCGTTTTAACACAGTCCAAACAACCCCTTAACAGTCCAAATTATTATTATTTTTAATCCAAATAGTCCCTAAACACTTTTTGGGACATATTACATACAATCACAAAACAATTCACAAAGCCGACTACAACCGAGCTGCAAAACAACCATTAAAGTCGTTTTAACACAATCCAAACAACCCCTTACCAGTCCAAATTATTATTTTTTTAATCCAAACAATCCCTAAACACTTTTTAGGACATATTACATACAATCACAAAACAATTCACAAAGCCGGCCACAATCGGACCGCAAAACAACCATTAAAGTCGTTTTAACATAGTCCAAACAACCCCTTAACAGTCCGTATTATTATTTTTTTAATCCAAACAGTCCTTAAACACTTTTTGGGACATATTACACACAATCACAAAACAATTCACAAAGCTTGTCACACCCCTACCCTTGCCCTCGCGAAGATAAGTGGCTGCTGAAGATGGACTCCGTGACTCCTTCACCAAGCCGAACATCAAATGCCCATTGCAATAAACAAATCCATATGAAATAAATTTCTAATACTCACCACCGTAGTGTGGCAATGCCTTATACATATTCATGAGTCCCATTTACTTGTACATAAATAACTTTCACAATTACAAAACTTTTATATTTACATTACAAAATCAAATTTGAAACCTACATTAGGTGGACTCCATGTATGGCTGCCCCGATGAATACCACGAGATGTCCTCTTCGCAATTTCATACACGACAAACACTCAGTAGTTTCTATAGCTTATGGGAAACATATATGAACACTATGGTCCACATTTGGCGCACGGACATCATAAAGCATATGTCGACTCTACGATACGTAATTTATAACAGTTTTCATGTACATAATTCTTGTAACGGAACTTTCATATCTCCCGTAGGAGTTCAGAACATATATCATATATAGGGAGTACCCGAGGGTACAACATGTACAGAACAAACTCCATTTATACTTACTTATTCATCATTCATATTCTTATCATTTAATTTCTTGTATCTTATTATTCGGGTATACAACATATAAGTATTTGCTTGCATAAACCTCTAATATCGACCGAATGACACAAGACAATAGGTGACTGGCACGTACAAGATCACAGAGACGTGCCCGCCCATGTAAATAAAGTGTCGTAAGATTAGCATGAGCGCCGGCTAATCGGACAGAGACTGGCCGCCCACGTATCAGAAGTGTCGAGCACCAGCAAGAGTACCGGGCTAATCGATTAGAGACATGAACGCCACGAATAGAAGTGTCGTAGCACTGATCAGAGATGCCTATTCATTCACTATTCAGTCTTAAGCATGCATACAATTATATGTATTTCAGAACTCGTTTTATCATTCTTAATCCCATTAGTAAAAGAAGGCAAGAAATAATGTTTGCCCAATGATCGGATCTCTGAGGCGGCGAGGTATAGAATATTTTTCATATAAATTTTATACTTATACGAACCCTTTCATTCACTTATTAGGGTCCTCATTAATCCAATGGATAATTGTTAGAATTAACGAAAGAGAGAAACCCAAAAACAGCCATACATGCCCAGGCGGAGCTCATACGCCTGGGGGTGGGAGAGGCAGGTCTCGCCTCAGCGGAGCATGCCACGCCCAGGCAGAAACGGACCGTAAAGTCTTAAAACTCTCGACTGTTCGCCAGCGACAAGTGTTCGCTGAAGTGGCCTCACACTGGCGTGACCTCACGCCAGGTGTGTGCCAAGTTAAAACAGAATGGCTAGTTTTGGCCATTTTTGTCGGAACTATTTCAACCAAAACACAATTTCAAATCCAAACCATAAAACTAACTTAAACCAACCAAAAACACATGTATTGAAAAGTTAGGGTTTTCCTAACCCAACTTAAACAAGTATTTCCAATACCAAAGTTTCCAAACAATTCCAAACTAACACATCCTACTATAGTTTCACACAAATAGTTTTCCTATAATTTTTGCTTTTCCTCTCCTCCTTTCTTCTTCCTTTCTTTCTTCTTCTTTTTCTCTTCTTCTCTTCTTTCTCCTTCTCTTCTTCTATGTAAAGGCCTAGCCTTCACAAAGCCAAAAATGAGATTTTTGGTCTTATCCACCTTTTTAATGTTAAGGCCATGTTTGGCTAACCTTATTTTTGGGTCAATTTCCTCCTTTTGCATTTATGTTCTTTTATTCTATTCTATTTGCAAATGTTAACTTATCTCATTTCCAATTTAGCATATAATCTTTCATCTTATGCTACTTGGGTCCTTAAATTGGCAAATTACTAATTTATCCTTAACTCTTGGATAATCTCAGGTTTTTATTATTTTTCTTACTTAGCATTTATATTCCGAAAATATACAAATTTTACTTTTCTTATACTACAAAACTGAAATAACTACTAGGGTCTAATTCGGTGTGTTACAAAGCTAGCCAAAACCAGGCCGCAAAACAGCCATTAAAGCCTTTTTAACATAGTCCAAATAGCCCCTTAACAGCCAGGGTTATTATTTTTTAATCTAAACAGACCCTAAACACTTTTTGAGACATATTACATACAATCACAAAACAATTCACAAAGCCGGCCAAAACCGAGCCGTAAAACAGGCATTAAAGACATTTTAACATAGTCCAAACATCCCCTTAATAGTCCAGATTATTATTTTTTTAATCCAAACAATCTCTTAATACTTTTTGGGACATATTACATACTATCACAAAACAATTCACAAAGTCGACCACAACTGAGCCGCAAAACGGCCATTAAAGTTGTTTTAACACAATCCAAACAGGCCCTTAAGGCATCAACACAATAATCCTACCTTAAAACAACCCTAAGGTTGGAAATAAACCAAGTAGAAAGAATCTCTACCTCTTAAAGCTCAGTAGCACGGATAGGAAGCCTCCCTAGCCCGAAATCTTTGGTTTTCCGAAATCTCCTCATTTTGATCTTCAATGAAATCCCTCATTTTTTTTGTATGTGTGTGTAGCCCTCGTGGAGGCAATGAACTTTAGTTCTTGTCTTAACAAATTCCGACCGACAGAACTCTGTAGATCGTCGAAAGAAAGCTTGGAAGCTCTCTTCCCCCCCTCTCTTCCCCTCTCTCACGTTTTTTTCCAGGAAAAGAAAATTATGATTTTTTGTCCCAAGCTTCTCACTTAAGTTTAAGTGAGTAGCTCACGTCGTGCCACGTGTTTATGACCTGTCCGGGTTTATTTTTACCCCGAAACAATTTATTTTATCTCGTTTTAAGTTCAAATCATTTTCTATGAACTTTATCCAATTTAATTCCCAATTTTCAAAATTTTCTCAAAAATCCTTTTTTGTCCACTGGACTCCCGTCACCCCGAAAAACGTGAAAATTCTAATTATCTCGGAATTTGACAAAATTTGTCTAGGTAACTAGATTTCAAGAGACGAATCCAACAGTGAGGTCTGTTTTGTCATCCAAGATCTAGAAAATTTAAGGTCTACAACATGTATTGTAGCAGCAATTTATCATTTTGCCCTGTTTTGGAAAAATTCAAATTCACCCGGGTTTCACATTCTTCCCCCTTTAAAAGAATTTCATCTCTGAAATTCACACACACAAATAGATACAATCACATGCATATGCAACAGTCATTATAATATCAAATGACTAAAAATATACCTTCATCCTCAAATAAGAAAGGATAATTGGCATGCACATTGTCTTCGCGTTCCCATTTTACCTCCTCCACTCCTCGGTGCTACCACAACACCTTTACTAGCCTAACGGTCTTGCCTTGCAAAACCTGTTCCCCGGCTATCCATGATACTTACCGATCCCTCCTCGAAGGTTCCATCCGCATCAACAACAAACTCACCTCATTCCACCACATGAGTCAGATTTGGAGTGTACTTCCGGAGCATGGAGATTTGGAATACCGCATGAACACCTGATAAGTTTGGTGCTAACGCCAACCGGTAAGCAAATGTACCCACCCTCTTGAGTATCTCAAAGGCCCGATATGTCTAAGAGATAGCTTTCCCCGGTTGCCGAACCTGACCACTCCTCTCTTAGGCATCTCCTTCAAGAAGACATGATCCTCCACCTCAAACTCTAGAGGTCGTCGTCGTCTGTCGGCATAGCTCTTCTACTTGGTCTAAGCTATGAGAAGATACTTCCGTATCAAATCCACCTTCTCAGAGATGTCTCTAACCAAATCTGGACTTGTAGTGGGTCTCTCTCCCACCTCCATCCAACAAATCGAAGATCGACAAGGCCTCCCATATAGTGCCTCATAGGGGTGTCATCTGTATGCTCACTTGATAACTATTATTGTAGGTGAACTCCACTAAGGGTAAATGCTCTTCCCAACTACCCTTGAGATCTAGAACGCATGCTCATAGCATGTCCTTTGAAGTCTTGATGGTCCTCTCCGACTGACCGTCCATCTAGGGATGAAAATTTGTGCTCATCGGCAACCGTGTCCCCATGACTCGCTAGAAACTCTTCCAAAAATGGGTCGTAAACCTGGGATCCCAATCCAATACTATAGATACTAGTATCCCATGCAACCAGACAATCTCCCATATGTACAACCTGCAGAATTCCTCCAGAGTGAAGGCCATCTGCACAGCCAAAGAGTGTGCCGACTTAGTAAGCCGGTCCACTATCACCCACACCGTGTCATGCCCTCGCGATATCCATGGCAAGTGAGTCACAAAATCCATCGTGATATGCTCTCACTTCCACTCAACTACCTCCAAGGGCTGAAGTAATCATGTTGGCCTTTGGTACTCAGCCTTTACTTGCTGACACGTGAGACAACGACAAACAAACTCCCCAACGTGTTTCTTCATCCCACTTTAGTAATACTGGCGATGAAGATCATGGTACATTTTCGTGTCACATGGATGCACAGTAAAACGGGAGCAATGGAACTTTCTGAGGATCTCCTCTCTCACATCTCAAGCATCGGGGAAACCACAACTCCGTCCCCTATCAATACTACCATCTGCGGTGAATGGCCTACCATACCGTATTTGATCGCACCTAACCTCGATAGTTACCACTTTTATGTCCCTGGGCCCTTTGTGATCGATCACTCGCTTCATCAGTGGGAAGGCGTAGCCACTAAACTCTCCAAAGTACCTTGAGCCTGGCCTCATAGTGCAACCCGAACTATCCCACGGTCTCGAGCATCTGCCACTCTTGGGAAGTCACACTAGCCAACACTCCCTGTGACTTTCGGTTGAGTGCATCAGCCACCAAATTTTCCTTAATAGGATAGTAATTCAAAAAAGTGAAGTCATAGTCTTCCAGATACTCCATCCACCTACGTTACCTCATGTTGAGGTCCCGCTGAGTAAAAATGTACTTTAAACTCTTATGGTCCAAAAACACCTCGAACTGTTCACCGTATAGATAATGGCGCCAAACCTTCAAGGCAAAGACAATGGCCTCCAACTCCATGTCATGTGTGGGGTAACTCTGCTCGTGGTTCTTTAACTACCGAGAACCATAAGCCACTACCCTCCCGGACTGCATCAAAACACATCCAAGTCCATCCTTAGAGGCATTATAATACATTATGTACCTCTATCCCCTCTTTAGAACCTGCCATCAGAGTCAAGTGTTTCCTAATTCCTAGGAATTCCTTCTGCAACGCCTCATTCCACTCAAACTCAGCCTCCCCGGTCAATCTCATCATAGGTGCACTAAGCGAGAGAAGTCTCAACAACCTCCAGCACTCCAATCATTCCACTCCAAACTTGCCCTCCTTCCCATTTCAACTGACATAAAGTTTAATCGAGAGAAGTTCTCACGAACCGTACACACCTTGTAAATCCCAGCAAGAACCTGTATCTCGAAGACTGACTTCGGTTTCTCCTAACTCATAACTACCTCAATCTTCTCCTAGTCCACGGAAATTCACACTTACTGAATTTGGCATACAACAGTTGGTCTCTCAAAGCCTGGAGAACAATCCTCAAGTGACCCTCATGCTCATCCTCAGACTTGGAGTAGATCAAGATCTCATCAACGAAGACCACAACGAACTTATCTAGGTAGGGTTGGAACACCCTATGCATGAGATCCATGAATGTCGCTAGACCATTCTTCAATCCGAATGGCATCACTATGAACTCAAAATGCCCATATCGCGTCCTAAAAGTCACACCCAAGGATATCTCGCCCCTAACCCTCAACTGATGGTAACCGGCAGTACATCTTATCATCCGAATAACCCGCCTCTCAATTGATCAAATAAATCATCAATCCCCAAGTAGTACCTAATCTTGATAGCAACCCTATCTAACCGCCTCGTAGGTCTGGCGGCATAGTCGAAGGGTCTTGTCCTTCTTCTTTGAAAACAGAACCGGAATGCTTCAAGGTGAAGTGCTTAGTCTGATAAAACCCCTATTCAACAATTCCTGTAACTGGACTTTGAGTTCCTGCAACTCAGCAGGCGTCATTTTATGCGGAGTCATAGAAATAGGCGATGTATTAGGGTTCAACTTAATAATGAAGTCTACATCCCTCTACGGAGGTAATCCCGATAGTTCATCCAGAAAAATGTCCTCATATTCACAAACCGTCCTAGGTAGACCCAACTCTTGTCTCGCCTCGTCCTCCAAGGTAAGGCTTGCTAGCCAACCCATCAACTACCCGTGCCATTTAGAGTCGTACACAGATTAAGGTAAAGCATCGTGCTTATCCCCATGAAACATAACACAAACATCATCTGGTGTGTAGGCAGTAACCCTCTTACGATCACAATCAATGACGACTCAGTGTGTCGTTGACCAATCCATTCCAAGGATGACATCAAACTTTGACATGTCCATGACCTTAAGGTCCACAGTGAGTAGAATCCCTAAGATCTCTAACTCACAACCCCGACATATCTGATCAACATTCACCCTAGTTTATAGGGGAGAACTCACATGTAGTGGCTCTTCCAAGGTTTCAACCTCTAAGCCCAAATCTTTCACACATGATGTAGCAATAAAGGAATGAGATGCACCAGAATCAAACAATACTCTTACCCATAAGCGAGAGAGTAGAAATGTACCCTGAATAACCAACTAATCTACAAGCTCAAGATGAGCAGATGGCGTAGATACTCCTAGGTTCCTGTCCCGGCCAGATGCCTTAAATTCTGCACTCGACCCATGCCCCGACCCATCCGGGCTTGATTATGAAGTAGCAGGCCTATGTCGCTCGACTGGAGCATCGTCCCTGGCCCATGGTGGGGTAGGGAGGAATAAACTGAGTCTATGAAAGTCCCACTGGTAACTAGGACTGGGGTGTCCCATAACTATGGGATCCCTGCCTCTGAGGGCAATCCCGTCTCAAATGTTCAGGCTTGTGGTAATAGAAACATGTCCTTTGCCTTGGCTGGCTAGGAGCCCTAGAGTCCCTCCTACCATAGGATGATTGACCCTAGCCTTGGCCCTAATAATAGCGGCCCTGCCCCTGAAATCCTTGCAGAGTAGAAGTCCTCTGTTTCTGCCTTAAGCTAAAAGAAGAAGGTTGGCTCTCCCTCCTCTTATCTTTCACACCCGCATCCTAAATGTTCCGTGCGTCGTCCACCTCCCTCTCAATGGCCATAGCTGTCTTAACCATCAAGTCCATGTCTTACAGGAGGAGTCCCACAATTTTATCTTGGATGGACAATTTCAGACCATCCTCAAACTTTCTTACTTTGGCCATATTTGTGGCCACATAATCATCAACGAAATGGCTAATTCAGTGAACTTAGCCACGTATTCGAGCACAATCATCGTCCTTTGTTTCTGTTCTAGGAACTCGAGCTTTTACATGTCGAGTAAACGTCGGGAAGTACTTTCCCATGAAGAGATCATAAAACTCTTCCCATGAAGAGCTCTAAAACTCTTCCCATGTAAGTTCCTTGAGGCCTTGACCCAATCCCACCATACATAGGATTTTACCATCTGAATGAATGCGCTAGTTTTATCCTAAAGGGCACGTGAGGTGATCTCCATATCCTCTAAGATTCACGACTTGTCGTAACCACATCGCCCACATCGGGTCCCCTCCTCCTCTAAAGGTTGGAGGGTGGTGTGCCTTGAACCTTTGAAGGTTACTTGGCCCTCCTTGGCTGACAGTTACACTAGCATGTGCAATAGTAGAAGTTGCAGCACCAATAGCCTATATGAAGTTAGTCAAAGACCGGTGGTAGTGGTTTGTTGTTCTACCCACCGCCTCGGCGTCCTCTTCCTCAACTAGTCATTGTTGGCTCTGTCTCTCCCACTATGTAAGTGTGAGTGATGGATCAAAACATCAACACAAATTTATAGCGTTATTACCCAAGGACTATTGTCTAATCCCCAAGAATAATGCCATGAAACTTGTTTGTTATATTTCTTTGCAATTATACTGATTAAAAACGGTTTCCTTAAGAGTAGATAAATTTCTTTCTGGTTTTGATCCATGATTCTGCAAGTGTACAGGTCGAACAAGTAATAAAGTGGATTTAAGTCCAGATATCGATCCTACAGAGATCTCAAGAATTCTCAATCAACTACCGACCACTCAAGTTCTATAATTATTTGGACTATGATTTGCAATTGATATATCCCTAGAAACCTTTAGTAATGAAAGAATAAAGATATGTAAACTAAGAACAAAATGAAATAATGCTTACACTAAAATAAAAAAATTAAAGAAATGTGACCGATCGGGCTTAGTTTTAAAGGGAGCATTGAAAATACAACTCATAGAAACATCAATTCCTGCGGTGCATAACTCGTAACTTTGCTTCATGAACTTATTTAGAACTGGCCCAAGGAAGGTAATGCCATGTGATCTCTCCTTAATGACACATTTCATCATCTAATCTTCCCTGCTTCTTTCGAATGTAGAGGGATTGTGAGATAACTACTTTTAACTGAAGCTGCCTTGTTCGGGTATTTTTCTTCAATACTTCATACCCGTAACATGGACCGTGAAACCTTAGCTCCTAAGACATAGCTAAGTAATGGCTTACACTATATCGTTTCTCATCCTCAAAATTGGAACAGCTTCATTCTTTCCTTGATTAGATCCTTGCTAACACGGGATTGAACTTACCTGCTCGAACCGAGGCGAACTCTCGCTTCATTTTAATTGATAAGTCATTCAACTCATTCGTTTCAAGTGAGAAGAAGATTTTATCGATTAGGAATTCATTAAAGTCTATTAGATTCCCTAATATTAGGTTCGTGATACTTTGAGAGGTTGTTCATCACTCGTGAATGCCTTCAGGTCACTCGGGAGGCCTCCCGAAATCAGAGCATGAAACAATCCTATTAAGGTGTATAGGACACTAATATTTGGATCGTATACAACAATAAAACAAACCACTAGCGCATTCGAGACTAAGTTCAAGAACTCGATAAATTTCGCGTAAAAGATAAATTCTAACAATGTGAGTAATTTCAACGGAAGCCGGGTTTCTAAATTACTTCATTACACTAACAGCTCGATCAAAAGAACCATCAGAACTAAACTGAAGTTCGAAGTCTAAAATTTGTTTGAACTTCAAACGAACCAGCAAAGAATTTGAAGAAAATAACATTCTCGCATTCAACTTCAACTTCAATAACTAACATCCGCATCCGTAAATTCAAATGAAATAACAATCTACTTTAATCTAATCTAAAATAACAAAGAACAAAGAAAAGAAACAAAAATTAAAATACACGAAGCCTTCTACACCTGCATTTCGTTCCGGAGCCGCCAAGAGCTACTTTCCTTCTGTAGCAGCTGCTTATTTATAGGGTTCTGATTTGGGCCCTAACTTCGATGCACTTCCTTGTGGGTTTCAAAATAACTGGCCCATTTGTTTGTTCATGTCGCGACTCCATTTGTGCGTCGCGACCTTGACTTGATGTCGCGACCTCTCTTTCACGTCGCTATTTTCACCGCTCGCGCATGGAAGCGTTTTGATGTCGCGACTTCATACGCGACTCGCTTTTTCCGCTCGTCTGCAGTGTAAAACTTTATCCGGGTCGCGACTTGCCTTTAACACCCTTTCGATCTCGATGCGTCGCGGACCGCTAAATGACGCCGCGGCCTTCTTCCTTTGTAATTGATGCCGACTACAATGAATGACGCCGCGATTTCACCTTCTCAGAGATTGCGGAGCTCTTTCGATGTCGCCGCTTTATTTTTGTCGTGACTTGTCTTCGCGATCTCGATCCGATGTCGCTGATAACTAAATGATGTCGCGAATTCTATTCTTTGTCACGATGTCGCTGACCATCAAGGACGCCACGCACTACGATACCATGCGTTTAATGTCACGACGATCGGCTGACGCCGCACGCCTTCTCGATTCGTTGTTGATGTCGCTATCTCTTCCAACCGCCGTGACCTCTATGTTCGCCTCTTTGAAATCTGTCGCCACTTCTATTTAGTGTCACGTAATTCTCCATGTCTACCGCTGCTTTCACTCGTCACACTTCGAAATGGTGTCGCGACATCATGTCCGCTTCTTCATTAATTCGGGTCGTCCGATTTGGAGTTTCGCTGCGAATTTTGTTATTCTTCATTATCACAAGGTCGCGACATCAAGTCCTTTCTTTCAAAATTAGTTAATTTCATCGAGAAGGCTGTTCTTGTGGCTTTGAAGATTACCTTGTCGACCTCATGGTGGTATCACGACATCATTTATCTCTGTGTCGCTGACATCGCAATGATGTCGCGACATGAACTTCTTCATTCGATCGGCTTCTTTTAATCTCGACCAAGTCATTCACTCAACTTCTTTCTTCAAGTCACGATCAATTTGTTCATTCTTCGCTCTTCTTCAAAGCCAAATTTTGTTGATGTCGTGACTTGAAATTTCGGAACGCGCTTCCTATCGAATTTAAATTCCGGGCTTTGATTTCACCTCGTCGCAGCGTCGATTCTTTATGATTTTTAAGCACTTGATTTTTCTCAATAGATTTTCCCGCAAATTGGAATTAAGTCAATTATCGCTTCGTTACAATTCATCATTATTCTCATTATAAACTTAGAAAAATGGATTAAAAATCTAATGAGTTTTTGGACTCATCAAATTCCCCCAAACTTAAAATTTTGCTTGTCCCCAAGCAAAGAAAAGAAAGAATTGTTTGTCCTCAAACAAATAAGCTTAGAAAATTTTTAAGGACATTTTTCTTATTTATTCCACAATCTTTCTCATTCTACCCTTCTAATCTGGAATTAAAAAATATCACTATCAAGCTTCAAATTTCAATGATGCAAGAACAAGGCATAGTGTACTTCATTACAAAATTTCGATAAACTAATGTATTTAAACAATATTTAACAAGTCTTGTTCTGTGTGTGTGTGCAACATCAAATTTTTCATCTTCATGTTGAATTAAGTTAATCTTCCGGGGAGTTTTCAGAATCATAATATCAAAGTCCCATATGCTTGTTTTTCATATTGATCTCCTCCGCTAATGTAGGTAAATTCAACCTTCAAAATCAATGAGGCCCAGTTTGTAATTTTGGGCTTAGGTAATTGGGTAGATAATGGAAAATTTTAGGTTGTAAATCATCACCTAGCTTTCCATCTTGTCTCTACATTGTTGCCTCCAATTTTCTTCTTTTCCTTTTTCTTCTTTGTTCCTTTCTCGATTCTCCTTAATCTTAGCCGATTCCTCTTTTGAATTCTTTTATGGAATTTCAACCTATATGTACTGATTCAGTGATTCCTTTATTCTTTGAACTCCTTGTTTTTATTTCTAAGATTGGAATAGTGCAATGTTTTGTCTCTTAGTCTTTCTATTACTCTTAGAGAACTTGGCCAAGAATCTACATCACAGACAGTACAAGCAGTGTTAATACACCCTAATGAGCGACCTGCTCATGGGAAATAGGTCACAAGACAAAACTATTCCTTATTTCACTAGCTTCTCGCTTCTTTACTTCTTCAACCCCTTCTTTGTCAAAATTCCAAATATTATTCCCCAAACTTGTTTCTTCCTTTATACTAAACTTTTCGAACTAGGAATCGGATGATCTGGGTTCTTTACTGCAGGTTTATCAAGAAGGAAGGGAATTTCAGCCAATTGCCGTTTATTGAAGAAAATCAGCTTATTTGGCTCAAATCGTGAACTAGGAGAATATGCTTAAGCATATTTTAAGGGTAGGCTTTAAAAGGCTCAAGCTGCCAAGGATGGCCTCTATCATTTCCCCGTCAAGCTGTTTTCACTCAGATTTCGCCAATCACAATCAAAACAGTAGTTAGTGGACCGTGGACCTGTAATCCCGACCCCCGTAAGATGTTCCTACCCCCGCCAAAAGTTTCATAAGTTTCTGGCTGACCGACATGATATTTCTTCAAGACTAGGATTTATTCACTGCCTACTTACATTATTTTAACTAAGTATTTTGTTCCATCAAGAATAAACTAATTTTCCAATTTGCACCAAACTAATTAAATGTAACAAGAACACTGAATTCCGCTTCTTTATTCATACCTCGATTTTGCAATTATTTGTGTTCAAGTTTATCTCCTAGTCAAACTACTTAGATTCAGTTCGTATTATGATATTTCAAAGATTTTCATTTAACTAAATCCTAAATGCTATTTCTAACAAGTCAAGCAAAAATCTAACTCAAGAAGCAAGCAAACATTTCCTTTTCACAAATTTTCTGCTTTATTCATGATTTGATGCAAAAGTTGAGAACAACAATCGTAATAGAGGAAGAGAAGGATAAATCAATGGAAGGTCTATTTTTTATTTTGTATGAGCAAAGTATTGCTGGGAGGATCTGCATCAAGGGTAATACAAATTAGGATTGAATTTGGGAAATTCCATTTCGCTCTTTCTTCTTCATCATTTTCCCTCTCTATCCGCTCTTCAAGGATCAATTCATTCCAGGAGGATCAACCTTTGTCCATCATCTTGTCTCAGGCCCAAAGCAGTGTTCATTTACAAGGCTCCATTCTTCAAACATGACTTCTAAAAAATATGGAAATATTATTGTTGATCAAACTTAAATTTCGTTTCGACTTTCTTCAAGGCATCTTTATCATCAAGCTCTCGATCTCTCGTCCTTCATCATTTTCGGGAATCCTTGAACATCATACATGTATAGGAACTTGAATCCCTTGGATCTAAGTTCTTTGTCTCTGCGCTTTCGATCCGAACCTTTCCCTTGAGCATGAGTTTTGGGGAGTTGAGAATCATGATCATACCGATTGTCAGAATGATTCATGGCTTAGCTTTAACTTCTTTAGTAGATCTTGATCTTCTTTCCTCCATTTTCTTAAATCTTTCCTCTTATGCTCCGTGATCTTTTCATCCGCTCTTCCCTTCTCGCTCATCTCTTCTTCCTATCAAGGATCTCTTCTTTTCATCTCGCCTTCATATACTTCTTTCTCTTCGTTCATCTCTTCTTCCCATTGCTGATCCCTTCTCTTCAATTCTTTTCATAAACCTCTTCTCGAATTTTTGCCGAGGTCCTATCGGGCTTCTTCTCTTTTTTCCATACTTTCCGAATCGAACTCGAGCATCTCCATTATTTGATTATTCCCTGGGCTCCCCAGAGCTTTCTACCAGGTTCCCTTCAAATCACCGTTCTTATGTGAGGGAGACGGGCCAGCAACTGAGAAATCTACTGGGCTTCTATCTCTGTTCTTTGATCCCCCTGAAACATAAGTTTTTCCTCTTCGATGTGCTTTCTAGATTTTCTTCTTCTTGCTCTCCGCCACCAAAAGTGGTGTCTTCTTCCTTCTGTATTGCATTTTCATTTTCATCCCTTGAATCGTTTCTACTACGACCCCCTTTTCTTTAATTCTTAGTCCTCACACTTAATGCAGGAGCAAACTTGGGGCACTCTTCTTCTTCTTCCTGTTCCCTTCACACCAAATTCTAATACATACTGTGATGGTTACATTTAGGATCAAACTCTCTTGTTACCTTCATGGTACCTCATTATAGAATTTTCAATAATCGTTCCATATCACTGTTCACCCCTTCGCATAGCATAGAGAAGGATTGCTTCTTTGCTCTCTTACTGCGGCAAACATGCTTGGTGGGGACCATAACAAAGGCCGAAGCAAAACCACACTTTGCCTCTTCTCACAAATCTCCTCAGCTTCAGTGGTCCTGCTGCCTCCTTTTCCTTTTCTTCCACGCCTCCTTAATTGGGCTCACACCTTCTCGCACCCTTCACCTGCTAGCTGCCCATCAACCGAATTTTGATCCATTCTTCTCGCCTTCCATTCTATACATTTCATTAATAGTCTTCGCTTCCATAGCACCCAAACTCCTCCTCGACATAAACAGTTCTCCTTCCTCCCAACCATTGGAGTAAAATTCTCTGACGATCACAGATATCCGTACTTTGATGTTTGTAGAATTCTCCTAACCACTTTTGCTCTATTAATTCTCAAAGGTGAGATGAGTCAGCCGCTCTTCTCCTACAAATCCCTTTCAAAGATAGTGCTTTTTCCATACTGAGAAAGCTTTCCGAGACGAACTCGCCTTCCTCTCCTTCGCTCTTTCCCTTCTTCCTCCGCCGCTTTGTAACTAGCTGAACTTCCGGTTGTTCCAGACGGCCTGCTCTCCTTTCAGTTCCATGTCTCCCTTCGCCTGAGTATACTCCTCCTCGATTTCGCCGATTTATTAGAATAAGGTCTCTACGCATTAGAGAGAACCTGGTTTTAGGAAGAAGTTCTGATTTAGGTTTTGCAAGAATCAGAATCGTAGAAGATGCGAAGATGAAGGGTTGTATTTGTCGCAAGAAGAGATGGTGAGCGGAGGGAGTTTCTCTACCGCTTGCAATTCAATTATTATTGTGGGCTCTTTTATTACTATTTATTTCTAGTTTGTCGCGACTTAAATTTTAGGGTCGGATTGTGTGCCACTAATATTAAATTAGGTAAAATTAAAACCGCCTAGCAGCATACTCTTTCTCTTATGTCGCTGATTTATTATTGTTTGTCGCGACATAAACCGTGGGAGTGGTTGCTATCATCGCCGCGACATCGTGCATTTTATGACATATTGAAGCCGTCGCACCACCACTCTTTCAAGGGATTGCCCTCGCCGCACCCAAAACGCCTGCCGCGACCTCACCTTGTCGCGACATAAAATCCGTCACGACCAGGCCCTCGTTTCCTTCAAACATCGACTAAGTTGCGACTAACTCGCCGCGACATAAAAATCGTCGCGACTTCTACCGCACATTCCCTAAATTTTACGATCGCACGCCTTTCACTCCTTATTAATTTGCAGCGCCATTCTAGCATCCATTTAATCATTCCCACACAACATTCAAAAAATGTATTCTATTCAATTTTCATGCACTTATGTAGGGAGAAAAGTATTCCCCTTTCGAGTTGCTCGTCTCATGAAGTGCCGAGTAGTCCCTGAGTTTATTCCTCTCTTCACTCGGAGCCATTTGATTCTTCTGCATCTTCATATTGTAACAATTCCAAAAGGATTAAATTAATTTAGTACTAACCTAGCAGCTTTAACAAATCATGACTAGAACTAAAAAATTCTGTGAAACGCGTGGCGAATAAAAAAAAATTCAAGTCTATATAAAGAAACCAAAATCTATATGGGTCATTTTCCAATTTAGCTGCTCCGTTTGAGTCTTTAATGACTAGCCAAGCGGCTTTCTCTCAATTCACCAAATTAGAGTTCTTCTCGTTTCTTTCTCCCGCCGAGATAAGAGCCGCCTTTGCCCATTAACTTTGAATTCTTCCCCAAAGATCACCCCAGTAAGGACGTCCAAAGATAGTACTGACACCATCAGATACGGTCCACTCCATTTTCGATTTCAAATTTTCCCGAAATAATCTTAATCCGGGAGTTAAACAAGAAGACCCGATCCTCGCATTGAACTCTTTCCTCATAATCCTTTGATCATGCGCATTTTGTCTTGTCCTATATTCTAAAGATTATCATAGGCTTCGCTTTCTTCGCTTCCACTATCTTGGGCTGAGAAGTCTCTCTTCCTCGCAATTTTGAAATCAAGTTCGGGCTGTTGATGGCCCACATGGCTTCAGATTCAGCCAAGAGAGGTGACATGGTTTTCCAAAGACAAGTCCGTATGTGGACATTCCAATGGAGTTTTAAAAAGCAAATTCAGAGTGCCCATACGCACGGGCTTCAAAGACCAATCATCCCCTGCTAACTCGCGCCTTTTCTGCACTTTCTTTATTTCTCTATTGGAAATTTCAGCTTCCCATTTGTTTGAGGATGATAAGCCAAGCTCATAATGTGTTTGATACCATAATCAAGCCATGAGTTTGCTAAACACCTTATTTGCAGTGGCTTCTCCATCACTAATTATAGTTCGGGTGTCCTAAATCGCTAAGAATATTTTCAGAAACTACAATCGTATTGGGCATCATTCTTGGGGACAAGTTGTCGCTCTACCCATTTTGATACATAATCCATACTTAGGAGTATGTGATATATTTCCAAATGAAACTCGAAAAGGCCCCATAAATCCATTCCCCATACATCAAACAATTGCACCACCGTGGATACCTTGCAGGCATTCATGCCTACAATTATCAGGCTGCTCCCATTCGGGCCCTAACTTCGATGCACTCTTGTGGGTTTCAAAATAATCGCCCATTTGTTTGTTCATGTCGCGATTTCCATTTGTGCGTCGCGACTGACTTTGATGTCGCGACCTTCTTTCGGCCGCTTAATTTCACCGTTTCGCTTTATGAGTCGCGCTTGATGTCAGCGACTTCAATCATACGTCATGACTTCGTTTTCTCGCTCGCTCATAGTGAGAAACTTTTATCCGGTCGCGACTACTTTTAACACCCTTTGGATCCGATGTCGTGACCGCTAAATGACGTCACGGCCTTCTTTCCTTGTAATTGATGTCACAACCAATGAATGACGTCGCGACTTCACCTTTCTGTATTGTGAGCTCTTTTGATGTTGCTGAAGCTTTTATTTTGTCGTGACTTGTCTTCAGATTCTCGATCCGATGTCAGCGATACTAAATGATGTCACATTCTATTCTTGGTCGATGCCACGACCATCAAGGACGCCACACCATGATACCATGCATTGATGTCACGACACACAAGGACGCCACGACGCCTTTTCGATTCAAAGGTCGATGTCGCTTATCTTCCAACTGTCATGGTAATTTATGTTCAATTTCTTGAAAATCTTTGTCGCGATTTCTATTTGGTGTCGACTCCATATCTACTACTAAGCTTTCACTGGGCCGCGACCAAATGGTGTCGCACATTATGTCCGCTTTCTTCACACTCGGGTCGTCTGATGGAGTTTCGCTGATTCATAGTATTCTTCACATCGGGCTACACGCTAAATATAAAGACATCAAGTCCTTCTTTCAAAAATTAGCTGCGACTTTTACTTGGAGAAGGTCGTTTCGTATTTTGAAGATGCCCCTTGTCGCGACTCGCAGGTATCAATGACATCATTTTATCTCTTGGGTGTCGACATCGCAATGATGTCGCGACATGAACTTCTTTCATTCGATCGCTTTCTTTTAATCTCGACTAAGTCATTCTTTGTCTCAACTTTTCTTCAAGTCACGACTTCACTTGTTCATTCTTCGCCTTTCTTCAAAGCCAAATTTGTTGATGTCGTGACTTGAAATTGCCGAATCAAGGCTTCCTGTCGTTACTTAAATTCCAAGCTTTACTTCACCACAAGTAGCCGATTTCTTATGATTTTAAGCAATTTTGATTTTTCTCGTATTTTCCGCAAATTGGAATTTGAGTCAATTATCGCTTCAAGTGCATAATTCATCATTATTCTTACTATAAACTCGTAAAATGGATTAAAATCTAACGTAGCTTCTCGACTCATCCGGTAACACTCGAAATATACCCTAGCTTGACTTCATAGTGTGATATTAAAGTGAACATGAATTTACTAAAATAAAACGAGAGACCTGGAATTAATTCGAGAGCCAAGGGTAAAGTGGTAATTTACCACTTGAGGACCCAAAGGTAATAAAGCCAAAAGATAGGATGCCAAAATAGAAATTTAATAAGAGATGGGATTAAAAGCAAATATAGAAAAGATGAAATAGAAATATAAGAGAATAAAGGGCTTAAATGCACTATGAAAAGCAAAGTCAAAAATGGGTTTTTATTTGAGGCCAAACATGGCCTTAAGAAATCCATGTTTTAAAGACCAAACATTTGGTCTCATTTGGGAGAGGAGGAAAACGCAGAGATACAGGTAGGTGAAGAAGGTAAGAGGCAGAAAGAAGAGCGAGGAACCAAGATCAAAGGTACTAACTTTAGTTTTTTGTACGAAACCGAATTCAAGTATGGATTTATGGAATTCTAAGGCTCGTTTAGTTAATAGCTTGTCTCCAAAAGCTAGGTTTTGTTAGAATTCATTCTAACTCTTGGATTTTAAATTGTGGTTGGTAAAACCTCATATGGAACAAGGTGTGTAGGTAGGAATTTTCGTTGATACATGTTAAATTAAAGGAATGGAGTTAGGTTTTGATCAAACCCTAACAAATCTTGGTACTTGGTGTGTATAAGGCGGTAACCTGTATTAGAATGATATCGGGAGAGATTAATGGAAAGTTTTTGAAAAGAAGACAAGAAGTGAAAGAGGAATTGAGTAGAAAAGTGATTATAAGATGAATTCAAGATCTCTTTGGAAGATTATGAGGTATGTAAAGCACTGGGGGTTGAAACATATGGAAAATGAGAAATTAACCATTCCTTGGCACTTTTCTGAGATTCTACCGGTAGAATCCTGAAGTTCCTACTCGCAGATAACTTTGATTCCGGGTCATTTTTGGCCAAGTCCCACCGGAGAAGAGTTCTACCGGGTAGAACTTGTTCTCGGGTTTCACTTCGACTAGCTGTGATTTTGGCCATAACTTGCTCATTTCTTATTCGATTTGGGTGATTCAAGTGGCCAATTAAAATAGACTTAAAGGAGAACAAAACTTAAAGAGAAGGCATCGCCAAACTCTGATCCTAAGTTGCCCAAAAATACACTCAAAGTGGGGCCATGTGCAGGCCATTTCCTGCATCAGTTTGACTATAGAGAATTCCCGATTGATTTTGACGTATCCTGAGTTCCGGTGTTCGAATTAGTGATTCCAGTTGGAAATAGAACCCTTAGCACCTTAGCTTTTAAATGATTACAAGGACCTATTGTCAAATATAGTTAAGACTCGGAAAAATGAGTAATCCAAACTGTCATTAGAAAAATCGGTAAATTACTAGTTGGCATGACTATAACTTTAGTTTGGAAGATCCGAAGGATTGACTCAAGTCCTAAGTAAACTAGATTCATAGAGGAATGAGAATATATGAATGTGAGGTGTGATTCATAGACATCATACTCATAAGTATAAGGAAGTGCTATATGTAATAGCCATGAAACAAGAAAATATAGAAAATGCAATATGTATAGATGGGTTCATAAACATGAATATGATATGAGTATAGGATATGTCATGTTAATATAGTATACATAGATAGATGATATGATTGAATATGTCATAAGATATGATAGCCTACAGTAAATTCGAATGATAGGCACATATGAATATAAGATTATATGTTATGAAAATATATGATTGTCATATATAAACGAATAGATGAAACATGATAGAAATATAGAAAGTATATGAATAGATAAAGACATGACAGGAATATGTAAATGATAGGAATATATGATAGACATACCGAAATGAATAAGAGGAAACATGCTAGGAACACATGATAAGAAAGGCATAAATGATAAGAACGATAGAGATAAGCAAAAGATGACAAAGCATAAGAATAAGTACAAGTACAGGAATAGCTAAATCAGGATATGATGCATAAATGATATAATACAAGAGTGCATAGATGCATTCATGAAATATGATAGACAAAACTAAATGATAGAAAAAGATATGAATATATGTATTATATAGATATAATGAGAACCGTAATATGAAACTACAGTTATGAGAACTAATACAGAGTAAAGTAATGATAGTATATATGCATAAGAACAGATAAATAATAGTTATTCATGCTTATGAGATATGTACTTAAATGTAATAAAGCTGATTGTTCCGCTAGACTTGGTGAGAGGATGACAGGCATGCCTATAGGGAAGATACAAATATCACAGCGATCATGTATCGTGTGCATATCGAGGCCCCCGTTTGGTCGATGACATGATCCCGCCAGACTCGTGTGGCCCAAGGGTCACCAATAGACAGAGATCACCGCCGTACAAAGGATAGTACCTTCGTACCGATAGCATATGGCATAGGTCAATTGGTCTCTGCATGCTGACGATACCTTCAAAAGACAGACATAGATCACGCCGACAAGGATAGTATCACTCTTCGGCACATACTTATCCGCTTCTAAGGTATTTGCATATGAAACCAAAAAGGAAATGATATGTATAGAAGATATGACTCGATATGAGAAGTATAGCACTGCTTATGCGATGAAAGTACGCATAATTATAAGAACAAGTAGTACAATATATAAATTTGATATGAAAATAAGTATATGAACACAAGAAAAGTAATAAAAGTATACAAAAGCACAAAGTATAGGATAGATAGGACTAAGAACGCATAAATGTATATGAAGTATAGGAATAGTACGGTGATAACAGATATGAAAAGTACAAGATGAACACCTATATTAGGAAAGTATACAATAGTACAAGTATGAAAGTGAAAATGCAATAAATCATAGGAACCGAAAGATGAAAAGACATAGACTAGAGACATGCTATGTAACTTGACAAAGAATAGAACATTGAAAAGACATATAACAATAAGAAAGATGAACACAGATATATAGGAATATGTAAAGTACTCAAATAGGAATACGTAAAGTATAAATAGTTGAGATGCTAAAGACATAGAACATGTAATAGAAAAAATATCGACATGCACAGAATATCGCATGATAAGGAATTACGTTATGTAAATATGCTTAGATATATAATGCATATGTATAAGCTTCTGCGGATACGCTATTGGTGATTGTCCATGCTTATGTTCCCACTAAGCTTAAAGCTTAGCACGGTGTTCAATCCGCGGTAGGTACAGGCGTAAGACAAGGATAGAGAAAGCACATTCCACATCGCAAAGAAGGCCGACTTCGTAGATAGGTGCTCACTACACAGTTTCCGCACTTCGATGTTTTGCATAGAAAATTTTAAAATGTATGTGTAAATTCGACTCAGATATGTGTATAAATTGTGATGGACAATTACACTTCTATGGTGTTCTTTTGTATATGTACAAATGATTTTTGTTATTAACAAATTGTTTGTGCACCAATAGGTACAGTACAAAACCAGTGGGCAATAATGCCAACGAGAGTCCAAGAAAGTATAGTAAAATATAAAGCATAGATAGTATCGCGCCCCGGACTTCGATATAGTATAGATAGTTCACAATGGACCGTTCGATCCGCCAATCGGCCTGGGGCGACATCATCAGCCATCTACATATGTTAGATAGCAACAGAGTTTTACATAGTATAAAAAAAATGGGGATCAAGTTTAAATTTTGAGATTTCTCCCCTTGTCTAACTAGTAGCGCATGTGCCAACCACTAATATACCTCAATATCCCAAACTATCTTGTTCATTCCTTTTCCGAACCCCAAAGGTTGAGTTTTCTAACCCTAGTGTTCCTCTTTTTCCATATACATTTTACCATGTATATAATTCACACAACACATAGCACACAATCATGTAGCATATTAGGGCACAAAACATGAAATGCACAATGAATGCAATGGTCAAGACCCATGCCCATCAAGCCCTAGGTAATTGCATACCTATGCTCTGATATCAAGTTGTAACGCCCTAAAATCCAAGGGTCTGTTGATCATCCATCAACTCATGAAAAGTTTGTAGATATCGTGTAACTCGATACCACACCGTTATGTCCCGTTTACCGGGATCCATAATTTAACAAAAATCATACAGAGTATCCTTTGTAAGGGGAGCTCTATAAAAAACCCAACTTGTACAATAATATAATCACATGACCTATTCGGGGCCCAATAAAACACAATGACCGAACCGGGTCCATTTATGAGTAAAAATTAACCATATCGAGCTCATATATCCACATTCATATAAAAACATGTAATACTATATTAAAAACAGTCCATATGGATTCAATTACAACTCTTTACATATTAATACATGCCAAAAATAATTTGTTTCAAATTATTTTACAAAAATAATTATAAAAGCCACACGTCGACTTTCTTCACTCCTGTGGCCCCGGATGAAAACTGTCGACCGGTACAAGTCCCGCACCTGAAATGTTTTTCCTTTATAGGGTGAGCCACGCCCAATAAAGTAATTCCTACAAATGCTATTTCCTGTCTAAGTGCACATGCAATGTTTACACTTAACAATTCACATCAACATTCCAAAAATAAGAATATGTCAATTCTAACTTGGAATTCTACATGCAATGCTATGAAATGAGAAGACTCACTCATGCACCATAACCCCGAAGTCTTTACCGACTCCCATCACACAATGAATGCTAATGTGTGTGATAAAAACCGCTATCGTGAATTACATCCAATGATAATTTAAAAAAAAAAATCATGTGTTTACAAAACCAAAACTTGTTGGATTTTACACCTCAAATGATCATTTCATATTCAAACCATGTATCTTTTGTGGGCAGTGGATTTTAAAGTCTCACCGCAAGCTCCGCACGCCTTTTACATAACTTTCACCGTTGGAATGTAATGAACCAGTAACCAGGTCCTTCACCCAAGGGAGTGTCTAGGTCTTCTTGCTATTACTCGATATAAGTTTTCCGTTTCATACAACCGTGCGACTTTGTTGGACTTCGTCCAACGGTACCGAGCCTACCCATCAATCACCAAATGCGGTGTTGATTCTAACCATGCACTCACACCCATGAAATGCGATGTTCCCATGCATATGCAATGATGCACCGCTGCATGTCAATGTCATGTCACAAATGTAATGAATGTCATATGGACAATATAAATCATATACTTTGCCATGTATCATGGACAATTATATTACATGCATATAATTTCCAATACAAACATTCATTTCAATGTCAATATATAAGCATACCCATATCAACATTCATTAAACAACAATTATCAAGCATGTTATCACCAATCAAGTAATAAACACTTTAACCCTATAATAATTGCAGGCATATATAATGCCCACAAAAAAGCCCACAGCACTCTAAACCGGCCTAAACTAGCCACAAAACCGGCAAAACAAGCCCTTAATAGTCTTGATTATAATTTTTTTTATCTAAATAGTCCCTAAACACTTTTTGAGACATATTACACACAATCACAAAACAATTCACAAAGCTTACCACAACCAGGCAGCAAAACAATCATTAAAGCTGTTTTAACATAGTCCAAACAACCCCTTAACAATCCGAATTATTATTTTTTTAATCCAAACAGTCCTAAACACTTTTTAGGACATATTACACACAATCACAAAACAATTCACAAATCCGACCACAAGCGGGCCGCAAAACAACCATTAAAGTCATTTTAACACAGTCCAAACAACCCCTTAGCAGTCCGGATTATTATATTTTAATCCAAACAGTGCCTAAACACTTTTTGGGACATATTACACACAATCACAAAACAATTCACAAAGTCGGCCACAATCGAGCCACAAAACGGCCATTAAATTCATTTTAACACAATCCAAACAGCCCTTTAACAGTCCGAATTATTATTTTTTTTAATCCAAACAATCTCTAAACACTTTTTGGGACATATTACATGCTATCACAAAGTTTTAACACAAAATTCAAACAAATTTCTTAAGACATCAACACAACAATCCCACCCTAAACAGCCTCTTAAGGTTGGAAACCAAGTGAGAAAGAACATCTACCTCTCACACAAGAGGCCCTCAGCCTCGAAATCTTGATTCCTAAATCTCCTCTACGATCTTCGGTGAAATCCCTTTTTGGTATGTGCATACCGGCCGAGGCTATGAACTCAGTTCTTGTCTCGACGACTCGACTGACGTAACTCCTGTGATCGTCAAAAGAAAGCTTGGAAGCCTCTTCCTCTCTTCCCTCTCACGTTTTCTCTAGGAAAAGAAAATGACTTTTTCCTTGCTTCTCATCACTTTTTTTTAAGTTTATGGAGCGTTCACGCCAACCACGTTTACTTAATTCGTCGGTTCATTTTATGCCTCAAAATGATTTATTTCATCCCATTTTAAGTTGAAATCATTTTCTATGAAATTTATCCAATTTAATTCCCAATTTCAAGATTTTCTCAAAAATCCTGTTTTTTTTTTTTTTTTGTCTATTGGACTCATATTGCCTCGAAAAACGTGAAAATTCCGATTATCTCAAAATTCGACGAAATTCGTCTGAATAACTAGATTCCTCAAGACGAATCCGACGATAGGGTTTGTTTCATCATCCGAGATTTAGAAAATTTGAGGTCTACAGCATGTACTATAGCGGCAATTTACCGTTTTGCTTTTTTTCGAAAAAAATTCAAATTCACTTAGGTTTTACTTATCGAATTGGGTTTTGGAAGGATTAAGATACGTACGTGTAATTAAGGTTTATAGAGATCATGGACGAACGAATATGGGATATTAAGGCCAATGACTGCTTATTGACAAAGGAAGTAGGATGCTCATCGGAAAACACAATCACCAACGAACGAGATCTTCACACAATGGGAAGAAGAATGGATGGAGGAGACAAGCCAAATTGTTTTCTTTTTCCTTTTTATTTTTTTAATTCCAATTCGATTAATGAAAGACATTTTCTTTTTTATTTATTTGCAGGTTCACAATTATTTTTCTGACAAGTAGCCTGAACCATGAAATTATAATTCTTAATGATATATGTACAAATATTTTTAAATTAGTAGTATGATATATACTCTTCCTATCCAAATATACTATATAGGATTGTTGAAGGCATAGCTTGCATTCATGGTGGGGACACAAATGGTTTTGTTCTTCCCAGCTCACTATCACAATCACATTTCTTAGCAAATGATGTCCACTCCATTACACACGCAACACGTAAACGTCCCCTTCTGTTACTCTTCCTACACTCGCCCATTTTAGACTACACAGCAAAGGAATAATTATTTTTTTGGAAAAGAAAATAATTATATTGATTCATACTACCAATACATCGATAAACAATTTCGTTAAAATTATAAATAATGAAATAAAATTCAGGTTAATAATAAAATAAATCATCTCAGAGCTTACAAATTTAATAATACTATAATGATTAAAATATCTATGAATCTAATTCTATAACATACTGACTTGATTTGTTTTTTTTATCTCATCGAATATGTTTTATCTATTTGAATCGTTCACATATAAATAAAATATCGTAACAAGACGACTCAAAACAAAACATTATAACAAGGCGATCAAAAACAAGATAAAACCCAAATTTATTTCACATAATCACTTTTTTTTAAAATAAATTGATAAACAAAGGTATAGAGGGGTAATTTGACCTTGTTCTTCAAGGAAGAGTCTGAACAACTTCTTGGAAATTTGGAAATGTTGTTCTCGTTATTACAAAAGTAATTCTTTATAAGTGTTTAGTCTAATTATCAACGTGGCCTCTTCCAATCAATGTCTAGGATCGAAGGAAGAATTCGATACGCAGACTTTGAATTATTGCTGGGAATCATTTACTTTGTAACAAAATTCTCCAGCACCTTCCTACACGTCCAAACTTGAAAAGATAAGATTCACCCCAATTTTTTTTTTTCTTCAACTACTAAGAAGAAGCTACGTACTCATTGAATCTATTCTTGAGTCCAGAGGAGAAAAAAAAAAAAAAAAGAAAGGATATTTCCCAGAATTAAGAGTTGCAATACAGAGCAAAAGATTTCAGAGTATTGAATTATGCCAATCCGAGAAATACCCACCGAAAATGTGGAACAATATAAAACTACTAATAAAACTAAAAAACGTTAAAAATTATTAAATTATTTTTGTATTTTTTCACTTATCTTTTCCTCTTTTCCCTTTCAAAATAATAATCTTAAAATAGATAACATTCTAACAATTTCGTATTATATTTAGTTTTATTTTATATTTTAAAATAAATCAAACCCAAAATTAAAAATTAATAACTTCCAATCACAAATTGTAAAATCAAACTCATTATTGACATGTTTTCACTTTTTATTTCATTTATTCATTTGTATTATAACGTTGTAATATTATATTATCATAAAGACTTAAACCTTATTCTTTTCATATGTAGTATTGTCCAACTCGATTCATATCTTAATGGCCGTTTTAGAAATGGAACTTTTCTTCACTCATTTTAGAAATGGAAATTTCTTCTATATATTTTTATTGTAAAATTAACAGAAAAGATGGAGAGAAAGGAAACATGTTGACTTTTTTTAATAGGGATAAACTTGTTGACTAAAACTTGTGAAAATATCAACTTTACATACAAGATACAACTTTCATCTTATTTGTATTAAATGATTATATATTTCACCATAAAGAATGACTACCTTCATCTTATTTGAAGTTGGATTTCCAATCTTTGCTTTAAAATGTTTCATCTCTTTTGTTATTATAACACATACGATAAAGTTTTTTTGTAAAACTATGAGGTATCCTGAGTGAGTATGTGCATACATAGAAAGTGTCTTTAAGTCATACTGTGTACCTAGACTAATTTTTATTTGAGTCGAAAGGGACCATAAGGGCGGTGTAATTCTATCACAGAACATAACTACATTCTCAAAAGTCAAACTTGAGACCACTAATTAATCTAAGAGAGACCCAAATCATCTCTCCTACATGTTCTTTGGTAATGTGAATATAACTATATTCCCAAGGCTTAAACTCGAGACTACTAATTAATCTAAGAGATACCTCAATCATCTCTCCTATATGTTCTATGATCGTGTATGATAAAGTTAAAGTTAATATAAAAAGTTATTACCCTTCTTTATGACTTCTTCCTAAACATGATGTTCCCTTTTTCTCATTTAACACGGAGAAGAAAGAAAGATTCTTTTAAGTTTTCTAAGAAAAAAAAAAGGTCATGAGAGAGATATTTTGTTAGGTTTTAGGGATTGAAGTTTTTGTGTATTTTCTGGTATTGTGGATATCCTAGAGTTTTGTGATTTTATAATTTTTTTTAGTCTTCGCAATACTTTAATATTTCAATATTATACTCTGTATTTTCAAGAATAGTGAAAAAATTATCTCTCATCTGTGAATATAAGCATAATTGACCAAACCACATTAAAATCTTCTTGCACACCTTGAAGTTAATTACTTTATCTTTGTGTTCTTAAATTTATATCCTCGTGAATAAAAACCTTCACAATTCATAACATGATAAGTTACCATCTTCCAACACCCTTTCATACGTCTATCGTTAAAGTCATCTTTAAATGATAAAAATTTTATTATTAGCTACATGTATATAATCATATAAGGAATCTGATACTTTTACTTCATATATAAATGTCTTTTCAACACCCTCTTTTACGCTTAATTAAAAGGTTCTATTTGGATCAAGATTACCAAAAAAAAACATAATAAATCCTTTAATTTGGTTTACAACGACTACAATTTTGAATTCTTCAAAAATTATTCAAACCAAAGTATTTGGTTTTTTTGGCGATATCTATATTCATTTTATATTATATCGTAGTGATTGCTTTTATAAAAATTCGAAATAATGTCCCGATTTCTTCCATCCTTTTACCGGGCCAAACCAAAGTATTTTCAAGAAAAAAGAAAGGGAAGGAAGAATAATTTCAAGTCATGGCTAGTCCATATATAGCTCATGATAGATTCTAGAATATTGAATTGTCAAAGTGATCAAATATATACAATGAATTAATGCTTCATATTCGGGGCCTGAGAATGAAGTGTTCCTAAAAACATAGAAAGGAAAAAAAGAAGATTGAATAAGCAAGTTTAAGTACCATTGGGCACATGCCATTTGGTAGTAATTTTAGTCTAGAAAGTGTGGTGATGTAAAAACATTAAGCATTTAACAAAATTTAGGAAATATTTTTAAATTTTTGAAAAATCACTTTCCAGTATTAAAAAAAATGACTTGCAGTATTAAAAGAAATACTTTATAATTGGTTCTCCTAAAACCACTTTTATTTAAAATATTTCAAGTAAAATCACGCTTAAGTAGACTCTTCATGCCCCTAAAATCACATAATATAATTTATTTCAACCCACAACATCCTCTAGAGCTCGTTTGCATTAATTATACTCAAAGTATTTTTAGTTTTAGCGTTTTCTATAAAAGCGCGCGTTTTTCTAATACTATTTTTTTTTTATATATTTTTAAAAGTATTTCCTAAATTTTTCCAAATGCCTAGTATTTCAGTAAAATTTTCAAAATAACTCGTAAATTTCAAATATTTCAAAATGCCTAGTTTTCTACCAGAAATACTTTGCTGATAAAAATAATTTTTAATATCACTGTCAAACGGGTTATAAATCTAAGCTACAATTTCAAAATGGTAAATTTATTATTATTTACCAAATTTAATAATTTTCTATGTGCAGCCCAATCAACCAACAAAGAGAATAAATAAATAAAAGAAACTGGTAAGTTGAATCTAAATGAAGATTTTTTACCAAAATTTTAAACGATGATGGAAGTAGGGTTTTGTTGGAAGCATGAAGTGCACAAAATAACTCGAACAATATCAGGGAATTATTATCATCAAAAACATGATATGATGCCAAAAAAAGGGAGAATAGAATAGACCAAAGAAAGATTAACGTATGAAAGAAGCAAAAAAATTCTGAGAACTTTTCCTTCATTTTATCACAAAGGTGGTTGGGGCCCACTGCAAAACTTCGTGGGAGGGCAAGGCTTGACTAGCCGTGTCCCCCCACCTCCTCAAAACAGACTTAGGAATGGAGAAGAAAACGCGTGGCAACCAGTTTGTTAATTATATATATATATATAAAGGCCTAGTTGTGTTTTATGAATTATAAAGATCCTAGAAGCTGCCTTTGATGTTATACAGCCTTCAATTTCTTTGTTGTTCCCACATAAGAAAAAAAAAACATCATAGGGAAATGATTCTGCTTAGGAGATTCCAGCTCTTGGCATTGTTCTTCATAGTTCTTGCCATTTTTCAATACCAGAGAGCCATTGAGGCCAGGCCTGCAGCATTTCAGAGTAGACCTCTCTCTCTCTCTCTCTCTCTCTCAACAACAATTCTCATATGGTATGCGGTTTTGGTTTATTTGCAGGGCATTCAAAGGTGTTTGATACACTGGGAGTAGTTTGCAAGTGCTGTGATGGTGAGGGAGGTGCATGCAGAAGCACATGGGAGGGGTCTTGCCCCAAGCTTCAGTGTCTTCCATGGAAATATCATTGATTCAGTTCATAAATGTAACCGACGTTGGAATAGGAATAGTTTATTTTTCTCACTATGTTACTAGCTACTGTGTGTTGAAAAGTAAACTTGATTTTGAAACTATTCACTTCTATTAGTTTCTAAAATAATGTTGAAGAATATTTTATTTTATTTGTTATATTTTATTTTTATTTTTCAAGTTTTTAGAAAGTTTCTTCCAATAAAAGATTTTATTTTATTTAGGTTGAGTAGTTCTAAATAGGAGATTATGTAATAATATTTAATATATAGAGAAGAGTAAGATCAGATGGTATGCAATAAAGTTTATTTTCCCCCAAATTCATATTTCTTGTAATTATATGCTTTTCTCTATCTACTCATCACTCGAATTAAATTGTTATCCATGCTTCCAGACCTCCAACATGGTGATCTAGAATATACTAGGCCACATGAATTTGGTCAACCACAACAAATTTCCAACATCAATTGGGTCAGAAGACAAAATAATCAATGTTGTATAAATATTTAATATTTACCGAACGTTTTAAATTTATTTTGTAAGGAACGCAAAATTGGATTGTGAAATCTCTATCAAAAGAAGAAGAAATGAAAGACGAAACTCATACATGTGGACACCCTAGAAGGGGGCGGGGGAATACCTCTAAAATCCTTACAATACGGCAATACCTTAGAATCTCATACAAATCCTAAAAGTACATTTATAGGCATCCAAAAATTGAACCTCCTATACCCTAATTAATAAGGAAATAATGGGCCATGGGATTAGATCTATCAACTCGATCATTTCACTAAAATCCCTAAAAAGAAAAAAAAAAAAAAACTCCATGATATGCGCTACAAAACTTTTGGAGTTAAGTCAAACATAATTTAGATCACTCAACTCTAACAATCTCAAGAAATAATATACAGGTTAATAACATAGAAAATCGACATAAAACCTATAAATTTGATAATATAGTGATTATAATATTGTCGATTCTAATTCTTCAACATATTGACACCATAATTTGATATCTTCTTCTTCAACACGTTGATGCCACAATTTAATATTTTCGACTGATCAAATCCGTTTTATCTGTCTAAATCACTCACACACAAATAAAACGTCGCAACAAAACGACAAACAATACCACGTCGTAACAAGCCAGTGATAAACCAAACGCTGTAATAAGACAACGAAAAACCAAATACTGATAAGACGACGACGATAACACAAAAAACGAGATAAAACATGAATCTTCTCAAGCAACCACTTATTAAGTTATTAAATAAATGCAGTTAGCATACGTATTATTTATTTAAGCTAAGAATTGCTAAAAAAATCCTCTCCTTGGTTAAGAAAAATGGATTAGACGAGAACAAGATGAGAGAAAATGAGGGGAGGGGTAGCAGGGTTTATAAAGATACCCTTTTTTTTAAAATCAATTTATTCCTTAAAAAACATATTTCTCTTTTGTTTTAATTAATGAATTGGACAAATATTAATGTATATATATATTTTGTCAAAATAGAATCATATATTGATCGTCAAGTTACCTTAAAAACGTTTTATCTTTTTCCTTTGTTATCGTTCATGCGGATTTAGTGAAGAAAAACAACATGCAGTCCTCAAGGGACAAATCTTTAGTATTCTTTGGCTTTTGGTGAGAAATGGTGAAGCTCAGTTTTCAACTGGAGTCTGGACAAATCCTTCTGTATGGTCACATTTTGAGGACCAAGCACTGGACATCGTGCTAAATTAAGCTTTTATTTTGATATTACTTCAATAATGTTTTACTAGTGTTCTAAAATTAATAAGTGTTTTTGGTTAAAAATTAACTCCCAATCAACTTTTGTAAGTTTTTTGATAAAAACTGATCATAATCTCAGTTACTGACAGATAATTAGGTGTAAACATCTTCTTATTGGAAAAAGCTACAAATCATAGCATTTTCTAATCCGTTCCTATTAAAATATCAAATTTCCCTTTTTATCTTCTCTCCATATTTACTTAATTTTAGGATTTTTTTTATAAATTTTATAAATTATATGAAACAATATGAAATTTTTATGGTTATAAATTTATTTCATATCATATTCATAAAGAATAATATGAAATTGTAAAAATTTGTAACCATAAATATTTTTATTTTTATGAAATAACATTATTTATGGTTAAATTCTTACCATATAATTATTTTTTTATTAAATAATATTATAAATGTATTCATAAATTATAAATAATATGAAATATTATAAATTTTTGTATAGTTATAAATTTATAAAATTTATTTATGGTTATATGAAATAATATGAATTTTTTATCAACATAAAAAAAATAATATATGAAATAAATAATATTTTTATGGCTATCAATAATTTTTTATTTAGTGTTATAACCATAATTTTTTATTTATTTATGAAATTATAAATAACAATAAATATAAATTTTATTTCATAAATTCATAAATAATATTACAAAAAATAACCATGAAAAAATTTCATAAATTTATAACTATAAATTTATTAATATATGAAATAATATTATTGGTGAAATAAACATTTATGGCATTTTTTTTTG
The DNA here is from genome assembly GCA_016808115.1 of Tetrastigma voinierianum. Taxonomy (NCBI): domain Eukaryota; kingdom Viridiplantae; phylum Streptophyta; class Magnoliopsida; order Vitales; family Vitaceae; genus Tetrastigma; species Tetrastigma voinierianum. The sequence continues at coordinate 232,450 of JAEQBH010000275.1, read as the reverse complement.
GTCCCTTTTTTCTATATATACAAGTATTGTTTTTTATTTCTCCATCTTGTCTATATATGTAAGTTAACCTTCAATCCACTACTTATAATCAACTACCCTATCAAACAATAATTTATAATCAACTACTACCACCAAATATCAACTATTGGCAATCAGTTGAACCAAACAAGCTCGAAATCTCAAATGTAGCAACTTAATTAAGCTCTCTCAATCCCTTGTTTGTATCAATTCTGTTGTAGCATGTGGCTCATATTAGGAACACATCAATAAAAAAAATTGGCAAATGTCGAGGTGATACGCACACCGAGTAGATGTAGCAAAATCTTGTTGAGCGAATGATAGGTTAGAGGTGTGGAGGCAATGTCCCGTGGTACGGTACAAGGGTATTTTTAGAATTTTGTAATACATAGGGTTAGTATAAATACTACTTTATGTAACCTTAATTTCATACAATAGATAGATTTCAACCCTTGTTCTTGTGAACGTAGACATCCTATTGAACCACATAAAAATCTATGTGCATTCTTTTTTGCTTTTTTCCAATTTTTCATTCCGAGTTGCTATAGGTAAAATAACAAATTTTGAGTTTGACTATTCACACAGGAAATGCTGCTCCCAATCCATACCTCGGCTAGCATGCCACGACTTGCTCTCACCCTGAGAGCAGCTAGAGTTGTCCATCTAGACAAATTCAGGACTAGCCAGGATCCATGCCCAGCCCTTTGAGCCTATCCTTTTTCTGAAGTTATAAATCTTATGAAAATCAAAACACAAAGGATCCGTGATGCAAGAGCTTCTACAATATACATTGGGAATTCAATTTTAATTATGGAAAATTCATAGTCAGGGAGGCTATGAAACCTTGGAGACACCAAATATATTCCTATTTCTAATTAAGTATTTTAAGTTTTGTTACTATTTTGATTCGGAGTTGTTTTATTTTAAAAATATTTGTTCTCCTAGTCAAAGTAGAAGTTTTATTTAATTTAGAAAGTTTGTTTTGTTAGTCAAATATGGATTGTTATTTCTTTTTAGAAAATATTTGCTTTATGTGTTGCTATTCCTTTTTAGAAATATTTGCTTTTAGGAGTTATCTTTTAGAAAGATGTGCTTCTAGGAGTTGCATTGTTTTGATTTAGAAAGTTTGGGGCCTACATATACCCCCTTTATTGTAGTCTTTAAGAGACATTATGGATGAATAAAATTGAGAATTAAATTTCTCTTTGGTTCTTGAAAAAACTTTTTTGAACTTATCGGTTATTCAATGGCATTCATCAAGACTTATCAATCGAATCTTCATCATTGATTGTGTCGTCCTCTTATACCAAGGTTCTTACTTCTCTATAAGGAATGGGTTGAGGCCATCCATCAAAGCTGATACTAGAGCGGTTCTTCCGAGCTAATTCGATCACGGGTCTCCTCATAAGTTGGCGAGGTTCGTATCATTTGGTATCAAAGCAACATGTTTTATTTTCTGGTTTGCCTATCTTTTACGTTTTCTTCTTTGTCTAAACCCAACTTAGTCACCACTTTCATCCATTCCTTCTAAATTCTGTTCAACTTCCACTTTCATTCACAACTAAAAGTTCACTAAAACTTAGTAACCTAACCAAGAGGGGGGATGAATTGGTTTTCTCAAAAACTTCTTACACAACAACAAATCTTTAATTTAATGCAATAACAATAAAAGGATAAAGAAAATAAAACCCGGATTTATAGTGGTTCGACACTTCCTTACCTACGTCCACTTCTCCTCAACCTTCAACCGATGAGGGTTCCACTAGTGGTAAACTCCAACCTGAGCTTCTTTACACTTGGATTATGGCTCCAATGGGCACCTCTTCAAACTATACACACTCGAAGTTCCAAGCTCCAATCCCGAGCTTGATTACACTTAGATTATGGCTCCAATTGGCTTCACAAATCCTTCAAGCTATTCACACTTGAAGCTTTATCACATAAGCACAATGAGACACTCTCTCAAGATATTTCAATTACAACTCAAGCTTTTGATCAACACAAAGGTGCACTCTACAATATGCTCATGTAAATGAATGCACTCACAATCTTAGTTTAAGAATTTATTCACCAGAGAAATGATGTTTGAGAGGATATACAATAAGTCTCTTATCCAACAAGTGATCCCCCACACTCTATTTATAGAGTGGGAACTCAGATCACTTAAGCTGCCAACCGATTGACCAGTCACTATACACTAGCCGTTTATTGCCGTTGTACACAGAAATGTTACCGTTTTATAGTCGTTGGAATCTGACCATTGGACCAACTGGTCGACCATTTCTTCTTCTAGATTTTGGATAAGCTACTGCATCCAACCAGTCGAGTCTCACTATAACGCCCCAAAAATAACCTAAAATTTTTATAATAAAAATTCTTATATATTCCGGGTATAAATTGAGCCAACTTGAGTATTTTCCGGGAACTGATAAATGATTAAATGAAAATGTTAAATGTGAAATGAATATGTGAGCATATGATTAAATATTATATGCTAAATGAGAATTGATTGAACCCGGAAATTAACCCAAGCGAAAAAGGGCAAATTTGGAAATTGTGAAAAAGATGACCTAAGGGTCATAAGTTATAAAGAATAAATGTCTAAGTATGATTAATGAGAATTGTAGTGCAAATACAGGAAGTATATAGGCTATAAAGCATTTGGGAGAAACTTAAGTCAAAAGAATGCATTTTTGTGGCTAAACAAGACCTTATGAAGAATAAATGACTTTAAGAACAAAAAGGAGAAAAATGAGAAATGAGAATAAGTGTGTAAGCCAAACATGGCCTTACACTTAAATGGGATTTAAAGACCAAAAGTGGTCTAAGGGTGCTCATTTGGAGCAAACTTGTTTTTGGGAGAGAAAGAGAGGAGAAAAGGGAGAGAGAGTTAGGGCTTGGGAAAAGATCAAGTTCTAGGTGGGATTTCTTCCCACTTCTTGCTTCTAAGAGATCAAGCAACCTACAAGAGAAGATTTGAAGAGATTCAAGGTATGAACACAAACCCTAACTTCACCCTTTTGTGATTTTGATTTTAGGGAAAAGCTCTAACTTAAGAAAAAGGGGGTTTTATTGGTGCTAAACCACTTTTGGAGTTGTTTTGGGAGGATTCCATGGTGGGTTTTGATGTAGGATGGATTTGGGGAGGTTTATCGAAGAAAAATGGGTGAGAAGGAAATTCGCCATTTCTAGGTGTACCGCACTCCATTGTGCGTAGGAGGATGGTGCAATTCTGGCATCAATCAAAGTGGTACCGTACTCCATTGACGTTGAAGATCCGTACCGCACCGATTAAAGTGGTAATTGCAATCGATGCTTCAAAGAAACGATTTTTGTACCCTCGTGATCATGTTTCATATCTGCATAATCGATCGCTTTGCGAATTTAATAAATGACTAAAGGGGGTTCAAATAAGAATGAAACTAAGTGAAAAACGTATCGTACCTCGCCACCTCAGCGATATTCGTTTAGTATGATTATTTGTTTAACCACTAAGAGTGGAGAATATGTATTTAACTAGGTACGGGTGAAGACGACAACCTGACCTAGGACTGGTGTCGAAAGAGACAAGGGATCGATAATTTGGTTTGTTCACTGAACCTCTATCCTTACTTCAAGTGTATTGATAGTTTGCTATGTAAATGTGAAAATGATTGTGTGGAATATGTATACATTAATTGAAAGGTAATCTGAAATCGCATAATGTTTTGAAATAGAGAAATTTGGATGAATTGTCAAATATTTGCTTATATACATTTATTTGAATTGCAAATGATATCGTCATATTGTGACATAACGAATCGAAGTGAATTATTAATGACTCCACCATGGATGCACCACCCCATCCACCATGATGAAAGAATTATATTGCTAAATGTCTCTACTCTTGCGGATGCACCAATCGATTATCCGTCATGATGATGTATGGCATTTATTAAATGATCCGGCGGCGTAGATGTACCCAATCGTATCCGCCATGATGGTGAACTGAAATTGCTAAATGGGCAAGCATATTACCCGAATGATACACAAGACTCCGGATTCACCGCTGCACTGTCATGAAAATAAATTGAATAGTCAAGGTGACATAACAAACTTTGATGAGTGAAAATGAGATTTTAAACCAAATACATTTTTATGGGTATAAGTTTAAATCTCATGAATTGAATTGTGAAGGAATTGTTGCATTGAAAATGCATGTTTGTAAATGAAAGTATGTACAAATGTATAAGCATATGTATTGTTTATGCATTGACCATTGAAATAGAGTAACAAGCATGATTGGATAAAAGCATGTTGTGTTAGATAAAGAACTATGTAGAACCACTAAGCATGAAAATGCTTAGCATGTAGTTTTTAACTATGCGCAAGTATCGAGTGAATAGGAAAAAAGGCCAAGAATAAGAAGCTACCAGTCATAGAGAAAGCTGCAGATGATAAGTATATACCTCTACATAAGCATACATCGATCTTTTAACATTGATATTTTGTAATCAAACGAAGCTAAACTCGTAAACATTGTTTTGTACTCCTTTTTGAAGGGGCATAGAATGCCTTTAATGTAAATGTGTTTGTATAAATATAAATGTTTATGGGCCTATCGTTTGCAACCGTTTCCGAAATATTTAAAAAGGCCTTGTGCCTATGGTAAATGAAATACTTCCACGTAATTGAAAACCCTAAAATGAAACGACATAAACAAAATGTTTTGATAAGATAAATGAAAACAGTCGGAGTAAACCGAGCTCCGATTCGGATCCGCCATTCGGGTAGGGCTGGGGATTCGGGTCGCAACACTTTTACAAAAAAAAAAAAAAACAAACAAACAAATGAAAAATAAACAAAAAGAATTAAATGAGCATCCCGGAACCGGTTCGGATCCGCTAATCTAGTCAGACCGAAAAAGGGTGCTACACTCACCACTCTTCCGGTTCACAACCGGTCGACCTAAACTGTTCATAAGAATAGTATTGTTCACAAAACCGGTACTGTTCACACAGATACTGTACACTCAACCGGTTACTGTTCACTCAACCAGTACTGTTCATCTGGTCGATCGTTTTAAGTCTTCCACAACCTCTTTCAAGGTTCAAATTCATGATTTGTTTGATTTAAAACACTTCTAAACCTTAGATAAACATTGAAGCTCATTTTAGGATTATTAAGTCTAAGGCTTTATGCTTAAACTCATTTTTTTAAAATATATGCAATTTAGGATTTGAAAACCGAGTTTGTGAGTGATGCATGATAAATGATGATATCCTAAAGTGCACCAATGCATTCACCTTACATAGATTCCTAAGCTATCAAAATCTTCACTTGATGCTTGAGCTCTAATTCAAGCTACTTGCCTTCTCGGCTCTTTGACTAGAGCTTACCTTCACTCAAGAGCTTGATCAACTACATCATTGTCATCTTTATCTTGTATTATCTTCATTTGATGCTTGATCAAGTTCAACCTATCACTCAACTCATCTTTAACCATTAGTAACCAATAACCTTGGTTTGTTATCATCAAAACCTCAATTATAGCTACCCTTAGGCTAACAACAACCTATTATCTACTCCATCCCAAGTTCGATTTTCTTCATTCTTGATCAGATATAATTTTTTTTTTTTTTTGTCTTCCTTTTATTGAACTATACATCCCAAGTTACAAAAAAATAAATAAAAATTGGTGTCATCATTTTTGGAGTCTGGAAGCTAAGAAAAAAAAAATTCCTATAAGTTTATCATCATTCTAGTTGCTGGAAATCAAATCCCCACCATAGTATAAAAAAAAAGTCGATAATGAACTAAGAAATTTTTGGCGTCCTTTTTTGTTACCGCCCTAACTTTTGTTACTTTAAGACTTGAAAATTGGTTAATGCCACCAACTTGTCTTTTGATAGGTTTTTTATTGAATTTTGCGGAAAAATGCCTGATTTGTTTGATTAGTTCCAAAAGAACCAAAAGAGAGATTATGAGTGGAAAAAGGCAAAAGTGGTAAGAATATTTGAGTGAGAAAAAGCCAAATAAATTGTTTTTTATAGCAATATGTCAAACAATTCTGAAGGTATGACGGGAGGAATTGACATGAATTTCATTATAGAGGCCGAAGTAAAGAGGATGTTTAGGGTTGAATTTGAACAATTCCATGAGAAGGTAGAGCAAAGCTTAGAGCAGTCACGAAACCCTCCAACAGGGAGTAGAAGGAGAGGCTACCAAGAAGAGGGGTGCGGGTGGAAAAAGAAGAGTATGAAGAATATGGTTTTAAGGATGAGATTGATCATGATTCGATTGTTAGTGACATGAGGTATGGAGATAAACTTGTTAAGTAATTGGCGTAGCTACCAAAGACTTTACTAAGTCATTTCGTTTATATAAAAGTTTGATTAGCAACCTTAACTCGCAAGTGCACTCCGATCAAGGCAATAGAATGGCTTCAAATTAAAAAAAACCAGAGGTTTAACCTATAGGGAAGAGATGGTTTGGCTGGGATTAAGTACCTTCGACTACTCGAGAATTTTACTATTTGGGTTTAATTAAAACTAGTTGAGAGTGATTGTTAACTAAAAATGAAACTAAGTTAAACTAAAAATCTACTCTAAAAGATTAGCAAATAGTTGGATTAAGTTGTAAGAGAAACGTTAAAGAATAACACTAGGACAAGTTATTTCCATTGGTGCATTTATGGCTTACTTTCATTAAGGGCTAATTAAGTGAAAATACTCTTGTGCTTACCCAAGGAACTCTGTATGAGGTTCTCTCTTTTGAGTCTCACCTCAATTTCACACACCTAATCCCTATCTCCTTTCGGTCCATCTAGGTCAAACAATGTGTTACTTGTTCTAAGGTAATTCAGTCCTTGGGAATTTCCATTAGTCACCTCTCGGTCCATACAATGAAATTTCCCAAGTTATGTGACGGCCCAACCCGGAACCCTATGTCAGGAAAGTGGTCACAAATTTGAGAACTATAAACCTTGTAACTTATATAATTCTAAACAATTATCTTGGAAATATAAACTTACAAAAAATTGTATATACATTCACTGTAGTGGTATTTACAGTGTCCTATACATATAATCTGAGTCCCATTTACTTGTACTTTTACATTTACACTGTCTCCAAAATCTTACATTTATATTTACAAAATCGAGTCAAACCTACCTGTGGTAGACTCCTACAGTTGTGTTGGCCCTGTTGTATGTGGAATATCATGGACGTCCTCTTTGATACCTATACGAATAAACATCCGTGTTGCTTTATAAATCTTAGTGAATCCATAAATATGGATCACCATTATAACGTACGCCACAATATCATAACATTTTATTCATATTACATATTACTTCTCATATCGTTATAATTCAATTACATATTGCATTTCATATCATCTTCATGTTTCACGCCTTTTATAAACATTCTAAAAATTTCATATTATCTTATGTCATGCCTGCATATTCCAAAGAAGTGGATACGAGAAAAAACTATATGTTCCCGAGGGTACTATTACTGTACGAGACAGTGATCTCTATTTATACTAGTAGTATGACCCAAACGGGGCTGCTGTAATGACCCAAACGGGGCCACTGTAATGACCAAAACGGGGCCAACTATATCTGTATGTTGCAGCATCTGTATCCCTAATAGGCATGCCTACTTATCCATCTACCCGGGAACATAAGTAGACAATCGAATTTATTGTTTTTATCCGGGAAAGTTAGAGAAATTAGACTTTTCATATCTCAGAGGAGATGGATAATTTACAATCGCACGTATTCATATGGGATACTGCTGCATTCATTATTCTTTATACTTGTGGAGACTGCCACATTTATCACAAATGCTAGTACGCTTCATATTCCTCAAGATTCATTTAATGTCTTACACGGATTCATATATCAAACATGCTTATATTTATGTTCATGTGATCAGATTTCATATCAGAAACTACCATAATCATGTCAATGTACACAATTTCATATAACAACCACTCTTATAATTTATATGCAATTTCATTTACTTAGTTCAATTCCTTTAGACTGAAATATTCTCATTCAAAACCATCTCCCAAGATACCAGAAAACCATATAGGAGACATTAGGATGTTTTAAAGTTCTATAGTAGAAGACATGAAAATCATCTCCCAAAACAGGGTCTAACTTCGCTTATTTTCTGTGTACAATGATTTCAACATCTCAACATGCTTCCTTCAAGTCCATTGTTCCTCTATAAATATATTTTATTTAGAAATTGGAATCACTCCATTTGAATCATCCCAACTCAAGTTATGGCATATTAATGCCAAACTGGTCTGTTTAGTTTACACTGGTAACTAACTCTGAGACCCTATTTCATGGGTCTTAACTCCATCATTTGACACTGGTTCCTTGTACTCAGTTGAATCTACGGTACTAAGGGTTCTTCTCCAATTGGAATCATCTAATTCAGAGCAACCAAACTCAAGATATGTCCTAAACAACCAGAACTACTCTATTTTCAAAACATAACCAGAAATTTCCTACAAACAGAGCTCCACTTTGACAAATTTCTGGGTACAATGGGGTCCAAATTTGAATACACTTCTTCCAAGTAAATTATTCTCCTAGAAGTCTAGTTTACTTACAAATTGGAATCACTCAATTTGGATGAGTGAAACTCAACTTATGACCTAAACACCAAAACTATACCAAAACATAGGATAACCTGACAGCTTACCCATATTTTCACTCTGTCTTAAAAACAAGGGACTTAGGTTAGGTTTTATTCTTTGTACCTTCTATAATTTTTTAGGTTTACCTCTTAGGGTTCTTTCCCAACTGTAATCACTCAATTTGGATGATTAATGGCCAAGCTATGGCCAAAATGAAAACATGGGCTTGTGAAAAATTTTGACAGCATCTCCCCTAAAACCCCAACATTTTCTTTATACAAAAATTCTTCAATTAAGGACCACAACCAATCAATCAAAGCCAAAGCACAGCAAAAAAAATCTCAAATCTGACTTAAGCCAACCCAAAATCACTTTTATACAAAGTTAGGGTTTTCCTAACTCAAACATAAACAAAGAAGGAGTTTGGAGAATTTCCAAACATACTCAAACTTATACAAGTGTCCATACTTTCCATACAAGAGTTCCATACGTATCATTTCCATAGATCAAAGGAGAGATTTCCATACCTTGATCTTCAAAGACTTGAACCAAACTTCTCCTTTTCTTCACTTCTTCTCTTGAACAAGGCTAGATCAAGAAATGGAGAGAATCAAACACTTGGCTCTTCTTCTCCACACCCGTAAATGCCCTAGCCCTAAAACCCAAATGAGAAAATATCTCATTCAAGAGACCAAATGTGGTCTTATCCTCTTTTCATGTACAAGGCCTTGTTTGGTTTTTTTTTTTTTTTAACTTTCTTTTTTGCATTTTAATATTCTTCCATATTCTAATTGCACAACAACTTATTATTTCTAATGAAGCATATACTCTTCTTTCATTTATGACCTTTGGGTCCTTAATGTGATATTTTACTATTTTACCCTTAACTCTTTAATTAATTCCGGGTTTTATCATTTTTCTCACTTAGCATCTAAATTCTGGAAAAATACACATTTACTTTTATTATACCCTAAACATGTTATAAAACTACTAGGGTATAATTTGGGGTGTTACAAGTTATGGTCAGAATGATCACCTTTCGATCCATACAATCATCCCATAAGGTTAGATGATGTCCCTCCTAATAAAATCCATCTAGTACCAGGCTTTCATAATTTCCTAAATTTTTTTGACTAAGTTAAGTTTATTTTATCAATTACACAATATTAGGGGATGAAAATCGAATCCCAAGGGCGTACTTCCAATTGTCACCTTGGAAACCCTTTGAGCTCTAGGTCTCAATTTCCCTACTTAGTATGTAACAATTGAATAAAACCTGAAAATTCATAAAATCACATCATAAAACCTCAACACAAGATTATATTCAGCAAATCATTCAATATAATACATAAAGCCAAACACCAATGTCCACAACCAGCCCTAGAGGAGGATCTAGCCACTCATAGTAGCCTCAAAACCCAACAAAATCATGTTTATACAAAACAAAAAGCTGAAAGATTAAGATATAGAGAAGGGTTTAGTGATACAAAAAAATATGAAATGAAAGTCCTCCAAAACCTGGCTCCACCACTATAAGAAGCCCTTTAGCAGTTGGATCTTATAACTTAGCTCTAAAAACAAGCTAAAATATCTAAGAAAATTTACAAACCCTAGAAAATGAGGGCTTAGAGAGAAACCCTAGAAGATGGGATATGTGCAAGCCTCCAAGCTCTCTCCAAGATTATATTAGAAATGCCACAAGTTAATATTTATAGCATATGGAAAATGACCAAAAATGGGGCTGAGAATGAGGGCATTTTTGTCTCAACTTCGACCTCCTTCGCCTTGGCGAAGACATGTGTCAATGATCCAGATGGTCTTCCTTTGCCTCGACGAAGGTTTTCTTCGCCTCGGTGAAAACCCGAGGCCCTTGGTCTTCAAGATGCTCCACCTTCAACTTGGCAATGGTCTGCTTCGCCTTGGCGATTGTCTGCTTCACCTTGGCGAAGGCCTTCTTCACCTTAGCGTACCCAAGGCTATTGATTTCTTTGATCTTTAACTTTGCCTCAACGAAGCTCTCTCTTCTCCTTGGAGAAGCAATGCCTCTGGTGCAGGTTTTTACTTTCTTGCTCTTTTTGCCTTCTTCTTTGCTTGCTTTCCTTTCAATACCTGTAAAACTCACACAAATGAGGGGTTAGTGTAATATTTGCACCTTTGATCTTTAACTTTGCCTCAACGAAGCTCTCTCTTCTCCTTGGAGAAGCAATGGCCTCTGCAGTGTGCTTTACTTTCTTGCTCTTGGGCCTCTTCTTGCTTGCTTTTCTTCAATAATTAAACTCACACAAATGAGGGGTTAGTGTAATATTTGCACATAAGGGTGTGAATCTAGCATTTGGGTTACATAAACACTTAAGAAATACGCTATAAATGCTAATACGATTCACCCCTATCAAACACCCCCAAACTTAACGTTTTGCTTGTCCTCAAGCAAAGGAAAAATGCATTTTCCAAATTTATTGGAAAGAAAACTTGAGTCCGTAGAGAAATTTACTTTGCAATATTTTTCCTCAGGAAGTACGCATTCCAACACATGAATAATGTTTCAAGACAGTGTGTGTAGTCTCACCCTCATTGATCAAAATGCAGTCTAAATGAAATTAGGGGAATTCATGAGGTGAAAGATCTCTCACTCATGAAGAGTTTCCATAGATCAAGAATGATCGAGACTTCATAAGCTTGCTTCGCATCCCATTCTCCACTAATGTAGGCATTACATGCTCTCAGGATCAAATAGGTCTTTTTAAGCTTGTAATGTGTGGCTAGGGTGAGAGCGTAGTTAAATAGGTCATTTAGGTTTAGATTCTACCCGAAACACTCTAGCACTTCCTTCTTCTATCCTTATGCTTCATCCTCCAAAATTTGACTTTGTCTTCAATTGAGTCATTCACTCAACCTGATTAGCATCAATGTGCCTTTCATACCATTTCACCCCCAAATTTTTTTGTTTCTATCTTCCTTTAAGATTATCAAGACTTTTGCTTTTTTTGAACATCAAGGTATAGAGTAGCGCAATATTCAACCTCTTTAAGCTTTCTACCTACCCCATGTAGCGATTTTTAGGTCAATAACTCCTAGGCCACTTGGCCTTGGTGTATTAGGTGTTAAAACACCCCTACGAACTTACTAGCTCAAGGTAGGAAGGCTACAAGGTTAAATTTGCTCCCCCATGAGTTCTTTTCTTCTTTGCTCTTTTCAACACCCCTTCTTTGACATTTTTTACTTATCAAAACCGCTTCATCCCAACTCCCCACAAAACTACATGTCCTTCTCTTGATTTGTGCTTTGTCAAAGACATGTTAAGGGTAAAATATGGGTTCTTAATCGACGAGTAAAACAACGGGATATGGGTGTTCGTTCTTGGTTTTCAAGATAGAAACATGGTTTTTACGGCTCAAACTGGGTGACTATGGGTTAATACATAACCGAGTAGGCTAAAAAGGCTCAACCAATTCCAAGGATGGCCTACATCATTTCTTAAAAAATAAGTTACCTAGGATTTCGCCTCAAATGGTACTTGAGCAAGTTCTAAATTCTTATGAAATCTTAGACATCATGATTTCCCTCTAATTTTTCTCTAAACTGAGCATAATTGGACAGCAAGGATATATGAGACTTGTACTTGATTTGGTGCAAACCTATAACTAAGTGTACAGCTATATGGTCATTTGATTTGACTTTTAGCTCAATTGTCTCTTGCATTGTTCATATGTAAAGAATAACACAATTTGATATCATCATAGGCATTTCAAGTATTTCAACAATAGACCCACACACAACAAAATAAACCAATTTGGATATTTACACAAAAATTGCTTCAAAATTGTTACACACTGTGGCATTAGGATGATTTACTCAAAAAAATTTGCATATAAGAGCTACTATGACTAAAATTGGATCAAATATAACCAAAATAGCATAAAATAAATAAAATAAAAAAGAAATCCAAAATATCCAAAAATAGTATGCAGATAAAGCAGATAAAGCAAATGAGCAAATTGTTCCGGGTGCTCAAATGGCACCAATAAAAGCATATAAACTGAAAATACTAAAAAGTACTAGAAAACACCCCTAAACTAAAAACTAGCACTGTCCTTAGTGAAAAAAAAGATGTAAGGGGGACAGAAACTCGTGGTGCCTCATCAGCCTCGGTGTCGTCTCTGAGCTCCTCTTCTGCTTGCTTTTCTATTGCGTCTTCGACTTCCATGTCATCTGCATCTCCATGCTCAGCCTTCAAGAGTAGCTTTAGAAGTCTGTGGGTGGACTTCTCCTCTGATTCATGCATTGGGACCTAAACGAGTTGGCACAGCTGTGTGAACAATGATGGATGGATAAGGGCTTCGGTGCATCGCCCATGTGTAAATGTTGATATTAATTTGATCTGACTATATATATATATATATATATATATATATATGACACTGCCACCAAAGGAATATTATCTAATCCCCAACAGCTGTGCCAAAAAACTTATTGACCAAACTGTGCAAACAAAGTTATGACTATACTATCAAAGGACTATTATCTAATCCTCGGCAACGGCGCCAAAAACTTGTTGCTTGATTTTTTTTTTAAATTTGTTTGTCCTTTAAAACTCTGAACTAGTTTTACTGGTCTTAATCATGCCAGCGCACAGATCAGAGAAGTAATAAAAGTGGATTTTCATTAAGTTTAGATATCGTTCCCATAAGGATTGATGATGAATCATAAATCCAACTACCCCAACTACTCAAAATCCTTACTATTTGAACTCCAATATTAAGATGATTGGAAAATGAATAAAATAGTACTAAAGTAATTTCACTAGTGTACATAAAATATTAATAAGAATGGAGTTGAGAGTCCACTGAGTGAGACAACACTAGGACATAGATCAATGAATAATTGTCAATTTATACATCATTTTGAATCTTAGCTAAACCATAAGTTGGAAAGCTGAATTTGTCAAAGATGCATTGTGGTATGGTTTGGATTTCTCCCTTAACCATACCTTTCACTAATTCGATATTCATGTTCATTTCTAACTCATGAATCTAATCAGCTACTTGTAAGATATAATCCTCTTTCTAAGATTTGAATATTTTTCCTTTTTAAGATTTCACACCTGCGATCTTAGATCGAAGAATTCTTGCCTTTATGCACGTGATATTGCAAATTTCTTCCAATTTAGATGGCACCTCATCTTTCAATACTGATGAAATTCTCCATCTCCTTGATTAGATCTTTGCTAACACGGGATAAGAATCCTTTCATCAGAGAGAGGAGAAACCTCTAAGTGATTAAATTGATACTTCAACAAACAATCCTCAAACCATGAGTAAGTTAGTGATTTATCTGAGTAATTTTTCAGAGTTCATTAGTTCTAAAGTATTAGTCTACCATACCCACAAAGAACTAATCTATACCCTCAGGATTCTCCATCTCTATGTCACGCAGAGGTCGTGAGGGCCTCCTGGAAATCAGAGCAAGACACGATACTTTGCTTGGGTACACGGTACTAGTACTGGGAACAATTAAGTTCAAGAATAAAACCAATCAAATAAATTCAAGAATTATAACTAAGGCGTTCTTCCACTTGTGTAGAAAAATGACTATCATCATTGACCCATTCCCAAAGGAGCCTAACCTTCAAAACCGGTTCACTTTACAATGACTAACCTGACGTAAAAATTCAATAAAGTGTAAACAAACTGAAATAAATGAAATCTATAAATTTTCCAAACTCTATTTTATTCAAAACAGTAATGAAAGAGAAAATTTAACAAGAAATTCTAGCTCAAAGTTGCACTTCAGTTCATTACTCAACTCCAGAAAATCAAAAGAAAACTAACTAAAAACTATGCTCAAACTAAATCTACTAAAAAGGAAATAAAAGAAAAATAATATACAAACAGTCTTCAACTACCTAGAAGTCTTAGAATTATGGAAGCTCCGCACAGTGTCCTAGATGCATTTATTTATAGACTTTCCAATGTTGGGCCACACTTCAAGACTGTGTTGTGGATCCCCAAATTTATGGCCTAAATTGGTCGCTTTGTCGTGACATAGAAAGTTCTATCTACGTAGTTCAATCTTTATCACGACTTCTATCGCGAAACATAGCTTCTGGTCGCGAATTGCTCTTTTGAACTTTTTCTTGGATTCTATCGCGACAAACTTTGATAATGTCGCGACAAACTTTTGATCCAACAGTCTTGTTTTTGTCGAGACAGGAATGTCTTGTGTTACGACACAAAATTTGTTGCACCCAACTCCTTATACACTTCTGCCTCTGGAAACTGTCACGACATAATTTTCTTTGTTGCGATAAGTATTTTTCTCTTCAGCTTGTCTACTCTATTGCGACAAAGTTTTCTATGTCGCGACAGGATTTCTTTGATTCCTTAGCGATTTCTATCGCAACAGAATTTTCTTTTGTCGAGATAGACTTTTCTTCTTTGATCCTTATCGTTAGCTGAGCTGTTTGTTGAGACATAGAAATCTTTGTTGCGACATACTTGACTTGGCCAATCTCATTTCTCATTCAATTTTTGTCGCGATAGAATTCTATCATTTTGTAGCTTTTATTGTCGCGACATAAAACTTCTTTGTCGCAACAGAGATTCTGCCTTCAATTCTTTACTATGTCGCAACATAAATTTCTTTGTCGCCATTTCTCTTGTATTGCTCTTCAACTTCTTGTCACGATAGAGAATTCACCTCCCTCATGTTTTATTTGTCGCAATAGAAATAATCTTTGTCGCGACAAAGTCTTTTTGCTCTTTGTTGTGAACTCTGAATGTTATGTCACGATAAGATTTTCTTCGCGACAGAAATTCTTCCTTGAGTTGGTTCTATGCTGAAAACTTTGTCGCAACATAAAAACACTTGTCTTAGCTGACTTGTGTTATATCCTTGCCATTTTCTGTCACGATAAAGCTGTCTTTTGTCGCGACATAGTTCATCTGCTAATCTTCAACCTTTTATGTTGCAAAAAATGAAGGATTGTCGCAACAAAGTTCTTTTTCCATTTGCATTGATCATTGTTGCGACAAAGTTAAGAATGTCATGACAGTCTTCTTTACATTCTTCTTCAGCAATGTCGCGACAGAAAACTCTTTAACGCAACAGAGATTCTATTTCTGCCTTGAGTTCAGCCTGGACTTTGTTGCGACATACGTTGTTGGCAGCGACATAGTTCTTCTGGTCTACTTGAAATTCTATCGCAACAAACCAAAACTATGTCGCGATAGAGAATGCTGCAATTGCCATTTTTTTTTTCTTCTTTTCTATTGGAATTATCTCATTTTTCAATTAAAACCTGCAAAACACAAAGTTGATGAATATTCCATAATTTGGCATTAAAATATATCTGAAACTGCTAAAAATATGCCAGAAAAATGGATTAAAAATAAATGAGTTTATGACTCATTGGTACTCTATAATCCCTCTCTCTATGACATTTCCAACATCTAACTTGATACCCTGAGCGATCGCATAAAGCAAGATCGTTTTGTCCAGTGTGACAGTGGAGAGGTGAAGGTTGGGCTTCAGGGTAGCACAGATGAAGTTGTACCAAACCTTCGGAACTAGCTTAAGGGCTTTCATCTTAAATGTAGTAACCTCGGAAGTGGAGGGATGGTGTTTCCATACACCCCTACCCCTTATGAGGAACCTTATGATCATCTGATAATCAATGTCCTAAAACAATGCCCTGTAGGCATCGCTATCATCGTCCACTAGGTTGTACATCCGGTTAATCGCTGCAGTGCTAAATTCCACCCATTTGCCTTGGACATATACTGTGGAGCCAACCCGAAACTGTAGGTTAGAGTGAAACTCCTTGACAACCGGGGCTATCCCAGGTTGGGGATGCGCACAAAATGTAGTCCAACCTGTGTGATAAACTTCTTGTGGTTTTCAGGAAGAGGCAAAGGTGTGCGGGAGCTCGAGCCTATCCCGTTCCTCTTCTCTGGAACGGTTTTCTTCGAAGCCATGGAGGAAGGTAGATGGAAAAACCTGACTTAGAGGACCAAGTTCTTGTGAGGGAAAAAAAAAGCCTCTGGGAAAGAATCGTGAAAATGAAAAAAGAGGTCGGTTTCGCTTTAAAGTGCTTCTAACATCGGCCTCTTCACCCTACAAGGCCCGAATAATGTGAAAAGCCCGAGGGGTTTGCTGAGGCGACATCGCCTTGGCAAACCTGAGAGGGTGAAAAACTGGGATTGGTGAAAGTCATCTTCGCCTTGGCAAACTACTTCGCCTTGGTGAACCCAAGGGCTTGCCAAAACTAATCAAGGGTTCATCTTGGCGAAGCATTCTTTGCCTCGACGAACTCGAGAGGGTGCCACTCGAAATTTCACTACCCATAGATTGACACTTGACTTTTGTCCCCAAAAATTACATTAAATTCATGGCACATCAAATTGAGTCCATGGCTCCCTCTTCTTTTGAAAAAGATAATGTTTTTCACAAATTTTTGGTTCCCTCCCAAAAACTCAGTTTCAAGCAGATCAACCCTGGCCTTACTTTCTTACTTGAACCTGAAACACTTGACACACAAATCAAGAAAAACAAATCAAACCAAGAATCCCCAAAAACATAATCAAAATAAACTAGAAAGAAATGAAATAGAATAAGAAAGTAAAAAAAATAAAAAATAAAAAAGCAGGGTTCTTACAAAACTTGGGTTGCCTCCCAAGAAGCGCTATATTTAGTGTCGATAGCTCGACGAAGCCATGTCACATCGCTGATTGCTCACATAAACGAAGATTATACATCAATGTAGTTCACGATTTCTTTAGCAATTTGCTCACCCAAATAATGCTTCAACCTCTGCCATTGATTTTGAACTCTTGACAATTTTCTGTTTACACCTCTATTGCATCATATGGGGTTACCGATGTGACTGTGACGGGTCCGAACCATCTTGATCTCAACTTGCTTGGGAATAGCTTTAGTATGGAGTTGAAAATCATAACTTTGTCACCCACCTTGAACTCATTCCTTAGAAAATGCTTGTCATGCCATCTTTTTGTCTTCTCCTTGTAGATCTTTGTGTTCTCATATGAATCACTGCGCTTTCCTCAAGTTCATTCAGTTGAAGGAGTCTTTTCTCACTAGCTTCTTTGAGGTTGAAATTAAGGTTTCTTATCGCCTACATTGCATGGTATTCTAACTCCAATGGAAAATGGCGCGGTTTTCCAAAGATTAAGCGAAAGGGGGACATGCCAATTGGAGTTTTGAAGGTGGTCTTATATTCATGAGCACAACTTCACATCAATCCTTCCTGGGATGAACTCACCGTTTTCCAATATTCCCTTTGATTTCCTATTTGAAATTTCATCGTCATCGATCAGGTGATATGGGAGACTGTTTGCATGTACTTCCCAAACAAAGAGGCAAAGACTCTATTGAAGAAATAGCTCCCTTCATCACTGAGAATACATCAAGGGGCACCAAACCGGGTGAGGATATTTTTGTGAACGAATTGCACCACTGTTTTAGCATTATTTTTCTCTATGGCAATTGCCTCCACCCACTTTGACACATAGTTGACAGCAAGAAGAATATATAATTTCCCAAATGAATGAGGAAATGTCCCATGAAATCAATGCCCCATACATCGAAAATTTCTACTTCTTAAATGTTTTTTAGGGGCATTTCATTCTTCTGGAAATATTACCCACTCTCTGATATCTATCACAAGCTCAATATGTCATGAGGAGTCCTGAACAAGCTCCGCTCGTAAAATCCAGACTAGCACTTTCTCAATGCCTATTTCTAAAGTGCCCTCCATATAGAAGACAAAATTGGATAGGATTTCCAGTTGTTCCTCTTGAGGTATACATCTACCCATCACTTGGTCTGGGCATCTTTTAAAAAGCAATGGGTCGTCCCATTGATATAGCTTGACATCATGTAGGAATTTCTTCTTCTATTTAGAACTAAGCCCAAGGGGTAACACATTGCATGCCAAATACTTTACAAAGTCTGCATACCACGGCAAATGAGTTTTCATCACTAGCAATTACTCATCCGGGAAAGATTCCTCAATCTTTGTGTGGTCTTCCATTCCCTTATCGGATTCCAAACGAGATAAGTGGTCTGTTACCACATTTTCACTACCTCTCTTGTCTTTAATTTCCATATCGAACTCTTGAAGCAATAAAACCTAATGAATTAATCTCAGTTTTGCCTCCTTTTTCATCATAAGATATCGGATTGATGCATGATCCATGTAGAGAGTCACCTTGGAGCCAAGTATGTACGATCTGAACTTGGCACAAGAATACACCACTGTTAGCATCTCTTTCTCGGTATTCGTGTAATTCTCTTGAGCTTCGTTCAATGTTTTATTCGCATAATATATAGGCTTAAAGATGTTCTCCCGCCTTTGTCCCAAAATAGCCCCAACTGTATATTCACTGGCATCACACATTATCTCAAAAGGTTCACCCCAATTTGGTGCAACTACAATGGGTGCTTCGATCATTTTATTCTTTATTTCCTCAATTGTTGTCATGCAAGCTTCATCAGATCTGAATATCGCGTCTTTTTCCAATAATTTGCATAGCGGTTTTGCGATTTTTGAGAAATCTTTGATAAATCTTCGATAGAAAACACCCCGCACTATGGTGGGTGGGATAAGGGTTTGGATTGTTGCTATCTTTGCTTTATCCACTTCCAACCCCTTGGAAGAGATAAGGTGTCTGGCACACCTTCTCGACCATGAAATGGCATTTCGCCGCTCAAAACCGCATTTTTCTCTCACGCTCTTGCGTAACCACTTCAAGATTGGTCAAGTAATTATCAAATGAGCATCCATACACTAAAAAATCATCCATGAAGACTTCCATGATGTTTTCTATCAAATCTGAAAAAATGGTTGTCATCCATCTCTGAAAAGTGGCTAGAGCATTGCAATGCCCAAACTGCATTCTTTTGAAGGCGAATGTCCCATAAGGGCATGTGAAGGTTGTCTTATCTTAGTCTTCGGGGTTCACCATAATCTAGTTGTTTCCCGAATAGCCATCTAGGAAGCAATAGTGAGAGTGTCCCACAAATCAATCTAGCATCTGATCTAGGAAAGAGAGAGGATAATGATCCTTCCTAGTTACCTTATTGAGCTTTGTATAGTCGATGCATACTCTCTATCCTGTAACTGTACGAGTGGATAGAAGCTCGTTTTGCTCATTCTGGACCACGATCATCCTCTCTCTTTTCGGCACACACTGAACGGGACTCACCTAAGAGCTATCTGAAATAGCATATATGAGCCCAGCCTGAAGCCATTTTAAAACTTCCTTTTTCACGACTTCCTTCGTTGCAGGATTCAACCTCCTTTGATGCTTGATAGATGGGGCATGATCTTCTTTCATCAAGATTTTGTGCATGCATATGGAAGGACTGATTCCCTTGATGTCTTCTATGGACCACGCAAATGCCTCTGAATTCGTTTCAAGCACACCCAACGGTTTAACTTCCATATCCTCGTCCAGCTTTGAAGATATAATTACCGGCTTTGTATCATTGCATCCCAAAAATTCATATTTGAGGCCCTTCGATAATTCTTTTAGCACTAATCCATCCAGAGTCTTTCTCTCTTCTTCAAAAACTGATTCTTCTTCATTTTCTTGAAGAGCAAGTATTGTTTCGATCAATTCTAGAGTAGATGATAGATCTTCACCATCTATGGCAGCTGTGGTAAGCGATTTCATCAACCATTTCTTAAGTGGACTGCTTTTTCAAAATCATATAGTACATCCTCTTGCGAAGGAATCAAGGCATCAATCCTTATGCAACTTGCATTTTCAACACTTGAGAATTCCATGCTTTTATACAGATTGAACTTCACTTAGTCTTCACCCACTCTTAAGGTTAATTCCCCATTCTTCGCATCGATGAGTGCTTCCCCAGTGGCAAGAAATGGTCTTCCCAAGATTATCGGTGCCGCCCTATCTTCCTATATATCTAAAACCAAAAAATCCATAAGAAAGATGAATTTATCAACCTTCACTAGAACGTCTTCAATAATGCCCTTCGGAAAGGTCAAATATCTATAAGCCATTTGAAATGATAAAGTTGTAGGTGTAATCTCCCCTAAATTTAACTTTTTAACCACTGAAAATGGCATTAGATTAAGTCACCAATGATCACATGAAGGCCTTGTCAATTTAATGATGCAGAGATAGTAAATCCACCCGACCTTCAGTTTCTTCCATTGAGCTTCACAATGATTGCGCCGTACTCAAACTAAATTCTATCATCCATATGCCTATAGCTTTTTCTTGTTGCTCATTTTCTCCTTCATGAATTTTACATAGTTAGGCATTTGAGCCAACTCATCGATGAATGGGATGTTGATCTCGAGTTTCTTAAACATGTTTAGAAACTGAGCAAATTGTTCATCTAGCTTGGTTTCCGAAACCTTTGGGGAAAAGGTAAGGGTGGAGTGTACACGGGAGGGTTATCTGTAAAAGTCCTTCTCGGGACAACTTCATCAGATTTTTGTTCCTTTCCCTTGTTGTTCAACTCAACTCCCACTTTGTTCTTCTCAGCTTCTATCTTTTCTTTAACTTCCAGATTTTTATGCTCCACTTGCTTTTCAGTTTTCTCATTCTTCTTGGGCTCATCCAACTCTTTCTTACTTCTTAGGGTTACGGCCATGCATTGCTTTGAGTTTTTCTCTATGTCACTCGGAAAGGATTTTGGCGGATTCTCTCTCAAATATTGAGCCATTTGTCCCATCTGAGTTTCTAGATTTTTCAAAGATGCTTCCAACCCAACCTGATTTGTCTCTATATTCTTCATGCATGTGCCAATATTGGCTTGGTTGTGTTCCAAATTGTTCATGCAAGTTCCCATGGTATTTTGAATACCTTCCATGCTTTTCATTACATTTCCCATCACAACTTGACCATTTTCCAGTTGAATGATTCTAGTGTCGGTAGACTCCTTCATATCATTTATCACTAGCAAAAGCTCATTGAATCCCGACTGCCTTGTATTGCCTTGATAATTGGAGCTCGAAGCTCCTTGGTTTTGAAAACCAAGGGGCGCCGTATCATGAATCGGGTGGGGCTCATGGGAACTATGGCTTGATTGTTATAAGAGAAGTTCTCATGATTCCTTAACCCTAGATGATAATGCACAAAGTTGCTTATTCGGGCCTGTGAATGTGTAACTCGATAGATTCTGCTATAGTTGCATCCTCAATTTGAAATGGAGGATTAGCCATAGAAGCACCTTGTACTTGCATATATGCAATTTCCCCAATAGTTGGCTCTTTTGGAACTTTTTGATTTAATCTCTCCATCAAGGCTTCAAACTTTGCCTCCAAAGATGACATTCTCTGTCTACCCTATGCAAATCCCTTGTTTTCAATCACCTTCTCCGGCTGAGGTTGGTAATTTTCTTCGCCTCACCTCTTCAAACATTGCTTCAGCCTCCCGTTGTTTTCATGGTGATTGAACCCCCACACACTGCGTCCACAAGTGCCCTAGTCGAATAGTTAAGACCATTATAGAATATTTTTACTTGAGCACTCAACTCATATCCATGTTGTGGACATTTCCTTAACTATTCTTTGAATCTATCCCATGCATCATAAAGTGTCTCTTGGTCTCCTTGTCAAAATTGTGTGATTGTCGCACTGAACTGAGAAATCAATTGAGGTGGAAAAAATTTCGTCAAGAATACCTCCACTAGAGCTCCCCAATTATCTATTGATCCCTGCTTTAGATTATAGAACCAATTTCTTGCTTTATCCCTTAGTGAAAAAGAAAAAAGCTTCAGCTTAATCACATTGTGGTCTACTCCATTCATCTTTATAGTGCCACACAACTATAAGAAGTTCGACAAGCTCCATCGATATTCAAAAGGGTCATTTCAATCACAAGCCGAACCATAGAGATCAATGTAGGTTTCAGCTCAAAATTATTAGCATCTATGGGTTGATGTCGAATCCCTGCATATTTTTCATTCATCAAGGGCCTCCAGCAATCACCTAGTGTCAATTCCCAAATTCCAGGCATCTCATGGTGGTCCCATTTGTAACACCCCAATACATGTTTAGGGTATAATATGCACATTAGGCATTTTCGAAATTAAGTCCGCTAGCGATAAGCAACCGGATTTCAAGAAGAAAAGGTTAAATTGGTAATTTGTAAAATGAGGACCCAAAAGTCATAAAACAAGAAGATGATATGTTATTGTGGGAATTTAGATAAGTTGATTTTCAAATAGGATGAAGTGGAAGGACTAAAATGCAAGAGCTAAGAAATTAAGTCAAAAAGAGGTATGAGCCAAACAAGTTCTCATTTTGGTTTTGGAGTGCTAGGGCTTACGGTTTGGAGGAGAGCCAAGTTTGGTTTGCTTTTCTCTCCATCTTTTGGGTTCTCCTTGTTCAAGTAAAAAGAAAATATAAGAAATCAAGGTATAGAATTCATGTTTGGAACTCTCATATTTGTTAGTATGGAATTTTTGTATGGAATTGTTGGTTAGGAAACCCTCGTAACTCTCTCTTTGCCTATGTTTGTGTTTTAATTAAACTTATCTCAGATAAAAGTGATTTTTGTTGGTTTTAGTTCGCTTTTGTGGTTGAGCCAAGCTGGTTAGAAATTTCAAGCAGGTGGGCAGTAACTAAACATGTGAGTACTCGAGACGAAAAGTTGAGTACCTACCAAAGTTGCTGGGTCTAAAGGAGGTTGGCATGATATTTGTGTTAGAGTACCTGGCATTTCAAAGTGGTTTAAGGTCCATATGATGTTTAGTACGAGATTAAAAGTCGAGTACCTAGATCAAAGTGGTTTAAGGTCCAGAGAATGTTAAGTAATCGGTATCGAAGCCAGTACTAAGACTAAAGTTGTCATGGTCCCGTGGCATCTATCCTACAACCCTATTTTGTTATGTTCTACCATTAATTCTGAATGAAAGGGTCAATACATGTATAAAAGTTATATCAAAAATGCTCTATACCTTACCATCGAGGCGAAGTTGGGCAAACATTGTTTCTTGCCTTTATTTGCTAACAATGCGGAGTAAGAACAAACAACAAGCTCCTAAAATACATGCAGGACTAGAGGTCGACTGAGACCTGATAAGAAATGAATACGCACGTCTGCTCAAGGCGACGACACTCTACATTGTCCTACTTCCGCACTCGTTAATGCGGGTAGGCACGTCAGGTTCAATGCTTCAAGATTCCCGCTAGTGCTACTAAAGACTTGCTACATGCTTAGCAGTATCAGACAGGTTTCTAAGACCTCTGCTCAAGATTTGCATCACTTCAAATTTATCATGGCTTACGTCCCTCTCATATTCATTACATCGGTCTATACAGGTAAACATTTATACGAGCAAGAATCAATAATAAAACAATAAGAAAGCATATGAATCGTCTCCTGGCTCTATATCCTTGTGAATCGGGGGACCACTTTAAGTGGTCATATTTGTTATATGTTTCCCATTAAGCTATATGATTAGCACGGGCTGCTTTCATCCGCAGATGCATCAAGAGACATCCAGATCTATATTCAACACTGTGGCCAACACAAAGAATAGAGTCCAATTTAATGTAGGCTTTGATAATCGTTTTGAAATGTAAATGTCAAAGTAAAAGACTTTGTAATAGTGGAGTTTGTGTAAGTACAAGTAAATGGGACTCAGGCATGTATATACAGGACATTTAGACACCACTACGGTGGTTGTATTACAAGTTATATTTCATTATGAAATGGGCCCACCAATGTCCGAAAAGCAGGTTAAGGAGTCTCAGTCCCATATCGCGCCCCCTCTCTTCGCCCAAGCGAGGGTAGGGGCGTGACACGATTGACCCTCATTGAATCTATCGATATTATGATCTTCGCATCTCTCAGATATCGCTTTGATTCTTGAAACAATAATGCTTTCTTATTTCAGATCAAATGAAATAGCTCAAAATAGCCTTCTATGCATAAAATTTATCCCTAAACTAAAACAATTGACTCTAGTGCGAAGTAGAAATAAACTGAATACAAAATACAAACAATAATAAAACTAAACAGAAAAATGAAGGAAATAGAATAAGATTCCTACACAAAAAATAATTTTTGCTCAAAGTAGCAAATGCCCCTTTTGCTAGAATATCAATCTATTCCACTTAAATTGTCGCTTCCCCAACAATGGCGCCAAAAACTTGTTAAGTAATTGGCATAGCTACCAAAGACTCTACTAAGTCCTTGGCAAAGGCGCCAAAACTTGTTTGGTTGTTTTCGTTTATATAAAGGTTTGGTTAAAGCAACGTAATCCACAAGTGCAAGGATCATAAGTAATATAATGGCTTTCAAATTAAAAACCTCGTATGTCGAACCCATAGGGAAAAGATGGTTTAAGTGGGGATTAAATACCCCGGCAACTCGAGAATTTTACTATTTAAGCGAATTAAACTAGTTGAGAGTGATTGTTAACTAAAAATGAAACTAAGTTAAACTAAAAATCTACTCTAAAATATTAGCAAATAGTTGGATTAAGTTGTAAGAAAAACGTTAAAGAATAACACTAGGGCCAGTTATTTCCATTGGTTCATTTATGGCTTACATTCATTAAGTGCTAATTAAGTGAAAACACTCTTGTGCTTACCCAAAGAACTCTATATGAGGTTCTCTCTTTCACGTATCACCGCAATTTCACACACCTAATCCCTATTCTCCTTTCGATCCATCTAGATCTAAATAATGTTACTTTGCTCTAAGGTATTCTAATCTCGAATTTCCATTGGTCACCTCTCGCCCATACAATGAAATTTCCCTAAGCTATATCTGAATCCATCACTTTTCGATCCATACGATCATCTCATAAGGTTAGATGATGTCCCTCCTAATAAAATCCATCTAGTACTAGGCTTTCCTAATTTCTTAAATTTCTTTGACTAGGTTAAGTTGATTTTATCAATTAAACAATATTAGAGGATGAAAATCGAATCCCAAGGGTATACTTCCAATTGTCACCTTGGAAACCCTTTGAGCTCTAGGTCTCAATTTCACTACCTAGTATGTAACAATTGAAAAAACCCGAATTCATAAAATCACCACATCCATAAAACACCGACCTGAATTATATTCTACAAAATGGATTCGATACAACTGCATAAAGTCGAGACACCCGATGTCCTGACTGGCCACCCAGGGGAGGATCACAGCCACTCATAGTAGCCTCAAGAAGCCCAACCAGGAAATCATGTTTATACAAAACGCTAAAGTTGAAAGATTAAGAGATAGAAAGGGTTTAGTGATAAAAAATGAAATGGAAGTCCTCGAGCACGGCTCCACCATTCTGAAAAGTCCTGCGCGTTTGGATCTTCTGACTTGGCTTTCAAAAACAAGCTAAAATATCTAAGAAAAATTGCAAACCACTGAAAGGAATGAGGCTTAGAAACCACACAGAAGATGGGATATCTGAGCCTCAAGCTCAGGGATTATGTTAAGTCTTTACAAATCCGATATTTATAGCATATGGAAAATGACCAAAAATGGGGCTGAGAATGAGGGCATTTTTTGTCTCAACTTCGACCTCAGCCGGCCTTGGCGAAGACTTGTGTGTCAATGATCCGAGATGGTCTTTCTAACCTACCTGGCGAAGGTATACTTCGCCTTAGCGAACGAGGCCCTTGGTCTTGAAGATGCTTCCGCACTCTCCTTAGCGAAGGTCTTAAATCGCACAAATGGCCGGTATTGATTTCTTCAGTCTTTAACCGCCTCGTAAATACTGTACGCCTTAGATTAAGGCACGCGCCGACGAAAGTCTTTTTACTAGCCTTGGCGAACAGAACTATTGATTTCTTGACGATCTTTAACCCGCCTGTGAAGTCTCCTCTTTGCCTTGGCAAGCGGCCGCCTCACGGCAAGTTGTTCCTTCGCCTTGGCGGCAATGCCTATGGTCTTGGGTTTTGCTCTTCTTTCTTTTGCCACTCGCTAACACTTTATTTTCAATATACGCAAAACTCAAGCTTGGATGAGGGGTAGGTGTAATATTTGCACATAAGGGTGTGAATCTAGCATTTGGGTTACATAAACACTTGAGAAACACACTATAAATGCTAATACGATTCACCCCTATCAAAAGGTGGAGATGGTTTTTTGGTGTCACAACTATTCTGAAAATAAGAAGGTGAAGCTTACTGTCATAGAGTTCTTAGATAATATCATAGTGTGGTGGGACCAACTAGTGTTGAATAAGAAAAGGAATAGGGAGCCATCGGTGGAAATATGGGAAGAGATGAAGAAGGTGATGCGAAAGAGATTTGTTCAATTACTCACTAGGGGTTATGCAATCGTTGCAAAACACGACGAAAGCGGTAGTAGTGTGGAGGAGTATAAGGAGATAGAGGTTGCGATAGCTAAAGTGAAATAGTAAAGAAAGGCCAGAAACTACAAATGGCGAGGTTTAAGGCGGGTTTAATGAGATTCAAAATGTGGTGGAATTGCAACATTATGTGGAGTTAGAGGATATGATACATATGGCTATCAAGATTGGGGTATCGTCGAGAGGAGGTGCAATGGCAACCCAGTTACTTTAGCCAGGGAGTTCATCGATTGGAAGTCGTCCCGATGGAGAAAGGAAGAGAAGCCACCCGATACTGAAAGCCCCAGTCAAATGAAAACAAGGGGTGACCCGAGTAGGAAATCAAAGGTAGAATCCAGATTCTTTCGCTAATTGGAATTGTGATATTAATTGTTTTCGTACGAGGCGGGGTCATCTCTTGGAGAGCCGATGTCACGGAACTCAAGGATTATGGTGATGCAGACAATGGGTGAATTGAAACGAGACCATGAATCGGTTGCTGATTCCATGTCTACCGTCCTTGGAGGATCAGATGATTAAGGAGCTATCTGACGCGAGGAGAATTGTTGGTTGCAAGGAAGGACTAAGTGTCATAATGAGGGAAGAGGACAGGTGCAACGAGGCGACATTTTTCATACCACAGGTGCCCCACTTCTAAAAACCAAGGTATGTAGTGTGATCATTGATGGTAGGAGTTACCTTGTGTCATTAGCACCACCCAATTAGACCCAAAAATTTTATAACAAACCCCAGCATCCTCGACCATATAGTTGCGGAGTGGTTGAATGATGAGTGGGGAATTGTGGAGTGCGAAGCAAGCGCTCTTGTCATTTTCAATTGGGAAGTATCATGATGATGTTCTTTGTGATGTTACTGTTACTATGTGCTTCTCCCTGCATCTTGACCGGCAAGCCTTGGCAATTTGATAGGAGAGGCAACCTTGACAGTTTTAAGAATTGTTTCAATTTCATGAAGGACAAGAAGCTTATAACTCTTGTACCATTGACACCAAAACAAGTGTATGAAGATCAAGTGAGGTTAGAGCAATAGTATGATTCAAAAAAGAATGAGAAAGAAAAGAAAAGAAAAAAAAAGGAAGAAAAATAAGAGGAAAAAGAAATTGAGAGAAGAAAAGATAGTGAAAGAAAAAAAAATCTTAAAGTGAACAACGAAAAAGGAGAGAAAACAAAAAAAGATCAGGAAGTGAATGATGAAAAATGAGGGGAAACAAAAAGGAAAGCTTATATTCAAAAGATAGTGAGCCTAAGAGTGCTTTTTATTCTAACAAGCCTATATTTGTACTTTTGTACAAAGAAACGCTTTTGAACATTAATGATCTTGATTCTTCTCTGCCTAATGTTGTTTCTTCCTTGTTACAGAAGTTCAAGTATGTAATCCCCGAGGATGATCCTAATGGTTTGCAACCCAAGGCAAAAAAGCTTCAAAGCCAAGTGGAGGACTTGATTAATCCATGTGTTATACATGTATTACTTGAACCCAAAAATAATGGACCGTGGAGGATGGTATTTATTTTAAGCCGTCACTTCCAAAACTGACATTATGGTTGGGTCGGAATAATCTTTGAGGAGAGGGAAAGATGAGAGAATCAACAGCGAAAAGATGCATGATGTCGGACTTCTACCTGATCGTTGAGATTGATCTTGGTATGGAAAGACCGTATTCACGGAAGTTGTGAAGCGTAGGTATGAATATATTCTTATTTCGATATTTTGAGTTTATTCTTATTTTGATTTTGGGGTTGTTTTATTTTAAAAAAGATTTATTCTACAAGTGATGAAGTTCAACTTTTATTTAATTTAGAGGGGATTGTTTCTTGATCAATTAATGGGTTGTTATTTGCTTTTTAGAAATATTTATTAACTTTTTAGGAGTTGTTATTAACTTTAGAAATATTCCTTTTAAGATTCATATTTAACTAGAAAGATGTCTTAGAAGTTGTATTTTAATTTAGAAAGGTTTGGAGAACATATATCTCCTCTTTATTGTAGTCTTTAAGAGCCAAACATGATTGAATAAAATTGAGGATTAAATTTTTAACACAGTTGAAAGAATTTTTTCAGAAGCTTATAGGTTGATAATGGCGTTGAGTGGCTTGTCGATCGGATTTTTAAATCATCGATTTGTGAGTCATCACTATACCAAGGTTCTTGCCTTTCTATAAGGAACGTGTCGAGATCATCCATCCAAACTGACACTAAAGCGGCTCTTTCGAGTTAATTCGATCACAGAACTTCTCACAAATTGACAGGGATGGTACAAAAATCTATTTTGGCGACTTCCCTTCACATTGAAGACTGATGCAGTTATGAGCAGTTGTGGACGTTAGTCAATTTGGTCCCACTTTGCTTAATTACCTTTGTATCTTCCTATCAAGAAAAGTGATGGGGGGTTTGGTGGGGTTGGCTGTGGGGCTGGAATGGATTTGTTGAAGCCATAGCTGGCTGGCATTCATGGTGGGGGCAAATATGGCTTGTTGTTCCCACTTCAATTATTACATTTCTTAGCGAATAGTGCCCACTCCATTACACATTCAACACGTTATATCCCCTTTTGTCACTCTTCCCACACTAGCCAATTTCAGACTGCACAGCAAATTAAGGAATAATTTTAATTAATTTTAGTAATTTAAAATACCATCAAATCAAATCGTGACTCCCCTACATTAGATGTCTAACTTAATCTTCAAGTAGAACTTCATGGCCAAAAGCAATATAATGAGACGGATTTTTTTATTGTTATATAACCCTAGTTCTCATTCCGAGATCCAGCTAATTGAGAAGAGTCTGAACAAGTTCCTTGAAATTTGGAATGTTGATCTCTTTCTAGAAGGAAGATTGTGAACAACTTCTTTTGAAATTTGAAAACGTTGTGGTCGTTTTTTCCTATATATTTGAATATAATGAAAAAGATATATGCCTGCTTCCATCAAATGTTTGATTCTGAAAAATACAAAGGAAAAATTGTCAATGAAAATAATTTTTTCTTCAAAATAACAGGAATATTAAGGAAAAACGAGAAGAACGTGTGTAGCTCTTTTTTTCTTTTGTTTTGAAAAATATGAAAAACACAAAAAACATTAAATTCAGATAATATGAATAGATATGAGGAAACATCAAAATAGTGTTATCTTTGTTTTTAAAAACTGATTACAATAACCGTTTTTAAAAAAAAACAAACAAAACCTAATTTTTATTATTATTTTATTAAAAAATTTAAATCATACTTAGTTAAAATTAATGCATTTATTAAATTATTTAATTTTTATATTGATGAATTAAAATAAATTCATTCAATATATATGAAGGTGTAAATAAAAACATTTAATTGACTTTTAACCTTATTTTCATAAAACCCTAACATAACCTTTATATCTCTAACCTAACCATCAACTTGACATACCATTAAATAATCATGATCAAATATCTAGAAGAAAAGGAAGAAGATCCATAGACTCTAAATTATTGTTGGGAATCTTTACTTTCTTCCCCATTTCTCCACCACCTTCCTACAGTTCTACACGGCCAAATGTGAAAAGAAAAGATTCACTGAAAATACTTTTTGAAATTTAAAAAAAACAAACAAACAAACAAACCAAATACTATTTACAAGAAGCTACGTACGTAATTGTTGAATATATTCTCAAGTCCAGAGAAAATTAATTAATTACAAGATGTTTTAGTATTCGATCTAAAATTTTTCATTGTTATACAATCAGTCTTATTTTAAGAGTCTAAGACGGATTTGTTGTATTTGTTTGAAATGCTCATCTCGTTTGTTATTTTAATTTAGTTAAAGGTTGGTGCAAAAAATAGTTCAATTAACTTCTCTAATCAAATTTTTAGGATTACGTAACTATTTATCTTTCATATTTCATAAATATAGATCTATGAAGATAGACTTAGGGGCCTTTGTTTTCTTTTAACTTAATGCTTAATAGAACTTTTATTTAAGTGAATAAGGTTTAATAGTATTAAATAAAAAGTTGTTTGTTTTTTTAATATTTTAAGTCTATTAAGTATTAAATTGTTTGTTTTTTTATACTTAAAATCAACATCTTAAACATATTAAGAAAAGTAATTTCCATCAATACTTGTTTGTGTAATGGTGGTATAACTTTATTATTATGATAAAATGAAAAATATTTGTATAATATATGTAGAACATATTAATATATTTATAAAAAAATAAATGATACAATTATTATGTAATAGATTGATGAAACCAAAATTAAATATTCGTGTTTTTTAAAATATTTTAAAATATTCCATATGATTCTAAAATATTTTGTGTAAATTCTAAAATATGAAAATTTTGAAAATTTATAAATAAATTATATAAAAATTAAATAAATAAACAGGCTGAAAGCAAATTGCTTTAAAAAGCAAAACAAACAAACAAACGCCCCTTAGAATTTTGATCTTGACGTTAAGATGATCTAAACTATCTCTGTTCTTTGACTATTATTCAAAATTGGTCATTTTCAAGGATAGTTAATTTTTTCTACATACATTATTATTCTTCAACGGCCTCTCCTACGTTTAAGATTGAAGCCCCGTTTAAATGGTCAGAAATACGAATCGAGGAAATATGGATCAAGAAAATCATTATTAATCATGTTTATAATTAATCATGATAAAGAATCTTTTACTTATATTTTTGCGTACGACTGTCCTTTAACACCCTCTTACACGCTAAATTTTAAGGATTTGGAGAAAAATATATTTATGTTAGGATTTGAACACATATACTTTAATTCAAAGTAAAATCTAATTGTCATTAAATCATTTAAATTATTTGTGCTTTGATTTGCCCGAATTAATCTAGCCAGGCTATGTTTAATTCCCAAAAAATACTAAGGAAAATACAAGGGAAAAAATAGAGAAAAAGTGAGAGAAAATAAAAAAAATGAAGGAGAATAAAAATAGAGTTAAATCTTTAAGTATTATTGTTAGAGCGTCGTGGCGGTGGAACAAAGCGGTAGCAAAGCGAATATGGATGCCATTTGGAAAAATGACTCTGACGAGTGGAGCAACCGTAAAAAATTTGGGCTGATACGTGATGTTAAATTAGTAGATTTTAGGCTGATCGTTGTTAAATTAATGCAGCAATCACTTGAACCTGCGCTTGAAAAATAGTTGGAAATGGCAATGTGAGCAATGCCAGAGGCTGAGGCAAAAGATTTAGTTTTAGGCCCGGCCGGTCTACCAGCGAGAGATTGCTTACGAGTGAAACAAAGTTTTGAATCCATTTGAACTCAGCCAGCGGAAGCAAATTTCTATAAATGAAAAACTGAACCGTCCAGTGCAATGATGCTTGCAAATCGAAGGCGGCGAAGAAGGGAAGGTAAGTTGAGGCCCGGCTACATCGTCGCCGTCCTTATTTGTCCTTGGATTCGGTCGATTCGTGATCTGTAATGGATTCAGCCGCAGCCGTTCGCGATCTCTCTCCCCACCCAGATCTCTTCTCCCGAAACGATCCCACACCCCGGCGCTCCACGGCTATCTCTTCTCATGACGAACACCCTGACCCCGAGCGCTCCCCCGCATTTATCTCTCTTCTCGACCAGACACCCCAATAAGGAAGGGAAGAAGCGGGTTCTGCCCTTGCATTTCCCCTACTCTCCCCAATAAAAAGCATGTGGCGTTTGGGTGGCCCGATATGAAAAAAAAAAAAAAACGCTTTAAATAATATTTTTTTGTAAATCTTTTAAAATAAATTAAAAATTAATTTATTTTATTAGCGCATAAATATTTTATTAACTCTAATTATTTTCAAAAAATAATATTATAAGCTAAATATTATTAATAAATGAAAAAACCATAATCCTTATTTTTTGTGAATAATTTCAAATACAAATTGCAAAATAAAATGTTTTTACTTGATATGAATTAATTTTATTGTTATTAGCCTACAAATATTTTCATTATTTTTATAAGTACAAAATTTTTTAAAATTAATTAATATTTGTAACCCGAAAAAAGTTCAACTATTAAAATTATTAATTCAAAATATTTATATATATATTTTTAGTGAAAATTAAATATTTATGGCCATTTTATTTTTAATTGAATCTTTATGACATTTTAATTTTTAAAATTGAAATATTTATTTATCTTTTCCATCGATTTTATAGTATATGGAGTGATATAAATGAATGAATAGATACATGATGTGTAATTATTAAGGAAGATAAGGGTAAAATTGGAATAGATTTAGGGATGATGGAGCTTTAGATCTTTATTCTTTGGAGATCTTTTTTAAGCGAAAACTTTGGCCAAAATCTCAAAAAAAATGACATTTGAACGAAAAATGAGCTTTGGATCTTTTTGTTTGCTTCTTTGGAGAGATCTTTCTTCTTCGTACTTCAAATAAAATTTATCATTTTAACTCATTAATATAAAGATTAAATAATTTAAGAATGAATAAGTTTTTAAGTAATTTTATTTATATTCATAAGTTTTTAAGTAATTTTATTTATATTTATAAGTTTTTAAGTAATTTTATTTATATTTGATTTTCTTTAAAGTTATGTTTGGTTCCCGAAAAATTTGAAGGAAAATCAAAGGAAATAAAATAGAAAGGAAAAGTAAAATGAAAAAATGAATGAAAATAAAAATATAATTAAATTTCATATAATATTTTTATTTGCTACCTCAAATTAATTTTATTTATTTAAACTCATTTATATAAAGATTAAATAATTTTAGAATACCTAAATGTTTAAGTAATTCTATAAAACCCGGGAAAAATTCTATTTTTCTCAAAATTGGTAAAACGGTAATTTATTTGGCAAGAATTTTAGATCTCGGGATGAAATGAAAGCAGGGACTTCCTGTTCGGGTTCGTCTTTTGCAATCTGATTCTGCGTCGAATTCGTCGATTCCAGAGATAATCAATTTTGCGTTTCGGCGCCGGGTGTCGGGTGGCAAGCGTAGCGTAATCCGCGGATGTCACATAGCACCTTATGGGAGTGACACATGGCATGATAGTCATGTGGTTTTGCTGTGTAAATATTTCGCGATAAAGCGAGAGTGTCGAGTGGAGGAAATAATGGGAAAGATAAAGCAAGAAAATAAGGAAAAAAAATGCAGAAAGATGTTGTACTGGCAAGGAGGAAAGTGGGGGGAAGTTTCCCCCACTTTTGATGCATGCGGGAATGAGAATCAAAAGGAAAAGAAGGAGAAAGAAAAAGAGGAAGGAGAGAAGGAAAACGGATAGAGAAGAGGAAGAAAGGAGGAGAAAGGGAATGGGAGATTTTCCCAATGTTTTGAAGCCGATTGAAGGCTACGACGATGTAGAATTAAAGTAGATCAGTATGACGAGGGTTATGCATTGGAGTCACCGAATCGAGGTTTAAGTGGCTTCGAGGTAAGAGATTTTCTCTTTGGCGAGTTGTTGCACTTACAAAGGTCGTTCAATGCTAGGCATTCTTTGGGGCCAGAAATGGCGGTGCGTGGTTTAGTCGAGATTTTGGGGCTGAAGGTGGAAAACACACACGGGATGGTTGGACGGTGGGAATTGTGTTGAATTTGGTTTTGATCCATGGCGAGTGTATGAGGTTTTTGTTGTGTGTTTTGGTATCACAGTGATTAGTTGGCGAATGGGCAAAATGGTTCATGCTTAGTGAAGCTGACCCAGAATTGGTGCCACTGTTTTTTTATGGAATTGAGATTTGGGCCAATTTGTTGTTGATTGAATAACATGTTGTGTGTGAAAATATCATGTTGATATATGCCCTTTTTATGGATGTGAATTATATGTAGAAAATATAATTATACATGTTTTGGTAATGTTGAATGTAAGGCTACCGTGATCGTAATAACGTGTCTGACGTAAAAATAGCATTTACGCATTTCCCTTATATCTGAGACCTCACTTTGTCAAGTCAGTGTGTGTGTGCATGATATTAGTCGTCGCCATTTTGGTGAATGTGTGAGTGAAAACTGAAATAGAATGACGTCAAAGTGAAGCTATGGTTATATATATATATATATATATATATATATATATATATATACTCATATCTTTATATATATATATATATATATATATATATATATATAATAAAATCGTGTGTGTGGTGAAAAACCCAAATTCATTCGCAGTTATATAATAAATCTCGTGTGTGTGGTGAAAAACCCAAATTAAATTTCGCAGTTGAACGCAGTCGGCGGTGGTGAAAAATATTAAAAATGTTGGAAAGGCATGGCGATCACCGCGGTGTAGCGAGAAAAATGCGTGGCACGGCATAAATACATGGGATTTGATAAATTAAAATGATGTTATTGGAGGGTTGTCCGATGGGTTGAGGTGATGGGTGAAGCAGCTGATGGCCCGGATTTTATGGCTGGCGTTTGCGAGGGGGTGAGGAGTCGGTCATGACTCGTGTTATGGGCATGAAAAGTCTCATTTCATTCATGACATGAAATATTCGATAATAGGATGCGTTCACGGCCTTTATGGAATGTGGTATGATATATGTGTCGTGCGTATGCGTTTAGGTGGGAGTAGCCGCTTGTATGAGAGCCACCTGGACATTTGTTCCACGTCGTGGGAAAATATTTTTAATTACTACGGGGGGATGAAAGCTGATGAGCTCATTTATGAAAAGATCGATTTGCCCTATTCATGTATTTTGTAAAATTACGGATTAATATCGGTTTGTTTATATAAATCACTAAGTTTTGTAATTAAAAGCAGTTTTGAAGCTTGTTCGATCATAATGATATGAGAGTTTTTAGGTGTTTCTTGTTGAAATTGTATAAAGCGTATTGTGTATGAAGAGCATTGAAGATAGTTGGAGTGCGAGAGGAGGAAAGAGTGGGCTGTGCCCGTTTTCTAGTTCTATCGCGCGAGATTTACGGTTCCACATTCGCTACAGTGAGTTTATTATTAAGTGACCGAAGAGAGTTGGTCTTGATAAGTTTTCCTATCGCCCAGCGAGTGCTAGAATTTGGGATTTTTGTTGTACGTGACGAGGTCTTGGTCGGGAGTCGGATAAGTTACAATCGCGTGAGCGTTTTGGTCGTGTCCGGCCGGCGGGCGAGAAAGAATGCGCCCGCAAGCGATAGGCTAGCATGCACGGGCGGGGTGCCTGGCCCGACAAATACGAGCTGCTGACGAAGCTTCGCGTAGCGGCGGACGCACTACGACCATCTTTGGCCGCAGCGGTTCTTCTCACGTCGCGGCGAAATTTGGGACGAGGTTTTCCGGTATGCGGCGGCGGTCGCGCACCACGACCGATAGCGCACTCTGGTCGAGCGTAGCGGCGATGCGCCCGCAGGCGCGCACTGGCATGAGCGATAAAGCGTAATAGGAAAAAAAAAAAATTGACCGCCGGGATTTGGGGGTGTCGTGATTACATCTATATTTGATTTTCTTTGAATTTTTTGTTAGACAATCAAACATATTTGTATTTTTTTTCTTTCCTTAGTATTTTTCGGGAATCAAATACAATTCTAGTGTTTTTACCACCATTTAATTTATTTTCTAGGTCTGACAAGAAATATGGAAAAAGTGTAAAATAAAAAATAAATAAATTTAAAGAAAAATTCCGTAGTTTGGTTTATGAATACAATTTAAAATTCTTGGAAAACGACTCTAATGAAACTGTTACGAAGAAAAAGGAAATGGAAGGAGAATAATCCCAAAACAGAGACTGGTCGCTGGAAGCATGCATGCATGAGAAAATTTGCCTTTCTACCTTTCAGATTTTCGATTTTTTCTAAGGGATAGGATTTAGGATTTAGGGTTGAGTTGGTCCATCTCATTTAATCCTAATTATTTTTCGGTATTAAATGGTATGGATCTGGTTTAGCAGGTATGTGAAATTCTTATATCTGTCTCATTTAGCATTATTTTTATTTTTCTATGTTTAAAATTTTTTTTTTATTAATATAAAATTTATATTTTTTATTGAACAAATAAAATATATAATTTTTATAACTTATTTTATTAAAAATAATTTTATTGTTATTATATTTTTTTTTAAGTAATTAAATTATTTTTATATAATTAAGGTGGGGTGAGACGAGAATAAACAATACCCAAACCCGTCCCGAATTTAGAAAAATATATATATCAAACCCGTTAAGATGGATTCCATACCCTCCCATTATAAACTGTGCAGAGCGAGAACAGAAAAAAAGACTCGCTAATTCATTGCCATCCCATAATCCAAAAGTCTTACACGTATGCCCATTTAATGCCTATAAAATCATATACTTCAATTTTAAGCGATTCTCTCCATTCTGCAATCCACACCTCCCTTTAAATCTAAGTTATAATTTCAAAATGGTAAACTAATCATCATTCAGAAAATTATTTGAAATCTAAAGTGTAGTTTTTTTTATTTCTTATTAATTCTAAATATAACTTACAACTAAATAATACCTAATATTATTAAATTACTTTATTTTTTATTTTATTTCTTTGTTTATAGATGAGCCTAAGCATTTTATATTATTATTATGGCGAATAACTATAACTCCTGGTTTGTAGTATATCGATGATCATTGATTTGATTATTTGTCTCTAATCAGATATGTTTTGTTCGTCCCGAAGATCACCGCATGCTTGTAAATAAATACACTACCGTGGCGATGACGAAAAATAAAATATTACTGCCCATGATAATGACCAGCAGCCGTATTAAAATGATAGTAATCAGCGTGGAGCAAAGGCGGCGGCGATGTGGCGTCGACCAAAATGGCGATAATCTGTGTAACGATAGTAAATCTCGCGAACGAATGAATATCTGGGTTGTGAAGCGAAATAATATCTTTATTGAGAAGAAGGTATGAAAGAATTGTACGTATGATGATTTGGCCAGAATAAGCAATCAATCTTAAGCACATTTGAGGAAAATAGGTTGGTAAAAAAAAAGTTGAGAGAAAAAAAATATTTTATTTCTATGAAATGTTAATAAGAAGTAAAACTTAATAATAGGTTATAAATTAACTTTAGTTATATAAATTGAAGATAAGAGTCTTTTGTTGATTAGTTTAATACATTGTAACAGTTTTTTTTTTGTCTAAAAGCAAACTATTTTAAATAAAATTAAATAGATAGATAACACCTAAGTTATGAATAATTTAAAAGCTTCCATTCTATTAATTAACTGCCATAATGAAGGGTTCAGCTCAATTAATAAAAATATATAAATAAATCTAGTGAGTTCAATTCAAATCAAAATTTTAAACCATGATCCTAACTACTTAGTCTAAAGCGGCTAATTTGAAAAAGGCCTTGAGCCTAATCCTAGTGATAAAAGAATAGAATCTTTACAGGAGTTTCCAGGTTTCGAGTCAAAAACAGTATATATATATATATATATATATATATATATATATATATATATATATATATATATATTGGAGCTTAAAATTTCAACACTTTTCTTCATTTTCTCACAAAAGTAGGGCCTACTGCAAAATTTCATGAGAGGGAAAGGCTTAATTAGCCAGGCGGGTCACTTTCCCAAAGACAACTCATGGAGAAGAAAAACATGGAAGAGAAAACGCGTGGCAAAACCGCTGCCTTTCCTTCTAGATGGCCTGTACCTTTCAAATAGATAGAGAGCCACACAATCTTCACCCTTTCAAATAGATGACCTAGCTACCTAGCTATTTGCATTTTATTAATTATAAAATCTCCTTGGAGTTGCCTCTGATGTTTTGAAGCCTTTCTTTGTGCTTCCCATTTCACTCTTTTGGTTCCCCAGAAAGGACAGGAAAGAAAATAAAAATCAGTGTGAAAATGATTCCGCTTTGGAGATTTGATCTCTTAGTATTGCTGTTGATAGTTGTTTCCATTTTTCAACACCCAAGTGCCATGGAAGCCAAGCCTGTATCATTCCAGAGTAAGTCTGTCTCTTTAATTCCCTCTCTTTCTATTCAATTCTCTCTCTCAACCTATTAAACAAGCAATAGGATTACTGTTCCCTGGTGCATGCCAGCACGATTCAAACCGCAGAAAAATGGCTTAAACAAACCATTATCCAAAAAACTCAAACTTATAAAATTCGGGTTTAATAAATATATAATGCTTGACACAACCACAATTCTCATGGTACGTATGCACTAATTTGGTTTGTTTGCAGGGTATTCAAAGATGATTGATACACTGGGAGTGATGTGCAAGTGTTGTGATGGTAAGGGAGGTGAATGCAAAAGCACATGGAAGGGGTCTTGCCCTAAGCTTCAGTGTCTTCCATGGAAATATCAGTGATGCATGAACTGTTTTATGCATACAGATATCCATATGACCAAATAATAAATATGATATGAGAATCCGTGTGCTGCGTGGTATTATGCAGTGTGTAGTACATATATGTATTGATATAGCTTTACTTTTGATGATACCATTTAGATTCAGTTCATTGAGAAGTTGTGTAAGATAACGAAATTGGAATAGTTTACTTTTTGTCAATAACTATAGGTTTTGTTTGGTCCAGGAAGAGTACTCACCAGAAAAAATACTAAGGAAAATTATGTTCTTATGTTTGCTTGTGTACTAAAAAAATTACTTGAAAACTTACGTGATTTTTAAATATTTGACAGTTAAAATTAATATGTGAGATTTAACTCTATTTTTATTTCCTTCATTTTTTTTTTTTCCTTTCTTATTTTCTTTTCCTTGCATTTTCCTTCAAATTTTGGGGACTAAACATAATGATCTAGAAGATACTAGACCAATAGAAAACCTTTGGTGAACCACGGTTACAGATTCAGAACAACAACTGTGTCAAAAGATACTAATCAATGCTATATTAATACTTATTTAATGAACCCTCAAATGAGAATTCAGGACACAAGTGTGTCAACATTTTTAATTAATTTTGTAACCAACATTGATTGTAAAATCTAATTAAAAAAAAAACCTTCTCGAGATCCTCAACATAAATCATGTTAAAGGATAGTCTATAGGGATAAAGGGATAAAACTTCTTGTAACAGTTCTTATTTATGCATGGATAAATTAGAATGTGATGTTTGATCAAGGAAAAGAGGATTTTAAGTAACCATGATATATAGATGGCGTTTGTTTTTTCTATTAATGCTGAATATAACTTTTTTTTAGCTTAATGCTGAATAGTATTTAATAGTAGTAAGAATTAAGTTGTTTGTTTTTTAACATTGGGTAATGAGTAGGAATGGAAATGGGACGGATTATTTCGGGTTCGATCAAAAGCTCCAACACTCCCCCTAAAGGCCAGTTTGGTTTAAAGGTAATGTCAGGAACTTTAAAGAATTTGGGTTTATTTTTTGAAAATCAGGGACAGTTCGAGATGGATCGGGTGTTGTACTCATGCTGTCTTAATTATATTTCTTAAAATGTTATTTTATTATTTTATTTTATCTTTTGTATAAAGAATAATTATTATTATTAAGAATGTTTTAATAAATAATTTATAAAAATTCATATATTTTATTTTTATGAAATATATTAATTTTAATATAATAAAAATATAAATATAAATATAAAAAAATCAAAAATCAAAAATCAAAATCAAATATACTTGAAATTTGGTTTAGGAATTTTCACATCACCGTGGCGCCGTTTGTTTTTAAATAAGGCAAAGTTTGGAAATTGAAAAAATAAGCGAGCCGGCGAGGTCGATATGAGGTCTTCCAGTCACAGCCTTTCAGATTATCATCTGATAGTGAGTATTGTTATTTCTTGCTTAACTTTGTTTAGCGATAATGGAGTTTGTATTTTAGTGAAAAATAATTTTTAAGATAGAAAATCTTTGAAATATTTTTGCTTTTTTTTTTTTTTTTTTTTTTTTTTTTTTTTTGCACTTTCATTTATATTCGCAACTTTTTAAAGAATTTAGCAATGAAGTGGTGAAAATTTTAAAAAGCGAACGAACTAGCTTTAGGTATTAAGTGAAAAGCAACAATGCTTAGTGTCATAACATCAATTAGTGTGAAGTTTTTTGAGGTATTGTTTTGTTCTGTCGGCATAAAATTGCATTAAAATTCGGTTGGGAAAAATAAGAGCCTTAATGGGATTGACTGGGTTGTCCATTGGATAGTAGATGATGAATGTAGACATAAGGAACTAGTACTAATGTATTTGTTTATTGTCAACTAAAATCTTTAAATGCAAAGCATCCAATGGTCAATACAAATTAAAGAACAACTATCAAAAATGATAAAACAAAGAAATGAAATGTGTATAATATAAATGCTTTTCAGCCATTATGGAAAATAAGTGAGAACCCATTTGGCAAATAAGTGAGAACCCATTTGGCAAATCGGGCAAGAGTCAAACTGCTAATTGACCAAATTGCAGATTTGCGGAATCGGGGGGGACCTCTCCATTGAAAGGTTGGCAAAATCTCCACAGGCTCCTCCATCGATTTCAAGTTACAAAATCAGATCTTAGTAAATATCCTTTGGCTTTCATTATGGTGGGAGATAGTGAAGCTCAATATCGAATGAAGATATCCTTCTGTACGTACGCTCACACCTTGAGGACCACATATTGACATCATGCTAATTGCTAAAGCTCTTCGTTTTTATATTGCTTCAGCTAAGGTAATTGTCTTTGTTGACTTGGAGGGCTTTTTCGATTGTCATCTTCCTTTATAGTTGGCAATTGGTTGAAATAACAAGGTTTTTTTTTACATCAAAACATTTTGCATGCATATTAGGGTTTAGTATTATTTTATTACAAGGATAGGATTCGAGTCTGAGACATTTTCCCACTCCTTTTACCACTTGGATCAAGCCTCAACGGTTAAATAATAAGGTTAAAAAACATTTATTCACTTTTCATGTCAAAGCTATAATATTCTATTTTTACAAGAATTCAAGCGTGAGATCTTTCATAATCAACCCCCTTCCCACCATTTTATCACTTGAGTCAAGTCTAAAAAGTTGTTGGAATAATAAGGTTAAAACCCATTAGGTACCAAAGTACCAAAAATAATGTTAGCTAAATGTAAAAACTAAAAAAGAAAATAGATAAACAAAGGAAGATTAGGTGATAATTTACGATAACTTTGTAAAAATATTAAGATTTTGTTCAAAAAGTATTTTTGAAAAAGTTTTAAAACAAAGTGGAGTTTGTTTTTTACTTGTTGAATAGAACTTTTGTTCTAAATAATGCTTAATTGGATTAAGTATTTAGTTGTTTGCTTTTTCTAAAAAATTCAATCTTTAAATTTTTATTTAAATTTTGAAACAATAAATTTTTAAATAAATTTTGAAAGAAATATATATGTTTTTATTTAATTAGCATAAAAAGAATCATGAAAGTTGTAATTTGATCATAATGTATATGATTTTATTATATTTGAATATCTAGTTTTTTCTTAATAGAAAAAATATATTAAAAAACATTAAGAAAAAACCAAAAAGCCAAATATTCTGATTTTTTCTAGTTAGCCAAAAATTTCAAAAATCCCGTAATAACTAGTAAAAAAGTTAAAAAAAAACAAACAAATAAACAGGTTGAATGCTGAAAGTAAATTGCTTATAGAAAACAGCCAAAAAAAAAATTTTGTTTTAAATTTGAAATTTTCTTAATGTCATGTATTTTTATATATGTTTTAAAGATAAATTTTTCTTTATAATACTTTATTTTTAATCATTTTTATATTTATATTATTATTATTTTAAACTGTATCAAAAAATAAGTGAAAATAATATCAAATTTTTAATCCATTTTTTTATGTTTATATTATCTTATAAAAATCAATCTAAAAGATATGGAAAGGCCCATCATGCCTAGCTTATAGGTTAAGTGTTAGAAGACTCATCATTTCAAAGGCATAAGGC
Organism: Tetrastigma voinierianum; assembly: GCA_016808115.1. Classification (NCBI taxonomy): domain Eukaryota; kingdom Viridiplantae; phylum Streptophyta; class Magnoliopsida; order Vitales; family Vitaceae; genus Tetrastigma; species Tetrastigma voinierianum. Next base: position 189,693 of record JAEQBH010000275.1, on the reverse strand, counting down.
ATAGGGAGGTCCGAGATTCAAGTCTGAGTGGTGATAGTTTACCACCTTGCAATTAAAATGTAATAAAAAAAATATCCAAAGAAATTACTAAGAATATCATTTAATTTGTCTCAAAAAAAAAAAAAGAATATCATTTAATTAATTCTTAAAGGCTTTTTATTTCTTTCTTTTTTTCAAGCCACATAAGAAATTCCACATTTTTTTTCTTTAAATTTCATATTGCAATTTTTAAAGGAATATTTATCTCTTAAAAATTTATATCATTTACAGGAATTCTAGAGGTGTGAAAACTTTTTGTGAATTTTGAGGAACAACTGTCCCTAAAATATAAGGGGTTATTTGGTTTCCTCCTTTTGAAAACCGCTTTACAAAACAGGTTTTGAAAACACAGAAAACATTATAAGGCTTGTTAGGTTCATGTTTTTTAAAACTGTTTTATTTTCTAAAAAATAACGAGAATAAGGAAAATAGAGAGAACGCATTCCATTCCCAATTTTTTTTTTTCTGAAAAACATATGAATGACAAAAAACACTTAGATAACAAGAACAATTTTTAGAGAACACGAAAATAATATTCTGTATGTTTTCAAAAAATTTCTGAAAATATGAGTTTTGGTGTTCTTTATGGTTTTTAGAACATAAAAAATAGGAATCAAACAAATTTGTAGTGTTCTTTGTGTTTTAAAGAAAAAAAAAATCTTCTTGAAAAAAGAACCAAGCAGCCCCTAGTTCTCCATTTTTGTAAGACATTTCATGCCTAAAAAATATATTTTTCTCGTACCAAATATTACAAAACCTTGTAAATTTAACTGATTAGCAATGTTTCTAGAAAATATTTATAGCATGAAATTATATATTTTTGATGAAAAATTAAATATTTCTTAAAATTTTATAAGTATTTTGAAAATCTGTAAAGAAAAAATCATCTGGAGTCGGTTTGGTAATAATTTAAAAAAGGTTGTTAACTTTTAAAAAGTACTAAGAATGAGACGTTGACAAAAAATAAATAAAAGACATTTTTTTAAAATATGAAGAATCACTTATTGTATAGAAAAATGATCACTCCTGTAATGTTAGAAACATCTGTTAAATGATTATTATAAAAACACTTTTGGGTAAAACCCTTTCACTAAAAAATATTCTATTAAACACTTCGTTAAAAGTACTTACATGAAAACACTATGCATAAACACCATCAATTATTTAAAATAATAATATTTTTAATTGATTTTTAGAAATTAAATCAAATTATACAGGCAAAGAATTAAGGTGATTGCAAGGAAGGTAGCTCTAGCAGCTTTAATTAATTACCAAAACAAAAAGGTCCTGTTAGGTTCTGTCAGCCTTGGGTGTTAGTAAAAGAGTCACGTTCACATGATATATATATATATATATATATATATATATATATATATATATATTGAAGACTTTGATTTTGTAAATAAAGGATGAATTTCCCCAAAGTGAAGGTGATGGAATCAGGAAAATGACATAAAAACTGGACCACATAGTCTTCCATTATATATCAACTTTCCTGCAAATACATATATCTCAACTGAGGAAGCTTCACCTATTTGCATTCTCATCCAACCAATTTATAAAATATCCATGAAAGCAATCACCTCGTCATGTAATGGAAATGTCAAAGAGAATGTGAAAAAAGGATCAAGTGCCTGTTTGGTTCATATTATTTAATATTGTTCTTGATGATATGTTTGCTAAAAACTATTTTTCTTCTCTAAATTTAATGTTTTTTATGTTCTTTGATGTTTTTCAGGACAATAAAATAATGGGAGCCAGCTTTATTCCCATGTTTTTTTTGTTCGGGTATTTTAGAACAAAAAAATTGTTTTTTGAATACTGTAGTAACAACGCCCCTGAATTTTATTCTTTTTTTTTGTGTGTGGTATGAGGCCCGATTTACTGTGCAGCGCCGGCCCAATACCATGGGCGCTATGTTCGCAATTGGTGCATCTTAGGTGACTAATGGGATTAAATTTAAAGCCAAGACAGAAGCCCAAAGCACGTATCTAAGAATTTAATGAAAATTTGTCATTATATATGTTCTTAATTAAATTAAATTTATAGGTAGCTTAACATGATCAAAAAGGACCTCACCCCATGGTTGCTTTTTAGAAGTCATTTCATGCTTTTCTCCTATTATAAGCTATTGGAGGGGAAATTATTGAGAAAATAACTTGAAAGTACCATGAGAAGAGTTACATCCATTGCTTTTGTCTGAAGCACCCTCCCTGAAAACATGAAAAGTAGAGTATATATCCACCTTGTCGCAGATTTTTCAGTCCATGCATCCGACCTTATCTAAACAGAACCTTGAACTAAAGAATTTCAAATAGAACATAGCATGTGCCTTAGAATGCTGAATCTGTGGCTGGGAATAAACAACAAAGAGTTTATTGAAGATTTTATATATCCATTGAACATCCTTAAGCACCCATTAACGATCATACCAAAGGCTTGATATTTTCCATCATAAAATCATGCATTGAAACTGCCAACCGTCAAGAAAAACTCCAAAACTTGGAAGGTGATCGGTATGCATCAATAAATAGACCGACAGTACTACAATGGAATGAGTCATCGAGACAACCTTATTCTTGTGGAGAGCATCGCATCAGCCAATGGCCGTCATCGAATCTTTGTAAACATCATGGACCTCCCCTGGTCATTGTCAAGTCATATTCTTCTCCATTTTTCTTTTTTCCCCTGCTTCTACAGCTTGATTAAAATTTGAAGGTATAGTCCTTCTCCAAGTGGGGTTTCCAAAACAGGCCAAACCCATTTAGAAGAACCTGAAAATGATTTGATGTTTCATCGATAATCCAGGAAACACTGCATAAATAGCTGACAATTGGAGTTGGATATAAGAATATCCTGCATACAACTATATCGTTGTAGTTCGTGCAGCAAATAGTGATAAAATCAGAGACCAAAAACAAAAGAGAATAATATTAAACACATAGATTATATTCACGTGATTCGGTAGTATGTCTATATCCACAGGAACAACGATTGAAACTTTCACTATCACCTGTTAAAGTTACATAAAATACATGAGATGGTATTTATAACAACTCTATGTATAAAAAATTATAAAAATACCCGTATCCCCAATAGAGTTACATAGGAGGGTCCATTTCCCCCTTTTCTATGTACATATGTTTCTTTCAAGTATAAGTCACATATTACAACAATAGGGTATGTATTCATTATTGCATAGAATAATATCCTTTCTGATTTTTAAGAGACAAGAGGAGGATATGATGAGGATTGAGGAACACTTGACTGTAAACTGTTTGTTGTAAGTTGTAAGAGGGCAATGGAATTAAGAAGATGTGATATAAGAGAATAACCTCAAATTGACACATGACCTTATCCATCTCTTACCCTGTGGAATGGGCCATTGAAGGGGAAGGTCAAAGATATCTCTCAAATTAAGGACATGCTAGACTCACCCAGGGGAGGACTGTAAACATGTCCACGTAGCAGCAGGAGAGGCAACCAGGTGGTGGACACCCGGTTGAGGGGCAGAGAGAGAGAGAGAGAGAGCTTTAAATGAAGACACATGGGTGGCATCAATTTGGGCTTATAAATAGGTAAGACGGTTGGTTAAAATGTTTACTATCTCCACACCTGTGATCTTCACGTGCCTTCTCTTCTCCTGCTGCTATCCCTCTCTCTCTCTCTGCTACTGTCTGCTTCTCTATTCAAATCTTATCCCTTTCTCTTTTCTTTATTTTTCTTGGTCGGTGGTTGTTGCCTGCCCGTTAAAGCTCTCAATCAAAGTAGTTTTGTTCGTTGGTCGATAAAGCAGTAGCAAACTAGCAATAGTGATAGCATGGAAAACAATAAGCAAGTTGGTGGTTCTTCTTCTTCCATCACTATGGACCTTTTTGGCCCTAAGGACTCCTCTTCTTCTTCTTCTTCATTATCCTCCGGCCTCTTTAGCTCCATTTTTCAGTCCCCATCCTCGGTATTGTTTCTTGTCTATTGTTCATTTTTTGTTGGAATTTTTAGTATTTCCTGGTTAGATGTTTTTTTTTTTTTTTTTGTTCTTTGTATCTGGTATGCATTCATAGGCCTGTTGATAACTGCATGAGCTTATCCCAAGGGTGAGAGCAGAGCAGTTTTTGTGATTGAGCATTTAGAAATTAAAAAGAAAAATGGAAACGGAAATAAGGGCCTGTTAGGTTCCATTTTTTAAAACTGTTATTGATAATAGTTTTTGAAAACAAAGATAACATCATTTCCGTGTTTTTTGAAAACTATTTTTATTTAGTATTTTCTATTTTTCTTATTCTCTTTGTTTTTCCCCACAAAAAACTGTAACCAATCAGGCCCAAAACATACCAAATGACTGATTAGAACCATTCTGTGATTTTGGTGGGTTATTATTAATGGAGCTAGAACATGATGGATAATTGGACAATGTTGGCTCATCTAGAAATAGTACAGTAGTAATGTACATCTTTAGCTCTCTGTATGTTTATTATTGTGCTCTACCTGGCTTTTAATTAGTTTTAATGATTAATATGGGAACATTTTCATAGATTATGTGGCAAGCTCTGAATCTTTCCTTCTCTGATTTTAGGCACCGGGGAGGAACTCTTCGCAAACTGGAAATACTGAATTATTTAGGAAGCATGGTTCAGGAAATCAAGCTGGGAATGGCAAGCATGGAACTTCAGGTTTTTGGATCATGTTTGCATGCTATTCGCAATGTTATCGAAAACTCTAGTTGGATGTTTAGGATTGTATTCTGGATAAGATTGATATAGCTAAATGTGTTCTTCTCAGATAACATAACTCAAATCTGCAATGGTGAAAGCTGCAAGGACAGGAGCTCTGTTTACCATAATGAAACTGCAGAGCCATGCTATTTCAGCTCATCAATCTACTATGGTGGACAAGAAGTTTATTCACCAAATGCTCGGAAAACAGAGTCTCCTCCTATAGTGAGTGCAGTGCAGCCCCTTTACTCCATGAACAGAACATGTTATGCAGCTTCATCTGTCAATTTATGACTGAAGTCTGAAGTGATTTTCTTTCTTGTTTTTTTTTTAACTTCCAACAGGTGAAGAAAGATGGGGGAGATGATGATAACGGAAGCAATTCAAACAGCGCTTCGAGAGGAAATTGGTGGCAGGGTATGAATCTATGATTGTTGAAGCAAAGCATTATTCATTTTCACTTTATGTTGCCATGGATTTACAGATGCTAACATCTTGAAATTATGTCTCTACAGGGTCACTTTATTACTAGAACTTTGCCTTTGATGCATGCACGTGAAATGCTCATCTGCTAAATAAGGTACTCCTTAGAGTCAGAACTTGCCTCTTGTGAGCATCTATTTGCTCCTTTTAGTGAGAATGGTATTATTCTTGTGATGCCCGCTGATATGCTAAATCCAGTTGACTAAATTGATGCTTCTTGTCTCCATTGCAGGGGAGGTTTCACTATCATCTCTAATACAAGTATTATGGAATATAACTAAGTCAACGCAGCCAGAGGATCGGAAGGCTATGACTAGTGTTTTTTTTCTTTTCTTTTCCCGTCTGCTTAGTCAATCTGAGCAAAGTCTTGTATACAAGGAATCTTGCCGCTGAATTGTGTTTCTGGGTTTTCTGCCTCCTCACATGTGCCACAGACCATGGAAGGATGTGCTCTGTTCTCTAAATAAATAAATAAGGATAATGTTTGCTATCAATTCAAATTTACATGTTGAATAGACTAAACCAACTTCACAGCCTATGAGAATTGAATAACCATGGAGCCAGTGGCGCAGTCAATGTGTGCCTAAGGGGTCGGTCACAAGCCCCACTGAAATTTAAAAAAATAAAATAAAAATTTCAATCGGAGAAATCAAACCCATATAATTCCTCCTTAAAATTTCAGCAGTTACTTTTAAGTTAAAAATGCCCCCCTGACTAACTAAATATGTGCTGTCAAGCCATTTCCTGGCTCCGCCACTGCATGGAGCCAAAGTACTTCAGGGCTGCCATTGGCCTACCTCATAACACCAGCAGAAGTCATAACTTCTTATAAGTTGAGAGTTAATTTTGAGGGCCTCTGTCCTTTGCTGGGGATGAGAGCTCCAGCCTAAAATTTTATTACTGAGCTATGTAATAAAAACATAAACTTTTAATGTACTAATTTTATTCTGATTTGGAGAAGAGGGTAGTCGTCTTGCACTAATCACTCAACAAATCCTCAGGGAAGAGGATGTATCCTTTATGATAACAAACACATTATTTATTATCCAACATCATAATACACGATTACTTGATTATTACTTTTTTTTTTTGGCTGTTGCGGCTACATGAACTAGCAACAGGAGTACAATACAAACTCTAGCACACCGATATTCATTAGAACAGTGAATAGCAGCAAACTTCAGGGTTCAAGGCAGAGTATAATCTGCAAGACAGAAGAAGCAGAGTATTAGCTGGGGGGAAAGGCAAGAACAAAAAGAGGAAAATAATTAACTAAAAAACACAAATGGTGATGTTATGTATAGGAACAGACCTCCACACTTGTAACCAACTGGACGATTAGCATGGTTGCAACGCTTGGGAATGCTCATAGCAATTTCCGGCTTGACTCCAGAGGCTTTAGCTGTATTAGAAAGCAGGACAGCACAAAGGCAGTCCGGGTTCTGGCCGATCTTCTTCACCTGAACACAGCAGTTCTTGGAAGGGGTAACTCTCTCACTTTGTGATGCAGCAGCACAAGGAATCAACTTCCAAGCTTCGGTGTCCGGGGAAGCATTCCCACATGCACCAGCTGCATCAACTCCTTTGAACACAGTTATGCCCAGAACCGCAAGAAGAACCAGAAGACCAACATATTTCATTGCCAATGCCATTTCTCCACTGGCTGTGTTAAACTTCTCAACTCCTTGGGCCTTTTTATACTGAAACGAGGAGCTTAAAATGTGCTTACACATGCAAACCATAAATCATAGTGGAAGTACCACTAGAGAAAACTCATTTTGTTTAGTGCTCACCTACTTCCCCACATTTGAATAAGTATTATCTTCCCACTTTCAGCAACTGAAGATCAGTGCCCAGTAAAGTCACCACTAGCATTCCATTACTTTTTCTTATCATTGAAGATGCATAGTAAGCATTTTCCATGACCAACTGACTGACAACACAGCAATTCACAATTTCAATCCTGACCCTTACTTTCACAAAACGCCATCAAAAGCTCCTTCAATGTGAACTCCCTTCAAAACACCAGAAAAGTATGCCCCAAACTGATGTATGATTCCACAGAGCATCAAAAGGTCAGTGTTATGACCCATTCTGAGTCCCCCATCGCTAAGTTACGGCTTGGCTGGGTTTATAACCTTTTAAGGCTCCCTTCCCTTAACAGCTAGCTTTTAAGGTTGAGTTCTACCCAAGTAGTTATAACAGGAAACATCTATAGTATTCGGAAATTTGGCCATTGCATTCTCAATCAGCACAACATTCTCCACTAAGTTTCGAGGAAAAGAGGAATTCCAGTAATGCATTGGTGGATTTTTGCTCCTATCATGTAACCTTAACTTGTCAGATATCCAATCCAGGGAAACTTTCTTATACAAGCATAACATTTCTCCAGAGTTATGGAAGGGCTTATAAGAAAAGCTTGTTGGTATACTAGGTTTGCAACAAGCCATCACTGTCAAAAGAAAGAAAAACCCGAAACCAGAGCTAGTACAATCTTCCAAGGATAATCCAGGTTTAAGTTCAAATTTTAGAAGACTACCCATCTCTCTTCCTAAAACAGAGATGATAAGCAGCAGATGTTTCAAATCAGCTGAGAATGAGGCGCCCATGTCTCATATGCATTGGAATAAAACAAATAAGAGACAATCATAGATTATCAATAATCACTAAAGAACCACAAAACACTTGAATTGTAAAGAGATACAATATTTCATAAACTGAATTACATAAGAGCCCTTTAGGAGAAGGCTCACTGAAAAACATTTTTGGTAAATCAGGCGTTTATACATGTCTATATTTGGAAAAGCAAATATTGACAAGGGAAACAAAGAGGCAGAATCAACAAAGATGTTTGAATCATCTCCTCTACAAAACCTTAGTAAATTGTCCACTAAAATCTGATGGAAACAAACCCACATTCATAATCACAAATTACAACATCTAATACTAACACTCTCAGCACAAACAGAAAACGATGTCGTTTTCAGAGGCGCCCACTGCCCACTGCCCTCTGCCCTCTGCCCTAGCTAACAAAAGCATATACAACAGAGGTTACATAAATGAGAAGACCCAAGGGAACAAATATCACCAGAGGCACCACGGCGAAGATAGTCTGAGGGCTTCCACAGGACAAAGTCCCAAGCTTGATCTGGATCATATTCACAAGCGCCAGCATCAAGAAGCCGCACCCACAAAGTGATCCGACGGCGGAAACTAACATGCTGAGCCGGAGAAAAGTCTTGTTCACATGAGCCAGCAGGACGATCTTGTGCACCTCGCGGCTCATGGCGATTCGAATTGCTTGCTTGGTTCCCAAAGCGATGAGGCTGGAGAAAAGGAAAGAACTGAAGGAGAAGACGTGGAAGGTGACGAGGTCTTCGGTCATGCGGGCTGTCGGATTGCAGCGAGGGTCGGTAATGAGGCTGTTGCTGGAGTCGAAGGGGTTCCAGGCGAGACCGATGAAGACGGCTAGTGTGAAGAGGGAATTCACGTTCACGATGCCGTCGACGGCGGTTATTTGAACGCAGGTGCCGATTTTCAGGTGAGAGCGGTCGTCCATTTCCGGCGGATCCGAGGGTAGACGATGGATCGGTTTCCGGTTGGGGAATCTTAAAACATAAATCGAAACAATGGTTATGGCGTTGCAGATGTTGGAGTTGCTTTTCCGCCGACCAAGGGAAAGTTGCTTTTTTTTGGGCCAAAAAGTAATGGCCTTTCTCATTTAGAGCTAAAGCCTGCCTTTCTAGGCCTATTACTTATATGGGCTATATTGAGGGCCCAAAAGCCCATATAAAGAGTCTGAAAAAAGCACTTGGGCTATAATTTGGGCCCAAAAACAGGAAGGAGCAAAATGAACGCCGTTGCCGGGGATCGAACCCGGGTCACCCGCGTGACAGGCGGGAATACTTACCACTATACTACAACGACTTGTTGATTAAAATCTGAACTGGATTAAACTTAATCACTATATTGCAACAAGCTAATATTTGTACACAATCATCCAACACTCCATTTAGAACCCGAAAACATTAAGAAAAGGAAATTTTAAAGAAATTTAATTTTATATATATATATATATATATATATATATATTTATCACGATAAAACCAAACATAAATTCCAAAGAGAGCTTAAAACAAGTCTTACAGTTGTGACTCATTTCTCATGGAGAATTTGAAGAACTCAACATTAAATATTGGGGGAAGAAGATGCATCCCGGGTTGCATCAAATAAAAATGTTTTATTATAATGTTTCTATTATGGAACAGTAATGAATCAGATGATAATTTTTTATTTATTTTCTTTTGTTGACTGAAAGGAAAATAAGGCTTCAAATTTTGATGAATCAATCTCTATATATTATAATGTGTTTCAGCTACATCAAACATATAAATTATAAACACAACACTGAATCCAAATATCCTCTTCTCATAATAACCCACTACTAAACATCGATCATAATTGGTTACAATGAGAGTTTTGTATGACAAATTTTTCCTACTACTCAGTACTCAGTTAGTTTTTCTTTCCTTTCTCAGAAAAGAAAAGCCTTTTTAATGCAGCCTCAACTTTGCCTGGTGCGTTACTGACTCCTTTTTATGATGCATATGTTTTGTCTCAGCTCTAGTCGTTGCCGTTGCCGTTGCAGTTGCAGTTGCAGTTGCAGTTGCCGGCGCTTCAACAACAATTGTGCTTGTTCTTGTTGAACCTGCTGACTCCCCTTCTGTGGGATGATGATTTCCACCATTCTTTGGTTTTATCTCAACACCAAGATAATTATTCAGGACCCTCTTCACTCCAAAACCGCGACGAGAAGGCTTGTTGTTGTTGTTGTGAAGAAAAGGAGTTCTCTCCCCCCTTGCAGGGCTAATCAGTGGTGCTGGTGAACGGCTCAGTGTTGTCAAAGCTGTTTTCTGAGGAGTGCCCGAGACGGGCACTGAATATGGAAGTGAGACTCTCTTATGAGCAATGACACTGACTGTAGGAACTGATGAATGCTTATCTGACTGCTTATTTAAGTCATCAACATATAGTAGATCATCAATACGAGCCACAATGTTAAATGCCAGGCTTTCCAAGACCCTTGAGTAGCTTTCCAGAATGGATTTCCCCACATCCTGTAGATTGAATCAAAAACACTTTGTCAAGATTGACAAATAGAGGAAAAGGAAATGCATTAATTTCCAAGAACAAGCAGAAGAGTATCATCGAGGGGAAGAATTTGAACCTTGTTGCACTGAATTTTGCTGGTATCTAAAGTAGTTTGTGTAAGACCAGGGAACCGCTGCTTCAAGCTGAGGAAGAGGCTTTCAGCTCTTTCTGCAAGCAACTCCCTCTTATCTCCATCAACCATTAGATCCTTGACCATCTCCCACGACGATTTTGCAGTGGAGCGGTTTGGATTGGTCACTGGTTTGTGATGAGTTCTACGACGCCATACATATATTGAAGCTTCAATGCGGTTTGCAATCTCTAAAGCAACATGCTCAGATGACAGATCTAGGCAATCAAGCAGGCACTCCGAGGAGAATTGGTCTGATGTAATGTACCGATAGATAATGTCCCCAAGACAGGCTCTCCCATTCTGCAAATGAATTTAAAGAAATGGTTCAAATACCATATCTCGTCTTTGTGTGATTGTAATTCATAATTTTGTGAATGTACAGAAAGCTTGTGGTTTGTTTCATACCTTTGGAAGAGCTTCTAAATATGAGTCAGGAACTTCCATTTCAGCTAAAGCATTGCTGTTTATGGCCATTGCAGCTTTTAATATTTGATTACCACTTTCACGTTTGTGATTCAACTGCTTCCTCGAATTTTCAGAGAGGCCACCAGGAGGAACACGTGGTACTGGAAGCCACCATTTCTCTTCCTGCCTCTGAATAGGTTTGCGGAAAGAGGCTGATCCATCAGTCTCAGTGGCTATGATACCTTGATCTACATACCAAAACTCTGTATCTGTGAAACCATCTAATATCTCCTGAAGTAGACATAGAAAATATAAATATTTCAGAATTACTTTTCATAATCATAAATAATGAATTGACAAAGAAGCAATGCTGAATCTTACAAGAAGCATGTTATCCAGTTTGCGCAGAGCTGGGAGATTGATAAAAATATCCGATCGCGGTCTGCAAGTCATTACCTGAATGAAAAATAAAAAAACCATTAGTAAAAAGACTGAAGAATAAGAAAACTTCTTTTGACCTTCATTCACAACTGGGAATCAGTCTCACATTCTTGAAAATCCTAATCAATTTAATGCTTGAACAATAGGGAGCGACTGGCAATGAATTCCAAGACAATTCCAGGTAGGTAGCATTCCAAATCCTTTACTTGCAAATATTCTTTAACGCAAAATTTGTAAATTCCCAAAAAGAAAAGGTATATAGACTACTGTAAACATCCAAATCCTTGGATTTGTAAAACAAGGTAGAGATGCTATTTGAAAACCCACACTACATGTGAATTGAATTCAAATCCTAACTCCAAATCTCATTGTCCCAACACATTCTAAGATAAATCTCAAATGGGGTTCAGTTAAATTTATTGAATCTAACCTGCCACCTCTGAGATCCAGCTGCCGAGAAAATGGGCACAATAAACATTTTGAGTTTAGTTTGTTTAATTCAGCTTAGAAGTTCAACCAAACCAAATAGCTGAACTAAGCTAAGTTTGGGAGAGACCTTACTATTCCCTAGTAAAAGAATAAAATAAAGTAAAAGTGACAATTCCTAAAGTCAAAATTCTAACCCTTTTTCCTCCATTTTCTAAGCAACCAAACAAACATATTTTAAGAACACTTATGCGGCCAGGGAACCGGATTTAGGGGACTAGACTTGAAATTACCTCGAGCTTGCTGCCATCTGGGAATGTTTGCCAAGAGGGTATCAATTGGACAATGTGATCACTAACACAAAGGAGCAACTCCATTTCTCTTCGCCACATGGATTTCTTCTCAGCTGGTAAGGGCTCTAATCTCCACAGTTGCCCAAAACTGGTAGCTACAGACAATATGGAAAGGAATTTGATTTCAATTAAAAGACCAAAAGAAGGAATTATGTGATAGGAAAAACAAAACCTTAAGATGGAGAGAAAAAACACACCACAGAGATTGGTGATAGCATTTGAAATGGCCAAAGCCGTGCAAACCCCTTTTCCAGACCCTGACATGTCTTCACCGAGTAACAGTTTCGAAAACCTCTCCTTCATCATCTCAATCTCTGTTTCATTTTGATTTTTTCAGACAAAGAAAATATAGCTAAATTACAAAATCATTGATGGGTATGAATCAGCAACCCTCAAACGGGATCTATCAAAAATGGGAAAAAAAAATTAATGAGAGAAAAAAACAAAATAATAGCACTGTTTGGTTGCAGGGAAAAAAAAGTTATTTTGAATCTTGCGTAATAAGCTACTTTGGTTTGGTATTTCCCTTTTTCTATTTTTTTTTTTCTTCTCCTGTTCAAAATAATGAAAAACTGTAGGCTTAAATTTTGAACTTCTTTGTTTACCTACAGTTTCTCAGGAACCAAACAGCTCAGAGGGGAAAAAAGGACAACAAAAAAGGAAACACTATCACTCACCTGAAACCTTTGAGCCAAGTCGCTTGACCTTGGAATCATTCAAATGAGATTTCGTTTCATCTTCACTAACATCAGAAACTGAGCTTTTACGCACCTCAGCCTTCCTAATAGGCCAACCCAGCAAAGCCGGCGAAGTCGGCTCTTTAGGCCTGACTTCATCTCTCATAAAATCAGAGCTGGATCTACTGGAACTGCTGGAATCAGTGACCGATTCAGTCCCAACCCCACTCCCATCAGAAGATTCAAATCCATCTTTTCCCTTTTCAAATCCTCCACTGTTCTTGACTGAACTTTCCATCCCAACTTTCTTTTTTTCCTGAAAAAAAAAAGTTTCAAGACCCAAAAAGAGAGCAGCTCAAGATTCTTCACAAGATGCGGGTTTCTTGCTGTTTTTTCAAGAAAGAAGAAGACGACATTTCAGAAGCTCCAACACAAGGTGATTGCGGTGGTGAATTAAAGAGAAAAAATCAGAGAAATTTGCATAGGGGTTTTATTGGGTAAATGGCTTGAAATATTTATAAGGGGGAAGTGTAGCTCAGCCATGATTACAAGAGGTTTCTCCAAAAGCTCCCAACACATGATATTTCAGGAAACATCAATGGAACTCTCTCTCTCTCTCTCTCTCTCTCTCTCTCTCTCTCTTGTCTGAACTTCGATTTCAAGTTTAATGGGTAACTGCCGAGTGCCGACTACCAGATGCCAACGTCTCTCTCTATCTCTCTATCTATATTCTATACCAAACAAATTCAAAATTCGACTAATAAAATAATGCCAATGTAGCCGTAGACCGGACGGATATGTCCAATATTACCTTTTTACCCCCCATTTATTATTTGAAATTACGAAACTCGCTTTTCCTTTTTCCCTCTATCCAGCAAGTAAACCATTCAAAAGATGCATGACATTTTCTAGAAATATAATGAAGAATTAATTATTAGATTTTATTCAATTGAATACTCTCAATTGTTCAATTATTAGACAAAATTATGTTTATTTGGGTTATTGGACAGGACAAGAGATAGAATATGATCACTTATCTCATGTTTGATTGATAATGGGATATAATAAATTATGTGTTTTTAGAGAGAGGATATAATAAATTATGTTATTACTTATTATGTCATGTCTTTAACAAAACATAACATATAATTCATAATAAATATATTATTCTTCTTTTTAAGTTTATTTCTATACATAAAATATATAAAAATATGAAATATATAAATCATCCATAAGATTTTTTTTTTAACACCTACTCATTTAATATTATAACGTTATAATATTTTATTTTCATAAAAAATCGAGCATTGTTCTTCTTTATGCCTCGCCCAATCTTAACAAGTGAGTCAGATCTCATTGATATTATCCATATATGGTTAATTTCTTCTATTTATCATCTATATTTATAATTTTTTTACTATAAAACTTTTTTTAAATATTTTACAAACTATATATATATATAGTATAATTAAACATTATTTATAAAGTGTAAATATTATAATCATAAATCTATTTAATATAAGAAAAGTTATTATAAAATAAAAATTATAACCATGATATTTAATTTTAAAATTGAAAAAAATAGATATATTTCCTTTTATTTTTTATTTCATACTATAAATTATGTCATATGCATTGGATTTGATATGAAAAAAATAGCATTCAATCAGAAACCGTATGCAATTCATTATATGCTAAAATATGAATATCATTTCTTATTCTGTTCTGTCTGTCAATGTAAAGCGACCAATGTATTTTAACTTTAAAAATTAAATAAGTTGTTGTAACTTTCGATGTTAATTAATTACTTACAAAATAATTAATTGTAATCATTCTTTCACTAAAGTTGGTCGTTTTTAATTAAGATGCTCTGAATTAAATTAAAATAATGGGAAGCACCAGCTCGAACCCTCCACCTCTATGATTTGGAAAAAAAAAAAAAAAAATATATATATATATATATATATATATACTATATATATATATATATATACTCATATACTATATATATATACTTATTGGGACTTAAAATTTCTTTGCTTCACAAAATCTGACACTTAAACCTTTAAATAGTCATCAAATCCAACTCACACGTTGTAACTTCATTCGATTTTGTCCCTGGTTTGAAGTGAAACATTTTATTATATTTAAAAAAGTTTGTTAAACGTGCTTTGTCTTGCTTCAAGAAAGATATGATACAGCAAGGCATTTTATAAAAATAATATAGAATTAAAAAAAGAAAAAAGAAAAAAGAAAAAACATTTTAGCTTACTCAAATCATTTCAATTCAAACAAAGCGATGCATGGATAGAATTCGAACTCAATCCCATGCAATAATACAATGGATATTGTTGAGTTTGAGAAATGTTGTTTTTAATTTCATATCCTACTAATTAAGAGTATCTTTTTTGTATTTATTAAAGAATATATCATCTATCAATTAAATAATATGTGAGCATTGTTCGGTTAATCGGACCATACCACTAAAAAAAAAATTTTGATTATCGATGTTCGATTTTGTATTTATATAAACCAAAAATCAAAGCTTCAACATGGATAAAGTTAATCGAATCTTCGATTATCCATTTTTTAGATTAACCATATATTAATTAATCATAAAACCGATGTATTATATACATTATATATTATATAATATTAATATTATATAAATTGTATTTTACTATAATATATAATATAAAAATGATATTGTATGTTATACTAACATTATATATGATATACATTATATTTTATAATTTTAGTATTATTATTTTTTTCGATCAATTAAATGAAATCATGATTTTTGTATTTTATAAACCCTAAACCGATATTTATATAAAATAAAATATCGATTCAATTAGCCTTTTTTTTATTAGTTTGATTTTCTGTCCGGTTCGATTCTTCATTCTTTCTCGCTACTGATCGTAAGTATCTTCCGACTCACCGTTATCTTTATTTTTGAGGTTTAATTCTTTAAAAATAAGAAAGAATAAAAAACACTTACGTTACTGTACAATTACCAAAAATAGAATGAAAATATGTGTATGACAATTTAATTTTTTTTATCAAAAATTTAGAAAACTAATGATATAAATTGGACAATAATTAAAAATAAAAAATATTCTTAAAACATTAAAAAAAAATACCAAAATTATTTCAAATTTCTTATGAAAAATTTTTTCTCTACAAAACGTTAGAGAATATGTTTCAAAAAAAAAAAAAAATCAATCAGAATTGTCTTCGAAGACAGATATTTATCAAATTAGGTCTTTCATACTCGAGTCATCAAGATATTGTAGATTGTGTTTGATATTGTTTTTTCCTCCACCTTTGATTTCTTTCAAAGAAAAGAAACAAAAGAAAGAAAGAGACCAAAGAGAAAAAAAAAAACAGAAAAGAAAAAAAAGAAAGAAAGTGACCAACAATAGCACCAAATCTGAAGGACCACCCTAGAAAGAAGAAAGGTAAGGAAATTAACATCCAATTGTACCAGAATCCCCTTACTGGCATGGGGTTGTAATTGGCATCTAATGTTGAGTACATTTTTATTTTTCCATTGTTGGCTGAAAATGGTGCAAAAATTAAATGATATAGTTTGCAGAAGCTGGTGAAAAAAATTAGGTGTTCCAACTCCACGTACACATCACATTGATGGTACCTTCAATGGTCCATCTAAAAAGGCTAAAAGCTTCATCATAGGATTTTTATGCTTTAATTGGATTTATGTGTCAAAGTAATATGTTTTTTTTAAACAAATATTGATTTTAGTTCATCCTTCAAACTTATGTCTAATTTGGTTTTCTATACCATGTAGGAATGTTACATAGGAGAGACTTTCATTTTTATATAAAAAAATAGTTGTTAAGTACGATTTGATAATGGCGGCTTTCTTTTAGCCCAAAGCGCAGATTCTGCGTAGCAAGAACTTTGGTTGCAATGGCACTCGATTTAGTAGATTACAGGTTTTTAGTTAATAAGTGGTTTCATGATGATGAGGATTTTATTTCATCTCTTTCAAAAGCATGTTGATTTGGTCTTTACGAACTATGTAGGAATACCACATAGGATATACTTTCATTTTAGTATAAAAAATTGTTGTTAAAACCTTCATTTTTAAAGCCCAAAGATTCTGATTCATAGCTACTGACTTTGGTTCAAGAGTAAACCTCGGGTTAATAGTATGGTTTTATTTGAAAATAAAATTACGGTTTTAACGATAATTGATTTTTAGCTTATCGGCTAAAACTTATGTTCGATTTGGTCTTACATCACGGAATCTGCGTATGATAAGACTTTTCGTCTTTGGTATAAAAAATTGTTAATATGATCGATAATTGGTGACACGTTTTTAAAGCCCAAAGTCGCGATTCTTAGCTACGAGCTTTTGTTGAAAAATTCTTGTCGGTTAATAGCTACATTTTTTAGTTCAAAGTAAATTACGATTTTAATAATTTTTTTTATATCTAAATGAGAGTCTCTCTTTATATGGCGCATTCATATATGTCATTGAAGGCTAAATTAAATATAAGTTTAAAGGATATGCCAAAATCAATATTTGTTTAAAAAACACAAGTCACTTTGACACATAACTCCTTTAATTGGGTCTTGGGCAACCTCAATACACCTCACTATACATATTATTGTAATGACCAATTTCTTAACAAGTGAGACTGGAAAATAATCATACTCGTTTCACAATATCATGAAATAAAAAGCTTATAAAATCGTCATAGGGCCAACTTTCAGGTATAAAAATTGTGCCCCATAGAGGAGGCTAGTCATTGTAATGATGTCCATCTCAATCTTCATAGTTCAACAAATGTAACGAAAAGTTTATCAAAAAAAAAAAAACAAATGTAACGGAAAGTACTTATTCCTTTAAATTGTCCTATTATCAAGATTCCAAGGGTTTGGGTTTAATTTAGTTAAATTCGTTCGAGGAAATTGATGGTTTTGACAAAGACAATGCATGAGAGAGGAGTAGGTGAAGTTTCATTTTAAGTCTCCTAACTCCTTTATTTATTTCATAACTTTCCTTGCAAGGTTTACTATACATGCCCTTTCCATCATTTTTTAATTTCTTGGGCATTGGGTTTCAACTTCCAAGCAAAAAGGTAAAGCCAAAAAGGCCCACCAACGGCTAGTTATTTTGTGTTGGACAGTTGCTTTAAAAACTCTAGTAAAGGTGAAAAAGTTGGTTTTATAGCCGTTTGGTTTTTGGCAAAAGCTTATAGCTCTTGACTTTTTGTGTGCAGCTGTGCTTTCTTTTTCTACCCACAGTAAAAAATTCTCTTAAGAAAAAAGAAATGAAAGACCTTTGATGAGGGTGGGATGTATTTGTGGAGGAAAATGGGTCATGAATTTCGACTGTTGGATGAATATCCAAATCATAACGAAGAGTACTTCAAATTTGAAAGTTGGGGAAACTGGGCCAGGGCTGTGGAGTAGGAATGATAGCAAAAGCCCAAACTCAAAGCTTTTGAATTTGAACCAGAGAGTCCGGTCCGGTCCAGTCCGGTCCGGTTCGGGTTTGTTAGACCACCGTTTTGTCCACTGCACGTGTTCGCCGGTCGCCCTTTCTGAGGACCATCACTGACCTCTTCAGGCTTTCACAACCACACTCATGATTCACCCACCAATGGATTCTTTTCTTTCCGAAGAGAAACTATTTGATTGGGGAGAAAAGTCTAAAGGGTAGGTTTGGTATTAAAACTACAATTCAATATTTTATATGAAATAATTTTAAAATTATAAAAAAATAATAATACAATCACATTAATGTTTTTCTACAAAAACTATTCCGACGGTTTCGAGTATCTCGACTAATCGCACGGAATTCTGAAATTAATGATTAAGTAAAACCTTTTATGGTCTTGAAAGACTCTAACTCATGACCATTAGATAAATCTCAAAATCTTAAACCAATTGAAATACCTCTTATGATTCGCATTAATATTTTTTTTTATGAAAGGAAACTATAAAATTGTAATTTTATAAAAGTGATTGGATTAAACTCTGAAATAATCTTAAAAACTAATATTTTTGTATATAACATTTTTATGGACATTTAACCATCAAATTTTTTAATCTATAATACCAAAACCTTTGTTGGTCAGCCTAATTCCATTTACCTCTCTATAAATATATGATGACAATCACATATATTCTGTTCTTGAGACAACTTACAATCTTTAATAATCTAGTAGAAGAAAGTATACTAATCATTTTGTTATAATAATTTATTACTATTTTGGAGTTACCTTCTATCTTCAAGTTCGAATATACCATCTTTTAAAGTCATTAGCATGACTTTATTTTAAAGGACATTGTGACAAAATTAGTTTTGCCCATTGAATTAAGGTTACACTGATAGGTAAAAGGCATAATTGAACTTCACCTTAATTTGATTTGAAGGATGATGAATGTATAACGTTTTAAGGGAATGAATGTAAAGCAATAAATAAAGGGAGCTTTTTAGACATTTAGTGTAAAAAATAAAAAAATTCACCGTATATTATGGGTTCAGTATTGCTTTATAGTTTTGTCATGTAGAGAAGTGTGATGCGGAAATCTGACTTTCACAAGCATCTCTTTAATGACAAGCTTCAAAAAATTTGAAAACTTTACACAAAAAGTGTTTTTCGAATATACACTTTCAAAAATTTTGAATTTAAGCCGAAAGTGTCTTTTGAATAAATACTTTAAAAAACTTCGAATGAAAGTGTATCTTGAAATAAACTTTTAAATTAATAAAATATTATACTAAAGGTGTTTTTGAAAGATAGCTGTGGCGCTTTAAAACCAGGGGTGTCAGTTGATACGTCGGCTGCGGGAGAAAATCCCCATACATCGTAGCATGAAGGCCGCATCTGGCGATAAAAATACGTTGGGCTCATAAGCAATACTCATAAGCAAATATCATATTATATTTGATTCCTCTCCCAATAATTCAATAGTTGATTACACGTTTATCTGAACATATATTAAAATCTAAATTAAATACGTGTTATATCCAAAACATCAACCATAAGTAGAACTTCTTCAAAGAATCGATCTAAATGAAATTTATCTCATAGATGAATTTCCGCATGCGCGAAAAGTATAATCCTCGACGGTGTGTGTTATTAATTGGAATCATACTATAAATGGTTACTCTGCCTAGAGATGCGTATGCGATGCTGAAATAAAGCCTTTCAGTAAATCGTGATCCTACTTGAATGTCTACATGATCCTTATGTGTGAGTCATCCTTGGGCTCGCTCGCGCTTACTAATGTATGTATGAGAGAAAATAATCGTTTCCCGAAATAAAGCACTATTGTTCTTGAAAATACACTCACAGAACTTATCGGTAAAGCATAGGACTACTCTCAGGAAGCGAATTGGTTGGTGAGAACAAAGCGATCGTAGTCTCACTTCAGAAATGATACGTTGGCCAAATCATCTCATGGTCTGGGAATATCGTCGCATGTGAAATTCCTTTCGCAACCATGTCCGTTTTTACAAAAATCATGTCATGCACTTTCGCCGCCTCTTGGGTTGCAGGTGCATATGAAAATGCGTTATGCCATTTTAAAACCATTTATACGTGCGATGTCCGATATCGTATTCTGTCGATTCTGGTCTGGCATGTGGTGATACATCACAACCATCATGATTTAGCTCACTTGAAGGCGAATCCACCGATATCGTCTCGATGGCTTACAACTGATTTTTATTCAGTATAATTGTGTCATTGTGTTAGCACGTTAACATTCGTCTTAGCACTATCTTGTTCAGCGCATACCAAGCCATTCATATGACAACGATTACATTGTAGCGTCGTATGGATGATTTTGGTGCGATTCGCGTATGGCAGGCCGATTTTAACGGTCCGCTTGGCATGTGGGTTGTCGGTGGGTAGCCACCGATCGACATACCCGGCTTAACGCGAAACCAATTTGTATTTTTCGGCCTCACACTCACCCAACACAATTTTTTTAATAAATCATCACACAACACCCCAAGCGATTCACTAAAAGCGCTTCACAGTTTGCTAAATGGAGTCTGAAAAATTCCAACATTTCGGTTCGAGATTTGGGATGGAGTCAGAAGCCGACATTTCGACTCGATCCGTATGGCGTCCAGCCAGTCAGCTTGCTTGCGAATAAGCAAGTAGGATGAAACCCACACGCTTATGGAGTTTGTCGAACTCGAAGCAGAGTCTTGTCTGGCTCTTTTATTTACGCATAGAAGCGAGGGCTTTACTTTTGGTCGAAAATCGGCCAGGTCCAGATTATAGGAATCTTAGAGAAGATCATACCACCTACAAAGAAAAAATCGCGGGAAAATGATACTAAATCTGAATTCTTCATTGCGTTTTCTTTCGCTGTTTTGTCTTTCTTTTTGTTTTAACTCACTTTCTTTATCTCGCTGTACAAATGTATCTTGCATTTTAAATTTTTAAACTATAACTTTGCGTTATCTCACATTTTAGACATTGGCCAGGTATGGTTGAGGAAGTTTAAAAACTATTCGCCAGTAAAATGTGTGGTATCTGAAGATTTCAATCAGCTTTCTTTTGTTTCGTGATTAAACATGACGCCATCTAAATGGCTTAATATGATAGTGGAATCATCAAGCCCGTGTGACTCGATGTGAGCAAATTCGCGCATCACCCGAGTGTCGCTCTTGAGGTCTTGTGGCGTCACTGCTGTCGTATTATTAAATAAACCTTTCGTCTCAGTGAAGTAAACCTTCGAAATCCAGCGAAGTGTTTTGGTAGTAAATTCGTGAGGAACGATTCGACGAAATCTGTTTTGTCATCAGGAATCATAGAAAATTTAGATTTACACTATAGAAATTACGATTTTGTACTTTTTGAGAAAATTAGAATTTTTAAGTGCTGAGGAATCGTTGTAATTTTGAAAGTTTTGAATATGGCGAAAATGTCTCTTATAAAATTTTTAAAATTTTGAATTTAAGGCCCCAGAGACACTTTCGAGTTTTCGATTTTTAAAAGTGTCTGATGAATAAACAATTTAAATTGTTAAAATGTTATCTTAAAAGTGTCTTTTGAAAAGGCTAGATTCGTAATTTTGAAAGTTTTGAATGTCAACGTTGAAGTGTATTTTTGAAAAAAAACATTTTTCGATAATTTTAAATTTTTAGGAATTTGTGACAAATTTTTCAGTTTTCTAATTTTAGAAATTGTACATTAAATAAAATTTGGGACAATTTGAAAGGTTATCTGAAACATTTTAAGGATGTTCGTAATTTTGAATGTTTGGTCAATCTTGAGAAAATTGTCTTGAAAAGCAATTTTTATAATTTTAAAGAATTTTGAATTTAAAGTTTAAAAATATATTTACAAGAGATCTTTTCCCAATTATGCTGCAATGTGAAAAAAAAAACTATACATATATTTTTTTAGATTTTCTTTTAATTTATTTATTATTTTTCAGAAAGTTCCTAAATAAAGGCAGTTACATTGTGTCACACTCACCCACTATTCCTTCATCAGACTCCCAAGCGAGGACTTGTTATATTCAAAGTATATGGGTGGGGGTCTGTCTCGTCTAACTTCACATGTGTGCTGTGGGGGATATGTCATAACTAAATAAATATGTCATAAGTGTTATGTGTCTTGTCTAGCTAAATATGTCAACGTAAGGATTTTTAATGAATTATTTGTTTCTATTATGTTAAAATAAAGTCATGTTTGGATAAATTGTTTAATTAAACACTTATTTTATAAAAACTTATTAGATAAGATTATATATCATAAGTATTTTATTCAATAGACTATTTGCATTTAGATGCATATTTTAAAAAGCGTTTATGTATTATTTTAAGGTGTTTGATTGTATTACTACATGTAACATTGCAGTTGAAGTCTTAAATGCCATCTGTGAAGCTTATAAAATTGAAGTGTTTAAATAAATAAACACTTGTAATAAATTTTTTTAAAATTAAAAAAACTAAATAACTAAAAATTAATATCATATATATCATGAAACCATGATAAAAAAAAAAAGTAAAATAACTAAAATATCATTCAAATGTAATCTCTAGTATAAAATAGTAATAAAGCTATTCTCTCATCTTGAACTTTTGTTTCATATGCATCGAAAGATTATAAAAGCCAAAATATTAAGTTTTTTTTTATTAAATCTTTGGGGAATCACTATAAATTGAAACGTGATGTGCGTAGGCAGCATGTGATTATTTAAGGCCTTGCCCAGAAATGAAAACCTCTTAGGGCTTTGAGAATGCAAGGCAGCGAGGTGCAAAAGCAACGGGCACCAGTATGGCGGCGTTGAGGTGCAAAAACTATTTGGAGCCTTAGTATGCGTGGCTGGCGAGAACTTAAGTGATGCGCGCACCTACAATATAAATAAAAATTATATATCTACCAAAATATTATTACATAATTTTTATCTAGAAATAAATAAAAATACCAATAAATCAAACATCAAAACATCATTAATTATTTCCCATAATCATAGAATTAACGTTTTAACCAGAAATAACAAACATCATTAATATTTCCATCACAAAAATGCTAAATTCCAAAACAAATATGGCAGCTCGTAAATCTCAAATCAAATTTTTAAATAAGAAATACATCATCCACTAGAAATTTTCACTTTTAATTATATGTCAGAAATTTTTTTCCTATTTTTTACATAGTTTTTTTTTTCAAAATGTTTACCTATTTTTTACATATTTTTTTGGAATTTGTTTTCTACTTTTTTCATAATTTTTTTCCTATTTTTACATAATTTTTCCAAAAAAATTACCTATTTTTACATAATTTTTTCAAAAATTTAACCAATTTTTTACTCTTTTTTTCGGATTTTCTTTTTTAATTTTTTCAAAAAAAATTTCCTTTTTTTTTAAAAACATAATTTGTGAATTGCTAGTTTTGTCATTGAAGTAATCCTAGATTTTAGGTTTTGTATAAGCGTTTTTTAAGATTTTGATAAGCTTTCCATGAAAGCTTATTAAAATAAAGCTAATGACTTATAAGTCGTAAAGTTATTTTATAAATTCTTTCGAACATCTATAATTTTTGTCATGTAGTCGGATCCAATCAGGCCGTTAAACAGCGTCAGAGCAGTCACAG
The DNA here is from genome assembly GCA_016808115.1 of Tetrastigma voinierianum. Classification (NCBI taxonomy): domain Eukaryota; kingdom Viridiplantae; phylum Streptophyta; class Magnoliopsida; order Vitales; family Vitaceae; genus Tetrastigma; species Tetrastigma voinierianum. Next base: position 165,771 of record JAEQBH010000275.1, on the reverse strand, counting down.
GAGCACGATACTATCATCATATCACCCACATATCTTGGGACTTTCTTTATTGACACATTAACACCAGGTATCTCTTTGTACTGTAATATCTGCTTGATTTACGTAATAGCAATCTCGTTTACATATCACAAGAACTAAACGTGGTGGTGTCAAAGTCGCGATACATGCGGCGTATCTGAGGTCCGGTTTGCGCATCTGATAGCATACGTATCACGATTTCTATTACAAAACATGGGATTCTTTGAGCCAGCCGGCCCGGTGAGCACTATCTACGAGTGAGATGCGCTGTGCGTGTGGAATGTCTTTGACCATCTAGCCTCCTCTCCGAATTTTCTGCGGATTGAGCAGCGTCTTGAGGCTTTTCTGACTGGAGTGGGAACGTAAGCATGGACAACGATAAGCGTATCTGAAGCATACATATGCGTTTTCATATATCTATACATATTTATATAAACTTTAATTCTTTATAAATTACCTCACCACGGCATTTCCACCATTCACTTTATGTCCGATCTTTTACATTACATATTCTATGTCTTTGGCTATCTCTATATATGCTTTTCTTTGTATTCTATTTCTATACTTTGCATATTCCTATCTTTAACATTGTGTGTTAAATGCTTTGTGGCAATAAATATGTCTTGATATTCACTATTAACTTTAGGGTTTCCCTTATGTGTCTACGATACATATCTTTTCATCTTTTCGGTTATGATTTGGCCAAATTTCTATATTACTTTAGCTACATATAACATTTCTTATCTTGTACTATATTATATGCTCCCTTCCATGTAGTGGATACACGCCCGATGCTATCTTATTCTGTTTCGCCACATATTACGGAGTTTTATCACTTATATTTTCTTATATGATCTTGTCTTGTCATATACTTTGCATTTGTGTTTTTCATATTTCTATATTCATGTCTGGGTGTTTCATTTCATATAATGTTTTCTGTTATACTTTTCATTCTTCATTTTTCATACTTGTACTATCATTATACTTCTTATATTTAATGGATTCTTATTCTATCTGTCATATACTTTATTGTTGTATACTTTACGTACTTCTTGTGTTTATATACTTATTTTCATGTCAGTTATCTTATCTTGCGTTGCTTTATGGCGTACATACTTTCATCGCATAGCAGAGCTATGCTTCTCATATCATATCATATACTTTTCATAACCACATTTCCTTTGTGTATACTTTTCCTTTTCTTTTATATTTCATGCACATAGAAATACCTTGAAGCCGGATTCGAAATAAGCGTTGTCCCGAGTCTGATGCATTTATGAGGCGTTGATCTCGCATGCGTTAACCCAGAAGGTATCATCAACATACGAATGGCGTGACACATGTCATATCTTTATCATGCGAAGGTACTATCACTATACGAGGCGCAGAGTGATCTCGTGTTGTGGCGTGACCCTTGCGGAGCAGCGATCCCAACGGGATCCTATGTCATCGATGAAGCGAGGACCTCGATGTCACGTAATGTGTCACTCTGTTTCCAGCGTATCTTGCATGGGCGTGCTGTCCCAGCCCTTCTGGGGTTAAGCGAATGATGGCTTTATTGCATTTAAATGCATATCTCATAAGCATGAATAACTATTATTCTATCATAATTCTTTATGCAATATAACCTTTATCATTCTTTCTTTGCGTATTAAGATTCCTCATGTACGTAGTTCTGAGAAATTAGAGTTCTCATACTGTCTCATACTACGTATATTCCATATCTTTTCTATCATTTAGTTTTGTCATCATATATATCATATGGGCCACATCTATGCACTCTTGTATTCATATAGTCATATATATCTTTATCTATTCATATTCCTTTATTTAATTTTATGCATCATATCCTTTATGTGTTTCTATCTAAATTTGCAAACTATTCATGTATTTTCTATATTTACATTATGTATCTTCTTTATTCATATTCGTATATGTACATCATTCATGTACTTGTCTTTCATTCTATTTGTGCTTTGTAGATCTTTTTCATTCTCTTTCTATCATTCTTAACATTCGCATTTCTATCATTTGTTCTTAGTATGTTCTATCTATTCATTTAAGTATATCGATCATATAATCCCCATATTACCGTAGCCATTATTCGTGTTTAGCTGACGCGTATTATCATGTGCATTTCTATATTTTCCACAGTTTCTATTACCTATTACATATGGCACTTCATATGCTTGTAAGTATGATGTCTGTAAATCACCTCATTCATATATTCTTATTCCTCTATGAATCCTTTTGCCCAGGTGGGAGATAATGGGAGTGTGACTTCGTCAAATCCAATTATGGCATTTTCTATTGCCTAGCCCAGTCATTTCTAGGTGCACTAAGGACCGGTTTGTATTACTCATTTTAGAGTATTAACTTCATATTTGACACTGAATGTTTGGCACTCATTTAAAGAAGCTAAGGTCTTCTAGGGTTCTATTCCAACTGGAATCACACCCAATTCGAAGCACCGGAACTCGAGTTATGACCTAGGTGACACGGAATTTACTCTATGTTTCAAAGCTTTAAGCGAGAATTAGGGCTTGAACATGGCCTACTTTAGTGAATTTTTGGGCCGCCCAGTCATGTTGACTTGAATACTGACTCTGTATGTTTTGGTTTTCCTTGAAGTCTATTTTAATTAGCCACTTGAATCAGCTGAGCTCGGATAAATGATAAAGTTACATGGCGAAATCACGGCCCGGTGAAAATAGACGGGTGTACGCACATGTCTTAGGTACATGTTCGGTTACGGAAGAGATGTCTGGAGTCATTAATCGGTGCAAGATCACGTGTCGAATCTTGGAATGTATGTTTTTGCGTTTTCCATATTTTCCATCCCAAACCAGCTACATGCCGTACACACATGAGAAACCATTTCCCATTCCTCTTGTAACCTCTTTCTATTCAGTTTATAACATTACTTGTATCTTTTCTTCAAAAATGAATTCTTGGCGAATTGTATGGAGTGCATGGCAATCGCAAACCAAACATGATGATTAGTTGGGGTTTGTTCTAAACACAACTTCGATTACCCTGATTAACCATTGAATCCGTCGCCGAGAGGATTTCGTATCTTGCTGTCTTGTTAAGGTTTACCAGTTTACTTTAAGAATTTTGAGTGTTAGGAAGAAACCTGCTTAAAACCCTAGGTTTGGAACTCATAAGTGCTGAATTATACAAAATCCATATGATCTATCTGCCAGAATTCATACCCTGAGGTTAGTTCCATGCATTTGATCTTGCTTGAACCTATTCTTCTCTTAACTAGCCTGTTTCTCTTGCTCTTGCTTCTCTGCTTGCGCTCTTCCTTATAACCTGCTCTACGGATCTCGATTTGAGACGAATTTGGTCTTAAATCCATGTTTTGTTAAGGCCATGTTTGGCGAGTCATTTAATTTCTTTTACCGTTTTTGCATGCTTGGTCACATTTACTCTTAATTCACTTTAACCGAGCTAAATTTCATTATTTTTTGGCATCCATCTTTTCCACGATTTCCATAATTGCCTATCAACTTATTGATTTATGACATTTATGTCGCAGTGGTAATGTGGCAGAGCTTTCACGCTATCTCCCAATAATATTCATTTAAGTTATAATTTTTATTCCAGAAAATTCGTATTTGAAACATAATATACTACTAAGCAATTAGAAAGCTGGCAGGGTATGTTGGGGAATGTTCTGATTTTATCTAAAGTGCTTATGCGATAAGATATGGTAGCAAATAAGGTGACTCTCTGAATCTTGTGCCATCTGAAGAAATGTCAAGTGAATAGATGTCAAAAAAATGAAGAAAAAATTAGGCTTATTTGGTTCTTGTTTTTAAAGCTGTATTGAGAGCAGTTTTGGCTTGATGAAACATTATTTTGGTGTTTTAAAATTATTCTTATTCAACATTTGATTTTTTTTTTTTTGTATCATGTTTTTAGAAAAAAAAAATTTCATTTTGTGTTTTCCTTGTTTACATTGTTTTTCAAAATAAAAAACAATTTTCAAAAACTGCAAACAAACAAACAAACCCTAGAGTTAATTTGAGAAAATCTTATTGAATAAAATCCCTTCAGTTTTCAACTATTTCATACTAATTTTTATCAATTTAATGATAGGAGGTGTTTATTTTTTTTTACTTAATGTTTAATATAATTTTTATTTAGGATTAAGTTGTTTGTTTTTTTAATATTTTATTTCCATAGTATTAAGTTATTTATTTTTTTATATGCTTAAAATCAACTTCTTAAATATAATTAAGAAAAATAATTTAAGTCTGCACTTGATTCTCTAATGATGATATAACTTTATTATTATGATAAAATGAAAAATATTTGTATCATAAATGTATAACATATTAATATATTTATAAAAAAAATAAAATGAAAAAATTATTATGATAAATAATTTATTATTATCATTTTTACAAACAAAAATAATTATTATACTTATTTATTTTATATAACTAAAATAGAATAAATAAATTAATAATTTAAAAAATAATAAAATTAGTGAGTCCAAAATTAAATATTAAGGTGTTTTTTTTTTTTAAATATTTTGAAATATTCTATGTGGATTTTAAAGAAAGATTTGCCTCTTGTGCTTTATTGAAAATTCTAAAATATGGTTTTTTTTCTAAAGTCAAATATTTTTGTTTTTTCTATTGAAAGAAAATTTTATAGTCTAAAATCTTGAAAGCAAATTGCTTTCAGAAAAAAAAAAAAACACCCTTATAGACATTAAAGTATTAACAAATTATCTATTATGAATCTAAAATAAAGCCTTAAATAATGACCCGTGTTGTTGTATAATAGTTGCAGAATTATAACTAGAATTGCAAAGAGAGAATACGAGAGTTATCTTACTTTTTTGGTAATATATGCAAGGGATAAAGATCCCCTTATATAGACATTTTAATTGTTTATTCATTTACATGAATGAACTTGTTCGTGCGTATTTCTATTCATTCAGCATCTTTGCAATCTTTAAAAACTGAATGATCAAATCGGCGAAGGGAAGAAATAAATGACCCAAATTTGTTAGGATTGTCTTTGTTAAAGCATGTGATAAACTTAGGTGGGGATAAAACTGAGCAGAAGGGCAAGAGTATAGTCTTCTTTCATCAATCATGCTCCCTCGTATGTCGGCATCAGCGGGCGCGGCCGGCGATTCACGTCTTGCTCTATAATAATTAGCTTGCTGAATATTAAGGTTGATAATGACTTTATGAATAGATATGCTAAATTATCATTTTAGCGTATTTGCTAGACATCAATTTCACCATTCTTCTGAAGCTCATTTGTATAAATTAATTTTGGTGAAATGTGTTTGGTTTTATCTCCCTTAATATAACCTCCTTTGATTTGTACAATGCATGCTGTATTATCTTCGAATAAGGTTGTTGGGTTATCTTTGATGGAGGAGAGCCCACATGATTCTTGAATATGGTGGATCACAGATCTTAACCAAATGCATTCACGACTTGCCTCGTGGATTGCAAGAATCTCTGAATGATTTGATGATGTGGTCACCATTATCTGCTTAATAGATTTAGCGAGATGGCGTTTACATTATAATTAAAAACATACCCAGCTTTTATTGATCACGGCTTTATCATGGATATGAAAGATATCCACCATGCATATCTGATAGTTTTGTTTTGACTCACATTTTAGGTAAAATGGTCTCACATGTCCGATGATTCGCGAAGATATCGCGTACATGTTTTGATTCCATTCAGGTAAATAACTGGTTGGGCAAAGCGTACCTAGCTAATAGAACAACTATTAACATAACCATACAAGCGGTATAATTATCCTCAAAGGTACATAGTGCACCGATAGTACTAGATATGATACTTGAACAGTAATTCTCGCGCTTTTCACTGAAAGGCCGAAATGGGTCATAATTTTACCACCACAGTGATGAACAACCATAAGGTAGCTTAATGGATGTGCTATCCATATTAAGAAACTCTTGAGATTTTCTTAATATAATATTTGATTGATGAACCCGACCTCATTTGGAAAAATGCTTTCGTCTATGAGATGAGACATAATTTTGTTTTTCCAAGATCTTTCATTTCAAATTATTTTTTCAAATTTTTTGTTGTTTTTGTTAGCTCTTCAAGAGTCCCAATAAGATTTAAATCATCAACATAAACAACAATAATTGTAAATTTGATTTCTGATTTCTTAATGAAAACGCGTGGACATATAGGGTTATTCACATACCCTTCTTTTAGTAAATATTTACCGCTAAGACGATTGTCTGCGCGTCGCGTCGGGTTGTTTTAATGCATACAAAAGATCGTTATAAGCTTAATTGGGTACATCTTCTGAGGTTTTGTACTAACACTACTTCCAGCAGTTTAAATCCTTGAGGGATTTTCATATGTATATCCTTTATCACATGGATCCATAACCTTATATATATATATATATATATATATATCTTTCTCTCTTTCTTATATATATATATATATATATATACTCTCTCCCTTATATATATATATATATATATATATATATATGTATTGATAACATCCATGAGACGCATAATACAGTCAGCGAGGATGCATTGGCTTGTCGAACGAAAGTAATGATTCTGCGTTTATATGACGAATATGTTTCGCAGTAGTCAATGCCAGGTCTTTGTGAGAAACCTTGGGCTACTAATCGTGCTTTATACCTAATGATATTATTATTTTCATTGCACTTTTGTATAAATAATCATTTGTACCCAACAGGCTTTACACTTGTAGGCGATACGGACTACGAGCGAAACGCTTCTTAGTTTTATTAATGAATCGTGATTCTGCTTCATAGCCCTCTTCGTTTTGGCACGATCATTTTTTATTTACATTCATCCACATTTTGTGGTTTGAGATCATCATCATTATTTTGTATGATGTCTAAGACCACTTGGAAAGCAAAAATATTATCCACAACAAAATTATTTCAATCCCATTTTTCACTTTTGTGCACATAACTTATTGAAATCTCATAATTTTTAGGTAGCTTTGCCTCTTCTGGAGATATTTGTTTGTTTTGCATCTCTTCAGGAGTTTGTTGTTCAATATGTGCCTCTACAGGGGCTCGTTGTTCATCATGTTCCTCTGTAAGGGCATTTTTCTTTGCTTTTGTTCTCCTCTTCCAAGGAGCTAAGGCCTTTTGACCACTGTCTCCCACGCCTGCCGCAGTTTTGATTCATTTGCTTTCTCACATTCATGATCTCTAATCATTTATATCCACTGTTGGGAATGGGATATGTGACTTTGTCACTTTCTTTGCATCAATGAATGCATCTGGTAATTGATTTGCAAGATTTTGTATATGAATGATCCTTTGAACTTCCAATTCACTTTGATTAGTACGAGGATCAAGATGAGAGAGTGTAGAAACATTCCAAGCAATTTCTCGTTGTTCTTTTGGAACAAACTTCTCTCCCCCTAATTGCGGGAATACGATTTCATTAAAATGACAATCTACAAACCTTGTTCTAAAAATATCTCCTATCATGGTTCCAAATATCTTATGATAGAAGGCAAATCAAAACCTACGTAAATCCTAAGTCTACATTGTGGACCCATTTTGGTACGTCAGGATGGGGTAATGTTATATTTTGACTCCGCATTGAACTAAAAACCTTATGTAAGTGGAAAATATTCGTTGTTTACCCTGGGCATAAGTTGTGAAGGAAGACTACGGTAAAGACGTTTACCTAATTCTTATTAGACTTGCATCAAGCATAACAACATGTCCCCATGTAGATGCTGGTAATTTGGTCTTTATCAATAGTGGTCTAGCTATTAATTGAAAACGTTTGATCAAGGACTTCGCTATACCATTTTGGGTATGAACATGAGCAACATGATGCTCAATATTTATCCCAATTGACATGCAATAGTCATTATGAGTTTGTGAAGTAAAATTTACTAGAATTATCAAGTCTTATTGTCTTGATTAGATAATCGAGGAATTGTGCTTTTAATTTGGTCATTTGTGCAAGGAGCCTAACAAAGACAACATTTCTTGTGGAAAGAAGACACACATGTGACCATCTAGTTAAGGCATCTATTAGAACCATAAAATAACGAAAAGGTCCACATGGTGGATGAATAAGTTCATATATGTCCTCATGTATTCTTTCTAAAAAGACTGGTGACTTAGACCTAATTTTGCTAAATGATGGTCTAATTATTAATTTACCTTGTGAGCAAACATCACAAGAAAATTCAGGGGGCAAAAGAATCTTCTGGTTCTTTAATGGATGCCCATGTTAATGTTTTATGATTCATCTTATCATTGAAGATCTAGGAAGACCTAGCCTGTCATGCAAAAGATTAAAAATATTTGGGTCATTGAACTTCTGGTTCATTACAGCATATGACTCAATTGGCTTTATGGTTGTATGATATAACCTAGAAGTGTAACACCCCGAAATATACCCTAGTTGTTTTCAACATGTTTAGGGTATTTTGTAGACATAAATTAAAATTTTCAGAAATTAATCGCTTTAAATATGTAGATTTATAAAACCCTAATTGACCATTATAAAGGCAAAACAGCACTTGTCCAAAAGGGGCATCAAAGACATGGATTATGAAATTGGAGGCCAAAGTATAAATAATAAGACTTGTAATGTAATTAATGCAGCTGGGGATTAAAAGCTAAATAATCTCAAAACTTTATTATAAGATGTGGGAGACCAAAAATGCATTAATTTTGGTCTCCAAACAAGAGGTCTACAGGAAGGAGAGGAAAGGGAAGGAGAAGAAGAGGAAGGAGGTGTTAAGAGGGCAAGGAGACTGCCATGCATGGATGCTTTAATTGGTCTGAATTTTGTATGGAATTCTCAGTTTTATAAAGGTTCATGTAATTGTGCTTATTATAGTCGTTTCCAATAATGTTGTATCAATCCTAACCAAAGTTTTCTTGAAAGTAGGGTTGCTAAAATTCTAAATGGCACAAGATTGGTATGAAATCCTCATTTTTAGGAGGGATTCATGGTAATTGTGTTAGGGTTTACAACAAACCCTAAGTAACCTTTATAATTGGTTTAAGTATGGGTTATAAACTCCATAATATAGTTGTTTGGGAGGTATTCATGGATGTGTTTTGATCTACGGATGAAAGTGCATAGAAGGGGGAGAAAAATACACATTCTCAGGTATTTTCGGGTGAAGTGTACCTATACTTGTTTGTACCGTACACTTTCGGTTCTGGTCGTTTTTTGAACAAAGTGTACCCTGGTGACATTACTATTAGAGGGGTGTACCGGTACACCAAGTATGCTTTTCCGTTCGACCAGTTTTCGCATTTTCGGACATAACTCTGCTCATTTCATCCGATCGGAGGATTCAAGTGGCCAATTAAAATAGACTTCATGGAGAACCAAACATAATATAATAGGTACCTCAAAATTCTGACTCTAGATAGCCCAAAATTCACTCAAAGGGCCATGCAAGCCCATTTCCTGCATCGCTGATCATAGAGGTCCAGTCGCTTCGACGAATCCTCAGTTTCGATGTTCAATTGGGTGATTCCAGTTGAATAGAAACTTAGCACCTTAGCTTTAAATGAGTACAAAAAGATAGTGCCAAATATGAAGTTAAGACCCCGGAAAAGTGAGTATTTCAACTGTCCTCGTAACCCAGAAATGCCATAACTTCGCTGATGATCCGATCGGATTGATTCCACTCTGCAAAGTAGACTGCTAGAAGAATAAGAATACATGAATAAGGTGTGATTACATAAGCATCATACCTACCAAGATATGAAATAATGACCGTCTCAACACATACTTGTGGCTAAGAATGCCCTATTATAAAATAGTAAATTTAACTCATGGCAATTATAAAAATACCTAAGACCGCTTATTAAATGACACGCACTCCCGTTCCGACAAGACTTCTCGGTACTCTGATTAGTGCTCCGCATTTCGATTAGTACTGCACCCCCGTTAGTGCTCCACTTCGATTAATATTTCTAAGACTTCGATTAGTGCTACTAAGACTCCTCGTCTCCGTTACGGCACTCTTGCCTTGTTACTACTAAGACTCGGTCCCGATTAGTGCCATGGCACTCCCGTCCGTACACCAGACCCGCTTTGTGCCATGGCACTCGCATCGTATAGTATCTTCGATACTTATTGTGCTGTGTCTTACACTTTTATTAGTACCGGTCTGGGTATTCCCATAATTATATGATAATAACCCGACCAATGGCAACAAGAGGAAATGGAAAGCGCATCACTCGATCCAGAATACCTATGTATTTCCTCGAATATAAGTAAGCTTCCTCAGAATCTCGATGGGAGACCTCGAATAAATATGTTCCGTAATCCAAGATAAGTCCGGGTGAGTACCTACGTACTTCCGTGCATAATGAACCCTCAGATATACCTAAGGGTACTTTTATATAAGAATAAGCATAAGTAATTGTATGCACCCATGATATGAATGCATGTAATTTCTAATCTCTGTTATTGTTATATGCTGAACATAAATGTATACGTGCATATCATATATATTTCCCACTAAGCGTAAAGTTTAGCACGGGTTTTTAATCCGTGTAGGTACAGGAGAAGACGTCCGAGAACTTCCGCATTCTTCAGGGCCAACACACGAGTAGGGTCTACCACTCAGAGTTCTCGCGACTCGATCGCAATTGTAATGGTATAGTTTTTGAATATGTAAATGAGACTCAGTACTGTATATGTGTGATACTATAAACACCACTACGGTGGTAGTTTTATTTTGGACTTTTGTATATGATGTTGAGATATTATAAGACTTGGATGTACCAATGTCTAATTAATCAGGTAAAGAGTCCCAAAAAGATATGTTCTCGCAAGTCCCTAAACCTGGTTCGATCCGCCTTAATCGGCCGGGCTCTGGGAACCGGGTGTTAAGTAAGAAGAGAGTGTTGGGAGTTTTTCCACAATAATCTTGTTCCCAAAATTTACAGAGGTAATGCATAAACATTCTTCATTGCCTTCATTCATGGTTTCAATATGATATCCATTTTGATATCCATTTCTGCGTATATCTTTAAAACTTAGCAAATTTCTTCTGGATTTTCTAGAATATAATGCATCATTTATGTGAAATCTAGTTCCATTTGATAGCATTATGTTTACTTTTCCGGAGCCTTCAATTAAATTTGTTTGTACCAGAGATGGTGCTAAGACTGATATTTGTTATTATTAAATTGAAGAAATATATTTTTTCTCATAGTATTGTATGTGTGGTTGCACAATCAACAAGACATACATCACTTTTATTCATCTTGAAATTCAAGAACATATATATTCAGAAAAAGACAAAAATATAAAATCACACTTCTTCAAAATAAAACACACCAAAATAAAGTACATCAAAATAAAATACAACAAAATAAAATACATCAAAATAAGATACACCCCAAAATAAAATACATAGACTTATTTAACATTGCCATTTCCATCATCCATTAAATAGTTGAAATTTTCACTTGGACCCTCAAAAAAATCCATATCATAATAGGATAGGTCCAATCCATTTCCGTCAGCAAAGTTTGTTTCTACCTTTTCCCTTTCTTTTTTAGTGGTGCTTGATACAGTTCAACCAAATGTTTGGTCGTACGACAGGTATGGGACCAATGTCCTTCCATCCCACATCTATAACAAGTGTCTTCAGAAGTCTTAGAGGACTTTTTCTGTGTATTTTCTCCTGTTATTTGTTTTGCCTCACCATGACTCCACTTCTGGTGGTGAAATGGAGCTTTTCTTTTCTGTGAATTTGAAGGATAATCATTATAGTGTTGGGAATTTCTTCCATGACCACGGTCATGACCACAACCACGACCATGACCACCACCACCACGTCCTCGTCCTCGTCCTCGTCCACAATTTTGGGACGATATTGCACAAGGAATGGCTCAATTACAGTTGGACGAGACTGGTGATTCCTCATTAATAACTCATTATTTTGTTCAGCAACAAGAAGACATGAAATTAGTTCACAATATTTTGTAAATCTCCGCTCTCGATATTGCTGCTGCAAGGACACATTCAAGGAGTGAAAAGTAGTGAATGTTTTTTCCAGCATATCTTCTTCTGTTACATTCTCTCTGCAAAGTTTCAATTTAGAACAAATTCTAAATAAGACGGAGTTATCTCAGCAACTATTTTAAAATCTTGCAGGCTCGGGTGCAACCAATCAAACCGAGCTTTTGGTAGAAAAATAGTGTTATGGTGGTCAAATCTATCATTAAGTTCATTCCATAAAATAAGATGATCTTTCATAGTCAAATACTCATTTTTTAGATCCTCATGGAGATGATGCCTAAGGAAGATCAGTGTTTTATCATGGTCCTGCAAGGACCTTTGATTTCCTTCTTTTATTGTTTCTTCCAAATTCATGGAAGTCAAACGTATCTTAGTATCTAGGACCCAAGATGGATAATTTTTACCATAAACATGAAGTTCCACAAACTCAAGATTTGTGAGGTTTGACATTTTGGTAAACCTTTTAAAATATAAAAAATATAAACTTTTATAACAATATTACCTTGTCTGGAGCAAACTCGTGCTGATAATGTGTTGTATAATAGTTGTAGAATTATAACTATAATTGCAAAAAGATACTAGAATTGCAAAGAGAGAATAAGAGAGTTATCTTTCTTTTTTGGTAATCTATACAAGGGATAAAAATCCCATTATATAGTCATTTTAATTGCCTATTCATTCACATGAATGAACTTGTTCATTCACATGTTCTACATTGTTCATTCACATGCTCCACAATATGTATCAAGTTTTAGGATTTTTTTTGAAGAGAAATAATTTTATTGATTTTCCGTGGCATGGTTGACTGAGAGATTCTTAGGGACTCTAAACCAGAAAAAAGCCCTTAGCGGCCTTCGCTTTATGCCTTTCTAGTGCTAGTAGTAGTAGTAGTCTAAGCTCTTTCTTTGCAAGACAAGAATAAGGTGCAACTTTTGTTGTGCTAGAATCAAATACTGACCTGGGTTTCAAACTAAATTTTATATATCGATGTTGTAAACATAAAATCAAAAATCGATAAAATCCATGTGAGGATTTAAACAACATCCAAGTAATAAAGATAAAACGACCCAGCCTTGCTCTGCGATTCATACTTGAACCTACACATTTGATATTACTATCAATTATAATATTTACGATTCAGCCTATAAAGATATTTGACAAATCCATTTATTTTATTTATCGTCGACGGATAGAGGTTTCGTTATCCGACCGCTCTCACGCAAATAAACACCGCACTACGACGATAACTGGAAAAACAAATAAAAACCTAGATTATGTAAAATAATCACATTATTGAGAAAGAAAATTATGGAAAGAGATGTAAAGGGATAATTTCATGCTAAGAATGATAAAAAAAAATCACTTATCTTTACATGGATAAAATGCTAGCAAAGAAAAAATTGAGAGAAAATGAGGATTTGGTTTTGATACCACTTTATTAAACCTAAACATTTAGTAAATGTTTTTAGTTTTAGGATATATTTAGTGCTTAGAAAGATAGATATGTTGAATGAAAAACTCCAAATTAGTTTATTTACCTATAAAAAAAACTCTAAATCTCTAATTTACGAGAAATTATCTCTGTGCGGGTATAAGTTCTTACATAAATTAGGTAAAGGATTCTCATTTGAATTGGATTGTCATTGTCATTGTATACAATCTTAGACCTTTTGTTATTAATTGTGATATTGAATTTTATCTAACATCCAATAGAAATATATGTGACAACAGGATAATGAAATATAATTAACAAGAAAATATCATACACTAAGGATTTGATGAAGTCTTAGGATATTAGTTAACCTCACCTCAACGTTGGACTTTATATGGTCCCGGTGTTTGTTTATTATTATTATTATTATTTTAAAGGATAAAGGGTGTTTGTTTATTGATCTTAAAGATGTTGTGTCAACAACAGAAAAACAAAAATGATTGTGATACCCCCTCATCAAATACATAAAAAGGGTTTTAGTGGTATATTAATGTTTCAATATGACCGAGTTGTTATATTAATTTATTAATTATAGACTAAGTATAATCATATTATAATTCAAATTATATAATTCGCAAGATGTTAGCTTATAATGTCATTTATAGCGCTGTTTAATAATAACTACCATGAAATTCAATACGATTCTTTTCCTCGCCTCTTGCAGTTCTAATCACCAAAGCTCAATCGATCATTCACATTATATATAAGAATAAAACCTAAAATTCTTACAAAGGTTGATGTAATACGTGAGAAGGAAATAACTATTTTCTGTTAATGCTTGAAGTTAAACTTCAACAACCCACATCGTTAAAAACAAGAAGTCACAGCGCTTTTATATAAGCCTTTTATTTTGTATTACATAGAGAATTAATCTGCCTAGAATGGTGTCACATGTGGGCTCCCTTGTGGGCTAGGCCTATAGGGCTTTATATTAAAAGTCAAAGATGGGTCTGATCAAATAAATTGATTTTTTTTTTAAACTTTAATTATTTAGTTTTTTTACACTACAGTTTTACTTAATATTTATGTTTTTAAGCTGACTAATAGACATGTCCTGTATAAGTTATATTCGTTGATTAACAGACATAACCTTATAGAAGTTAGTCTATATATGTAGTCAAGAAACAGAATTAAAAATACCGACTGGTAGAATAAATATACAAATCGTCAAGTTATTATTAAATTTAGCTGCGGTAAATTGTAAGAATTCACAAATAATCTTTGTGAACAAAACATCCACAAATCTTCAAGCACAAATGAAGGGGTGAAATCTTTGTTAACATCAGACACAATGCTTCTCCATGATTCAAGTAAGTTGGTGATAAATGATTTTTGATATCTGGCCTCAGAATACTACACGGGCTATTAGTGCCGCTCAATATTTTCAACCCTGTGATTTTTCGATTTCATCCCCATGCATTCGTCAATTAAACTCCGTGAATCAACACCTGATCCATGCAAATTATATTTTCTTACTCACACATTTAATTAATACGCTTTCATTATTATTTCAATAATAAATATTTATTATTTTCAGAATGATGAGTCGAGTCTTTGATTTATTAATCAATTGTTTTGGATATCAATAAATACTCTTGATTTACATAATATTTTAGTTATTGGTATCAAAATCACTTTAATTGGCATTAAAGCTGTCAAATTTGTTTTCCCATATTTTCTAGGTTTTATTCTTTTTTTTATTATCGATTTCAAAATTATGAGAATTGATTTGTATTTGATTTTTTGAAACCATGGAAATCACGTCAGGAGAAAAAAAAGGTTTATTTTATTAGTTTATTCCATTAATGTGAATGATATTCACAATTCACATGAATCCTGTCATGGGAAAAAAGGCTTTTTTTTATTAGTTTATTCCATTAACGTGAGTGATATTCATGATTCATAGAAACCAAAATGGGATGTCCCTTTTATTTGTTAAAAACGTGAATTGCAATTTAAAAAAGAAAAAAAAAAGTTGTTAGTTTTAATCATGGAAATTTGTTTTTAATTGACGGGAATAATAATCACAAAAATAAAGTACATGGTTATCAGATTTCAATCATGTATTTTTTTATTATTTGTTTATTTGATTGAACTAACAGCAACCACGAAAACTGGATTGATGTGTTTCCAAAATCCTCTTTTTATTATTTGATTATTACATTGTCATAAAAAGAAATATGTGTTTTCTTTCCTAGGTTTTCTCGGAAAAAAGAAACGATGACAGATTTATTTTTTAATAATTTATTTCTTTACTCCATTGATTGAGTGGATATGAAACGGTGATTTTATTTGTTTTTTGATATTTTCCCGATAATCAAACAGAGTGTGGAATAAAATATTACGTTTATTATTTTCATGTTTTTTTTTTAGGATTTTTTATTGGATATTTTTTAAAGCCAGATTTTATGTCTTTGCCAATATTTTTAGTTTTCTATCCCATTAAGTATTAAATTTGACTATAAAAAAATCAAGTATTTTTTCCCAATTTTACAATATTTTTACAAGTTTTTATATATTGTTTTAACAATTTATGTTAGTGCTATTATTGATTATTTATATCATCATATTGTGAATAAGATTGAACTCTTATGAGCTTGGGTAAAAATTGAGAAATATTGAATGTTTATGAACTTATCTCTCGTGAGTAAGCATATCGGATATTATTTTTATTGATATCAGAATCGTAATTTCTCATGTCACGCAGATCACTTTCGCTTAAAATCCATACTTTTCGGATTCAAGTAAGAGATTTCATTAAGATCGTTTTAACCCGTATAATTTTACTACCATATCAGTGTAAATTAACGCGATTTGGTTGTGACGTTGGTGAATTTCTCTACATGTGTATGGAGTTTTTTCAGATTTTATGCACTCAAAGATTTTTCACCACTTCGTGTGCTCTACCTTGTGTCGCTAATGGAGCACTGTATACGCCTGCTTTACAATGATTTTTACATCTTTCTCTTGTTTATTCTTCAACTTTGAGCTTTCCTTAGTTCTCTATCATCATGAAACTTAATGAGACTAATTACAAGCACTTGGTTAAATCTCTCATAATGAATTTGACGATTATGAGACTGAATTTGGCATCAAAGTCAAGCCTCCCCTCCAAACCCACCGCCGAGAATCTCTAAGCAAATGAGAAAGTTTTATGAGTGACTAAAAAGTATTGCAATAGTTGTTGTTTGATGATCATGAGACTCATATGGAGGACCTATTTATGCAAGCATTATAGAAAGGGTCTTGAATGCTATTAGCAAGAAATATACAAAGTTTTCAAAGAATGGAAAAATTGAGCTAGCTAATAATCATTGGGTGAATGTTTGTTTTAAATCCAATATCATTGATGTGTCCTCTAATACTTGGTGGTTAAATAGTGGTGCTACAATTCACGCTTGCAATTCTATACGGTGATAAAGCGAAAAGTTAATAGTTGGGTATTACATGTACATGGGAGATGGTACAAGAGTCCAAGTTGATTTTCTGGTAGTTGTTAGATTGCAGCGTAGTACAGAAATTTTTTTGGAATTGCAGGATGTGGCGTACATACCCTCGATTAGGAGAAATTTGATATCAGTACTTATTTTGGATATACTTGAATATAGTTTTATTTTTTGAACCGAAAAAGTTAAATTGTACCAAGATTCACTATTGATTGACATTGGAGTACTTTGTGGGAAACATTACATATTAAAGTTGTCTGCTTTGCCTTCTATTTCTGCTACCCTTACTGTTAATACTGCTAGTAACTCAAAAAGTATGAAATTGAATGAAAAGTCTTCTATTATTTGGCATAAATGTCTAGGTCATATTTCCAAACAGAGAAAAGATAGATTAATTAAGGATAAGATTCTTCAAGATCTTGATTTCTCATATTTTGATATTTGTGTAGATTGCATCAAGGGTAAATTGACCGTTAAGGTTAGGAATGCCAAGGTTGATAGATGCACCGAGTTGCTTAGGGTTATTCATACAAATATTTGTGGGTCATTCACTCCTCCTACTATGGGTGACCACAAATATTTTATCACGTTCAATGATGATTATTCCCGTTATGGTTTTGTTGAGCTCATTCGTGAGAAGTCTGACTCTTAAGAGGCTTTCAGAGTAAAGTTGAGCTTCAATAAGGGAAGAAGATCAAAGTGGTTTAGTTTAACAGAGGTGGTGAGTAATATGGTAGATATGATGAGACGAAACACCACTATGGACCATTTGCGAAGTACCTTCCGGAATGTGGCTTTGATGCTCAATATACAATGCCTGATACTCCTCAACATAATGAGATTGCGGGGAGGAGGAATCACACACTTCTTGATTTGGTGCGATGTATGCTTGTTAATTCCTCACTACCCGAGTTCTTGTGGGGTGAAGCTTTAGCTTCGCAGCTTATATTTGCAGACGAGTGTCTAGTAAGTACGTTCCTAAGACTCCATAGCCAGCTATGGTCATAGAAGAAGTCTAGTCTTGTCACTTCCATGTTTGGGGCTGAGTGGAAGTGAGACCATCTGACCAGCAAATCGAAACTTGATCCAAAAACCATCAGTGAGTACTTTATTGGCTATTGTGTGGGATCAAGAGGTTCTAGGTTTTATTGCCTGTCGCACACCGCGAGTTATTAGTCGATCAAGTATACATTTTGAGGGGATGATCTTGGTACAAATGAAATTTAAGAGAAGTGTGTTGAAGAACACCCGGTTTTATTCTTGTGCCTATTATTTCCGCTCAGATCTCTGAATCACATTGTTGACCCGACATCCGATAGCCACTCTACAGATGATGAACCAATTAAAGATGTAGATCTAGTAGCCCCAGATGTAGTCATGGATATACCCTTGATGAGGTTAGAGATGGCGCGTAGGCCTACAATTTCATATGACTACATTGGCTATTTACAGGAGCATGAGTATGATGTGGGTGATGTATCAGATCTGACTACCTACAAAGAAGTCATTGTTAGTCCACAATCCAACTTCTAGATCGATGCAATGAAAGATGAGATGACTTCCATGTCAAATAATAAAGTGTGGAGCTTGGTAGATTTGCCAAATGGCTGCAGACTTATTGGGTCTGAATGGGTGTTTTTAAGTCGGCCCAGCGCGATTCCGAGGGCCAATTATGAGAAGATATAAAAGCAAGATTAGTGGCTAAGGGTTACAATCAACGAGAAGTTATTGATTTTAAGGAAACCTTCTCTCCAATATCCACTAAAGATTCTTTACTCATTATTATGGTTATAGTGGCTCATTTTGATTTGGAGTTGATCTAATGGATGTGAGGACAACTTTCTTGAATGGAGACTTAGTTGAGGATGTTTACATGTCTCAACCTATTTGCTATGAGGAAGTTGGTAAGGAACACATGGTTTGTAAACTCCAGAAATCCATTTATGGTTTAAGCAGACTTCTAGGCACTGGTATCTCAAGTTTGATGAAGTTGTCACCATCAATGGTTTCAAGGAGAACATCGTTGATCAATGCATATATGGTAGTGGGGAGCAAATACATATTCTTGGTTTTATATGTTGATGATATTTTGCTTTCGTGGTAATGAAATCTTGACATGTTGGTTGAGACAAAACAGTTATTGTTTAGCCATTTTGATATGAAGGATCTTAGGGAAACATCTTATGTCTTAGGCATACAGATACTTCACGATAAACCTAGTGACATTCTGAGATTGTCTCAACAGATGTATATTGAACACATTTTGAAAATGTTGAATGTGCAATCATGTTCTTCTAGCAAGACACCAATTGTAAAGGGTGAGATTTTCCAAAGGTCAATGTCCTTAGAATGATATTGAGAGAGATTAGATGAAACCAGTCCTTTATTCTTCAGTTGTAGGCGACGTGTGCTTAAAGTATGCACACACCACGATCATGCTTTTGTTAATCAGCGTGTTGGGTAGGTATTTGAGTGATCTTGGTCAAAGCCATTGGAAAGCGACTAAGAAAGTTTTGAGGTATCTTCAAGGTACCAAGGATCTCATGTTGACATATCGGCGTACTGATACTCTTGAGGTCATTGGTTTTAATGATTACAATTATGCTATATGGATGATAAAAAGTCCTCTTTTGGTTATATCTTTATGATGACAGAAGGAGTTGTTTCGTGGAAAAGTGTTAAGCAGACACTTACTGCTAGTTCTACTATGGAGGCATAGTATGTGGTGTGTTATGAGGTTACTTGTCATGTAATATGGTTGTGGGACTTTATTTTAGCTTTGAAGGTTTGTTCACTCCATTTCTAGACTGTTGAAATTATTCTGTGATAATTCCGCAGTTGTATCTTTCTCTAGGAATACTAGGAGCACTTCTCGCTCCAAGCACATTGATGTGAAGTTCTTTTTTGATAAAGAGAAAGTTGCAAAGTCCTTTATTTAAGTTGAGCACACATCTACAACTAGCATGTTGGTAGACCCATTAACCAAAGACTTAACTATTTGTATGTTTCAAGAACATGTCACCTTCATGGGATTGTTAGGAGCCTAGAATCTTTGTTTTAGTGGGAGTTTTTCCTTTTCATGTATTTTGTAAGGAAAGCTCATGTTAATTCGTTATTACCTGCACATGTTGACATTTGTCATTATCTTATGATTTTGTGTCAGTTTGACTAGATGAATGACATAATGATGTTCTTTCTTTCTATTGAATCAATACTCTTGTCATTGAAATGATTCTAGATTAGTAGTGTCTGATTATGTACAATTTATGCATCTTATCAATGTATTAATTGTATATGATTGGTTATAACTATGTAAGTTGTTAGCCCAATAGTACCTCTAATTGAGGTTTTGATGATAACGAACGAAGGTTATTGGTTACTAATAGTTAACATTGAGTTGAGTGATAGGTTGAAGTTGATAAAAAATCAAATGAAGATAATACAAGCTAAAGATGACAATGATGAAGTTGATCATGCACTTGGAAATGAGACCTCAAATCAAAAGAACCAAGATGACAAGCCAACCAAGATTCCAAGCTCAAGCATCAAGTAAAGATTTTTGATAACACAAGAATCCTTGTAATATGAATGCATTTGTGCACTTTAAGATATGGAAATCATCATGCATCTTACGAAAACTCGGTTTTCCGTCAATTGCATATCTTTTGAAAACATGAGTTTAAGCTTAAAATCTTAGTTTTTATAATCCTAAAATGTGCTTCATTGAAACATGTAAGGTTTAGAAGTGTTTAAATCAAACAACACATCAAATTGAACATTTAAAGGGGCAACCAGTTGAGGCAGATGGCTGGCTGGGTCGCCCCTTTGAGAGATCAACCGGTTCATCATTCGGTTGTGGTATACTGAATGAACCGGTCGACCGGTTGGTGTAGACCGGATGAAATGGTCAACTGGTTGGGAACCGGACAAGGTGTGAAACTCGATTGATTGAATGTAGTAGCTTATCCAAAGACCAAAAGGGGAAATTGTCCATCAGTTGTGTGAAACGGTTGACTGGTTGTGTGAAACGATTGACTGGTTGTGTGAAACGATCAACCGGTTGAGTGCATCGGTCATATTTCAACGGCTAGAAAATAATGACTTGAAGTGCACTGTAGCAAACGGTCGATCGGTTATGTGAAACGATCGACCAGTTGTGTGAAACGGTCGACCGGTTCATCTAACGATCGGATTACAACGACTATAAAACGGTAACTTTCAGTACACAACGGCTAGTGTACAAGAACCGGTCTACTGGTTGGTCAACCAGTTGGAAAGTTAAATGCTACCGAATTCCCACTCTATAAATAGAGTGTGGGGGATCACTAAACAACTAAGACACTTGTTGAATATCCTCACAACCACAATTTCTCTTGTGAATCAATTCTTAAACTAAGATTGTGAGTGCATTCATTATATGTGCATATTGTAGAGTGCACATTTGTGTTCATCAAAACTTAAGTTGTATTTGAAATATCTTGAGAGCTTGAGAGAGAGTGTCTCATTGTGCTTAAGTGAAAAAGCTTCAAGTGTGTATATCTTAAAGGTATTGTAAAAAGCCCATTTGAGCCAAAATCCAAGTGTAAAGAAGTTCGGGATTAGAGCTTTGAATTTCAAGTGTGTATAGCTTGAAAATGTGTCAATTTGAGCTATAATCCAAGTGTAAAGAAGCTCAAGTTGGAGCTTACCATTAGTGAAACCCTCATTAGTTGAAGGTTGAGGAGACGTGGATGTAGGCAAAGGAGAGCCAAATCACTATAAATTTGGGTTTTGCTTTCTCTATCCTTTTTACTTTACGTTATTGTTTTTGCATTAAATTGAAGATTTATTATTGTTGTGCAAAAAGTTTTTGAGAAAACCCATTCAAGAAATTATTAAATAAAGAGTGTTTCTAATTTTTTATGGTAGCTATGGAGAGGATATGGTTGTGACTCTAGAAATTATATATATTTCTTGTATCATGAAGTGGTTGGCAGGATAACATGCTGGGTTGAATCAAGAGAGAGAAAATAATAAATAGAGTTGTAAAAGAAGAACAAAGTTAAGAATCTGGAGAGAAACATGTTAGGAGAGAGAAAAGTTTCTTTCTATAGTAGCGACGGGGCGGAAAGCGCGGTGTAAATATCTGTAGCCCATATCTTGTAGTGCGCTTCGCCTACAGTAGTATAGTGTACTCGTAGTACAGAGATATCGATCCACCGAGGAGACTGGTGTAGTGACTACAAAGGTTACCTTTTTTAGATAATATCGAAAGATGACTCTAGGAGGGAATTCAAATATGTAAGATTACCTAAACTATTGATTCAATGAAGTATTGGTTTTGAAGCCTAGAGTTTATATCTCCCATCACGTTGATGGATTAATCTTCTAAATATGTTGTATTAGAGTATATTTACAATATGTCAATGGCGAGGTGATCTTTTCTACAAGGTATCCTCTCGAGGTATATCCTTTATTTCGCGAATAGATCGGGTATATCTCTATCTGACCGATGTCAGAAGTAGGTAATGTCACGGCTTGATTGCCACCTTCGGGTTCGAATATCTCTATTTGCGAATGTTTGAAGTCTACTCTACGGATCCTAAATACCCTCATCTCTCGAGATCTCGGATCTCGGTATAGTATGCGATGTTGGCGAGACGTCAACATACGATTAAATCATAGGCATAGAATAGTTACAACATATTGAGAAATAAGCCGAATAATATAAAGTTTCAAACTTTAATCCATGAACATGAAGCCAAGGTTCAATATAACCCTAGAAATAGATCTAGAACATCATGAATGAAAAGAAGAAAATGTTTAGTAGTAAAAACATCATTCTCTGTCAAGAAAATATCCAAACAATGAGGCGGTCAAATCCGGCACTTCCTCAGTGATCGAGTCACTCTGATACGGAATTAGTACCTTCGTTCGTGATACGCTTCCCGATCTCCTTTTACGAATCATTATTGCTTTAAATGATAGGGTGCGAGATCTGGGCTGACCCGTTGCGGCGTGGAGGCGTCGCGGCGTGGCGGCGTCCGCGGCGATGGAGGCGTCAGCGGCGTTGGGGCTTGTTGACTTTTTGCAATTGTTGACCCCTGTCGTGATGTGGGGGCGTCGCGGCGTGGGGTGTCGCGACGTGAGGACTTGGCGGCGTGGCCGAGTACTTCATCGCCTTGTTCCCATTTGCTCCAATACGCTTCACACTCTTGCTCTTTTCACCCCCGATGCTCCTGCATTCTGCGGACATCAAATCAGTATTCTAGTCACAAAAACTATAAAATTACTCTAAAATAAACAGGAAAATGGAAGACTGACGCGAGTATAATATGAGTGTTTTAGGCACTCATCAGTAACTAATTAAGAAACAATATTTGTTTCTTGTAGTATAAAGTGGTTGGCAAGATAACATGTGGGCTTGAATCAAAAGAAATAATCTAATAAATCGAATAGTAAAAGAAGAACAACAAAGTTAAAGAATGCGGAGAGAAATATTATAGCTCCGTTTGGAACTCTGAAAATACTAGGGAAAAAAAAAGACCAAAGAAAATAATTTTCTTATGTTTGATTTCACCATGAAATTTTTTTTTTAAATATAATCAAAATTCCGAATGGGTTTGGTATAGATTTAACCTTGAAAGAATGTCGAATGGGTTTGGTATGTAAGTTACTCATGCCTTAGTTTTCTACTAGATATTTGTCATGCACTTTCACATGCATAGATAGGGTGTTGATTAATGTTCACGGCATGCACTTTGTTAAAATTGTAGACTTGTTTCTGTGTGTATATGCATGTTATATTTCTACATGCTCTCTAACACATAAGTATGTGAATATTTATAAAAGCTAATGTATTCTCCATTTCCAATTATCTGGTATGAATCTTGTGATGTCTAAGAATAAATTTAAGCAGTCACGAGGTTGTATGGAGGCCCCACTAGTTTTTGTCAATAGATAACGATTATCTTTATTTTTCATTAGCGATGGCGGTTGTCTTGGTATTTGTTATTTGTTATTTGCATTGGATTAAAGATCATTGTTGAAAACTGTGGGCTTTGGTATTTGGCCTTGAGATTATATATTCCAAATATATTGACTTCCTCTAATTTAAAATTTAAATTTCGGGCTTTCAGTATTTGGCCTTGAGATTGTGTCTGCATATTATTTATTGTCAATTGTGTGAATTTCGATAGTAATAAAATTGTGACATGTTCTCTTTTTTCTTATGCTAATAAGATACTCCTAGTTTTTCGGATGTTAATATTAAGTTAATAAGATATACCTAATTTGACATGAATGGGGATCTATACTTAACTTATTTCTAACCCAAATTCTTTTAATAATAGAATTGAAACAAAAAGTGAGAGTGCATATCTAGGTTGATTTGATACACTTAATAATACTGAATAATACTTGCAACAAATCAAGAGTTTGACATAGTATTCCTCCGATTGGCAGGTCCCTATATTAGCACCCCTCCCCTAGGTATACAAATCTTTACTGTATTTTTCAATTCAAATTCTTGGAAAAAACAACCTAGTGGACTAACAGAATATCATTAATTTTCATTTGCCTGGGACTTGCTTTGTATTTTCTGTGATTTTGTTCCTTTTTAGGATCGAATGCTGCTATGAACCATGGAGAGAGACTTAGCGGTGATTTAAATATACCAAGCTCTCAGTTGGAAGCCCAGAAGAAATTTCTTAAATACCATATTGAGGTATAATGATTTAATGTGCACCATCTTGTTTTATTGAATTTTTTTTCAAAATTTACTAACCAAAAGTTCCATTACCTTTATTATTATCATATAGTAAGGAATTATGAATGTATTTACATGATCTCACCATTATAAATATTTACTAGATCAAAATATATGGTTATTATGTACACATGCACAAACAAATGTGCAGATGTGTATTACCCTTTACTGCTATGTACATTGAAGATTGGATACTTTTTTAACTGTGCATTCTTTATAATATTCTTTGCACTCACACTTCTTCTTTTCATAGATGAAATTTCCTTTTGTTGCTCCCATGTCTTAGAGTTTAGGAATTCACCTCTTCCAATTATGCCCATATGTTAAGGCCTGTTGGAACCAAGTGGAGGTACAAAGTACCATACCAGAAACCATTCTTTTGTAGACTGGTTTGCATCTACACTTGCCAACAAGAACAAATAATAAATAGGAAAAATTTGGGTGATTTCCTAGTAAATATGGAGTGAAAGATATGCTCAACCATGGAGTGCACATCCATGATTATAATATGAAAGCTTGTTTGTGGTAGATATTGAGCATAACTATCTCTTAACTCCATGCATGATCATATTTGCTTGGAAAGCATAATACCTTCCCATGCATGACAAGAATTGCTTCTTTCAAGAGGGTTAATGCCAACGTAACCTTCTCGAGTTGCTACCTTTATAACCCTCTTAAGGTGGTTTGTACATCATTCTAGGGTAGTGAGCTATAGAGAAGTATCCCCTTCTTCTTTGAAAAGGCCTTCAACATTTTGCTTACCTACCCAAGTTAATAAATAAGGCCCAAGTGTCCCATATGCGTTTAGTGCATCTCACTAGTTGGCTCAGTACTTCCATCTTTGGGTACAGGAAATGGGTTTAAGAGTGTAGGCCCCAATTTATAAGCCTTAAAAACTATTTGTTAAATTATTGAATATGTTGAAAACAAATAAATAAAGAAGCAAATACTCAATAATCCAAAAAGATAAAAACAACAACGTATAAAAATACTATTAAGGAGATTGAGTTAGTTAGGTTAAGAAATTAGAAAGAAAGAAAGAAAGAATAAAATGCTACACTAAACTATAACAAACTTAACTAGTTAGGTAAAAGTTCAACCTAACTGAATCAAACAAAGGGCTTTACCCAAAACAACTCATGTTAGTTGGTTTGAGTTGGTCAAAGATTTTTTCTTTCTTTATACTATCTTTCTTATAATGGTTACCTTTGATTTAAGCCAATAAAGTCTTCACTCATAGAGGTTGATGGCCAATGACTAGCTAGGCCTTTTCCCTTTAAAACGAGTTGTTCCGCGCAAGCTTTTGAATAAAAGGATTTTAGAACTCATTTTGGAAGGTAAAACAAATTTTCTATCATCTCAAATATTTTCTTAACCTAATCAAAGAGTTTCCCTCTAAAAGCTTATCCTAACACCAAATTCTAATTGCTTTGTTCCCTTTTAGGGTCAGTGGTGACTCACTCCAATCCTTACTCCCATTATTATGCTCTGCTTCCCCTCTTAACTCCCATTAAAACCTTTCATTGACAATTCCTTTCAAAGAGGTGGCTCTGCTCATGCTTCCTATGATTAAGCCAATTCAAAATCTTCCATAACTGTAATTCCATGATGGGCACTCTATTTTGGTAATTAGGACAATTTAGAAGCTTCCATAATAAGTCATAGAAGTTGCATGGAATATTTATGAGCTTTTTGTGTACATATGATTACCCACAATGTTCTTTGCTTGTCTGTCTGAAATAGCAGTATTTTCATTAACTTACCATCGTATGAGTTGCTATCATTAAATTATGCACAATTGGCTCTTTGAGGTTTACGTATCACTCTAATCAAACCTTCTGACATTACATAAATTTGTTTCTTTTATAAGGTTTTTTCTTTTTCACATTTGTTGTTCGATTAGGACTCGATCGATCACGGACCTCCCATAACTCTACCCCAACTCTTAATCACTCGAGCTAGGCCTCAAGGGCTACAACATTACATAGAAAATGGATCATAAAGGTAATTCCACCATCTTCAATATGGTTTTCTTTTCTTTTTCTTAATTTCATTCAGCAAAAGATATCCTAATAGTTAAACCATGAGGTGGCTCGGTTAATTAAATTTCAGGGGTTTTAGCGTGATTCCACTGGTCGAGTTCCCTTAAGATCATTGAAGGTTCTACATGACCGTTAACTTCAAGGCCCTATGGGATTAGTTGAGGTGCGCGCAAGCTAGACCGGACATCCACGATTATCCAAAAAAAAAAAAAAGGATATCCTAATAGTTCCTCCATATCAATTTGAAGAAAAATGTTTTTTGAGATTATCACTAACTTGACAAACCCTCACTCACCCTCACTAATGCAAGGCACTTTTTTTCACGTTTTGGGGTAGCTAGAGTTGATCTAAAGGATTATTTACAAATCAATAATAAATACACATTTGAAGAGAACTGATTTTGACATACAACACTAATTGGACAAATTTCTTCTGATGTTCACTAATGTAAGACACTTTTTTTCACCTTTTGAAATAAAGAATCTAGTGTTGTTAGAGTTGAACTAAAAGATTGGGTGTAGTTATGGTTGACCCTAAATGATTGCTTATAGATCAATGATAGTATCAATTTGAAGCAAACTGATTTTGTAATATACCCTCCCAGTTAATTTATACAGTACTCGTATTGGGCATTTTTCCGTGTATGACGTGATGAATAATTATTTTAACCTTGAGTATAAATTCATTCAAGAATAACTCATGAAAAGCACAATCCACTCATGAAAAGCACAATCCATGTCAAACTCACATGAACCAATAATAAAATGCCACGATTGAAATAGCTTGGATATGGCAAAATAAATAAATAAAAGTTGATTGGGGACTTTATTGAGAACTTATGAAATGTTTTGGGAAGTTTGTGGGATAAATAAATTCATGTGAGTCCAATTCATGAATTCTAGAGACTTGAGGGGCATTAGTTGCATTTGTTAATCATATATAAAGTGAGAAGCTAGTAGAAGATTGAAGAAGCAATCAAACAAACCCGAGAAGAAGGCAAGAGTGATTTTTGTCAACGAAAAAGCACGAGCAGGCGACAACCAGCCCCATTTACGAGTTTTTAGCTTCATTTCAAGCTCTTCTTGAAGGATTTTTAAGTCGCCCTTTACCATTCAAAGGTGGCTTGTTCTTAGAATTTGGAAGCAAATTAACGGTAAGAGCTCAGGCAAACTTGGTTCATGTGAGAGGCGGCGAGTTGTAGGTTGTTGAAATTTCTGGTTTTGATGGATAAGCGAGGTTGTTGGTTGGTTGTCTTCATGAGTTATAGGTGTTCTAAGCTTCCTAGAGGCAAGACCACTCATTAGAGGCAAGAAAGAGAATTGATTGGTAAGTTTTCATGGCTTGAATGGCATGTAAAATTGATTTAATGTATCTTAAGGCATTAGAGTTGTATAGGTTGCTTGATGAAGTTGGTGTATAAAAAGATTAGGGGGTTAAAAGAATATTTAAAAATGTGTAGGTCGAGCGGAGACTTCGAAAACAGCATAGGGCTCGCTTATGGGAACTCACGGAAAACAAATAAAAAGTATAGTGTGAGTATTTTCATAAAGAACTTTATAATTGATAATGATTGCCTTGAATAAAGTATTTATATCATTTGTTATATATTTTTATTAAATGAAACTTATATGGAATTGTTAAGAGAAAATTTTAGTATTTATGGATTCTAGGAAAATTGTTGGTTATAAGTATTTTATAGGTTTAGAAAAGTAAAGCAGCATATTAGAAATAAATTTACTAAATGGGCCTCATAAATAAGTTTTATAAATGATACTGCCAGTCAGAGTATCCTAATGTGCATGGCAGAGTCAGGGAAATGCATTCATGAAACATTAGATTTAGAGGCATAACTTGGGAGTCGATCGAATTAAGCCCTACGGTTAGGAGTATATAGATAATGGCGCTTACTTATTAGTGGTTAATAGCCATTTTACCGGATTGGCTTAGCTGGGAGCGGTCTGATTACGCCTGTCGTCCGGTATCCCTGCCATGTGGTGGGACCTCTCGTAGAAGGTCGGCATGGCTGGACACGTGGCGGGACCTCTTGTAGAAGGTTGACGTGATCCATATTCATATAGGCCTCCGGTGGTTTGTAGATTTTGGAATTTTAATTAGAAAAAATTCATTGCCACCACCGTAAATGATTTTCAGAAAAAAAAATGAAAGAAAAGGGTTTACAAAATGATTTATGAAATTATTTATGAAATGATTTATGGAAAAATATTATTAAAAGTGGATTTAATAAATGAGTTTTAATAAATATTTTATGGGAGGTATTTATATTATTAAGCTTTATATTTTTAAAGCTGTGGGGTCCCCACCGGGCCTGCAGGTGGAGCCATCGTCACCAGGGTCATAGATGGTTCTCCTCACTCACTAGGATATCCACACTTTGCTCACATGAGGGTTCCTTTTTAAGCCTCCTTGAGGATTCGGGCAAATCTGCGAGCTTAAGGTCCTTGGGGAAGCGCATCAACTTCTTCATAAAAACTTGAAATTTAGTTAATGGTTCCTTCCTAGTGATGAAATCTGCCGGCAACTCCACGGTAGCCTCCAGTGACTCGCTCATTGACGAGTTACCATGAAGCTAAAGCAAGTAAAAGCTGCTCTCTAGCTGTATTTGGAAAGCGTGGGTTATAAAATTTTTTCACTTTCTATCCAAATCACACCTTTAGATTTAACGAAATTGACATAGCAGTACGGTGAGTGACAAAATACAAAATCACTGTATAAAATACTCCCAATATTTTCAAAATCCAACTACAATCATAAAGGGACCTGCGATTGTCATCAAAATATAAGATAGAATCGATCGACAAATTTCGCCGCCATTCTTGTTTTTCTCAAAACCATGCAAATGCATAGTTTACGAAGATATTTACATATACAAAATGTCACATTTTAAGTTTTACTAAGTTTTAATTTACACCTTATCTTATATGTAATCACAACACAGCGTCTGGGACCAGGAGGATCTGGAAAGATCTTTTCGGCTTGGCACGCACTGAAAAATTATTTTAAAAGCGAGAAAGGCGTGAGCGAAGCGGGCTCGATGGAAATCTCTCAGGATTCTAAATCTTTGTATCTGCTGTTTGTACCTCCCAATGACAGAAATGGTTGTAAACTCAAGTGATATAAAAACTGAAGCTGGCAGAAAGCCATTTCAAAACCGCTCAAAACTATTTCGCCGTTGAAATCAAGCTTCGCCGGGGCCGAAAAATCGGCTCAAAACTAGTTCTCACGAAACTGCTCAAAACTATTTCATCAATAAAACTGCTTTCTGCACTTGCACATTATCCAGTGTTATACTCAGAATCAAGTACCAACCATCGTGGCCCATTTCGAAATGTCTTATGATGCCCCTGAACCCTGACCGTACCCAGAGTGAACCCCTGAACACTACCCTATTAAGATGGTCCTGAATTACGGATTCATACAAAGATACCCGAACCCTGAACCAAAACGCTTCTGACGGAACCTCTAACTAACACCTTTCATCGCTTATGTACTAAGTCGCGCTTAACTATATACCCTCGAATGTGCAAGAGGTTTACCCACTATATAAATATATACTAGATCTAACCCCAATTGTCGACTGTGCAATATAGCGTTAATCATAATATCCCATAACATTGCCATTTTTAATAACCGAAATACATCCTCGACCGGAAACCGAAATGCGCTATCTAGTGGCTGGCTAAACCAGCTAAAACTATTTCTTCAATACTCGAAATCAAACTTTCTTTCTACCGAGTATAACAATTTGGAGGTAAAAAAATGCTTTATAAATCTATATTTTCAAAGCACTTTACAAAATTGTAATTTAAACACTTTCGCTTTAGAAAATGATTTCGGAAGTACTCACCTTTTCTCGACTAATTCTTTCAAATCTCACAAGACTTTTAGATTCTCGTCTGATGCTCAAATCGCCTACACAACCCATACAGCACGAAACGCCCCCGCTTTAACGCTTTAACCATAACATACACGCGGGGCTTCAAAACGACTATATCGAACTTAACTCGATTCTAACAAAACTTTACGCGCATTCCATTCGACATGCGACATCGATAATACGACGCCAATCGACCAAACGTCCATACACATTAATGCCCCATAAAACTATCCTCTGCGCTCTTTTTAAAGAAACTTTGACCCAAGTGACTTTCCATGTAGTCTAAAAATACCCGAAACATTTCAAAATCTCCGTCCGACTCTGTCCGACTACAACTCGAAATTTCAATCAAACTGCCCATAAATATCTCCAAAATTCAGCCCCGACCGGGTCCGAACACAAACCTAAAAATTCCTAAAATTCCTAAACTCGCCTAAAAATTTGGGATTCAAAGTTTACGACCTTTACTTGCCTTCTAGTTAAAATCCCTGCCCATTATATAACCTTTTGTGCTTGAAATAACACAAATAGCAAATTTTCTACCTTTAAAGTTTGAAAAAGGCTAAGATATTTCCAGATCTATGCGTAGCCTCTTTCTGCTATGAGTCCACTTGCCTTCCGTCTTCGACAAAAGCCTACGATCCGATTTCCGTAGATCTAAGAAAAATCGAAAAGAGAAAATAAAACTAAAAAAATCGTCTCTCCAGTTCTCCTCCCACGCTCTGCCGTCCGTCCCTGCCACTTTCCTTTTATTCATTTTGATTTTCGTTTTTTAAATCTTTTCTCAATTATTATTATTATTTACAAACTATTTCTATCACCCATTCGTGTCCATTTCTATCCCGAAAAATTTTATTTCTTCGCTCACTCTATTTTAATCAACTTTAACTCAAGGTATTTTCTCGACTTCGAGATTTTGTAAAAAATCTCGTCCCCGAAGTCCCCGACAATTTATCCCGCAAATTAACATATTCGACCGCCTTTAATTCGAATTAAATTTTTTTCGAAAGTCACTAGATTTCGCGGCATCGAATTTGCACTAAGATACTGCTTCGTCATCCGGGTATCTAGAGAATTTTCAGTTTCCCGAACTATTTTGGTAATTTATTATTATTATTATCCTTTAAAATTTCATAAAATTCCATAATTGGAATTCCACTCCCAAACTTTCCCTTAATTGCAAAGTGCCACAATTCTTTAAAACAACTTTCAAAAATCTCTATTATGGCACTAAAATAATTATGAAGTCATCGTGCACATACTTCAAGTTACACATACCGTATACCCTTCCTGGATCGGGTGTTACAAATCCTCCATCTCAAGAACATTTCGCCCTCGAAATGAACAAAAATAATATAAAGAGGATACCTTAATCCGAAAACAATTGAGGATATTGACTACATTCGAGCCTCGACTCTCATGTGTACTTTAATTCATGATTTTCCATAAAAACTGGATCAATGGAATGGATCTTATTCCCAAAATCGCTTCCTTCGATCTACTATCCGCATCGGGTCGGCTCCCATAGTCAAATTATCCCTTTAGTTCTAATCGGCCGATCTCCTCGAGTACACGGAGGATCCTGGCTCGTACTATGAGCATGGATACATGAAAAACGTTATGAACCTTAGACAACTCCGTGAGGAAGGTCTAATCTTATGCGCACCCGGTCCCACTCTAAGAATAACTTTACATGGCCCTATATCTCGGCCCCGGGCCTTCCGTCTTCCAACTGAGGACACCTTTCCAAGGGGAAATCTCGAGGAAGACCCTTATCACCAAACTTAAAATGTAGATCTTACCAAGCCATCTCGCATAACTTTTCCGTCTGTCTCACATCTTGAGTCCTGTCTTTACTAACTGGATCTTATCTGGCTGTAATCAGACAACTCCGGCCCATCGCCCTCTCTCCTACTCATCCAAAGATACTGAGTACGACACTTCGCCATACACGCTCTCTCAAATGGAGTCATGCCTATGCTTCGATCGAGTAACCTGGTCATTGTGTGCAAACTCCATCGAGATAAATGCGCATCCCAAATTTTCCCTTAAACTCTATCACGCATGCTCTTAAGCATATCCTCTAAGGTTCGAATAGTTCTCTCCTCGACCACCATCGCCTCCGAGGATGGAAAGTCGTGCTAAAGTGCAATCGAACCCTGCTAGCATCCTCAGAACCGACTAAAAACTGGATGTGAATCTATAATCCTACCCAGACTATCGATGTGAGGAACACCATGTAAATCTAACTATCTCCTCCACAGGTTAATCAAGCCAACTCATTCAACGGGTCATCATTGCTAATCGGAAGAAATGCGCCGATTCGTTAGTCTATCCACCATCACCCATATGGCATCGTGTCGCTCCGAGTCTCCTAAGCCCTAAGAACAAAATCCATATAATCTTATCCCACTTCCATACAGAACCTAAGCTATCGATCTTCCTACTCTAAGCTCGATGCTCCGCCTTCACCGGGATGTTAGCATCCGGATACGAAACTGCACTTCCTTTCCATGCCCCCTTCCACCAATGCTCTCTCGTAGTATGACAGCACCTCTGTGCTACTGTGTGGTGCACTTCAGATATGCCAAGAGCGAGCCTTTCCAAGATTTCCCTTTTAGTTCACCTATTTCAGTACAGCCACATTCGAATTTCAACTATTACGCCATCGTCTCCGATCCGAACCTCGTTCCTACCACCTCAATCTCCGCCTCAACTTAACTTCATCTCCGAAACCTCGCTTCCGACCTTCCTCGACCGATCCACGAGAAGAGGACGAACATAAAATGATGCCAAGAACGCCCTCAGGTATCACGCATTCGCGAACCTAACTCCCAAAGATTCCGCAACCTATCAACAATGGGAGATATACTGTCACAGATAAGCATGGGGAACCTCCGGCTTTCCGGCTTAAGGCATCGACTACTGCACCGGCCTTCCCCGATGGTACTCTATCGCAATCATAATCCTTAATCAATTCCAACCACCGGGCGCCGCCTTTGCTGCTCCTTCTTCGAAAGTGAAGATATACTCGTGTGCTCTTATGACTGGGTGAATATCCGAGTTGTGGAACACCGTATAGATAATGTCTCCATCTTCTTTAGAGCGAAAAACCACCGGCCAAAGTAGTTCTAATCATGGGCCTGCAGTTCCGCCAGGTTTCTTTAATCGCTGGAAGCATAAGCTATCACTTACCATCCGCATCAAACACAATTCTAACCCTTGTCTCGAGGCAACACTATATACTACATAACCGTCCTTTTCTCGACTTCAGAGGCACATCGAGCCGCCGCCAATCATTCTGCACCTCAAAACTATGCCGGCAGTATCCGACCACCCGACCGATCCTTTTTCAATAGATCGTCAATCCGGGTTAAGTATCTTAGAAAATCCATCAACAAATTTCCTGTAATAACATGCCAATCCAAGGAAACTGCGAACTTCAGAAACATTCGTGGGCTAGCTCCAATCTACCATAGCTTCATCTTCGGAAATAAATGATACGACTCCAAGAAAGCTTACTTTGCCTAACCAAATCGCACTTACTAAACTTAACAGATAATCGACGCCTCTAAGAAGTCGCACATTTATCCTGGAGATGCTCAGATGTTCCTTCGAATCGTCGAGTAATAATTAGAATGTCATCAATGAATACGATCACAAACTTATCTAACACGATCAACACCCTGCTCATCAAATCCATGAACGCGAAATTTCTGGGCATTAAATAATCCGAATGGCATCACTAGAACTCATGCTGACCGTGATCTCGTCCTGGCTGGCAGCCTTAGAAACATCATTCTTCTGACCTCAACTCTATGGTACACCCAGTCAATCTTAGAATATACCCGGTGATCCATGCAATTGGTTAAATAGCTCATTCATACGAGAAGCCGGATATCGGGTCACATATCACGCCGATTCAAATTGCCTATACGCCTATACACAACCGTAAGCTTCCTTCTTTCTTCTTTACGAAGAGAACCGAGCTCCCACTCTGAGGTACTAGGCCTGATGAGCCCTTACTTAGCAATTCCTCCAATTGTGCCTTCAATTCTTCAACTCACTGGCGCCATTATGCATGGAGGAATGGAGATCGGCCACCCCCGGAACTAGTTCAATAACGAACCCACCCCTCTATCCGGGGTAAACCCGAAATATCATCCGAAAGACATCCGGGGAACTCTTGACTATGGGATGTCTTCCACCGTGTCCCTCTTGTCTCCTATCCACTACAAATGCCAAATAACCCTGGTAACCTTTCCGAAGCATTTTCAAGCTTACGCTGCATTAATGAGACTAGGCGATCTCTCTTCCGATTCTCGAAATATCACGCCTTGCCTCCCGCGAACCAATCTTACTTTCTTTCTTATAGCAATTCCAGGTGGCTCTATGCCTCGATAACCACCCATACCCAAGATTATATCGAAATCATGGATACCTAACACTATCAAGTCCGGCCGAAAAATCCTTATTCGATCACCAATCTACTACCGAACTATCCTTCTGATGTCATAGTATCCCCATCAAGTAATGAACCACCATACGACCATCTATAGCCGACTCTATCCGTGCCTCTCAAAGAATGGTACTTAAATAAATGAATGAGTGGCTCCCGGTCCACCAATGCATATGCATCATGATCGTGAACGAAATCATACCAAGAATCACGTCCGTGACGATCCGCTCCCGTCGTAGGATCAGAAATACTGAGCCCGAGTACGAGTACCACTCCATCCGCACTCCGGTACCGCTCCGCTCCCGCACCCCTGCTCACGACCTCTACCAGGTCAGACCGCCCACCCTCCGCCCCCTCGAATCCACCCCTACCAAACCGACCGGGACCACCGGTGCCCTGGGTAGATGCTAACAGACTACTCCCCGAGGTCTCGCAGCTACTAACTATGGATGCCCTGATAAAGTGACCTTCCCGCCTGAGAATGGAAACATCCCGCCATATTCATCCCGCACTCTCCGGATGTGCCTCCTCTAACATGTAGGGCATAATGGAAAAGATGATCCTAAAGATCTACCACCTCCTGGGGCTGCTGGTGATCGAATCCGATCCGCTGGGATGCTACCCTCAGACCGGGATCCTCTATAATCGCCGGCCCACTTTTTTCTTTCTTCTACTAGACTGACCGTGCCCGTCGACTAATGCTGAACACCTCTTCATCAGAATAATCTCTTTCTCCGATCCGAATCTGACATCAAGGTCCAACCAACCGGATGTTCCTTCGATATTCACTAACCTGTGACGCCCCAATCCCTAAGATGATGTTGGCGAGGGTCACTCTTTTTATCATACTTTTTTTTTTTAAAACTTATAACCTTTTACACTTGCATATTCATATATCGTTAAACAAAGTAACTTGTATTATATTCTCAGAGCAAATGGATTGGCAACATATATATACAAGCTCCATATATGGAAGTGTTCAACATTTACAATATTTACATTTGTTTACAAAATTCATATACAACACTTGACCTAAAGGTCTTCCAAAGGCACCCATTACGGCCTCGACCGCCGATGCGATTGTCCTATCCTCCGGTTTCCTCTTCCTCAGACGGCACCTGACAATCTGCATAAGCTTTACGCCTTAGTGGGAATTACACATGAAACGACTTATTATGGTCACAATTCTTTTATACACATGCATATGACACATATAACATTTCCGATTCTTATCATTTCATATATATATATACTTTT
The DNA here is from genome assembly GCA_016808115.1 of Tetrastigma voinierianum. NCBI lineage: Eukaryota > Viridiplantae > Streptophyta > Magnoliopsida > Vitales > Vitaceae > Tetrastigma > Tetrastigma voinierianum. The sequence continues at coordinate 129,375 of JAEQBH010000275.1, read as the reverse complement.
CATAACTAGCTTCATTTCTTATCATCTTCCGTATACTTTTCTATGCAATCTTGTACTTTTACTTTGCTCAGAATCAGATACTATCATCACATGCCAGTTGCTATGCTTCCTATATTCTTTCATTTCCCTTTGTATATACCTCCGTCATTTCTTTTATGTTTCATGTCTCCGCATAAACCTTAGGAGTGGATACAGCTGTGGAATACTATAATCCATGAGGACCTAAGAAGCATTCACTGTATGAAACAAGGATCCATGAGCCCGTAGCACTGTGAATATATTATACCCGAGTGACCATCACCGGGCCCGAGACAGCTGGACTCCATTCCATGAGGGCCCGGGAGGCGCCCAGACCTCTTTCGGGCCACCCGATCCAAACGGATCTATGTCATTGACTCCACACGGGGTCCCGATTCGAATATGTCCTGATATGTCGGGCAGACTTATTCTTCCTAATAGCATGCCCATCTATCCCTCACTGTGCTCTAAGCGCATAATCACTGTGTATTTTATGGCCAAAAGATATATCTCATGACTCGAATAATTATTGTCATTCTATGAATCATATGTGATATATAAATACAATCATTTATTCATATCCTTTCATTTTTCTATATCTCATTACATTTACAACAACTATGCTTATCATGTATGCTTATGAGTTATTTATGAATTCATAATAGGCATTCCTAATACAAATAACTATGTTTACCTGTACCGCCACTGTTTCGTGTTTTCTGAACCAATATGAGTTCCAATCTTATCAAGTTGTCTATTGATGAATTCTTGACTAATGGGCTTTTCTATAGAGTCCAAGAACACCCAAATCGAGTTCAACGAGGAGTTATGGACCTTCCGAAGTCGAGGTCACGCGCAACCGGGCCTGGCATAAGCCGACTGGAGCGACGAGCCGCACCGAAGTGACGAGCCTTCCGGCCTAACACCTCGGGTCTGACATCTAATATCTTCCTCAGGAATATGGATGGATTTTTGACTAATGGGCTTCCATAGAGCCCAAGAACACCAAATCGAGTTCGACGAAGGGAGAGCACGACCTTCCGAGTTTCGAGCGCTACGCGCAATTTCGCCTCGACGGCACTGATTCGAATCGACGAGCTGCACTGAAGTGACGAGCCCGGTTTGACGCCTTGGTCTGACAGCCATTATCTCCTCAGGCATATGGATGGATTCTTGACTCAATGGCTTTCCATAAGAGTCCAAGAACACCCAAATCGGAGTTCAAACGTAAGGAGATATGACCTTCCGGGCCGAGGTCTCGCGCGCAGCCCAGCCTCGACTTTGTCAAGCACGTCACGCATCACCGCTCACGACACCCGTTTCTGACGACTCGTGGACGCACCATCATTCACCGATCGACCCTTGCTCGACGACCTCGCCGACGGTTCAATCGTTGGACGACTAAATCGCTCACCGACGAATTTCGTTTGACACTCGGATCTACCACCGCCGATCTACCACCGCTCACCGACGCACTCGCTTGGACGACCACCGCTGGACGACCACCGCTCAACGACGCACTCTTGCCTGACGGTAATCGCCGGACGACTCTCGCTGGACGACTACCGTTGACGGCACTAACGCTCACCGATCGACCCCTTGTTTGGTGACCCCCTCTTGACGCACTTCTCACCCATTTGACTGTTTCAGAGTAAAAGACCATAACTCGTCTGCTGTGAGTCCGAATTGAGAAATTGGAAAGCCTAACATCAATTCTTACTGATGTGGCTACACCACAGAAGGACTTACTTCCAAATTCTCCTTATTTATGACCCAAAAACCCGCTCTAAGATCCGGCTACTGCATATGGTCGACAATAGGGAATTTTCTGGGTTCAACTTGCAACTAGACCTTTCTCAAACACATATTTAGGAGCCTTAAAGCTCTTCTTAACTCAACCCTATAAGAAATGAGTTTAGGAGTTCCCAAACCCAAACCATACACAAGATAGAGGGTTCTAAAACATGTATCCATGTTGTCTAGACCAAAACTAGACTTCCATACAACCCAAGACCTGTGTATTCATACCCATATTCACAGTTCCATACACACCTAGTTTACATACACATATTCATGGTTCCATACTTTTCTATACCAAATCTTAGTTCCATACAAATCCCAAGACATGTATCCTTACCTATACTAAATTCCATACTAATACTCAAATTTAGTAATCACAATTGCATCTTCTTTCTTCTTCTTCTTCCTTTCTTTTCTCTTCTCTTATCCGTTCTTTTTTGCTCTCCTTCCAAGACCAAAATGAGATATTTCTTTGGTCTTATCCTTATTTGATCTTATCCCCTTTTTTATTTTACTTGGTCCTCCAACCCTTCTAATATTTAAAAATCAATTTATAATATTTTTACAATAGCTCTAAATTCTTTATTATTTGTAATTTAACTTACGATATTCCTACTTTTTGTTTTTATCTTTATTTTATTCCTGAATATATTTCATATTTAGCTTATTATACCCAAAACATGTTATAAAAACTGTTAGGTATAATTCGGGGTGTTACAACTCTCCCCTTAAAAAGAATTTCGTCCTCGAAATCATAATTCGATTCAAGAGTCATGATATCAGGCTCCTCATAGTTGCTTCCTACCCTGGGCACCTTCTTTTCTCTACCATGGTGTTGCCGAGAACTTTCAATTAATGGTACTTACTTGTTCCTCAAGAATCAGCTCACCTCTCGAGCCGTAATGGTCTTCGCCCTCATCATATGACAAATCTTCGTGACTTCAGATTTCTTGTAATCGGGTAGTATGTGCGACTCATCGTAGCTAGAGATTCCGAAGCATCGCATATTACGAAACACATCATGTAATTTGGCCAACTCCAGAGGGAGTGCCAATCGATAAGCCACAGGGCCAATTCGTTCCAAAATCTCATATGGCCCTATGAACCTGACTCAACTTGACTTTCCAATAAACTCTAAGAATTTTCCCTCTACGGCGATAGCCTTTAAGCAGTTAATTGCCTCCCACTTTATATTCAATATCTCTCCTCTTTAGCCGGGTATACGATTTTTGTCTATCACTAGCCTTTAACCTTGCCGAATAACTTCAGGGATTTCTTCAGATCTTTACTATGTTCGACTTATCAATTTCTCGCTCATTCACCCCATTCCAACACACAGGAGTTCTACATTCGACCATACAAAGCTTCCATACGGTGTCGGCTACCAATGCTCGACGAAAACTATTGTTATAGGCAAATTCCATCACTTGGAATATACCTATCCTAACTTCCGTAAATCTCCATGACACAAATCCCTCAAGATATCTTCTAGAGCACCCGAATCAATCTTCTGACCGTCTATCCGCTTCATGGATGGAATGTCAGATTAAAATTCAAATTTTAAGACGCAAAGCCGATCAGAATTCCTTCCAACTGATGTAAATCGCGGATTCTATCCGACGCAATAGACAACTGCACACCATGCAATCGCACAATTTCATCTATATATAACCTCAATTTAGTCGATCCATGTAATACCAATCCTCGACCGGGTATAAAATGTGGGCCGACTTTGTGAGCCTATCTACAATCACCCAAACAGAGTCATGTTTTGCTGGTGCGAGGAAAACCAGACACAAAATCCATGGTAATGTTATCCTACTCCATCGAGGAATTGGAAGGATTTAACAAACTCCAGTACTGTGTTCACTTTGATTTGGTCGACATTCAAACACTTAGACATATCTACCACATCTCTTTTCATTCCTTTCCACCAATAAAACTGCTTTCAAGTCCCGTACATCTTATTCCCTCCAGGATGCATGGTAAATACCAGATATGATCTCTAAATAGCAACTTTTCTTTAGCTCTTTATCATCCGCACATAATCTATTCCTGAAATACAAACTTCCCAAATTTCTTTTCTTAAAAACTCCTGGCCTTGTCACCATCTCTAACCATCTCAGAAATTTTTCGTAACTCTTCATCACTTCCTTTTCCTCACAAGATCTATAATCATTTGCTTTAAAACTGGTTATGCCTAATCGAGCTAACATAGCTCCATCATCACCTAATCTCCGTAATCATCCATCAGCTGGACATCAAGTACCACTGCCTTTCTGGGCCTTAAAGCATCACTTACTATATTAGCCCCTTCCCGGATGGTAATCTATGATGCGCCATAATCCTTTAATAACTCTAACCACCTCCGCTGCCTCAAATTTAACTCTTCTCCGAGTTAAGTACTTGAGACCTTTTATGATCTGCAAATTCTACACTTTTCCTCGTATAAGAAGTGGTTTCATATTTTTGAAGCAAACACTACCGCAGCCTAACTCTAGGTCATGAGTGGGATAATTTTGTTCATGGTGGCTTCAACTGCCTGACGCATAAGTCACGCTTTCCCATCTTTCAGATTAACACAAAGATCCTAAACCAATGCCCGGGCGCATCACTATACAAGGTATACTCTTTCCCGAGTAGGTCATGCTAATACCGGTGCTTCAACCAAAGATCCCTTTCAACTGCTCAAAACTATTCGACATTTGTCCGGCTCCACTCAAACTTTATTCCTTTCCGAGTAATCTCGTGAGCTGAGAAGATACGACCAAAAGCCTCTCACAAATCTTCTATAATAACCGGCTAAGCCTAAGAAACTTCTCACCCTTTGCCATTTCGAGGTGATTCCAACTCACAACCGCTTCAATCTTAGCAGATCAACTCTTATACCCTCAATAGGATACTGTAATACGGCTCTGTGAATGAGACTTCCTTTACCAAAAATCACATTTGTCAGCTTAGCATATAACTTCTTTCTTTTCTCTCTTTAACGCCTCTAAGACTATTCTCAAAGCGCCGTTCATGTTCCCGTGCATCCTTAGAATACACCAGATGTCATCAATAAACCACAACAAATTGATCCACAGTATCTGGAATCAACCATGAATGTCAGCCGGCATTAGTCAACCCAAATGGCATGGACTAAAAACTCATAATGACCATATCTGCTCTAATGCGCCTTCGCACACCCCCTTCCTTTTTACCCTCAACTGATAATACCTCGATCGCAGTCTATTCGAAAAGACACCCGCTCCTTTCAATCGATCAAAAAAGATCTTCACCTCTAAGAACGGGTAATTTGTTTTTCACCGTCACCTTATTAATCTGGCTGAGCACCGATGCACATCCGTAGAGTGCCATCTTCTTTTTCATTAAATAAAAATGTGCACCTAAGGACACACTGGCCTGATAAACTTTATTCAAAAGTTCTCGCACTGACTCTTTAACTCTTCACCGTTGAGCTTCATCTCAGACGCAGCAAGGCCCTTTGACATGGACTGCCTCCCCGTACAATTTCTATGGCTAAGTCCACCTCTCTCTCATGTGGAATACCCTGCAACTCCTCAGTGGAATACATCCGGAAATTCCCTTACTACACGGATCTTTTCTACATCAACTCGACTTCTTGGAGTCAAGTATCAAAGCCAAGAATGTTTCACATCCTCTCATAATTCCTAGCTTCGTATGCTGGAGTATGACATTAGACATTACACTTCCTGATCCAACGCCCTCAGACCATTATTACCTCGCCTCGTCGAGCATCTCAACACTACCGTCTTGTCCACAATCCACGATAGCCTCTAAGGCTTAGACAACCAATCCATTCCTAGAATCAAGTCAAACTCGAAATGGTAAGGTTATCAACCAGCGAAACTCTCCGTCTGTAGATAACAATAAAGCACTTCATGATATGCTATTCACACTAACAGGTCCCAACCACTAGTTACAATACATGTCATATGCTAATTTCCCATTGTACTTTGTCAATGATGATGTTCCATGCACATGATGAAGAATTGAGTTAGATCCCAGATCAACCAAATGCACATCCTACATCAAGATATAAAGAAAGATATCCCGCTTAAACTCAGATGACTCATCCTCAATGAGCTCACAGATATGCCCAGTACGGCATGTCGTATACAAGATGACCCAACAAGCTCTCGACACTATAGCCTCCTCTCGTCTCTATATCGAGACGCCTCACTACGACCTCTACCACGATCGCTGGCACGAAGCTGTCAGATCCTTCCTCCCGCCCACTTCCTCACTGGGCTTCTATTATCCCCTTAACTCTGGGGACACTGCGGCTTCAAATGCTCAAGGCTTCCACACCAAAACACCCGGCCAATATCCCCGCAAACCCCAAATGCCTTTTATGCAATGAGGGCATCTCGAATTTCTCCCCCCTGTCTCAACTACACCTCTACCCGTACCACGTGTTACACTGACCTTCGCCTCTCTACCCCCGGCTTTAACTATATTCCTCGATCGGAAATGAGATTCTTCAGCTCTTTTCCCAGGAGGACGGGGCCTCCTCTGTAAAACTTCTTTCAAATCTTTCACGCCGCTTTTCTAGTTCCTCTACTTTCATCAGAAATTGGACTAACCGGAGCAAAATCCACTGTTTCGTGGAGAAGTCATAAAGCAACACCTCGATGGAATCATGTACCATCCTCAACGGGCTTACACCGAAACTTCTGGAGTGACCACCCGGCAGCATATTTACTAAGATGGCTAAATTCTTTCATATTCACCCACCGATAAGCTCCTTTTGCTTCAAATTTAGGAACTGCTTTCCACTGCAACTTATACATCTCAAGAATATACTTTGTCCTCGAACTCCTTGACAAAGAATTCTAAGTCATGATTTCGAATCCTCGACTTTAATGCTAGTTTCCACCAATCATATGCCTCACTCTATAATAATGAGACTGCACATGATACTTTCGATCGGGAGGACATCTAACTCCTCTTCTAATACCCTTCTAGCTTTTCTAACTGCACTCGCTTCGACTCTTCCATGCTCGACTCCATGGAATTCCTCGCTTCCATGTCTTCTACTGCGGTCTATCGAGCTTTAGGAGAGGTCACTTAATCCATCCAAAACTGAGCCATGTCTTGCGATATTCTCAAAGAAGGCTTCCGCGGGTTCATTAGGTACATTACTTTCTCGAAGGTTCGGTCGATAACCCTTGCTCCATCACCGACACTCCTCAAAGAACTTCTTCTTGACTATCCATCTATACAAAACATAAGGACATCCACATCGTGCCAACATTACTAAACATGTGCTTTCTATTTTATATACTCATCTGAGCCACCCAAACTTAGGGTTTTTCCGGTAAACGCCTAAACCTAGGCTCGATAACACTAAACTAACACCCTTTCTCCGATCCGACCCGATCATGTCCGAACCAAATCCGGATGTTCCCGATACTCACTAAACCGTGGACGCCCCCAACCCCAAGAGATGTGGCGCATGAGGGTCACTCTTTTAATATCATACTTCTAATTTTTTTAAAACTTATAACCTTTACACTTGCATACATTCATATAATGCTAAACAAATAACTTCAGATATATTCTCAGAAGAAATGATTACAAAATATATATATACAAGCTCCATATATGGAAGTGTTCAACATTTACAATATTTACATTTGTTTACAAAATTTATATACAACACTGGACGTAGGCTGTTCCTCTCCCAAAGGCACCTATCGTCGCGCGCGGCCTCTGACCGTCGACGCTGATCAGTCCTATCCTCCGGTTTCCTCTTCTCTCGTACCTACACCGATTGAACACCCGTATGTTTACGCTAGTTGGGAATTAATACATGAATGACCCTATTAAGTGGTCACACACCTTCTTTTATACACATGCATAAGGACACATATAACATTTCCATTCTTAATACTCATATATATATACTTTCATAACTCGCCATTTCTTATCATCTTCCGTATACTTTCATGTGACCAGACTTCCTTTACTTCTTGCCTGTGAATCGTAGATACTATCATCACATAGCAAAGGTTATGCTTCCCATATTCTCTTCATTTCCTTGCATATACCCGTCATTTCTTTTATGCTCTATGTCCTATAAACCTTAGGAGTGGATACAGGAATACTATAATCCATGAGGACCCGAAGGTGCTATATTCACCGTATGAAACAGTGATCCATGAGGGCCCGTAGGCGCTGTAATATATTATACCCGAAGGTATCATCACTGTCCGAGACAAGGACTCATTCCACAGGGCCCGGAGGGCGCTGTGTGGGTGACCTCTTTCTAAAGCCACTTAATCCAAACTGATCTATGTCATCGACCCACACTAAATCCTACTTCCGAATATAACCGATATGTCAAGTGCATTTATTCTTCCTAATGTACGCCCATCTATCCTCCTACTGTGCCTCCCAAAGCATAATCACTGTGGTATTTTATGCTCAAAGAGGGTATCCTATATTCCCGAATAATTATTGTCATTCTGCAGAATCATATGCATATATAAATACAATCATTTATTCATATCCTTTCTTCTCATTTTTTCATATCTCATTACATGCATAAATAACTATGCTTATCATGTATGCTTGAGTTGCTTATGAATTCATAATAGCATTCCTAATACAAATAACTATGTTTACCTGTACCGCCTACTGTTTTCCCGTGTTTTTCTGGAACTACTATGAGTTCCAATTTATCAAGCTGTCTATTGATGAATCTTGACTCAATGGGCTTTTCATGCAGTCCAAGAACACCCAACCCGGAGTTCAAACGAGGAGTTATGACCTTCCGGCCGAGGTCATGCGCAGCCGCCAAGCCGACTGAGTGACGAGCCGCATCAAGTGACGAGCCTCGCTAACACCTACCTGACATCTAATATCTCCTCAGGCATGGATGGATTCTTGACTCAATGGGCTTTCCATAGAGTCCAAGAACACCCAAACCCGAGTTCGCACGGCGAGATATGACCTTCCGGGCTGGCGGGCCACGCAAACGCCACGAGCTGACTCGAATCGACGAGCTGCACTGAAGTGACGAGCCTGGTTTGAAGCCTTGGTCTGACAGCTAATATCTCCTCAGGCATATGGATGGATTCTTGACTCAATGGGCTTTCCATAGAGTCCAAGAATGACTCCAAATCTGAGTTCAAACGGCGAGATGGGCGACCTTCCGAAGTTGGAGGTTCATGTTCGCCTCGACGAAATGCCACCGCTGGGCGATCACCGCTCATCGACGCACCCTCGCTTCGACGCACTCGCGGGACGGCATCACCGTTCACCGACGACCCTGTTTGACGACTCGTTGGACGCACTACCTGGATCATCGATCGCTCACCGACACCCTTTGTTTGACGACTCCCCGCCGGACGGCCACCGCCGGACGGTACCACCGCTCATCGACGACTCGCTTCACGACCACCGCTGACGCACCATCGTTTCACGACGAATTTTTGTTCGACGAATTCCTCGCTGACGTCACAACAAATGCTCACCGACGACCCCTTTGTTTGACGACCCTTTGACGACTCCTCTCACCCATTTGACTGCTCGTAGTGAAAAGACCATAACTTGGTCTACAGGAGGTCCGACCTGAGAAATTCAAAAATTTCAACATCAAGTTCATCGATGTGGCTACAATTTCACGTATGACTTACCTTAAAATTCTCCTTATTTATGACCCAAAACCCGCTCTAAGATCCGGCTACTGCATATGGTCGACAATAGTGGAATTTTCTCAGTTCCTAACTTGCAACCACCTTCTCAAACACATTTGGGGGATCTTGCTCTCCTTCTCAACTAACCCTATAAGAAATGAGCTTGGAGTTCAAACCCAAACTATACACAAGATAAGAGGTTCTAAACATGTATCCATGTCAGTTTGTCTAGACCAAAACTAGACTTCCATACAACCCAAGACCTGTGTATTCATACCCATATTCACAGTTCCATACACACCTAGTTTACATACACATATTCATGGTTCCATACTTTTCTATTCCAAATCTTAGTTCCATACAACCCAAGACATGTATCCTTACCCATACTCAAATTCCATACCAATACTCAAATTTAGTAATTCCATACCTGTGAATCTTCTTCTTTCTTCTTCTTTCCTTTCTTTCTCTTCTCTTATCCTGCTTTTTGCTCTCCCTTTCTCCAAGACTCCTCAAAAATGAGATATTTCCTTTGGTCTTATCCTTATTTGATCTTATCCCTTTTATTTTACTGTCCTCCAACCCTTCTAATATTCTTTGCAGAAATCAATTATAATATTTTTTAATACAATAGCCTCAAATCTTTCTTTTATTATTTGTAATTTAACTTATGCATATTCCTACTTTTGTTTTATCTTTATTTTTATTCCTCGAATAAATATGTCTTTACGTTTATTATACCCAAAACATATAAAACCTGTTGGGGTGGTATAATTGGGGTGTTACATTTACTGCCCTACGCCTCGAGCTAGAATCAACCGTCCTTTCTACCTTTTAAGGCAGCCTCAAACTTTTCATAAAATCTGTCATTGCTATTATTGTGGAATCTTAGTAAACACTCTGAAACCAAGAGTTCCCACTGGGTGCTGCTGGAAGAACCTCAGGTCCACACCTTTTCCTAATTATGGTGGAAAGACCTCATGTCTACATCACCATATAATAGCTGTAACACTAACCCTATCTAAGTTCCTACCTGGGTCGCGGCATTCATCATAAGTTTTGTACTTAATTTAGAGCACGTTCTATCACGCCTTTGCTCTTTGAGGCTCCCCGTGCCCGACTCTGCACCATCAGAATAACTGTGATAACTCGATCCATCGTCAAGGTACCGCCACCGGGTCTACTACCTCGCTGGGTTCTCGCCTACCGATTCATCAAGCATTTTCCGATCTGTGTGTGCTCGACATATCTCTCCTGTGGTGCCTCCGGCTAAGTCCCAGATCGACTCCTCTACGATTCGTCTGTATTATACGTTGTGAATTTCAAAGTTAAAAGATTCAAAGACACTTTTCAATATTTGATGGCGCAAAGGATTAGCAAAACAATGAAGCCGCGAGAAAAATCATTATAAAACAATTCTATAGGAAATAATTTGTGGAAAACGTGGCGAAAACAAAAGTAACTATCGCCTAAAATCGCTTCGATACTAAGTCGACACCCTTCCTAAAGTGGATAGAAATCGCCTAAGAACTCCACAAGAACCTCCCAAACAAGCTCTCCGCTTCAACCGACAAGGTTACTACTAAGCTTAAGCCAGAAATCATTTTCTAACCTGTATTTGGAAAACGTGGGTTATAAAATTTTTCACTTTCATCCAAATCACACCTTAGATTTAACTTAAAATCTGGCAAAGATAACTACCGTATCATGGTCAAGCCCAAAATACAAAAATCACCTGTATAAAACAAAATACTCCCAATATTTTCCAAAATCCAACTACAATCATAAGGGACCTCTGGTCCTCATCAAAATATAAGATAAGAATCAATCCAACAAAATTTATCGCGAATCTGCTTTCTCTCTCAAACCATGCATGAAGGCTTTACAAAATATATTTACATATATACAAATGTCATATTTTAAGTTTTACTAGTTTTAATTTACACCTTATCTATATGTAATCACAAATTACTGGTTTCCAGATGTAGGATCCCCGGAAAGATCTTTCTGGCCAAGACTCAGACCGAAAAATTATTTTAAAAACAAAACCGTGAGCCAAACGGCCTGAGTACTATAAGTTCTAAAATGCCGCCGTTCATTGCTTCACTCTCCCAATATGAAAACTGCATAAATGGTTGTAAAACTCGTTTTTTATGAGAAAACTATTGAGTTTTCGCTATGAAAGTCATTTCTAAAATCGTTTCAAACACACGTTGAAACCGGGTCACGGGCCGAAAACCGTTCGAAAATCCACTCGCCGCCAAACTGCTTCCGAAACTATTTCTACCGCGAAAACCGCTTTCAGCCAGGTGGTTAATATCCGAAAGTGCTATACTATAAATCAAGTACCAACCATCGTGGCCCATTTCAAATACCCTAGAAGTGATGCCCTAACCCTGGAATCGGCATCTAGTGAACCCAACACTACTCCGCTTAAGATGGTCCTGAACACTACGGATCTATAAAGATAATTAACCTCGAACTAAACAATGCGATGGAACTCTAAACCAACACCTCATCGCTATGTACAAAGTCAGCGCGCTAACTATATACCTCGAATGTGCAGAGGGCGACTCACTATATAAATATATACTAGATCTAACCCCCAATTACCGACTAGGCAATATAGTTAGTCATAAGATCCCATAACATTGTCATGCACAATCCGAAATACATCTGACCGGAAACTGAGCTGTGCCATCTAGGGGTTTTGCTAAACCAGGCCAAAACTATTTCTTCAATACTGAAATCAAACTTTTCTACTGAGTATAACAATTGGGAGGTAAAAAAAATGCTTTATAAATCTATATTTTCAAAGCACTTTACAAAATTGTAATTTAAACACTTCTCGCTTTCTTTAGAAAATGATTTCGAGTACTCACCTTTTCTCGATCAATTTCCTTTCAAATCTCATTACACTCTCTTAGATTCTCGCTTCTGATGCTCAAATCGCCACACAATCCATACAAAGACGAAATGTCCCCGCCTTAACGCTTTAACCATATAACACATACACGCTTCAAACGACTATATCGAACGAACTTCGATTCTAACAAAACCTTTACGTATAGTCCCATTCGATATAACATCGATATTACGACGCGAATTGACCAAAATGTCCATACACATTAAATGCCCTATAAAATTATCTGCTTTAGCAAACTTTGACCTGTGGACTTTCCATGTAGTCTAAAAATACTCTAAACATTTCAAAACATCTCGACTCGTCTCGACTACAATCCCGAAATTTCAATCAAAACCGTCCATAAACAAATCCCAAATTCAGCCCCAATCGTCTAACACAAACCCAAAATTCCTAAAATTCCTAACTCAAATTTAAAATTTCGACTAAAGTTTACGACACCTTTATTTTCTAAGAAAATTTCTGCCACATAACCTTTAGGCTCAAATAACACAAATAGGCAAATTTTCTACCTTTAAAGTTTGGAAAGGCTAAGATATTGGCACTCCATGGTAGCCTCTCTTCTCACAGAAATCTGCAATTTTACCTTCCTTCTGCTTCGACAAAAGCCTACGATCCGATTTCCGTAAATTTAAGAAAGAACGAAAAGAGAAAATAAAACTAAAAAAATCGTCACTCCAGCTTCTTCCTCGCACGCCTCGTCCGGTCCCCGCTAATTTTCCTTTTATTCATTTTGATTTTCGTTTTTTTTTTTTAAATCTTTTCTTTAATTATTATTATTATTATTCGATAAACTATTTCTATTGCTCCATTCGTGTCCATTTCTATCTCTAAAAATTTTATTTCTTCGCTTCACTTATTTTAATTAAACTTTAACTCACAGATTTTCGACTTCCGAGATTTTGTAAAAATCTCGCCCTCAAGCCTCCCCGACGATTTATCACCCAGAATTCCTTAACATATTCGACCGTCTCTAATTCACCTCCCAAATTTTTCCGAGTCACTAGATTTCAGCGAGATCGACTTGACCCAAGACAGCTCTCGCTTTCTCGCCATCCGAGATCTGGGTATCTTCTGTACTTCCCTCGAACTATTTTTGTAATTTATTATTATTATTATCCTTTTAAAATTAAGTAAAAATTCCATAATTGGAATTCCACCCCAAAACTTTTCTTAATCGTAAAGTGCCACAATTCTTTAAAACAACTTTCAAAATCTCTATTATGACACTAAAATACTACAAGCCCTCGTGCACATACTTGCCATAATACACCGTGACACCTTCCTGGATCAGGTGTTACATAAACACTCACCGAGCTTCAAGCTCACCAAAATATTGCCTTTAAATAACCTCCTGCACAAAGTGTGGATGGGGGCATCGAGATCGTGGCATCCCCGTAGATAGTGGACACCCCTAGCATGTTAGAGCTATGATTGTTTGTATATGTAAATATTGTATTGAATAATTAAATATAATAATCGCATGAATTGTAAATGTTTTGTCAGATATAAATTTTATACTTAATGTTTTATTAATAACTCGCGATGTATATTAAATAAATTGATATTGTATTTATGTTAATTATCAAGTTATTTGTCAAAGTGGAAGATTTTAGTAAAGGATGGACTTATTTGAATTATTAGAAGTGTGTTTTCTATAATTTTTGCAGAATGGGTTTTCTAGAAAATGGACGGAATTCCGTTCGGAAAAAAAAAATTTCTACACAACCCTTAATTTTTAAATAAAGGAAAACTAGCTTAGTTTATGAGAACCTCTAATGCGCCAAATGGCGACCGGGGTGACTGGGGTGACTGTAGTTGCTTTTATGCACTACCTGTAGAGTAGAGGTCCATTGCATTTTGACATACAACACTGACTAGACAAGTCCCTACTCACCTTCACCATTGTGGGGAACCCCTTTTTCCCTTTTAGGGATAGTTAGAGTTTATCTAAAGGATTATTTACAAAAAAATTAACAAGCACTTGTTTGCTCTGTCTTTTGTGTGTATGGTTAGACTTGACTGCAGGGATTATTAATACATCAATATTTAAGGCTTTAGGGGTTGAAGCATGTTATAGTATTGTATAATTAGAAACTAGTTGAAAAAGGGAAACTTTTATTCAGTAGAGTTAGGAAACTTCATATTCTTTTCTATGGTTTGGGATTGTCTTGTATATAAATAGGTGGTTTGTGATCAATGAAAGATATAGTTTTTCTTTCAATTATCTGTTATTACATGCAGACGTGAGCCTAAGGCCAGACTTTCTTTGATTAGCAAGGCAAATTCTTAGAAATTCAAGAAAATGTAACACTCGAACATATTCCCTAGTCGCTTTCAACGGCTTAGTATTTCAGAGATAAATCGAATTTTTCAGAATTGAAATGCGAAACATGGAAATTGAAACCCTAAATTGTATAAGACATAAGGAAAAATTGTAATGTATCAAAATGGGCATAAAAGTCAATATTGATAAGATTAGAGGCCAAAAGTAGAAATAACATAAATATGAATGCAAATAATAGAATATAAAGACTAAAAGGCAATAAAAGAAAGTTTAACTATAAAAGGAGGAGACAAAATAACTCATTTTTTTGGTCTCCAAAAACAAGAGAGCTCATACGGCCGGGAGTGAAGAGGAAGAAAGAGGAGTCAAGCAAAGTGCAAGGAAATTTTAAAGTTTCGAGATGGATTCTATTATGATTTCAGCATAAAACTACTGCATTTGATTGCTGTGTGGTTTTCGATATTGAAGGTTTTGTTCCCTTTTCTAGGGTTTTGTTAGTAGAAACACATCCTGTTCTAGATTTATGGGAAGTCAGTTGAAAACCCTAAGATATCAATTAGATATGGAAATCCTTCCCTATTTCTATGGATTTTTGTAAAGTTCGTGAACTTTGGTATGAATTCTTGACTCATTAAGGTTTGGCTAAAGAAATTCTAAACCATCATTCAAAGTGCGAGGAGTTGTTCGAGGGATTCCATGTCGGTTTTGACGAATGATACAACAGAAGACACTATGGAAGAAAAGTGAATGAAAAGTGGTGAATTCCCCGTCATTTCAGACCGTAGCTTGGTACGGCATCAAACAGAGGTGGTACTGCACCACTCTCAACCGGCTCGCACGGCATTCAAACATAGTGGCATCAAAATTAATTAGTCTCGCAACCCTGCTAGTATTTGTATAATAGTTGTTGCACCCGTATACCCCGAGAGTATTAGAACTCTAATAAATGATTAATGTGGGTTAGATAAGAAAGAAATCGAAAGCGAAAAACGCATTCTGACTACACTTCTACTAAGCGAGTTCGATGTAAGAAACTCTCATGCCCTATAATAAGATAGGAAGTTTCAATACACATAATTCGTAGAATCGCCAAAGACCGTGCATTAAATGAGACGACACTCCCGTGGCTTAGTGCTAAGACACTTCATTACGTAAGGTGCACGTGATAGTACTTAGGTAACGTGGATGAGTGTTACGACACTCTCCTCGACCGTGCTTCCTAGCATTACTAAGATTTGGTACTCGATTAGTACTCTTGCACTCCTCCGCTTAGCACTCCCATTCTAATTGAAGTGCGACACACTCTATCGTTGTTTCCTAAGACTTCCCGCTCGCTACAAGACTTCAAGATCGTGATAGTATCTTCTTGCATTTATCAGGCCGTGTCTTTACTCCTTATTAGCATCGTCAGTATCTCTACAGTTATATGATAATAACTCAATGAGTAAATAAGAGTAAACAAATGCACACATTACATTTGTAATACTCACGCATTTCGAATAAGAATAAGATCTGTAACTTCTACGTGAGATCTGAACAAGTAATAAGTTGTTGTAACTCCTACGGGAGATCGGAACAAGCATAAAGTTGCTATAAGTACAAGTACGAGTCATATGGGAGATCCGAATAAGCATGTCCTGTTAGCTACAAGTAATTGTATAAGTTCCTTATATGAATGCATGAAAATTCTGATATCTGTTATTGTTATACTCTTACTATAAATGTGTATATGTATATTACCTATGTTTCCCACTAAGCGTAAAACTTAGCACGTGTTTTTAATCCAGAGTACAAAAAGAAGCAGACAGCCGATCTTCCTCAGCCCCAATGGGCCAAGACATCAGTAGGGGTTCACTACCTAGGCCCCGCGCCCAATTTTGAATGTAACTTATAGTTTTTGCATAGGTAAATGATATCTGTATTCAGGATGTATGTGATTAATCGTAAACACCACTACGATGGGAGTTTTATTTTGTAGTTTTGTATATGATATGTTGATACAATTATAAGACTTGGACACACCAACGTCTGATTAAGCAGGTAAAGAGTCCTAGTCCTATAAGACCCGAGAAAATTCCAATTTCTGGAAAAATGGCAAAATCGAAATTTAGGTCAAAAATCTAAAATTTATTCTCTAGATCTCGGATGACGAAATGGATTTCACCGTTGGAAACGTCTCGTAAAATCTAGTTAACACGTCGAATTTCGTCGACTCGAGCATACAATGAGATTTACATCAAGCCGAGGCACCGAGCAGATTCGGGTGTCAGAAAAACGAGATATTTGATGTGACGAAAGTCACCAAGATAACATGTACTCATGGGCCATGTTGCATGAGTAGAGAAATGACGAAATGGACTCGGCCAGATAAATAAGAAATGTCAAAAATCCAAACTGGGACATGTATGGTACTTTAGGAATTGTTTAAACAGGATAATAGGACAAAAGATGCATAGTGTCATCTCCTACATATCAAGAAAAGAAGCCAAAAACAGGAGGGACTTACAGTGGGCATGGAGATTTGGTTATAGTGAGAGAGAGAGAGACTTATCTCTAGATTTTCGGGCAATCCGACAGTCGAAATTTTTCGGAGCAAGAAGGAAAGCTGTTCTACGCGGAGAGGCCTACGCGTGGACTCCGGTTTTAGGGAGCTTCACAACTCCGGTATAGGGTTTCATCCTCTACTTGAGCTTTTACACTTTATTTAAGTGTTTTATAATGTTTCTATGGTTTGAGGCCTGAACTAAGCCGGGTTTGATGTAAATCCCAAAACTTGGGACCGAAATGTGGAATTTGTTTTTGAAATCATTCGACAAATTGCGGACACCCACGGACTGTTTTGGGCGTTTGAGCTAAAATTGTTGAATAAAAAGTGTGTTATGATGTGTATAGGGCTGAAATGGCCGTGAAATTAGTTACAAAGTGAATCGATGAAGTTGGTGAATTCTTAGGGAGCGTTAAACCGAAGTTTCCTTGTTCATATAAATAGTGTTCACAAATAATTTTTGTGAAATAATGTGTTAGTTGAGTAATTCAAGTTCGAATTGCCATTGTTTGATAATTAAGCAGTGGCCCAATTTTGGTGTAATAGATTAATGAAATACACATGACATGTTTATTTATTAATGATTTTTAATTAATAATGAGATATATGCATTATTATATATTTACGTAATGATATAATTATCTTGGTGGCATCATGCATTTCGTATGTCTTGGGGCATAGAACTTGATAAGGTAAGTGCATGAGGTGATTCTTGAAGAATGGTTTTAAGGTTGACTAAATAATAATAGTTATGGATTAGTCCATATATCAATCGTCGGTCGGCCTGAATTGATATACATTGGAGGGTTGTCCACTAAATAGGAGAATATCGGTCGGTCCGCTCACCCATATTGGAGGTTGTTCATAAATAAAAACAAACATTTTGTTAAAAAATAAGGTTTCTCATCATTGAAGCCCAGGCAAGTGTGAAGTCGGTGAGGACTCGGGGTGTAGGTTGATCGGTGGGCAATTCAAGTAGGATCACACGTTTACTTGAATGTATGGCTCCATTGGAGCATTGCATATGCACTTAGGTGGGAGAGTAGCCGATTATGGTGAGGGAGTTCCACTCTGCAGGCTAGCTCACCACAGCAAGGGATATTATTTTGGGGTACGGGAGCGCACGAGGGACGGCTCGCCCATGGGGCCGCTGAGGAAAAGCGGGTTTGTAGCTTCAGTTTTTATTATAATACATGTATTAGAATTCTAAATTTTTTGATATATGTTGTATAAAGTGAATTGCTCGACTCTTGAACCATGAGATGTATGTTGGTTGGGATATATTGGTTGAGTGATCTACGATGGCTCCCAAGTGGCCATTATTTACTCTCATTTGGACCTGTGTGGTCGTTGGATGTGTTAGGACCGGTTATGTACCAGGTTAGGCTCCGTGAGGAGACTGCGCGTTTCCCCGAAGATGTCGGGTCACCCAGGCATTCACCAGTGTTCAGCAGTTGACGGGTAGTCACGGACCCGGGTTTGAGGCGTCACAAGTCAGTCTCTCGCACCTTGGTGGCGATAAAAAACCTCTCGCGTCGACGACCCCAGCTCGGTGAGCTCTCGACCGGGAGGCCTCTGCTGAATGCGTCAATCCAATCCCATCTACGTGATTGAATCTCGATGGGGATTTCATTGCCTCGTTTAGTTGAGCATAATCATCAAAAGAGAAAAAAAAAGACCAAGTGTGCTCATTTATTCGAATCTCATCCAAACAAGCCATACCTTCATTCAATTGAGTGAGATTATTGGATGAAAGAGAATATTAACTTCCTTTTCAACGAGCTTAACCGATTAACTAGTTCCTCACTTGATTGATCCAGACGAATCATTCCCTATCTGAATGAGCTAGTGTCTCATCTGAATGATCCCATAAGGGTCATTTTTTTTTATCCTTTTCAGCTCCTTCTCACTCTAACTCTTAATAATGTACTTTAGAACAAAGACTAAGTGCATCAATACATTCACCTAACATTGACATCCTAAAACATGATGTGTAAAGAAAACTAAACCAAGAAAGGAAAGTGATGCATGCAAAGAATGAGTGACCTAAGTGCATCAATACATTCACCTAATATTGACATCCTAAGTTTGAAAGGTCTTGATGTCATGAATGAGCTTGGATTGCCAATTTCTTGCCATGCTTGAGCTTGAATTCTTAGCTTCTTTGATGAGCAATCTTGACTTCCTAAGGCTTGATCCAAAGTAATGTATCACTCATCTTGATTTTAAATTATTAATAGTCATTAACCTAGATTTGTTATCATCAAATCTCAACTAGAGGTACCTTTGAGCCCATAAGAAATACCAATGACTCAAATCAACAAGGGTATCAAATTCAACATGTGGGGGTGGATTTGTTAGCCCCTTGACACCTTGACCTAAAGGATGGTGGCACCAAAAGAGAATCAAGGAAACATGAAGACTTCAGAATAAATTATAAGGATTTTGGTTGAGGATGGCTTTGATGGCTTTGAATGAGAGAACCAAGATATTTTCTTGTTTTAAAAATATAATGATAGCTGAAAATTATATAAAGAATTGAAATACTATCTCACATGTTAAATTTTTTTAAAGATCTACTGTTTTTGTCCAAATTAATAAAATCATTTTTTAAAATAAAAAATTAACAAAATCTTAAGAATATGAAAATTCAAATTAGATTTTCCGAGCAGATATTTCCCATTATTAAATCCAACTATTCTGACAACTCTCCCACGGATTAGGGTGTCGTATTGATCCTGTCTCTTGTCGGCGAAATCAAATCGTTCATATAATCATTTTGGTCGATGTCTGGGGAATCATATCTTTGATCCTCCTACCAATACCATCTCAGATGCTCATGGGTGGATGATAAACTAGGGAGATTCCAAAATTGACTTGTCTCTACAAATTCCGATATTAACTTTTCAAATATTCACTCAGTTTTTCTGAGATTCAATCGATCTTCGAAGCTCGACTCGCGGCGGTAGGTTTTCGATTCTCGTTTCAAATTTTCTCTATTTTCTATAAACTCTTTGGTTGCTGAGAAAATGTATTGGTGATTTGCTGTTGTGTTGAATCTTTGATGGGTTTTATTGTTGTGTATTGTTGTGAGTTGCACGTGCTTGATAGATTTTTGTTTTGTGTTATTCCTTGAATTCGTTTGGTTTCTGGGGAAATGGAAGGGAAATGCTAGGATTTTTCTTTTCTTTTTTTTTGTTGGTTTGTTTTCTTCTCATTTTCTAGCCACTGAAGGGAGGGTTTTGTGATCATGAACGGCTTTTGTATTTTGGTAAGGAAATTAGGTTGGATGAGATTTTTCTTGAAAAATTTCTCCTGATATCTTCTTTTTTCTTAATATCTCTAGTTCTCTTCCTTGATATAGCAGCCTTGGGAATTATAGAATTGACCTACCTTCTTGTATGCCAACTCCTGCCATGTTGAAATTAATCCCAGCTCCTAAACTTCTAAAAATGTGCCAATTTTGATGGTAAATTTATCTGGTTGGGTCAAATATCAATGCTATGACATCGGGGGAAATCATGCTAAATACTATGATCTCTTTTTAATTTTTTTGGTTTAGGAAAGGCTTAGTCTATTCAACTGTGCAGTGTGCTGGAAATGGAGCTTAATCAAAGGGAGAAAAGCTCTGTTCCCCGCGGGTCCTCACTACACCTTGGCTTTGATTCCTCTTATCCTTTTCAAATTGAATTCAATTAGCTCATACTTTATAGCTGGCATGACCAGTTATCTTCTTGACACATGTATAGTCCCAAAATGGCTGCCTTCATGATTTACTTTTTGGCTCTTTCATACTGGCTATAGGTTGGAAGTAGTGTTAGTATAGTGATTCATGGTAATTCTTTACCCTTGAATATTTGATTTATTGATCTAGTTCAATGCTTCCACATGTTGCCTCCTTTAATTTAAAACAAAAAAGTGCCTATACTTTGTACCTGTCGGCTGTAGTATGGCCATCACTGCATCAGTTCGTTTTGTTTTCAATTGCCTTGAGCAATCCTAACTCCAAAAAGGTCTCACAATGTCCCACATCGGTTAGGAATGAGAGCGCTTATGAGTATATAAGGATGCATCCAATTGGTATGAGGTCCTTTGGGGGGAAAAGCCCAAAAACAAAACCATGAGGGTTTAGGCCCAAAGTGGACAATATCATACCAAAATGGATAGGAAACGGGTCCATGAGGTTTTCCAACAAAAGGGATGTTGAAGGGAAAGGCATCTTCATCTAATTTTGCTGATCTTGTTTATTTTCTTTCATTTTTCAATTTTCAAAATTTTTTACTGAATGAATGGCTTACAATTTCTGGTTGTTAAACTCCTTGTACTGGCGGCAGGATCTAAAGACTACCACTTCCTCATCTGTTTTTCTCTATTAAAAATCTTAACTATTCAATCTCCTATGGATTAATCCTTGGACTCTCACTTCTCATGCACCTCCTGGTTTCCCCTTCTCTTTAAAACTATGTGTCAGTTAAAACTTCACAAACCTTTTTTTATGGATAAACAGATATATATATATATATATATATATATATATATATATATATATATATATATATATATATATAAAACAAAAAAAAGGAACAAGGGATTTCTTAGAGGGCGGAAGCCAAACCAAAGGAAAAAAGGCAAAGGAGCAAAAAACAAACCAGCCCACCAAGACAATGCTAGGGAATATACAAAATATCTCTTAACAAAAGAGTGCTCCACATCATGAACCAAACTTCACAAACCTTGTACATTGATGTGATCAATAGCTGCTTTGATACCTCTGCCAGTGTCTCATTACACTTTTGTGTTTTACTTAAGCTGTGACAAAGGCAGAGAGATCTTCTATTAGTGTCATGACTTCTCACTAGAGTTGTATGATAGAATTCTACTAAACTGTTACATATGCCTTAACATCAATGGAAATCCATCTGCAGATTCTGTGGGAAAGCTATGATATTTCTAGACAAAATGATATAAAATTCTGATTAGTATACATCGGAATAGAAAAGGCTATGGGGTTTGGTTGATGTTAATGGTTTTTTCTTTCTATGCTTAAAACAGAAGTCCAGGTGAAGCATGGAAGTGTTATAGTTCAAGGGTTTGTTTAAAAAATCTTCATACAAGAATATGTGAACATGCTTCGGTGTGGATATGTCATGCTAGAGTTGAGTTTTCTCCACAATATCTCAAGTATTTTAGAGGTTGGAGTGTGAGAATTGTTTCAGAATCAAGGTTTATTCTGAAAACAGAAGTGTAGGTGAAGCATGTAAGTGTGTGAGGCTGTTAAGGATTAGTTTCCTAATCCATTTAGGTTTCTTTTCCTTCTCCCTTTAGTCTCCTATTTTGACTCTAACTTTGTTTCCTTTTTTGCCCTAACACTAGAGTATAAATATGTACGTTCCCTCCTTTGTAATTAATGAAAATCAGAGTATTCCTTTTCTCTCAGCATGATATTAGGGGGAGTCTTTCTCTAATTGAATTCAAAATATCTCAAGTATTTAAGAGTTTGAAGTATGAGAATTGTTTCAGAATCAAGGTTGATTCATTTTATATGTCAGAATCTCAGATTTAATCATACAAGAAATTACATACATGTTCATCTTTAATGCAACAATGATTTCTTCATATTTTTTCCTGCCTATTCTTCTGCTATGTGAAACAGATAAAAGCAATTTCTTTCCTTAAGTGGTTGTAGCTTGTGTATGAACCAGTCCCAGTTTTAGGAGAAACCAAAATTGCCTCAATTTGATATTCTTTCACTAGAGAAATTCAAGTTTCAATATTCTTTCACAAGAAAAGATGCACGTCTAACACGTCTCCTAGAAACCACATAGTGGTGGATTTTTTGGCAACTATGCTAACAGTATAGTTTTAACTTTGTTGGATTTTGACATGGAACCCACTGCCCATATTGATGGTGATATTATCTCCTTTGCCTTAGTCTCTTTGTTCAATGCCTAGTAAAAAAAAAGAGCTAAGAAAAGAGATGATCCCAGACCATCATATTTTGTTACTTGGGAAAGTATGAGGAAAAATAGTAGGAAAGAAGAAAGAGGAAAGATGAAAAGTAGTATGAAAGAAAATTAAACTATCAAGGAAAGAATTTAATTTTCTTTCTCAACCATTTTATGGACAACAAAATATGAGAAAAAATTAAAAAAATTTCCTTACCTTTTTCTCTTCTTTGATTGTTCTTTCCCTCAAACTTTTCAAAACCAAACATAGCTTGAGAAAAAGGAAAAGCGTTTTCTATTTTCTCTCATCTTTTCCTTTGATTATTTTGTTTTTTAAACCTGTTTCTATGTCATTGAAAGATTAAAGGATAATTTTCCAGAGCCAAATTTAGCCTATAGCAAACTACAATTTCCTTCAAAAATATTGATGCCTACTAGTGACCTTTTGGAACTGTATGAAATTTTTTTTATGGCAATCATTAATACTGCTTTGAGAGCACTACATGGTATTTCACTCCGACCTCAGCCTCTCAAACCTATCATCTCTTAGGCAAGTCCACTTCCAACATCCCTTTTTTCTTTGTTTGATAAGCAATCATGAGAAAGGGCCATATTCAACTCTAGAGTCAATCCCCCAACCCTAATTTTTATGCAATTCCCTTATGCTTTATAACCAGAGATGATTGAAGGAAAAACTATATCTTTCATTGATCACAAACCACCTATTTATATACAAGACAATCCCAAACCATAGGAAAAAATATGAAGTTTCCTAACTCTACGTGAATGCAAGTTTCCTTTTTTCAACTAGTTTCTAATTATACAATACTATAACATGCTTCAACCCCTAAAGCCTAAAATATTGATGTATAAATAATCCCTGCAGTCAAGTCTAACCACACACAAAAGATAGAGCAAACAAGTGCTTGTTAATTTTTTTGTACATAATCCTTTAGATCAACTCTAACTACTCCCAAAAGGGAAAAGGGGTTCCGTACAGTGGTGAAGGTGAGTAGGGACTAATCTAGTCAGTGTTGTATGTCAAAATCAGTTTGCTTCAAATTGATACTATCATCGATCTATAAGCAATCATTTAGGGTCAACCATAACTACACCCAATCTTTTAGTTCAACTCTAACAAAACTAGATTCTTTATTTCAAAAGGTGAAAAAAAGTGCCCTACATCAGTGAACATCGGAAGGAATTTGTCCAGTTAGTGTTGTATGTCAAAATCATTTCTCTTTAAATGTGTATTTATTATTGATTTGTAAATAATCCTTTAGATCAACTCTAGCTACCCCAAAAGGTGAAAAAAAGTGCCTTGCATTGGTGAGGGTGAGTGAGGGTTTGTCGAGTTAGTGATATATATCAAAAAACATTTTTCTTCAAATTGATATGGAGGAACTATTAGGATATCTTTTTTTTTTTTTGGACCAGTGGATGTCAGGTCAGTGCTTGCACCTCAACTAAAATCCCACGGGGCCACAGAGTTAACGATTAGGTAGAACCTTCAGTGATCCTTAGGGACTCGAATTGGTGACCATTGGGTTAAACCCTAAAGCCTTAAACTAATTGAGCTACCCCTCAGAGTTTAACTATTATGATATCTTTTGCTGAATGAAATTAAGAAAAAGAAAAAAAAACCAGATTGAAGATGGTGGAATTAGCTTTATGATCCATCTTCTAGGTAATGTTGTAGCCCTTTAGGCTTGGCTTGAGTGATTAAGAGTTGGGGTAGAGTTATGGGAGGTTCCAGGCTCGAGTCCCAATCGGAACAACAAAATGAGAAAAAAAGAAAAAAAAAACCTATAAAAGAAACAAATTTGTATGTAATGTTGTAGCTTGATTAGAGTGATACAGAAACTCAAAGAGTCAATTGTGCATAATTTAATGATAGCAGTTTGCAATAGATGGTAAGTTAATGGAAAATAATGTTATTGTACGTATGCAGCAACATTAGGGGTAATCATATGTACACAAAAAACTCAGAAATATTCCATGCAACTTCTATGACTTATTATGGAAGCTTTGAAATTGTCTTAATTACAAAAATAGACCGCTCATCATCGATACGGGTCTCAGATTGTTCTTTAATCACTCGAGTGATCATCTTTGTATGTATAATTCACCGGGAGATCAAGCGATGAGTAATAATAGATCTGCAGTAGATGATATGCATTCTAAATGGGAGCAACAATTTGTGATCAGCTTTAAGAGGGAAACTCTTTGATTAGGTTAAGAAAATGTTTGAGATGATAGAAAAACTGTTTTCCCTTCCAAAATGAGTTCTAAAATCCTTTTATTCAAGAGCTTGAGCGGAACAACTCGTTTTAAAGGGAAAAGGCCTAGCTAGTCATTGGCCGTCAACCTCTATGAGTGAAGACTTTATTGGCCCAAATCAAAGGTAACCATTTTAAGAAAGATAGTATAAAGAAAAAAAATCCTTGACCAACTCAAACCAACTAACATGAGTTGTTTTGGGTAGAGCCCCTTGTTTGATTTAGTTAGGTTGAACTTTTACCTAACTAATTAAGTTTGTTATAGTTTGGTGTAGCATTTTATTCTTTCTTTCTTTCTTTCTTTCTTTCTTTCTAATTTCTTAACCTAACTAACTCAATCTCCTTAATATAGTATTTTTATGTTGTTTTTATCCTTTTGGATTATTCTGTATTTGCTTCTTTATTTATTTATTTGTTCTCATGAAGGTGTTATTTAGAATGTAAAATAATGAGGTTAATAAGTAGGGGAGGAGTTATATCATAAACAATCTCAAAGGATGAGTCACCTCCAAGATTGCCTAACCCTTCAGGTGACAATTTGCAATTTTATAAGAAGAGACGATCCTTAGGAATCCTGAGGTTGAAGGAAATTGTTCCCATTTAGATTTGTTAGGGAAGAACAACAATTTCAACTTGATTAAAGAGGCTGCCACCGCAGCAGGGGAGGTTGTCAGTTTAGATCTACCATCGTTGAGGGAGCGTGGAACAACACCCGTTGGCATAGGGAGGTGCGTCGGCTGACACCAAGTCAGGTGACCGGATCTTCTGTGAGTGTTCCACACGCGCTGATCTAGAAATATTCACTATTCCCCATGCGTCGGCTCGTGAGGGCTCGTGGGGCTTGCTCCGGCGATGCGATTCCTCCACCTAAGTCGTCGGACACCGATAGGTCCTTCTACACCCTTGTTTTCACAGAGGATATGTTACTTTTGAAGCGTTTTGTGTCCAGTTGCCAATATGCTTCTGGGATTTCTTGACTGTTGCAGTGAGCAGTTGTGATTCAGAGTCATGAACAAGTGTTTTGAGGTTTGTAGGACCAAATTCTATTTAGTTGTGGAGTTTTACGTGAAATAGTGGTTCTTTTTTGTGAAAAAGTCTACTTTCTAGAAGTCTGTTGTTACCGGTTCTTCTCCCATGAGGGGTGGGAAGGCATGGTTTGCCATAGAGGCAAAGTCTTTTGAGATTTGTGTGGAAGAAGTAGGAAAGAGGTTAAAGGGGTGTATTTGGGAGAGAACTAAAGGTTTTACTACATGGGTCAGATTCGGAGATTACAGTTTAAAATGCCTATTGACTGGAATAGAGGAGTGTGAAAGAGCGTACAAAAAAGATGGATGGTCTATTGCTTGGGAGGAAGAGGGTAGAAAGTACAGGGTGGAAAAACGGTCAAATAAGGTAGGTTCTTTCTTTCTTTGCTCGGTGCAGGATATTGGCCAAAAGAGTTACAACATTGCAGTTCCAGGAGGTAGGGGTATACTTGGTGGGTGGCAACTGCTTTCGGGGAAACTTCGTAATCTTGGTGTGGAATCGGAAAAAGGAAAGACTAGTAGAATCTATATAGAGGAGATGACCAAGGAGTCAAAGCGATAAGAGATAGGAACCAAATCGTTTGTGGAAGTTCTTAAAATAGAAACTGTATCCCGAGAGGCAAAGATGCGTTTTGAGGCGGAGGAGAATGAAGGGGATGAAATGCTAAGGGAATTGGATTATTGCCTAGTGGGCAGATGGAGAGGAGGCTCTAATCCCATTCGGGATTTAAAGACTGTGAGGACTTAGGGAAAATTTTTGTGGAATCTGGAGGGGTCATTTAAGGTTGTTCAACTGGGAAAGGGGCTTTTGCTTTTTGAGTTCCACAGCCCTAAGGAGGCAGAGAGGGTATTGAGTATAGGTAAAAGGATTTTCAAAGGAAAGTACCTCCATTTAGAAAGATGGAGTCACGACATCGGTTGCACAAAAAACTCCGAACAAATAGATAAGGCCTGGGTTAGGGATGTGGGGTTGCCTATTCATTTGTGGAGTATAAAACTGTTGAAAAGGATAGGAGAGAGTTGTGGAGGTTTTATTGCAGTTGATGAAACCACAAGATTCATGACTAAGTTATCCTGGGCTAGAATGCTGGTCAAAGTGGATGACAGAGTTTTGCCAAACTCCATTGAGGTGGTTGAGGGAACGAAAAGTTTTGACATCCAATTATGGTGGGAGATCCCAACCCGTATTAGGCAAATAAAGAAGTTAAGGTTTGCTGAAAAGGGAGGAAACTTTGATCAAAGGGTTGAAAGAGATGTGGTCTCAAGGGTGGAAGAGAGTGAGAGTAATGATGGGAGACAAGGGTTGCAGGGGGTGCAGGAGTTGGAAGGGAACGTTCCAATAAAGGCAATGAGGATGAAGAAGGGTATGTTCCAATAAAGGAAATGAGGATAAAAGATTATGCTGCAAAGGTTGTTTATGGGGAAGATAAAAAGATAAAGAAGGCAAATGTAATGGGGATGAAAAAGGTCGGACCAGTCTCCAGCGTCACAGACTGATACTTGGACTCAAATTGCTGATAGGTTTAGTAAAGGAAGGGCTGTAAGATTAGTAAAATTAGGTCATTTGAGGCTGAACTAGAGGTCCAAAGCATTGATTCCCCTGATGGACATTTTCAGGAAATAGACCCAGGATCCACATCCACGCCTTTATTTGAAAATGTGGAGCTCTTTTCAACAACCCCTACCCCTCATCGATGCTCTTTGGAAGCTAGAGCTATGGAGACACGGTTAGATGGTGCAAAGCCCTTGGGAGGTCGATGCAAAGAGAAGGAGTTTTCTCCCCCAACGAAAGAAAACCCGATCACAAACCCAGATGAAGAGATAGATTCTAGGAATGAGAGGGATTCTTCCCCTTCCTTAGGGGGTCGAAGTACCCTTCTTCCACTTTCTATATTCGGTCGAGTTCTTCTTCCAGGGGACTCTACGGAGGAAGAAGTGGGTGAAGCCCGCATTCCTCTTTGCATTGTTGAAGACTGTTCTTAGAAAAGGAAATGAAGACTGGGAAGAAAGTTGTCTTGCAAAATTAAGTGAATTCCTAGGCTTTTTGACTAAGGGACATAAGGTGGAGATTTTATCTCTAATGGTTTCTACCAGGTGCGAAAGGGAACTAAAAAAGTTGGAATGTTCAATTAACTATCAAGGGCTGAACAATGGGAGGGATCTTCGCAGGGCCAGAGGGGAATTGCTCTTTAAACTCTAATGAAAGTAAAAATTCTCTCATGGAATGTAAGGGGTGCTAATGATCGGGATAAGAAAAAGGTTATAAAAGCTCTCATCAAGTCCCAAAAAGAGGATTTAGTGTGCCTTCCAGAGACAAAAATTAAGAGAATGAATACAAGGATTGTTCGAAGCATGGGAGTGGGCAGTTTCTTGGATTGGGGGGCCGTAGATGCTGATGGAGTTGCAGGGGGAATTCTTATGTTCTAGGATAAAAGGGTTTCAGAGCTGATAAATATGGAGTTGGGATTGTTTTCGATCTCTTGTTGGTTCAAGAACTGTGTGGATGGATTTTAGTGGATGTTCACTGGGGTTTATGGCCTAGTAGGGAATCCTTTTGGGAGGAATTAGGTTCAGTAAGAGGTTTGTGGAATATCCCTTGGTGTGTGGGTGGAGATTTTAATGTGGTTCGATTCCCCTGTGAACGTCGAAAAGGAGGAATAGTTTCTTCTTCTATGAGACACTTTTCAGAAGTCATAGAAGAATTGGAGCTCAGCGATATTCCCCTGCAAGGAGGCCCTTTTACCTGGAGGGGAGGTAACAACAATTGTTCAATGTCCAGAATTGACCCTTTTTTAGTATCAAATGATTGGGAAAGCCACTTCAGTAATGTTATTTAATCCACACTGCTAGGCCAACCTTAGATCACTGTCCAATCATGCTGGATTGGGGGGGGTGGGGTGTGGTGTGGTTGTTGTATCAGGATGGGCCCTATACCTTTTCGTTTTGAAAATATGTGGCTAAAAGAAGAGGGCTTTAAGGATATGTTGAGAATCTGGTGGCAGAACCTGAATTTCAAGGGCTCCTTCAGTTTCATTTTAGCCAAAAAGTTAAAAGCGCTTAACGGAATCCTAAAGATATGGAACAAGAATGTTTTTGGCAGAGTTGAGGTGAAAAAACCCGATGCTTTGAATAGAATTGATCACTAGGATGTTAAAGAGAAAGACAACTTGTTAAACTTTAGAGGAATCAGAAGAGAGAAACTTGGCTATGGAGGACTATAAATACTGGTCTATTTTGGAGGAAGTGTCCTAAAGGCAAAAGTCCAGAGAACTTTGGCTAAAGGAGGGAGATAAAAATACAGGTTTTTTTTCATAAAATGGCTAACTCTCACAGAATAAGAAACTTTATTAAGAAAGTCAAAATCAATGGAAGATGGTTTGAAGAGGAAGTGACCATTAGAAGGGAGGTTGCGGGTGCCTATAAGGACTTCCTTTCAGACATTGGTGGTTGGCGCCCGAGTATATTAGGCCTGAGTTTTAAGGAAATAGAAAGAGATGTGGTTACCAAACTGGAAGACTCTTTCACCATGGAAGAGGTTTTTACAGCGTTATCAGACTTGAATGGGGACAAAGCACCAGGCTTGGATGGTTTTTACATAGCTTTCTAGCAATTCAACTGGGATTTTGTGAAGGAGGAAATTATGGGTTTTTTCAAAGAATTTCATGAGAAAAACATGTTTGTTAGAAGCCTTAACTCTACTTTCCTAGTGTTGGTTCCAAAAAAGGAGAATGCAGTGGATATAAAGGACTTTAGGCCATCCGGTCACAGTGAGGAGTAGCAAATTTTGGCAAAGGTGTACAAATCATTTGAAAAGGTGGTGGGGTGGGGATTGTGTCAACACGCCAATGCGTTTAATGGAGGGAGCTACAAATATTGATCGACCTAATTGCAAATGAAGTAGATTGATTCTTTGATAAGAAGAAAGGAGAAAGGGCTCCTCGACAAATTAGATATAGAAAAAGCGTATGACCATCTGAACTGGGATTTCTTGCTCCAAGTCATGGAAAAAATGGGTTTTGGCAGGAAATGGTTAATCTGAATAAGATGGTGTATTTCTACGACATTTTTTCAGTTTTGGTGAATTGTACTCCAATTGGTTTCTTCAGAAGCTCTAGGGGGTTGAGACAGGGAGATCCTATATCCATGTACCTTTTTGTGATAGGAATGGAACCTTTGAGCCATCTCATTGAAAGAGCAGTTGAAGGGGGCTTCCTTTCGGGTTGTAACATTTGTGGAAGAAATGGGGAAGGGATGGTTATCTCTCATATGTTATATGCGGATGATACATTGTCTTTTGTGGGGCAAATCAAGATCAAATGATGTACTTAAGTTGGCTATTGATGTGGTTTGAAGCTATCTCAGGGTTAAGGATCAACTTGAATAAAAGTGAGATAATTCCAGTGGGGAGGATTACAAATGTAGATGTTTTAGCTTTGGAGCTAGGTTGTAAGGTAGGGGCCCTTCCATCTTCCTATTTGGGACTCCCCTTAGGCGCCCCTTATAATTCAATATCTGTGTGGGATGGGATTGAGGAAAGTTTCACAAAGAGGCTAACTTTGTGGAAGAGACAATACATCTCCAGAGGAAGGTTAACCCTCATTCAAAGTACCTTGTCTTGCTTATCAGTATATTTCATGTCTCTTTTTCGTCTCCCTAGAAGGGTTAAACTGAGGCTAGAACAGATTCAGAGAAACTTTTTGTGCGGCGGAGGTAATATGGATAAAAAGCCTCACCTTGTAAAATGGTCCACGGTTTGTGCAAACAAAAGGAATGGAGGATTGGGGGTTAGAGACCTTTCTATTCTCAATATGGCCCTTTTGTGTAAGTGGATTTGGCGCTATGCAAATGACAAGAACGCCCAATGGAGGAATGTAATTCGCTGGAAATTTGGGGAGGAACGAGGAGAATGGATCTCTTATGCTTTTAGAGGTGTTTCTGGGACAAGCTTCTGGAAGGAGATTAGGAAGGAATGGGACACAGTCTTTTGCCATGCTGTTTTCTCTCTGGGTAATGGTAGAAGGTTGTGCTTTTGGAAGGACGCTTGGTGCGACGAGGAGGCTCTGTGTCTCTTTCCCCTCTCTGTATGCTCTGGCCGACGACAAGGAGGCACTGGTGGCTGATCTGTGGGATTCTTCTAGAGACGAAGGAGGGTGGACCCCTAGCTTTATTAGACCTTTCAATGATTGGGAATTGGATGAGATTCTCTCAATTCTAAATACCATTCAAGGAAAACAAATTATTGAAAATCAAGAAGAATTGATGTTTTTCAAGGAGACAAAAAATGGTAATTTTTTAGTGAAGCTTCTTTTCAAGGCTATGGATCAATCTGCAAATGTTGTGTTCCCTTATAAGTTTATTAATTCTTGGGTTCCCACGAAAGTGAGTTTTTTTTTGCTTGGGAAGCCTCTTGGGGCAAAGTTTTAACCCTTGACAATTTAAAGAAGGGAAGGGCCTTAGCAAACAGATGCTTTCTCTATGAAAAAGAGGAGGAGACAGTTGATCATTTGTTAGTCCATTGCTCATAGACCAGAGTGATTTGGGATCTCCTCTTAGCTATTGTTGGTGTCAAATGAGTATTCCCATTGTTTGTTAGAGAGACCATCCTCTCTTGGGGAGGCTCTTTTGTGGGGAAGAAGCATAAAAAAGCTTGGATGGCAGCCCCTCTAAGTGTTTTCTAGACCATCTGGTGTTAAAGGAACTATATCGCTTTTGAAAATAAAGACTTCTCAGCTCAAAGGATGAAAACCTCCTTTATTTGTAATCTATGGTCTTGGTCAAATGTACACATTGTTGAAAGGCCTAAATCCTTGGTTGATTTCTTAACTTGGATGAGATGTAGACGAGGGTTGGTGGGTATAGTCTTTTGAGGGCTGATGGGTTTTTGTTTTGTTTATCTTTCTTCTCTTCTCTTTTCCCTTAGTGGGACTCTCATGTATACCACTGTATACCTGTAGGCCCCTTTGGGTTTCTTCATATTGAATATATATGCTTTTACTCATTAAAAAAAAAAAAAAAAAAAATCCAATAATTTAACAAATAGTTTTTAAGGCTTATGAATTGGGACCTACACTCTTAAACCCATTTGTTGTACCCAAAGATGGAAGCATTGAGCCAACTAGTGAGATGCACTAAACGCATATGGGACACTTGGGCCTTATTATTAACTTGGGTAGGTAAGCAAAATGTTGAAGGCTTTTTCGAAGAAGAAGGGGATACTTCTCTATAGCTCACTACCCTAGAATGATGTGCAAACCACCTTAAATAAAGGTACCAGCTCGAGAAGGTTACGTTGGCATTAACCCTCTTGAAAGAAGCAATTCTTGTTATGCATGGGAAGGTATTTTGCTTTCCAAGCAAATATAATCATGCATGGAGTTGAAAGATAGTTCTGCTCAACATCTACCACAAACAAGCTTTCATATTATATGGATGGATGTGCACTCCATGGGCATATGAGATAGTCAATCATCTAAGTTGTGGGCACCTATATTGCATGGGATTGGGTATGAGTGTCAAATACAGTTATACAAGTACATGTTTAAGCGTTCAATCTTTCACAACTTAAATTTTATAACATGAGGGCTCTACTAAAAAGGGATTCAAAAAAAGGGCACAATTATTGATGTGATCCCCGTTGCTTGTTGCTTCGAGATCCACCAATTGTTGCGGATTTCTCCAAGGATCTTCAAACATGATCTAAAATAGTGGCCTAGCCCCCTTGATAGGCTCGAAAGTTCTCACAATAACCATAAAGTGAAGAAAACTTCACAAAAGAATTGTTATTCATCAATGTCTTGAATAAATACATCAAAGGGCTCTTATATAGAGACTAGGACATCCCTATTGACTAAGAAAGATAGGAAAAGTTGCTGAAATTCAGCCTTGACGCACAAATTACCAAAACCGAAATTGGAAAACTACTAAAGTAACGTTAAGATAATTGTTTCTTTTCCTTATTGGATGCCTATCCTTCATATTTTGACCATAATAGACCAATTGACAACTAATGATTTGCACCAGAGTTGGCAAATTTGATCATCCAAGTTGCAAGGCTAAAAACTCTCCAAAATAGGTAGTTGATTGTGCACGAATTATGGAGCCAATTTAGGGCACAAATTTCCTTTGATTTTCTGGTCCTTTTAGATGCCAAAATCGTGTGAATTATTACCTTCAACAGCCATGATCACATTTATGGACTTTTGAACTTCCTTGTTGGCTCCAATTCCTTTAAAGAGTTGATTTGACTTGGGCTCTTCTTTAAAGGCTAGGTTAGCCCAAATAAACTCTTTCACAAGCCCATTGAAAGCCTTTTAAAGCTTTTTGGCCCTTGCTCTTGTGATTGGCCCAATCGGCATTTGAAGCGGATCATTTGTGCTTTGATTCTCATCAAGTATTGAGATGCAACATAATAAAAGTAAAATCAGTTGAAAATAAAATGGAAATTAGTATTTCATTTAAAAGCTCTCTTTTCCTCATGCTCCTTTTTTCTTCTTCTTATCCCTAAACATTTTCACTAAAGTTCACTTTTCAACTAAATCTTTGTTTTCTCTAATGTAATTGTTATTAAGAAAATGGAAAGAATAAAATGATATCAATGAAAATAATCAAACCACCATAGCCAAAAGTAAAATATGAGTATCTAATAAGGATCCCATGCCTACACCCATTTCATGTCATGTCAACACAGGTACATGGGGTAAAATTGAAGGATCAGGCACATGTCATTTTCATCCTGGCACAAGGTCAATTGGAGATGCTCCTATATAGTTTGCATGTTGCGATGCAAGGTAAAAGTAAACAATCCATATGAAAAGCTTGAAATTGAGTTTCAACACAAGCCTGTTATGAAAAGTATAGTTAAAAAAAAAGGTACCCTATGGATTATATTTGTATTTTTAATAACTTCTAAAATGATGAAGGATGAAAAGGAGATTAGTCGTAATTATTGTGGATAATGGACCGCGTGGAATCTAAGTAGAGTGATGATTTTGAAAGGCTCTATTAGCAGAAGTGTGGAGGATAGGTGTTGGTTTGGAAGATTTCAATGAAGGGCTCCCATTTTGGGCAAATTTTCCTCTTTTCCTACCAAGTTAGTTTGGAATCCTAGGGCACCTACTAAGGTTTCGTCTGTTTTGTTTGTTTGTGGTAATTGTGGTGTCTGGGTGGGTTATTTAGAGATTTACGAATGAGCTCGCAAGGGGAGGATGGGTTTTGGTTAATTAGTGGCCCCTATATATAAGACTTTGAAACTACGGTACGTTTTCATCTACTGCGAATGAACTCCAAGTTGTGGTTAGTGTTTGCCATGGATCTGCCACCAATCCATCTAAGGCATCCTGCTTAGTTGGCAAGGCTCTGATGCAGGTTCAGGCACAAGATGGCCTGGATGCTATCTACTTTGTGTCTTTTTTTAGATAATCTGGAAAAAGAACAAGAAAACTTTTGAAATGGTGGAACAGTCCAGTTTGGTGATGAAAAATGTGTTTCTGAGAACCTTGTTTGTGTGGCCTAATGGGAAGATGGAAACGACTATTTTTTTTATTCAATTAAGTACAGAGCTGGGTGTTGGTTAGTTTGGTAAATGTTATTTATATTTTTTGTTTCTTTCCTTTTGTTATCATACTGCTTGTATACTTTATGTGCATGACAGTTGCAGTCACTTTACTTAAGCACCCTTGATAAAAAAAATATTTATCCTCATTTTGCATATTAAATAGAAAGGTAGATGGGTTCACTCAGTGACGCCAGGGAAGAAATGTAACAACTTGATAGTAGCTGCTATTTGGTAGTGTACCTCACTACAGAATGAATTGCCTAATCAATATTTTAGGAGAGTTGAGCATTGTTTATTTATTCCTTATGACCAGTGTTATCAAATGTGATCACCTGGGTTGCCTAGGTCACCAGGTCAGATGGGATAGATGGAATTCGCCTCTTGAAAACCCATGTAAGGTGGCTTCAAAAGAGGTAATGCCTAGGTGGTTGCCTTGAGATAAGGTGGAAGGCAATAGAAGTTTGAGATGAGACATTATATTATCAATCATAGTAATAATGAGATGGAGGGCCATTAATGTTGTTTTAGTAGAAGTGATGGTAGTTTTAATTTTAATGATATCTGTAATGATGATGCTCAAAGCTTCTATAGGATGTGCATTCCCTTATTTTGTTTTTCATTCTTAGTTTTGGATGGTTGGAAAATTATAATATGCATTTGGACACAATGAATTTCTCTAAACAATATGATATTTCTCATGATGTGGAGTACAATACTTAACATTTTGAATTATTATTGCTATTTGGTTAATTTTATTAGACACCGTGAGGGTAAAAAAATTAATGGCACTAATTGTTCAAGATGACACTTATATTGGTTTAAGTATTGAGTGGGTAAAATATATGTATATTTTTTTATTGTCTTGCTATAGTCAGGCTAGCACCTTGTTTTTTGCCTTTTGCCTTAGACTAAAATATTATGTTCACATTGCCTTTTGCTTTTGACAACACTGCATACAACATTGTTCAATGAATAACATGATAATTCAGGGTTAGTTTTGGGATTGTTTCTTCTTTATTAACTTTTTAGTGTTTTAAGGGTTGATCATAATGTAACCAAGGATGAACTAGTAAGTTCTTTGTGAAGAGAGAAGGAAGGAATCCTTTTCTTTATTATTGAATGAATAAAATATAGCATAGGCCCTACCTATTTATATAGGTTAGGAAGACACACAAAAGGAAAAAAAAAAAAAAGTACAAGTAAAAGGAAAATAATGTACAAGAAAGGTAGAGAATAAATCATAGGGTATTCTAAGAATATCCTATGATTCTCAACACTCTCCTTCAAGTTAGAGCATATAGGTTATATGCACCAAGGTTGTTACAAATGAACTGAATCCTTGGACCTCGGAGAGACTTAGTGAAAATGTTTGCTGGTTGGTCATTCAAGTTGACGAAACTAGTAGTCATACATCTTAAGGCAAATCTTATCTCGAATGAAGTGATAGTCCACTTCAATATGTTTGGTCCTCTCATGAAAGACTGGGTTGGAAGCAATGTGTAGTGCCGCTTGGTTATCACACACAATCGTCATTTGGCCATCCTTCCCAAATCTTAGCTCCTGAAGAAGCTGTTTGAGCCATATAAGTTCACAAGTTGCTAAAGCCATAGCTCGATACTTAGTTTTAGCACTAGACCTGACCACTACATTCTGTTTCTTACTTTTCCAGGATAATAAATTACCTCCAATAAATACACAATATCCTGAAGTGGAGTGTCTATCTGCAGGCGAGCCTGCCTAATCTGCATCACAATATCCAACAATCTGGGTGTGACCTTTGTTTTCATATAACACCCTTGGCCCGGTGTTCCTTTGATATAGCGGAGAATACGAATCCACGACATCAGTGGCTATCACACTTGGTGACTATGAGGCCCGACTAAATATACTCACAGGAAAAGAAATGTCTAGTTGAGTGATGGTGAGGTAGTTTAGTCTTCCCTCACTGATCGTGATATATCCTTGGATTTTCGTGAGAGCTCTTTACGTCAGTACGAAGCTTGACATTCCCGGATCCATAGGTGTCTATGGGTTTACAGTCCTAGCATCTAGTTTCCTCGATATATTCGAAGACATGCTTCCTACGAGACTACGATCACATCGAATTAGAGGCCCGAAAGAACTATCTCGATCTACAAAGTATTGAGTTTTCCCAGTCTTTTATTAAAGTGGTTGAAGAATCTTGTTTAAGTTTCGAATACCATCATGATCACTTTACTTTATTATAACAAGCAACGTCACGTGATGTATGATGATAGAGGCAGTGGTGCGATGTTAGCGAGTCATACGAACTCTCTTCTGTACCACACGAAGGAGTTAAACGGCCAGAATGGCTCGAGGGGCTGCAGTTGGGCCATATAGGAATGTTGCACATACTAAGCCACACTCCCCACGAGCAGCTCAAATCTGGCGGTTTATGTTATCACCTCTTAGCGAGGATCTGCCAGCGGAGAAAGACATTAACGTGTCGTACGTCTGAGACTGAGAGCTCATAGCGGCCATAGATAAGAAGAGAAGGCGAGCGGAAGCCATCTTGGCAATAGGAGAAAGTCATAGTAATCGGACCCTTATATGCGGTATGCCCTTGGCGATAAGCGATCCACCCGATACATGGGATCTAATCTTAATATAGTATAAACTACGATATGGCAACCAACGGGGGACTTGTCAGCCGATACAGGGACTAGGTCCCATCAGTGTGCGAGTGAGAATGCACAAGCGACCATTTCTTCAACCATTATCACATTTCCAGCGGGATGACGAGGAGCCTCATGGACGGTGTGAGAATAGGCGAGAAAACAGTGGAAATAAAAGTAGAATGGTGAAGATAAACGATGAAAATGGAAGTATGAAGCCGGATGATTACGAGAGGAACGAGCACCTTTCCAAATGGCAATGGGAGGATCAGTGGGAGACAGCAAGACTGGCGACGTGGAGGAGGGTGTCATAGGAGATAAGTCATTGGGAGACCTAGTGTCGGTACGTGGACGAAGAGTATAAACCTGTAATGGACGAGGTGGAGTAGCTGGGGACTCAGATGATAAGGACGGAATGGGAAAGACGAGAGTTAGAATGGGCCTTGGAATTTAGAGGCGGTGGGGTGGAGAAAAGTATTCAAAAAATGTGACATCGACGGTGTCGATGTGTATCGGGAGAATATGGTACCACGTTGAAGGCGGAATACTTAAGGAAGACCGCCCCATTGCCTTAGTAGAAAATTTGTCTTGTTGGAGTGGGATGTGGATAAATAGAATTTTGTCAGAAAACATGCGGAGAGAGACAAAACAGGGGTTGATTAGGAAAGGGATGAGAATGAGGAACTTGATCACCTAGGACAGAAGAGGGCATGCGATTGATCAAATAGCAGGCGGTTAAGATAACGTCCCTCAAAAAACGTTAAGGAATTGTATGGTGGAGAAGAAGATTGCGAGCTATCTCAACTAATTGACGATTCTTGCGCTCAATCACCCCATTTTATTGTGAAGTGTAAGTCTGAGAAGGCGTGGAAAGTCACTTGGGGAGGATAAAGTCGGAAAAATGGGCGAAAGGTATTCAAAGGCATTATCCTTTGCGTAAGATGCGAAAGAAGTATGAAATTGATTGAATCTTAGCAAAATTTTACTGGAACATAGAAAATAACTTCGATTTGACTTTTCATTAAAAATAGTCGAATCTGACGGGAAAAATCATCAATAAAATGTAACAAAAATACGAAAGCCTAAAGTAAGCCTTGATTGGAGCGAACCCCGAACATCAATGTGAATGAGCTCAAAGGGGCTGGTTGATTACTCTAGCGCTTGGGAGGCAAACATAGGTATGACTTTGGTGACATGACTACACTCACGGTGAAGATAAACAGAAAGCGAAGACCATCTTAGAAGCTTGGAAAAGTTCGGATGGCTGAGACAACAATGGACGAGAAGAGGGTCATCTGTTGAAGTGCAGATGGTGGAAGATGGGGTCGAACTGAGATGATAAAGGCCTTGAGACTCATGTCCTATGCTAATCGTCCTCCTTGTACTCCGGTCCTACAAGGTGACAAAAGAGTGAGAAAAGGGAATCAAACAATTAAGGTCATGTATTAATTTGTTGACAAATATAATTTTAAATGGAGAATCAGGAACATAGAGAACATAAGTAAGAGGTAAAGATGGGAGGGGACATGCGGACCGTTTCAAATATGGTTTGGAGTCCCATTAGCCAAAGTAATTAAAGGTAAGGGTGAAGTGATAGTAAGGGAAGAGAAGAGATCCTTATTACCAGACAGATGATCAAATGCACCAGAATCGAGAATCCATGGACCAAGAGAGTGTGCAAGATAGGTAGAGGCATTACCGGTATGGGCAATAGAAGCAATGGAGGCAGATTTGACGGCATGAGTAAGGCGAAGAAACTCCTCATATTTACCAGGCGTAAGAGTCACTCCTTGAGATGGAGACGGAGGTTGGTCCTCAATTGGTGGGTTAGAAGACTGGGCGACATGAGTAGTGCGAGGCGGACGACCATGTAGCGATAGCATCTCACCAGATGTGACAGTGCATTGCGGTAGGTACGATGGTCGCTGGCCTGCGCGCCGGTGGCCACCCGCAGATAACCGGAATCCTTTGCAGGGGTGAGAGGATAAAGCGAAACGTGCTCGAGTCCTCGTTTGGGGAAACTCTCAGTAGAGGCCAGAGTCGCGATGGATGAATGCTTCTGATAAGCAGGCATCAAGGTAGGGATAGTAAAGCCCGGTAAGGATGCGTTCAGAATGTTGTCAAGCTGTACTTAAGTTTAATAAAGTAAGGATCATAAAGATTTGATCTATGTTGGACCGTAGGTCTTATGTCGGTGACCTTAGGCGAGATAGATAAGAGCTCATTTTCAATGTAGACATTAAATGACGAAGGAAGATAATAATTCCATACCAGTACGCGCCGGACTCTGTGGAAGAGATGACACGGTAGAGACGTTGAACATCATTGGTTTATAAATTCTTAGCTTGGGTCCAAAGAGGCTAACATGTCTGATAGTCCCCAAGGTTGTCGAGTGTTTTGGGCTCGATGGACTGCTGGAGAATATTGCAGAGTAAAGCATCATGTTTCCGCCACTGAGAGCGTTTATCTGCATCAACACTAGACCTCGTAGAGGTCAGATGGTCTTCAACACCATTTCCAGTAAACCATAATGTAACAGAATTTGCCCAAGACTGATAGTTATCACTTCCCTTGAGTCGATTGACAGTTATCATGGGAGTTCCAACCAAAAATGAAGAAAAGCTCGAAGCTTTTTCAACCATAGTGGGAAAAATCAAGAAAATTAGCTAGAAAACAAGAATACCACAACTGTTGAAGGTGAGAGAAGCATGTGGAAGATGTTGGGCTGTCGGAAAGAGCCTAGACAAATTAGAACAGTTTAGAGAAAACAACTGCTGGAGAGAGAACTGGGCAAAACACGAAGTTGGAGGCGTCGGATGGAAGATAAAGGGAGCTACGAAGCTCTGTCGACGGGAGACAAGCTAGGTGGTGAAGTCTGGTCGTCGGAGGGTCAGCCACGAGCTCTCACATGCCACCCATGTGTCTGCGCGTGAGGAATAGTCGTCGGAGGAAGACACGCGCTTGACGGCGCGTGGGAGATCGGTTGCCGAAGTACTTGCCTCCTATGGGTAGATCGGTTGTCGACAAGTCGAATGGTGGTGATATCTCGTCGTCTAGGGTTGTCGTCGGAGAAGCCACCGGAAAAGTACGCCGACGATGATGAGGTGTGACGGCGGAGAAGAATCCCGATACTTTCTATGATAAAGGTGGAGAGGCCCGAAAAGAGATCAGACTCTTAGATGGGTTGTCAGAAATGAAAACACGACAAACCCCTAACCCGAATCTTCCATGGCTCTGATACCATGTGAAGAGAGAAGGAAGGAATCATTTTCTTTCTTATTGAATGAATAAAATACAGCATAGGTCCTACATATTTATATAGGTTAGGAAGACATACAAAAGGAAAAAAAAAATAAAGTACAAGTAAAAGGAAAATAATGTACAAGAAAGGTAGGGAATAAATAGGAGGATGTTCTAAAAATATCCTATGATTCTCAATATTCTCAGTGGATGATCATCAAGATGAGCGGTGAAGAGGTGGTCACCAGCTCAATCTGATCTTATTCATTAGGGATTATAACTTGTGGTTCCTTACATAGTTATCAAAGGCGCGCCTCAGGCGTTCTTAAAGCCTAGACGCCACCACTCCTAGGCATTCTTCTTCTTCTTCTTCTCCTTCTTCTTTTTCTCCGTTGTCGAGCTGCACAAAGAAGCCCAATATTTTTTTTTCTTTTACAACATACCAAAATGACGTCGTTTTGTGTTGTATCTTGAGTTTAAAAAAAAAGCCTCTAGTGCACCAAAACGATGTCGTTTTGGCCCTAGATGCCTGATTTTCGAGATTTCAGCCCCTCCAACCCCATTTCTGTCATGTTTCAATTCTAACAAAAAGCCCTAACCCTCCCAACTACTGTATAATCCCTATAGAAGAGGAGAAGAATAAAAAAATCAACTAAAATAGCCAAGAAATTACGAGAAAGTCATGTAAAAATAGGAAATAACCATCATAAAATATATATTTGACATATGGTGCGCCTCACTTAAAAAAGCTCACGCCTCAAATGTGCCTTATGCCTCAAGACCCCAATAGGCTCTTGTGCCTCGGTGCGCCTTGTGCCTTAAATAACAATGGGCCCTTAGATGATATTCAGGTTTCTCATAATTCTTTTCTGTCTATAGTTTGGGACTGTTATACATAAGTTGCTTGGATCTACTCTGCCACTGACCACTTGAGTTGTATCTTTCTTTTCCCTTCTGTTCTATTATTGATTATTTTTTTTCTCTTTTGATAGCCAAAGCTGCAGCTGGTAAGAGAAACAGTACCCTTGAAACGTTTCCGGAGAACTATGATACAAGGCTAACTGCGTTGACTACAAGTTATATGTTATTTATATCTGATTAGGGCGCTCCAGTGGAATTCCATTGTTAATTTGGTCACTAATGTGGCCTTTATATCTTCTTTTTAACAAGTTTCTGAAAACTGAAGAAGAAAATGTTCATGAAGCAGATGAATACCCAAATGGCTTGGTTGAATCCTACTCACTTGAGCGGTTACCAAGTAGTGGAAAGTGTTCTAATGTAATCTTGCCCCATTCACACTGTGTTGATGTGAGTACGTCATTATTTTAATTTTACTTTATAATTTTTTGTTACCATTCAAACTTTTGCCAGTGCACACTCGAGTATTCATGCACAGAATCGACTGGTGCTTTTTTTTTTTTTTCAAATGATTTTTATTCTTTCAGTTGAAATCCATGATTGGATTGGTTCTGGTTTGATTTCTTTTTAAATCTATTGAGTTATGTTGGTGGTCATAGGTTCCACACATAAATCAGCTAAGCACTTGGGATTGTGGTCTTGCTTGTGTTTTGATGATTTTAAGAACTTGCGGCATCAATAACTGCAATATTCAAGCATTGGAAGAGCTCTGCTGCACAACTAGGTGTCTTCTTCTTTTGCATGTTTGTGATTTTAATTTCTTGCAGTATGATTTGTTTTACAACTGTGCTTTTATATAATTGATTTAACAGGAGGTAATGATTAAAATATATAGCTTAATATATCCTAAATAGGGGTGGCAAAATTTATATGATGCAGCAACACATCATAAATCTAACATGCTTCAGGTTTGGGTTAAGTATAAATGGGTTTCAGTCAAATTTATATCAACTCTCATAACTTGTCTAGTAAATAGGTAATTTTTTCATCAATCTATCTAATATAAATTTGACTCAAATTGACCCATTTAATAATGTCATTACGAACTTAATTATATTTTAAAATTATTTAGCTTGTATTTGACTTATTTTCTGTAAATAGGTTAATTGAATGAGAAACATGTTGGTTGAAATATTAATCATATAGACATATAAGATTTAGCTGAACCTGATTATTAAATATGAAAACTTGATTATTAAACGGTTCAATTGGTTGATAATGATATGTTCTCTATTTAGTGATCAGGTAATAAATAGGTTTATGTTTTCCATGATTATTACTCGTGGGGTTTGGGTTGAACTCTGCCATAGAATGCTTAAACTTTGACACAACATGAACACAGCCCACCAAATTGCCACCCCTAATCCAAGATGTTCTATGTGACCTACTGTAGTAAATCTTAGACATGCGACTGTATAAGCATGGATAACTTATCGGTATTTATGTCATTTATGTTTACAATATTGCCTTTCCTAAATTTCAAACTTGGAAAATAAAAGCTTGTTTTGATGGTAAATCATTTATCCATGTTATTTGACCTAAGTTATTTTTGTCAATGACTGAATTCTGCCCATAATTTTTATGTCTATTTATTGTCTGACTTGTTCATAAAATAAGTTTATTAGTTTTAGGATGTCTCCTGTGAGTCACCAATTAAATGGTGATGCTTCGTTTTATGTGTTCAGCATGAAGCAAATGAAGAAAATATATGAACTCATGGAAGACATTATACAATAATGGAACTCGTAACCCTAAGGGGTAGCTCAGTTGGTGTAATGCATTGCGGTAAGGTTACCCAATGGTCACTAGTTTGAGTCCTCTCAAGGCCATTGGAGGTTTGCTTGGCCGTTAACTTTAGGGCCCTATG
Organism: Tetrastigma voinierianum; assembly: GCA_016808115.1. Lineage (NCBI taxonomy): Eukaryota > Viridiplantae > Streptophyta > Magnoliopsida > Vitales > Vitaceae > Tetrastigma > Tetrastigma voinierianum. The sequence continues at coordinate 85,671 of JAEQBH010000275.1, read as the reverse complement.
GGATTGGTAGAGGTGGCACGCAAGCTAGCTTGAACAGCCACGATTATCCAAAAAAATAAAGAAAGGAACTCGTGGTGAATGAGCTATATTTCCCTCTTCTTCTCTTGACTTCCATGAGTCAGATCAAGAAAACAAAAAATATTGTGTTGAATTAGTACTACATTTTACTCCTCCTTTATTGTTCGCTTTAGTTGGGTTAATGCTAAATAGAAGTCATGATGGATAAATATTGGTGCTCATATCCATGATCTATACGATCCAGATAGAGGTACTCCATGCATTACGAAGTGCCCATGAAAATATGAGATAAAGGTCATCCTTCGTTTATTTGTTTTTTTCTTTTATGGGGGGAAAGCCTTTTAAAGTCTATTCATTGAGGCAAAAGAAGACACAAATAACTTTAAGTAAGATTAATAGTAATTGGATTTAAATTAGAATTAGTATTTGTTGTAATCAAATTAAGATTAGCTACTTAGGTTATCATATTATTAGAATGAGTCATAATAGGCTATTAGAGTTCTAGTAGACTTTGGGTGTTATAATAAAAAAATTAAAGTCATAATATGGAATTAAAATTCCTGGTAGGCTTACTTATATATCCTAATAGACTTTGGATTTATTAGATAAACCTATGAATGAGGTTAATCAATATAAATCAAAGCAATAAATTAATCAATGCTAATAATATTATGTTTTTTCTATTGCTAGTGTCAAATCCTCAATAATGATATTCCATTGATTTTCTTCAAGGTGAGACTCTTAGACCTCTAAGGTTCTCGTCTCTTCTTCATCATATATTTTTTCTCTCTATTTGTTTTAATTGTATTTTCTTTGTCATTAACTCTATCCGTTGTTTCTCTCTTTAAACCCTAAAACTTAAAAACCCTTGCTCACCTATTTGATTGTGGTCAACCGTTTTAGGGTGGTTGTCCTATGTCACTTTTCCTTGTAGCATTGTTTTTATGCATGACTATATGGGCTTCTGTTTTCTTGCTAACACAACAATATTGTTATTTTTATTTGATAAATTGATGAAGTATTATGTAGCTTATACTAACAGTAAGCTTGAACATTGATCTCGATACAAATACCATATCTATTGATAAATTTGAATGTAATTTATTGCACGGATGCCTGCTATTTCTGTTGCTATTGGAGACTGTGTGCACATCTTTCAAAGGATGCATTTTTCACTGATTCAAAATTAGCTAACCTGCATATGCCTTGTTTGCAGCATTTGGACTGTTGATCTAGCATATTTACTGCAGAAGTTCTCTGTTAGTTTTTCCTACTTCACTGTAACTGTAGGAGCAAACCCAAATTTTTTTATGGAGACATTTTACAAGGTGATTTTTTTTTTTTAAATAAATGTGTGCTCTTTCTTCCAGAATGTTTGGTTTCCCTACTACATGAATTTAAATCATTCTGTTATGGACTTGCCATAAAGTGTGATTCTTTTTATACTTAGTAAACTTGCTAGTTTTCCTCTGTCACTTGCAACGAACTTATAATGCCTGAGTTCAAACATCTTTGCAGGATCAATTGGATACTGACCTAGTACGTGTAGATTCTCTTTTTAAGAAGGCAATGGAAGCTGGAATTGATATACAGGTATAATAAATTCATTTGAAAGCATCTTTTTGAGGTTCATCCGGGAAAGAATAAAATGAAAAAATTATAATCTTCACAACCAAGATAAGAAATAGGATGCTTATAAATTGATTATTTATCTTTCGTTTTTTATCCTTTCGGGGAAGGATTTGTGAGATTGCTTTATTTTTAGTTAGTAATCTTCATATCTTATATTCATGTTTATGCATGATTTTTAAGCTTGTCTTATGGTTAAGTCAATGGACTTCCTCTTTTTTACAGTGCAGATCAATCAGTGGAAATGAAATTTCACTCTTGATCTTGTCGGGGAAATATATTGCAATTGCTTTGATTGATCAGTATAAATTAAGGTATAAACATTTTGTAATTCATTTGTTCTGATTTTCTGCTTGATGACCTTACTATTTTACTGATATGACATCAATCATTGGATAGCCTTTTTATCTTATATTTATAGTAGTACTGCCCAAATCTATCACCAAAAAAGATGTTTCATTATTTTACTTTGGTTCTTCCATTTTTGTTTTGCTTGCTACTTTTTTTTATCAGAGTTTTGCTTGCTACTTGGGTGACTTCAAACCAAAGGCTTCACTTTTACGATCAAATTTTTTATATAATTGGTCTACTATTGAATTGGGCTTATGGATGATTTTGTTCATGCAGTCAGTTTTGGTTGAACAATGTTAATATATCAGGCTTCTGTGGTGGCCTCTCAGAATACACTGGTGAGGATGGTGCTTTTAAAATATATATATATATATATATATATATATATACTCTTTCTTTATATATATACTCATATATATATATATATATATATATATATATATTTTCCATTTATCTTTGTTACCCTGTTGTAAATGTGGTTATAATTATTCCATTGTGTTATGTTTATATCAGGGAAAGTGCTCATCTTTTGATCAACTTTTGAAATATGTGTTGTGGATCAAACAAAGTCAAGTTCTTAGTGTTTTTGACATAAGTTTCCATGTAACAAAATAGATTGCTCACTACGATGATTTTAAAAATGCCTCACTAGATTGCTCACTATGCTGGGCATTCTTAGGGTAGGGTTGGTAAAGTGTAATATGATTCACCAACATGATTTGAACTCAACACAGTTTTTGCAGATTTGAGTCCAGAGTATGATAGTATTTAAGTGAAATTTGTGTTAGCATATATAATTTGTTAATAAATAGATGGTTTTTGGGTCTACCTACATAACACAAATTTGATTCAAATTGACCTATTTAATAATTGGCTAGATTAACCTTGTCATACCTATGATCTATTTACCTCAGATTTGACTCATTTAAAATTTTATTTTGAATAAATGGGTCAATTGAATCAAACATACATAATTGAGACGTTAATCATATTGACTCAAATAAGACCTAACTCAATTTGATTACTAAGACCTAAATCACTTGATTATTTAAATGAATCATAGAATGTGTTTCCTGTTTAATGATTAGGTTGTATTTGGATACCTCTAACCTAACTATTATTCATGTTATATTAGCCTATTAGGGTACACCAATTTAGCCAACTGTTTGAGCTTTGATGTGACCTACTGTCATGAATTACCACCCTTATTAGGGATGACTTGGTTTTATGGTGAGGTAGCATGTCAACTTTGCTTTAACCAAGTTTTGCGTAAAGCTGTCTAGAAAAATAGGTATATGTTGGCCTACAAGGGTGTTAAGGAATGATATTCATATTATATTAAACCCAAATCCTACAAGCTTGAGCTTTTGGGAGAGTTGGTCGTTTAACATGGTATCAGAGCCTGGTTTGGCAGGAGGTCCTAGGTTCGAGTCACCTCTTTGCAATTCATTCCCCATTTTTTGATTTGAAAGTCCATGGAGGACTTTATTTGGTTTATTTAACTCTCCACGTGCAGGTATTGGGCTGCACGTGAGGGAGGGTGTTAAAGGCATGATATTCCTATTAAATCCAAATCCTACAAGCTTAAGTTTTTAGGAGAAGAGTTGGTTGTTTAACATGGTATCGATTCCTTGTTTGGCAAGAGGTCTTGGGTTTTGAACCATCTCTTTGTAATTTGAATATTTGTTTCCCATTTGTTTATTTGAAAGTCCATGAAGGACTTTGTTTGGTTTGTTTAACTCTCCAAGTGCAAGTATGGGGCTGCATGTGAGGGAGGGTGTTAAGGCATGATATTTGTATTATATTAAACCCAAATCATACAAACTTAAGCTTTTAGGAGAGTTGATCTTTTAACATGGTATCTGTTAAAGGCATGATATTCATATTAAACCCCAATCCTACAAGCTTGAGCTTTTAGGAGAGTTGGTTGTTTAACATGGTATCAAAGCCTGATTTAGCAGGAGGTACTCGGTTCGAACTACCCCTCTGCAATTTATTCCCCATTTGTTGATTTGAAAGTCCATGGAGGACTTTATTTGGTTTGTTTGACTCTCCACGTGCGGGTATGGGCGGCATGTGAGAGAGGGTGTCAAAGGCATGATATTCATATTAAACCTAATCCTACAAGCTTAAGCTTTTATGAGAGTTGGTCGTTTAACAGTATCAGAACTTGGTCTGGAAGGAGGTCCTGGTTTCGAGACATCTCTTTGCAATTTGAATGCCCATTTGTTGATTCGAAGATCCATGAAGGACTCTATTTGGTTTGTTTGACTCTCCACATGCGGGTATAGGACCGCATGTGGGTATAGGACCGCATGTGAGGGAGGGTGTTAAAGGCATGATATTCGTATTAAACCCAAATTCTATAAGTTTGAGCTTTTAAGAGAGTTAGTCGTTTAACAAAGGGAAATTGGAAATTTTCATGGTTGTTGTCCTTTAGTTGCATTCTTCAGGAAAGTGATGAAAGCTTTTCAAGTAATTCAGTTTGAGCACATTTCTCCTTTTAGGGGTTTCTTTTCCCCCCTTTTGATTGTGATGCTGGTTCACCATATGACCAAGAAAAGTACTCCTTTCTTTAGCAGGCATTGGGTGGTTCCAAATAAATATTACATGTTGAAGGAAATACATCCCCTTCTGATTCACTGTATTAGAGCTTTAAAGTAATGGATTTTTATATGCTTCCTGGAATCTACTATCTTTAGTGGCTGCTCTTTCTCATGAGCTGATGGTTGTAGGTTTTTATTGGCATTGACACTTTGTTGGTAGCTATATTTTGTGCAATCTGGTGCAATTGGCTGGTAGTGCTGCTCCCCAATGTGGGGGTGGATGATAGCCCTGCTTTGCACAATGTAGTGGAATTGGCTGATAGTTCTGTTCTGTATGTGGTGTATTTTGAGTAGGGGAAGGGGGATTGAGGTGGGGAAAAGGAGAATAGAGTGTCTGTGAAGGTGTTTTCCCCTTGTGGTTATCAAAGATGAAGGAAATCTTGTTGAATTTTATGTGTGTTAGGTTCTATGGGTGAATGATTTAGGAGTTCTTTTTTTCTTCTCCACCTTTTTTCTGTTTTGTGGGAATTCTTTTGATAAATTTGCCTTTGATTGCTTTGCTTTGTATATTTTCTCTATATTGCTTGGTAACCATGAGTCTCCATTGAGTTACAGGTTGCTCATTTTGTTTCTAAACCCAACATTTTTTTCCGTTCAAGAATAGAATAAAAAGTGACCTAGATTGACATAAGATTGTCTGCTTAGATATTCTAACACTTCTGAAGCCTCATAGATATGTAATCACTATTTAAACCTTTTGCAACCTTGTACCTTCTTTGCCATGCTGGCAATTTTCTGATCCTTACAGTTCTCTTAGGAATTGTATTGTGATATGTGATGTGAGTTTGTTATATCTTCATTTATGTGTGTTGCATATGAACTAATCCATATCATAATGACATTTTCAGGTCACTATATTGTAATATGTGGCTATGATGTTGATACAAATGAGTTTGAAATTAGAGATCCTGCCAGTTCTCGGTATCATCTTTGTTATCCCTCTCCACCAGTAATAATCTCTTATCCATCCCATCAAATAATTGCCAAAATGAACTTCTCAATGGAAAGTGGAAGATTTAATCGGCTTAAAAAAGTTATGCCCTCCACAAGGCAATGTACTTGAGTGCGGATATTCTTTGCCATGTTATACTGGAATGTAAGGACCTATTCGCAAACTATTCTTGAAAATAGTTTTTTAGCTTAGAAAATTGGTTTAGCAAATTTTTGACAGAAATAGTTTTCAAAAAATTTGTGTGGGAACCAAGTTTTTTAAGAATAAAGCCAAGGTGTTTCCGGTCATTCTATGAAAGAAATAAGAGTATGGAGAATACATCGGAAACTTTTGTTTTGTACATAACCATGCAACACCTTTATGGAGAAAAAGCTGAGAAAACTGTTTTTCATAATTGAGTTCTCAAATAGAATTTTGTTCCTAAAACAATCATTTTAGAGTAGTGTTTGAAACCTGTGTTAGAAAATATTGTCTAACAAGCCCTAATGACTCTTTGGAAGAAAACCAGACAGTGATAGTCATCTAAGGATTGCCTTATCATGTTATAGCTTCATGAATGATCCCAAACATAATGTCTTGGTTCTTAGTTATATGTAATGACCTTTTTTTTTTTGCGGGGAAACTAATTGTTTATACAAAAGAATGATAAGACAGAAGACAGATGTGTAATATTAGTGTTTTGTAGTTAGTTTGTCTAAGTTTAGCTCATTGTCAAAGCATTTCCTGGAAACTTGTAGGAAACATGAGAGGATTTCATCAAATTGCCTAGAAGAAGCCCGCAAATCATTTGGTACTGATGAGGATCTTCTCTTGGTAATCCATTCAAAACTCTCTCTTACTTCTACCTGTTTTGTTGCATCAGAATAATTTTATATAATTGCTTGAGATGATTTGCCTTCTACATGTTTATTCACCTGTGGTCATGCTAACCTGAAGAAATCGCCCATCACTATTATGCATAGTCATACCAAATATTTAGGGTTTTTTTTTTGTTCTCATAAAGTAATAAGAAAAGAAAAGAAAGATTTTCCTGTATTTGATTTCACTAAAGAAAATACAAAAGAAAATCAATATAATTATAATTATTTTTAGAAATTTATATATTTTCAAATTAGTTAATCTTTACATAGAAGAAGAAATGTTGGTGAAATAGCATATAAAAACAATTATTGATTTAAATCTATTTTTTATTTTTCTTCACTTTTTCTTTCCTAATATTATTTCACTCTATTCCTTTCTCTCAAATTTTCCAGGAACTAAACATAGCTATAGTGTGGTAACTCACAATATTCTTTTAAGCATTAGAACATTCATCCTTTATATCTGATCCGATAAAAATGATATTCATTGAGATGATGAGGCTGGCTGCAGTTTGGGTATGGACCCTAGTCATCGAGGACTGCTGCTGGGATCATTTATGTTAATAAGCTAGCTATATACAGAAAAGAAAAGTCCAGTTCTTGAAATATGAAGTTGAAATCCATATTATTGAAATCCACCACAGTAACACATTCTATTTAATTGGATGAAATTTAACACTTGATCCAAGCTTTTGTAATCTAGTGAAATTGGCCCCATTTTCTTGAATTAATAGCTTCCCCTAATATGGAATGTATGGGGATATGTTGGGGCTTGAGCAGTTGGAGCTCAGATTTTATCAGACTCTTGAAGTGATGTTGGATATGCTAGCTGCTAGATGTGTTTTGAGTTGTTTCCACAGCTTTTGTCTAATATAATAACACTTGAAACTAGAAAAGAAGACTTTGGTTAGATCAAGGTTAAAAATATCAGTTTTTACGGATATATCGGTACTTGGATTTTACGGATATATTGGATATATTGGAGATATATCGGTATTTATAAATTATTCAAATTTTAAAGATATATTTAATTTATATGTCAATATTAGTTTGAAGGTATATGAAATGTAGACCTTTCATTTTCTCTCCTACCGTCTTGGTTTTCTCCAATTTTTTGTAATAATTAATGATATCAATTATTAAAAAAGATAATAATTACAACCGTCTCTTGATCTTATAGAACTTTGCACAAATAATTAATGATAGTAATTGAGAAGATATCTGATAAGTGATATTAATTATTAAGAAAATACTTGATTTTCTCTCACATCTTTTCATCTCCTATTTCTTTGCTGTGTAACGAGACACTCACCTCAAATATTGTTTTTTTTTTTTTTTTGAAAATTTTTCAAAAAAATTGGCAATATCACCGATATATAGGCCCTAAACCGATATATCACCGTCATAGATATATCGGTGATATTGCCGATTTTTTGCCTATATTTCTGTCAATTGATTATCGTTGTATATCGTATCGATTGACTCTGATATATCGTTGATATATCGCGATATTTTTATCCAAGGACTACATAATTCTTATTTGACACCCTTCGATCCTATTTGGTTCCTGTTTTTTAAAGCAGTTTTTGAAAACATGAAGAACAACCATTTTGGTGTTTCTTGAAAATTGTTTTTATTATTTGAATTTAATGTTTTTTATATTTCATATGTTTTTCTGAACATAAAAAATAATAATAATAATAAAAATAAAAAAAAATAAAAAACTGAGAATAAAAAATGTTATCTCTGTTTTCCTTGTTCTTTTTATTTTATAGAATAGAAAACGGTTTTTAAAAATAGGAACCAAAGGGCCCTTCGGGCTTCCATTTCCATATCCCATCAAGAAAATGGTACATAGGATCTTTTGCTTGAAAAGAATTCACAAGCAGCTTCACCAATTCTTGCTTTTGTGGTGTTTGAATTTTCCATGCAGATCTCATTGGAGCAGACTAAGGGAGAGGATTTGGCCAAAATGGGAGATGAAAGTAGCTCAACATCCCAGTAACATCAGTCCTGGATTTAATTATGCTGTTGTTGCATTGCATATATATATCTATATATTATGGTAGGGGTTTTTGTCTTCGTTATTTTCCTTTGGGTGTTTGTACAACATGTAATTATAAGCCAAACCACTCAATTCAAGATTCATTCAATACAAACAACTAACGGAAGAGTGTTGAATAAATATAATATGTAATTAATTATTTCCCCCTCCATTCTCTCTCTCTCTGTTTACGAACTTCAGTCCTCTTCTGGGCTAGGTTTGTTGTCTTCACCCAAGAAATTAAAGCCAGTTCAGTTTGCAATTAATGAGCATGCTAACCCTCTAAAATCCAATGTAGACTACTACTAATAATAACTAACAATAATAATTAATAACAACAACAACCCTTCATTTTCATAGCTTCTTTCAACCATAACCGACTTATTGGCACTGGACGGAGTTGTCGTCTGTCATTAATGTTAGCCAGTCGCCGGTGGCGGAGACATGAGAGGATGGAGGCGGTGTTGCAAAGTGATGGTGGTGGAAGACAGATTTCCGTGAATCTCCACGGCGGAGCTCCCGACACCACTTCTTGTCTCCCGGATATCAATCCTCCCATGTCTCCCCGCCAACCACATTGATTTTGGAAGACACATGCTTCAATAGGAGTTGATAGAAAGTATTTGTGTCTATCAGGTATGGGCGTATGGTGGTAGCTATTTGAATTCATTATAGTATTATAGAAGCAGCTATGATTTGGGAATCATTGTAAACATGGCATAAAAAAAAATGTATAGTCCATGATTTAGTACAAATTTATAGAAATATAATTGTGTTTTAAATATTATAGTACTTAATAACTACTTTAATAAATTATAGATATTATCTTAATAATAGTATCATAATGAATAGTGTCAAATATATAATAGTATTTATATATTATCATATCTTGTATTGAACCGTGTATTTTTTTTTGTCATTTTTACAATTATTATTAGGGAAAGACAAAGTTTCCCAAAACAAAAAACCCAAATCTTAATTTCGTTTAACAACAAAATTCTAACTTGTCCTTTCTGCTCATCCAAACAGTTTGGTTTGCCACTGCCTGACTTCCGAGAGAAATCAAATATTTCTTTCTTTCTTTCTTTTTTTTTTTTTAATTCCAAAGCCATCCATTATTCCTAATCTTAGACACTTAGAGGGATTTCCACCTCAAAAGCAAATAGCCGTAGTGTTTTCCGGTGATCACGGAAAGATGTTTCTTCTTTACAAGAAAATCATAAATATGGAATTGCTATCAGATGAAGATAAACAATTTTTTTATTCCTCTCCTTTTAGGTGACAGAAGTGCATGCTTGTTGTAAGGCACAATAATTAGGATACAAACAGATTTTTTTTTTCTCTCTTTGATGCCATTGCCGCTGTCTGTGCCCCCATTAGATCTTGAAATAAGGTACTCATTTTCCATTCCATCCACCCCTTCGAGAAAAAACACCAAAGAGATTCCATGACATCACATTAATTTTTTTTTATATAAATAAACTATTTTATACACTATGCTTGGAGTTGTACTTTCATAAGGCTCGTTTATTTATAAACCGGTTTGTTTTAGAATCACCCCCATGATTATGTGTCCATTCAATAAATAATTCAAAGAAATTTTCCTTAAAATAAGCAAATGGCCATACCCCTTGTTTCTTGCAATGGTGGTATACTTTGATGTATATGTGTGCCTCTTTGGTTGCTCTACTTGAAAACTGTTATGAAAAATAGTTTTTAAGAACTGTTTTAAAAAACTGTTTTTAATTGTTATTTGATGAAAAATATGGGGAACAATTTTTAGTTGTTCTTTGAGAACAACCATTTTAAGATCATGGAGAGCAAAAGAAAACGGAAAACATCATTAGATTTTACCAAACGTGTTTTCACCATTTTTCGATCTTGAGAACAAAAAATTGTTCTCAAGAACAGCAACCAAACAATCTATATATCTCCCATATACTAGTATTCAATCATAAAATATACATTCTTCTATACATAAATGTCCATCACCCAACCCTAAAAAAAAAATTACATTTATTCATTTTGCATGACATGATTATAATATTATATTCTTCTAGGGACTCGAGACTGGGACCTCCCATACACTCATCCCCCACTTGACTCGAGCCTCAGGGACAAAATTTATGAAGAACAATTTTTCTTAATCTGATGAATCGCGCTAATTCTTAAAAAAAAAAAAAAAGATAGAAAATGTATATATAATTAGAAGGTGGGTAATGTAAGAAAACCCAATATACAAAAGAATACAAGGAGGCATGTGCAAGTGAGTCACATGTAGACCAAGTTGCCATGACCCTCTTTTGAGTGTCACTATGAGACAATACACATAATGAAAAAACATACATAAAAGAAGAAATGTGAGGGCATAAAGTCATAAACCTTAGGTTCTTCTTTCATGGCTTCCCGAAAGTTCAAATCTAGAAGGTCCACATTCAATGTAAATCCTAGGGTTTGTTTGTTTGTTTTTGGACAAACCAAACAGTATGATCCCAATTTGGAGGCCATACATACTCAAAATGGCTTATCTTCATCTTTGGCTCCATCAATAATAATCAAAACCCCCATCTTATCTTCTCTTTTTGTAACCCCCCATTATTTGAATCTATTTCCATTTCTTTAATCATCCATTACTCCATATTCAATGAACTTTGCTCTATTTTAGTTGGAATTTCTCTACAATATGGTCTTATTCTTTCACCACCTTCTGCACATGCTTCTACAAATGTTATGTACTGAAAATATGCCCATTCTCAAATTGGGTTTGATTTTGAAACTTCCTTTTTATATATGAAATTTCATTTAAGATTGTCTTTTTTGTTCTTTTTTAAAGAAAGACACTTGCAAACAAATCCACCTAATTATGCAGACACATCAAATTTTTAATAACATTAATAGCTCGTTTAGGATAATTTCCTATTTTGGTTTTAGTTACAATAAATAAATTTGAGGTCAAAATGAGTATTTTAAAGATCATATTCATATAGAAATAATATTCTTTTTACCTTTTACAATGAGTCATTAATTTTGTAACTAAAATAACTAAACATGTATAAATGTTCCTACACCTTGTTTGTAATAACTTTCTTACTTTTTTCAAGTCGATTTTTTTGAAGTGCTATTTATTTTTAGCATAAGTTAAATTGGAACCTTTATGAGAAGTAATCTTTTATTAATTTTTATATTAAATTACTTTTTAGTCAAAAGTATTTTCAATCTTATTTTAGATTTACATTTGTTTTAAAAACATGGCTTGTATCTCAAGATTATATTATTCTTTTTGTTTCTTAAATGCAATTCTTGTTCATAATTTAAAAAACTCGTATAGTTCAAGGTACAACCACTTCTTAGTTCTATCATTATCTTTCAAAACATGTGCTTTGTAGAAAAGGCCCATCTTATATGCTATGACTTTTTTTTAAAACACTTTTATTATTGAAATTTTTAATTATATATTAAATTTTATATTATTTTTTATTTAAATTTTCTTTAAATATTAAAAATCTTTAAATTTTTTTTATTAATATAATCATATTTTGAATCATATTTTATAAAATTAATTTGCATCCAAAATCACAATTCATTTGTTCTAAAATAAACAATCCATTCGTATTAAATTTAAAAAAAAAATTTTTGCCTTTTTGTAAAAACAAATCAAAGAAGATTGTGTCGATTCTTAAGAAAGAGCTTTTAGCTTTTTAAAAATAAATCCTAAATTAAAAAAGCTGAAAATTTATTTAATTATTTCAATAAACAATAACCTAGGTTTTGAAAACATCAATTGTCTCAATGCTTTTTCACACACGCTTTAAACAAAAAACAAGAAAAACATTTTGATTTCATCGAAGCAAATCGAAGAACATACAATAGAAAACTTTATTGTAAATCAGGATCCAAATGCACTATCAATTCAAAGTGGAAGCAATAGAGAAGGTACAAGGCAAAAGTAAGGCTTCGAATTCGTACAAATTATACAATCCAAACAAATATGCCAACAACAAGAGTTTGGGTCAAAATAATTTTTTAAAAAATTAATTTTAGGCTATATCCGAAACATTTGTTGAAAATAGTCCAAAAAGTTTAAAACTATGGTTTTATTTTTGAATTAAAATCGTAATTAAAAACTATTATTTTATCATTTTACTTTAAAAATGAAATTGTAGTTTTAATTTATGTCTTTCAATTAAATTAAAAAAATAAAATAAAATCTAAACATCTGTTATTAGGTATAAGGGATCATTTTGAACAAAAATTTTAAAAATGGACTAAAATGAAAATTTTTTTTATTTATAAAATTAGTTATTTTGAACCGAAATTCCATCCACAACCCTTAGATTATTGGAATTGACTCAAAAAGTTGGAAACTTTTAAAATTGAAATTTCAGGGCAACCGACGGTGAGGATGAACCAGCAGGTGCACAAGTACCAAGTACTTTGACCATTGACTAGGTACTGCCACTTGTACCCCCCATGTGAGCCGCACGTGCAACATAGCTGTTTCTTGAAATCCTTTTGATCCATCCTCCATGGAATCCAATGCAATTTAAAAGTTGGAGCCTATTCGTGAAGTTTAAATTCAAATAAACATTTTTAAATTTTAAAAAATAAAAATAAAATGTGGATTTGATAATTTCTCAATTTATAATCTCAACCCTTTATAATAAGATTGAAGTTAGGCATAAATCCATTAAATTAAATTGCATAAGTGTGATATGTGATTGATTTGTATGGAGTAGAAACAACAACGGACCAAATATTTAAAAAAAAAAAAAGAGAGATGGGTGGGGGAGATGATTATGATTAAGGGCTTGACTTTTTGGATGGTGTGGGGTTCTTTTATTATGTATCAGTAAAATCCAATTCCAACACAAACCTAGGCAGTTCCAAAATTTTATTTACTTCCTTTCTTGTGGGCCCTCCTTTTTTTTTCTTTTTTTTTTTTAATGTTCTACCCCCCAATTCCTATTTTCACATTTTACCTTACCATAAATTACTATTAGAGCATCTACAACGAAGGAGTAAAAATAAAAAAATAAATGCTCAAATAAAAAAATCCATTTTTAACATTGGAGTAATTCTTCAAACAAAAAAATTGTTAGTGAACAATTGTCATCAATATTTAGGTAAATATTATTGGAAACTATTCATAAACAATATTGGGTATATGATGGAAATTTCTATTTTAGGTATGAAGTGATATAAATGAATGAAGGATATATGATGTAATTATTAAAGAATAAAAAGAGTAAAATTGGAATAGATTTAGGATAGTTAAAGTTTTAAATGCTCACTGTTGGAGCTCACATTCTTTTAATTTTAAGCTTAATATCAAAAAATTGCTTTTTAGAATAAAATATAGCTTTAATGTTGATCTTTTTTACTAACAATTGAAAATACTCTTATTATTCTTGTATAAAATAATCCTTTCTATGAATTACTAGCATGCCAATAAAAGTATCAAAATAGTTGTTTTCCTATGTATCTGTCTGTTTAGATCAACCTTATAACAATTTTTCAATTTTTTTTTCTTTTTCCTAAATTGCTTTCATTTTAATAAAAGTATTTGATTTAGAACACAAGAGCAACAAAACATTCTACATCAGTGAAAGTGGAAATTAAGAGGCTTGAGGGTTTGACATTGACTAGGGAATTAGGGGATATTAAATGAAATCCATTGCTATCAAGAAAAAGAAAAATAACCCACATGGCTATGAGCCTATCTATCTGCCTATGATGCTTTACTGCGTGAAAATGATTGGAAATTTTGACAAATTTTACTAGGCAAGAATGGGTTTTGATAGTAGATCAAATTAGATGACCACTAAATTGTGAGTCAAACTTATCACTCCCACTGAATTAAAGAGGAAATAGGAGTCAATGATGATGTCTTATTGTATATAGGACTTCAATTTTTTGGTCTATTATCATACAAACATCAAACACCACCCCCACCCCTCCTTGCGTTTCAAAATGTCTTTAATTATAAAAATATTTGGTTAAAAAATATCAAATAATTCAATATGTGTCATTCTAATTTTTCCATTTTTTTTTACACAAAATAGCCTATTTTAGACAAAATACTCATTTTCTTTACATTATCTTTTTAAAAAAATTATTTTTATAAAAATAAAATAAGAAAGACATTTTTGATAGAATCATGTCAAAATTGATAATTAATCAAATTCAAGATATTATGCTTTCAAAATATTTTTTAATAAAATTATTTTATCATGGAGACTTAACTTAGTGGTTTAGAATTAAAAGATAGAAATAAGAAAGGAAGAGGATTAAGTCCAAGTCTAAGCATAGTGAAGAAATACTTGGTGTATTTATCAAATACTTGGTGTATTTATCAAATGTATATATATATATATATATATATATATATATAAAATCACCCATAATTATATCACTTCAAAATCATTCACAGAAAACGGTGCATGCCAAATAGTGGCCCTTCATACTTGATGGGGTGGAGGTGGGGAAGTGGGTATTGAGTCTATTGACCCATCACTCTAGAGTCTAGACTTTTGGAAAATTTCCAATTTATTCCACAAAATTTAAAAGTTGTGTAGGGAGTGGTGGTGTCGTTTTCTGAATGCCTCTCCTTCCTGTGGTGGCATATACTTGACAAACTTTGCCACTTCTTTGGTTGAATTCTCTAGGAAAGGAAACACCTTCCCTTCCCTTCCCTGCTAAGGGATTCACAATCATAGAGATTGTGACACATTTTACTATACCAAAATGTTTTTTGTATTTTCTTCGAATAAATGGTATTAACTACATTCTTCTACATACAAATGACTTTCAAGAAAATGAAAATTATTTTA
The DNA here is from genome assembly GCA_016808115.1 of Tetrastigma voinierianum. Taxonomy (NCBI): domain Eukaryota; kingdom Viridiplantae; phylum Streptophyta; class Magnoliopsida; order Vitales; family Vitaceae; genus Tetrastigma; species Tetrastigma voinierianum. The sequence goes on along the minus strand of JAEQBH010000275.1, from coordinate 70,381 downwards.
TTTTTTTATGTGGGGTTCTCTTACTTCTCTTTCTTTGTTATTGAAAACATAAAAAGTTGTTCTTTTTTCGCAAAAATAAATCCCTTATTCCCACTTACATTTCCATCTTCCTCAATCCTCATCTATCGACAAGATAAGTTGCGTAGACCCAAAATCAAATGAGAATCCACGTACGAATGGGGTAGTGATGAAAAATAATATTTTTTGTTTTGAAAGGGATGAAAAATAATAATAATAATAATAATAACAATACTAGTCATAAGCAAGAAAGGAAATAAAAGGTGGCATGGGAACTTGGCACTGAGTGGGAAATAGCTGCAAAAAGAAATCTGACCGTTGAGTTCAAATTTCGAACGACGAGAAGCAGTGTTTTGTGCAAAAGAGACAACCAAAAGATGGTGTTTTGAAAGTGACGGTTGAGTAGACCCCCCCTACCCCTCTGCTTTCGGCGGGAATTTCAAAATTTTGTTGCGGCAAATTTAAGCTAAAACCCCCCATCTTATTCTTTCATAATTACTCATTAATTATGATATTAAGTAATAAATAATAATAGTAATCAGAATGTGAGAAGAGAGAAGAAGACCAGTGAGGCGGGATAGGGATCCAGGATGAGAGTGATAAGCGAAGTTGCCTTTTGTGCAGGCCAGCCGTCATGGGCCCCACCCCCCTCCTGCTACGTGTCTGTCATCCTCATCTTTATCCACACGCGCCGTCCTTTCACCACTTTTTTCAATTTAATATAATTTATTATATCAACTCAAAAAAACAAATATAGTCACGACCCTACTTTTCTAACCGCTTCATCTTCTTTTAAGTGTTAAGTGAAATGATTTTTCACAATTCTTAATTTTATGTTATCTCGTTTGGACATTTTATTTTTCACCACGGCTTTTTTTTTTTTATGTGAACAAAACATGTTTAATAAGACGAAAACAAAAATAACAAAATTAGAATTAAAATGTGTAAATGAAGTTGTGTTTCTATCAATAAATTTATTTTATTTTCAAAAAACACTTATCATCTCACGCCAATGCAATGTCTTTCATTCAGTCTTAAGCAAATAGAAGTTTTGAAATACCAAAAACGGCGCGTTTCATGCACGCATGGGTTGCGAGTGATGGTGTAGCCAGTAGAGCCAGTACAATTGTCCGAGAAAGTAACAGTGGGGCCCACAGATATCTTTTCCATGTGAAAGGACAGTCCTCTCCTCACCCAAACCCAAAAATACCAGCCAAAATATATGCGAACTGCCCTTCGCAGGGGCATGTGCCCATTAATTGAGGCAGGTAAGGAATTCGAGTCCTCTACCAGATCTCAATGATCTTGACAACACAGATCAAATCAAATCAAATCCAATTTTTTTTAAATAAAAACCCCCCAAATTTTTTTTTCTAAAATGACCAAACGGCCCTTCCCGCTACTTGAATTCTTTTTTATTTTTTTAATTATTTGACTACCAACTGCTGTCATTTTCGGCAGGTAAGCCCCCTGCCCCACTCTGCCTTTACCTTATTTTTTTTGTTTTTAATTTCTTTGGAGGGAAATTTATTACATTTTGATTTATAGTTGGGTTTGGAGTCCGGGCCATGATTCCATTTCCGCCGCTAACTGCGGGCAACCGCCGTTAACTGCTCCATCATCCCTTCTCACTAGTGGGGTGTGGGATCTTAACTGACGGCGAAAACCGTTTAACGGCACGGAGGAGTGAGTGGAGTGGGAGAGGTAACTGCCGAATCTGTATGTACGAGTGCCACGTCCCCAGAGATCCAGATTCGGTGTAGCCGATATGGAAATATAGCTATCATCACTAGTGGAATCACGGGTTTTGCATGTCACCTCTGTTAGCTGGCGACACCCACCCTTAATGAGGACAGCACTCAGCAGGTCTTCTTTGCATTGAAATCGCATGATATACATACTTCCATGCAAATCTCATTTTTTCAAACTCAGTCAAACATTAATAATTTATGTTTTTTTTTTTTTTTTAAGACTTAACCATTTTTACAATATATTAAACTGTGTCTATTAATACTCCAACCTCTCCGTTTCTTATGTAATGCTTTTAAACATTAAATGCTCTAATTAAGTTAAGTATATGAACATACATTATAACTTAAAAAGATAATTTACAACAATATAACTAAGGTATATAATTGTCAAAAATAAAATTTAAAAAGCCTGGTTTAGAAGGTTAAGTTTAATTGATGAAAAGTAATACGGAAATATATTTTTCAAAAAGTTATTATATTTTAAAAATTAAAAAAACTATATATTAATAAGTTCTTATTGATTTTCTTTAGATCAATATAAATTAACTTAGTTTTAAAAAAATGGAAGAAGGGAAGTTAGTCATGCTACTACTTTAAGGTGGTGTAGGATATAACTCACTTATCTTTCAAAATATAATATTTATTTATTTTTAAATAAAACTTTGAAAATATATTCAATAATTTTTTTAAATAAAATAATTTTATTGACTCAAAAATAGAAACACAAATTCAAAATTCATTAAAAACCATATAAAATAAAACAACATTTAGATTAATAGTAAAAAAATCAGCTTAAATCGTATAAATTTGATAATATTATAATGAAAATTTATAATCATAATTTCTAGCAATATGTTAATCATCAAGTTTTACCCGTTTAAATCACTCAAAAATAAATAAAATACCACAAATGATAACAAGATGATATAAAACCAAACGCCCAATAAAACAATGAAATCATGAAAAACAAAATAAAACTCATCTATGTGGAATAACTACTTTTTAGAAATAAATTGATAGAAATAGATATAGATAAATGGTTTCATGCCAAGAATAAAAATATAAGTGATTAGAAGATTAAGTTGAGAAAAAATGAGGGTATAGTTTAAAAAACATATTGAATAATTAAATACTATTATTTATTTTTAAATCATTTATTTATTTTTCATTCATTTCTCAGATAATATTTTTAATTATTTGCATTTATTTCAAATAGTTGTTTTAAAATATTAGATCTAACAATCATTTTTTTTAAAAGCTTAATAATTTTTTCAATATAATAAATTATCTCTATCGAAACTACCTTTAAACCCTTAACGCTCTAACCAAATGAGATAATCATATAAACATTTAACAAACATTTTTTAAATAATAAAAAATATGTTTTTTTATTTTTTATAATTAAGTACATTATTACAATATGGTAAATTATCCATATCCTCAACCTCAAACCCCTCTTAGATGTCTTAACTTTTTAAATTTTAAATGTTATACGTTAACGAAATAATAATCAAAACATGTTAAAAAACCATTTAAAATTTTTGTTAAGTTAATTTTTTATTTCATTAATTTCACCAAAAAAAAAAAGAAGAAGAAAAAAGGGCAAATAGTCAAAGTCATGGGGACATGATCTAACCCTCGGAGACAACTTCCAAATTCCAACAACTTAGACAGGAGCAGCTCACAAAATAGAAGACAACGTTCATTTTGTTTGACCACGTCATAGTGATAATTAAGCATGTCCAACATCGAACATAATAATAGTAATAATATAGGGAATGTCCTAATCATTAGATTAGTTAACCCCACACACCCTACTAAAAAAGGAAGGTTCAACTGCCACAAAAATCAAACAGTTCCACTACTTCATTTATTTCCTACTTTATTAATAATTAGACAGCCCCAAAGTGTAGCAATTAGAGTTCTAATTAACAATTAGGAAGTCTCGACTGCCTAAAAAAAAAAAAAAAAAGGATTCCTCTACTCCCTATAGTCCTATCAAACCACTTAACTATCAAACTAGGCATATTGTTTAGATATACTTTCTATTTTTTAATTAAAATCTTATATAAATATAAAGTTGTCATCGAAAAGTATCTATTTTATTAAAATTTTCTTTTAAATTTGAGTTAGTATAATGTTCTGGTACCAATATTTTTTAATAGTTGTAAAAACATAATTTTTTCATTATAATAATATGTTTTTATAGTTTTTTGGAAAAGGTTTTTATAGTATTTTTAGAAAGTATGCTTAATTGAAGAAAAATAAATGTTTGTTTGGTGGCTACATTCATAAGTAACATTTTTTTATATAATAAAAAGATAGAAAACTAAATTTATAGCCAATAATTATTTTTCACACAAACATAGAAAGATTAAAAAGAAAACACTAAACTCTTGTGAGCTTGGTAAATTAATAGCCAATAAATGTGTTGAAATTTTCTACAATGCACTCAACTTACCTAGTAAAGATAAATTATGTGAGTTTGGTACTTTATTATGGACAATCTAACAACAACGAAATACCAAAGTTTGGTCAAGTCAAACAATTTTGAATCTCAATAGCCATTTAGTAAGGATCATCTTTTATGAAAAATTAGTGTTGATTGAGAGGTAAGCATTTATCTGGCAACTTGTCAATTTACCGGCTCCTCGTTAGGTTCGCCCCAAACAAGATCGCCTAAAGTGTAACCTGGATGGTGTTATATTTGCGAGCTCACTTCAGGTGGGAATTGAGTATGTAATTCGTAATGAGCGTGATGATCTTGTGTATACTCTCTCTATAACGTTTCGAGGTTGCTTTGCTCCAACAAATGTGGAAACATTGACATTTCGTGAATCAATTAAATGGATTCTACAATTGCAATTGGGCAACGTCACCCAAGAGATGGATTGCAAGGTTATAGTGGATGCTTTCCACTCTCAAATGATAGACCTTCTAGAGCTCGATTACTTGATGAGATAATGCAAGGATCTGGTTTTTATGGATTCGAATCTAACCCTTTGTTTCCTTAAACGATATGCTAACAAAGAAGCTCATTCCATTGCAAGAACTTCTTGCTCAAAAGCTAGCCCTTCTTATTGGTATGAGGCTCATTTTTCTTATGCAGGCCCTTGTTAGTGTAATTGAGTTATAATAAATTTCCCAGTAAAAAAAAGAAGATATGCTTAAAATATTAAAAATTTGTTAAATACATTTCACACTTGCAATTAACTTTTATTCTAAAAAGCAATGGAGAATGGTCTTAAAAAAACAAATAGAATACAAATATTTGATAAAATTTAATGTATACATGACTTCTATTTACTTTGCATATTAGTTAGTATTCTATTGATTTGAAATTCATGTAAGTCATATGCCCAATATATCACCTGATTGAAATTCATGTAAGCCATATGCCCAACATATCACCCGATTGAAATTCATTATCCAATTAACAAGTGCTCCATTAATAAGGCATTATAACTGAAAGTTCTACGGACTTTATGTAAGACAGACCGACATTATATATCATAAATAATTAATTATTATTAACAATGAGTAATGGAATGTCACACATTAAACCTATAATAAATGACAAGTATAAGAGGAAGAGTGATCTCTTATGTTCTCTCTATAAAATCATCTAATAATAAGAAGAAATTCGTGTACTTGGATACGTTAATAGAGTATGATAAAAATTCTCTAAGCTAACTTAGTTATTGAATGATTATGAAGTAAGTGTGAAGGAGTGTGTTAGTGTGATTAATCAACCAAGAATAAACACGTCTCAATCTAGAGAACAAAGTAAAACAAAATGCTTTAATTTTGATTAATTAATTGATAAAAATGATAACAGTCTTTAAAAAAAACCTTAAAACATCTATTTAATAGGAAATAAAATAATATTCCAAAACAATAATAAGATATAATAATACTCCAAAAACAACAATGAGAAATAAAAATAATATCCCAAAAAATAAAGACAATATCTCAAAACAACCAGAAGAAGGATTTTGGTTGATTTGATATAACGCTCCGTGTCAAACACCTTTACTTGAGAAGAACTAGTCCTTGAGTTATTTCTGGATATCTAAGACTCATATATGGTTGGAACAAGGTAAGATAAGTAACATTGAAGGTCTTTGAAATCCCCATTCAAATTAGCAAGTCAAACACATAAGCATTATTGTCGATATTCTTAACAATCTAGTACGATTCATACTTTATTTGTTGAAGCTTGCTATAATCATTCTTTTCTTGAATGATGTCTTTCAACCATCACCTAAACGGATTCTAAAATGATGATAGACACCCCTTAGGTCAATCTTGTTAAACACAACTGCTTCACTCAATTGATCACGCATATCAGTTAACCTTGGAATAGAAAATTTATATCTAATGATAATTTTGTTGATTGCCCTACTATTAACACACATCGCCGACTTCAATCTTTCTTAGGCGTCAACAAAGGTGGAACCACACATGTACTAATGCTAGTCTAAATACGCCCCTTGCTTAGTAATTCTTCTACCTTCTCCCTTAAGATTTCATTTCTCCTCGTGACTCATCTTATAATGAGGCACATTAGGAAGAGAAGCACCCGGAGTAAGATCTATATGGTGTTGTTTGTTATCATATGAGGTAACAACTCTATAAGTAAATCATCAGGAATCACATCATCAAACTCTTTCAACAAAGTCTGTTGATAGGTGTGGATCTTATTAGCATTTATAGAGTATTTTGCATGTATTTTTGTAACCTAAATGCTAAATTCACACCTATATTCCTAAAGATTACACTAATCCCCAATTTGCTTATGTTTTGCAGGAATACAAAGTAAATCAAGCAAAGAAGAGGCCAAAAAGAGCAAGAAATAAAACCTGTCTAGAAGCACTACTTTGCCGAGGCGAAGTAGTTTGCAAAGGCGAAGAGACAGCTTCGTTGAGGCAAAGCTAAAGACTGAAGAAAGAGAAGGCCTCGGGTTTGCCAAGGCGAAGGGGGAACATCTTGCAAGCACCACTCTCGGGTTCGCCAAGGCGAAGGCCTTCGCCAAGGCAAAGGAAGACAAGGCCAACTGAAGACACGTGGCTTTGCCAAGGCGAAGAAGCTTTCGCCTTGGAGAAAAACATCGGGCTGGAGCAGAAAACATCACATTTTGGCTCATTTTGAGCCCATTTTCCATTTCCTTTAAATATATGTATTTGAGATATTATGAGGGTTCGATTTTGGATGGAGAACACCCTCCTTAGGGTTTCTCCTCTCTTCTTCTTGAATCACTTAGGGTTTTTTATTTGCTTTAGTTTGACTTTGTTTTTGGAGCTTATTTTGAAGAGCTAGCTACTAGAGGGTCTCTTGCAACTGTAGAGCGGAGTTTGAAATTAATTTCATCTCCCATTTGTTTTGTATATCTAAACTCTACTCTTTCATCATTATGTTTATGTTAAACATGGTTTTGTTGGATTTCTTGGTTGTAATGAGTGCTTAAACCTCCTCTAGGGTGGATTGCTTGAAATTGATGCTTGATTTATGTATATTTTAGAATGGTTTTGTGAATTCATGCTTGTGTGGATGTTAGTTGGTGTAGTTCTTAGGATTATTATGATTTTAACTAATTAATTCATACTGAGAGTTGGGTCTTCGATCCCCATACTAGGGCATCCTTGGTGACGCTCGGTTTGCTTCCTAAAATCTGGTCCCGGGTCTCTTAAGGTATGGATTAGTTAATTAAAATACTAATTAACCTAATCAAATAAGTCTAGGGAATTAGTAATACCTAGTACTAGATGGATTTTATTAGGAGTAGCACCATGTTAGCATTATGTGAGAATCATATGGACTAAGAGGTGATCGATTCAAGCGTAGTCCAGGTAGTCTTATTGTATGGACCAAGAGGTGACTAATAGAATTCCCGAGGAAAGAAATGCCTTAGAAAAGTATCTTATTTAATTACCTAGATGGACCGAAAGGAGAATAGAGAGTTGGTGTGAGAAATTGAGGTGAGAACACATATAATTGTATGCCTTCCTAAGACTAAATAGCGAATGAATAGGCACGTATGTTCAGTGCTACGACACTCCTGCATTGTGCTACGGCACCTCTGTTACGTGGGCAGACACGTCTATGTTCAATGCGACGACATTCCTGCATTGTGATACGGCACCTGTGTTACTTAGGTAGACACGTCTATGTTCAATGCGACGACATTCCTGCATTGTGCTACGGCACCTCTGTTACTTAGGTAGACACGTCTCTGTTCAGTACTGTATTGTACCTTCGGGTACCTATTGTGCTGTGTCCTTATCATTCATTGTTACTGGTCTATACAAACAAACTTTTATATGATAAGAATATGAATAATGAACAATAAGAAAGCATAAGAAATCAATTATGTTATGCAATGTACCTATAGGTATCTTCTGTACAAGATCTCTATTCTGAACTCCTACGGGTGATATGAAAATTCCTTTATAAGAATTATGTTATATGAAAACTCTATTATAAAATTCTGTCATACGTAAACTCTAACATATGCCTTATGATATATGTATCCTGTAATTGTGGACCACTTCAAGTAGTCATATATGTTATCTGTTTCCCACTAAGCTATAAGCTTAGCATGGGTGTTTCATCCGTATAGGTACTGAAAATGATATCCGAGGTATTCCGCATTCGACAAGGCCACTACAACAATAGAAGTCCACTTAATGTAGGTTTTGCTTTTTGGTTTCGGAATGTAAATGTAAAAGTTTTTTTGTAATAGTGGGGTTTGTGTAAGTACAAGTAAATGAGACTCAGGCATGTATATATAGGACATTTAAACACCACTACGGTGGTTGTATTATAAGTTGTATTTCGTTATGAAATTATATATATGAAATGGGCCCACCAATGTTAGAATAGTGGTTAAAGAGTCCCAGTCCCGTGTCGCGCCCCCTATCTTTGCCAGGCGGGGGTAGGGGCGTGACAGGGGTGTTCTACACCTAGTACCCTAAGGCCATTTGGTCTAGGTGCTACTAACCTAAAGCTCACTTCACGAGGTTGGTAGAAAGTTTAAAGGGGTTGAACATTGTACTACTTCATCCATTGTAATATGAAAAATAAAGCTCTTGGTATTCTTGTAAGAATGGTGAAAATCATGCAAGTTTGGGGGAACTATGAGATAAAAGATGCAATAAGCTAAGTTTGGGGGGCAGCTTAAGAGGTTCAATGAAAAAGAAGGCAATATGCAAAATGATGAACAACAAGTGGAGAAAAAGGAAAATGTGTATATATTGGGTAAACTAAAGCCTAAATGATCTATTTAATTACCATTACCTAAGCCATACACTACAAGCTATATAAAGACCTAATTGATCCTAAAAGTTATGTATAGCCTACATTAGCGGAGAGTGATATGCCCAATAAGAATATGGAGTCTTGCACACTCACCATGTGAGTGAGAGATCCACATTCCATTCATTCTCATCTAATTCCATCCGAACTACAATTGACTAGAGAGGGGAAGACTACACATACACTTTTGAGAACTTTGGTTTAGGTTGTTCAACTCACGGTCAATCTATTATTTTTTTAAAAGGCTATATCAAAGTTTTCTTTGTGTTGTAGGGAGGTTAGATCCTTGAGGCAATTTACCATATACTATCTCAATTTCATGCCCAACATGTTTGTTAGTCTTGAATAAGGAAAATGAGTTGTGTATTTGCTCGAGGACAAACCAAATGTTAAGTTTGAGGGTATTTGATAGGTGTGGATCTTATTAGCATTTATAGAGTGTTTTGCATGTATTTTTGTAATCTAAATGCTAGATTCACACCTTTATTCCTAAAGATTACACTAATCCTCCGTTTACTTATGTTTTGCAGGAATAGAAAGTAAAGCAAGCAAAGAAGAGGCCAAAAAGAGCAAGAAAGCAAAACCTGCTCGGAAGCACTGCTTCGCAGAGGTGAAGCAGTTAGCCAAGGCGAAGAGACAGCTTCGCCAAGGCAAAGCTAAAGATTGAAGAAAGAGAAGACCTCGAGTTCGCCAAGGTGAAGGAAGATAAGGCCAACTGAAGACACGTGCCTTCGCCTCAACGAAGAACATCGGGCTAGAGCAGAAAACGTCGCATTTTAGCCCATTTTCCATTTCCTTTATATATATGTATTTGAGACATTATGAGGGTTCGATTTAGGAGGGAGAACACCCTCCTTAGGGTTTCTCCTCCCTTCTTCTTGAATCACTTAGGGTTTGTTATTTTCTTTAGTTTTACTTTGTTTTTGGAGCTTATTTTGAAAAGCTAGCTACTAGAGGGTCTCTTGCAACTGTAGAGCAGAGTTTGAGACGAATTTCATCTCCCATTTGTTTTATATCTCTAAACTCTACTCTTTCATCATTATGTTTATGTTAAACATGGTTTTGTTGGATTTCTTGGTTGTAATGAGTGCTTAAGCATCCTCTAGGGTGGATTTCTTGAAGTTGATGTTTGATTTATATATATTTTATAATGGTTTTGTGAATTCATGCTTGCGTGGATGTTAATTGGTGTAGTTCTTAGGATTTTTATGGTTTTAATTAATTAATACATACTGAGAGTTTGAGTCTTCGATCCCCATACTAGGGCATCCTTGGTGATGCTTGGATTGCGCCCTAAAATCTGATCCCGGGTCTCTTAAGGTATGGATTAGTTAATTGAAATACTAATTAACCTAATCAAAGAAGTCTAGGGAATCAGTAATGCATAGTCCTAGATGGATTTCATTAGGAGTAGCACCATCTCAGCATTATGTGAGGATCATATGGACCGAGAGATGATCGATCTGAGCGTAGTTCGGGTAATCTTATTGTATGGACCAAGAGGTGACCAATAGGATTCTCGAGGAAAGAACTGTCTTAGAAAAGGATCGTATTTAATGACCTAGATGGATCGAAAGGAGAATAGGGAGTTGGTGTGAGAAATTAAGGGGAGACACGGAAGTGTAAACCTCATATCGGTTTTCTTGGATAAACACAAGTATACTTTCACTCAATCGGCACTTTATGAATATAAATCATAATTGCATCAATGGAGACAATCAGCCCTAGCATCATTCCCAAGAGCTTTTCTTTAAAATCAACCCATTTACTTGTGAATATTTGAAAATCAATTTTAGATTTGTTTTGTTTTATTTTAGCTTTCTTTTAGATAATCACATTCCAAATCACCATGCCGCTCAAATAGTGAACGACTTCAATAGCTGGGGTACTCAATCCTCGCTAAAGCTTTACCTTCCCTATGGGATCGATATCTGAACTTGTTAGTCCAATGCATTACTTGTGCGACCCGTGCGCTTGCGGAAAATCGCTAACAAGTTTTTGGTGCCCTTACCAGGGAAGGTATAGTTTGGTGTTTGGATTGACATTTTGGTAAAAGAGAAGTTTGCTAATTTAAGTAAAATTTTTCTTTTATTTTCTTGTTTTTAGTTGTTTCTTATTTGAATTTTGTATACTTAATTTTTCTTTTATTTTGTAATTTTTTACAAAGATTACTTTAAGCATAAGTAATGTCAAATAAGGAGATGAATGAACTCTTCTCCCTCTAAAATGTGCTTCTCGAAGCAGCCCAAATAGCACCAACATGGGAAGATATCGTCGCAAGGCAAGTACAAACTACGACCAACAAACACATAATTTTGAAGGGAATAATTTCCAGCTTAACCAAGCGGAGTTACTTCTCAAACCTGAAACATTATGCCAAGTTACAACTATTCGGGTTGGGGGACATATGGCAATATCTCCTATGGACATCCAAATAAATACTGAAGTTAGGGATATCTACCTTTAGTTTGTATTCGTCGTCTCCTCTATAGTTTGGTTGCTATTGCCTTCACCTCTTTGTCTACCACATGGATTTGCAAATTCATCAAAGTTGGTTTCCTTATCTGTAAAATCCTTTGGTCGGCCTTCTTTGATTTCATATAATTGGAGTGTGATTACAAATGAGTTTAACGGGGCTAATTCCTCCACCTTGTTCCTCATCATCATTTTTATGCCCTTGTCAATTAATCCTTAATAACTCCTATAATTGAGTTTGTTTTTTTTCTGACTACTGAGCTAAATTTTTGATTAATTATTGCTACTCATTAATCGATCTCTAGACAACCTGCAATCTTCGATCATTGTCTTGGTATTTGTTGTCATCACTAGCACCAATATTAACCAATAATTGGAAGAAACCTGCTCTGATACCACCTGACGTAGCGTGTAGCGCAATCAATTAACACACAATTAATCAACTATAATAAACACGTCTCAATCCAAAGACCAATTTTCAATCCAAAAAGCAAAGTATAGTAAAAGCTTTAATTTTGATTAATAAATTGATAAAAGTGATAACTGGAAGAGTTCGAGTTCCTTCCACAACAAATTTTTTTTTGCTTCTCTAATGCAAATTGGAGCCTAAAAGGAATTTTTTTTTTCCTTTCTTTTTCCTCCTATTTTTCGATCTAAGCCCACGGACTTTATAGGAACTTATGAGGTGGGCGGTTATGAGGTATAATATCATTAGGGGTTTTAAATTTGTGACATAACGCCTACGTTACATATTAATTTTGGTATAACACTTGTCGAGGTGGATGAGGAAAAGTGTTCTTCTCAAATGCCCTGGCGATTGCTTAATCAAGTGCTCGACCCATGCGCCGATTGCACGGCGGCTGAGATAGGTTGATGCCCGATCTTAATTGGAGTCGTATTGCCAGAGTGGGTCTTTATTGAGTTCGGGTCGTCCATGTTATTGACATGTGAGGTACAACTTATCCCATTCCACTAGCCCCTTAGCGTCGTTTCAAACCATTAGGGTTGGAATGGTGATAGAACCTTTGGTCTTCGTGCGCCGCAAAAGCCATCATTGCATTGACAACTCCACGATCTTTTTTTACACAAGTGGCAGTCCTTGATTCAGCCAGCCTTCTGTTGGTGTGCTTCTCCATAGGACCAGTACATTTAATTTTGATTTTGAATATCTCGCCACAATGCCGGTGTCTCCCTCTAGTTATAAATATATCCCAAGTTTTTTTGAGGGGATTTTTCGCTCAAGTTATCGAAGAGGTCTTCCGTTGAAGTGTTTTCCCGCTTTGTTGCTGAATTCTTTTGGGTCACTCTTCTACACTTGGAACTATCTGCGCAACTGTGACTCCCTGGTCTTCATCAATTTGCAATTAAAAATGAACTTTGACCTAGACAATTAGAAAATTGTTAGCCTTTAGTGTTCAAAGTTTCACCATTAGTGTTCTTTGTACCTTTGTTACTTGCCTTTTTTTTTTTTTTGGGTCTTCTCCCTTAAGGTCAGATGAGTTACCCTAGTGGATTTTCCAAAGCTTTGTATCGGTGAAAGAGGCACTCAAAGGATGGCCAGAGGGGAAGGTAATATAGGACGTCGTGTGGACAAGGATCTGCCTTCTATGTCTAAGGAGGTTCTTTCGCGTGCGAATGCTATTGGGGTCATAACATGGCTCAAACCCGTTGGGGAGTCTAGGGCAGATGCTTTTTGGAAGAAATTTTCCTGTCCTCCCAACGTTTGAGTTTCCTTTCCTTCCTCGGGGCCTCATTATGTGGAATGCACGAACAAGGATCAGGGTGGAATGAACTCCATCTACTTGTCGGAGATTCATGTTAGTGAGGGATTGAGATTCCCCCTTCCTCCTTTGATACACCAATTTCTACACTTTACCCGACTCCACTTGTCCAACTTCATGTGAACACTATCCGTGTTCTGCTAGAGGTGTGTGTGTTAAATAGAAAATATGAGTTGCGTCTGGTTTGGAGGAGGTTCTCAATGCTTATACTCCCAAGCATAATAACCTCAAGAGGTATTACCTCATTCCTGACACAAAACTGTTGCACCTGGTAACGAAGTTACCCATAACTAGTAAGAACAAGCCATAAGGTAACGTGTTGTTGTTCGGGGCTTAGAGATGCACAAGGGATCCCATGCTTTGAGAGTTTCCAGTGAACAAAGACCTCGATGCATGTCTAGCACGGGGATCTCAACCTTATTTTGTCCTTTCCTTGGCCACTTAGTTAAATGGAACAAACTTACCTTAATTTTGTTCGTTATGGTTTATGTGTGCAGGTACCTTAGGCTAAGGGGGAAACTTGTGGATGACCTAGATCTCGGGACTTTAGACATCTCCTAACGCTAATAAATCTCAAGGAAGTATTTGATCATCCCAAGGAGTTTATACTCCTAAAGGTCTCACATCTGAACTTTGAGGGTTCGAGGGGGGGGGGGGAGTAAGCAAAGGAGCGAGTTCAAAGCCGCTTCTTTCCGCGCCCGGGGCGGCATCGGGAGCTCCCAGGCTGAGGCGTTCGAGGAGATGGCTGGGGGTGACGTTAGCGATGATTTTTCGTTCATCCCTCCACAGTCTCGAGAATCCTTGCCAACCCGACTGAAAAGGCTAAGGTATCTAGAGCCAGAGACCGTGTCTAAGTTACGGTAACGTGTGCCCACTCAAAGACCTTATTAGGCAGGGGAAAGAGCAACTATTCCTTGACCAAGGGAGGCTGCTCGAGTTTCCACTAGATCGGTTGAGGAGCGTCGTCCTCCCTCCTAACCTTGAGGAGGGATAAGAATTATGAAGGTTGGCGAGTTGTCCCCCCCCTCCTGCCCGAGGGGTCCCAACTAGCGCGAATTGGAAAGGGAAGGCAATAGCCTCTTCAGAATAAGAAGGTGTACGAGAAGGAGGTGACAAAGAAGGTGTAGGGCCTCCTGAGAGATTCATCTCCCTTCCAAATGGCAGCATTGATAAGCATTATCCTTTATCTTTGTTGGTCATTTCTGTTTTCTATTCTTGACATTATAACTATTTTAGATGAGCATTGTTGGCGCCTATATGGCGAAGTATTGTGACACTCAACAGCACTAGCTAAGCCATGTTAGGTTTCTGATGGCTATTAATCATACATACACATCGAAAAAATTAAAAATTTCGCCTTTTCTAACCCAACCAAGGATCCATGTGATCTGATCAGATGATTTAGGGACAGAAGAATACCTTCTTTGTGCTAGAAGATCCTTGTTCCACATCCTCGTGTGTGCGTCAAACCCTCCTTGTCAAACTGAAAGGCGCAGTAGGATCGCTCCACCCTGTACAGCTATCCACACGAACGAGTCTTCTTGGAAACTGAGAGAGAAACGAGTGTGCTAGCACCGGGTTAAGTCTCACGAAAACCCCTAGCTGTCTCTCTCAAATGTGAAAAATGAATGAATGAATCCGCAAGGATCCCTTGGGTTTAAATACCAATTTTAAGCCCAAGGTTGGTTCCGACCCGTCACATGTGTGTGACCTATGGAGTGGCATAATGCTTGAGTGGGCTCAGAAGCCATTTCGAGCCACGGATCATAGCGACCTCTAGCGAGCATTATGACCACCCAACTTATGTGAATGTCAATGGCCCTACGCCTTCTAATCCATAATAAATGTCGTAGTCCCTTTGTCTCACGAAATCCTAATTGAACACAAGGCATGAACTATGTCTCCCTTGTAAAGTTCAATCATGCAATTTTCTCGACCTCCATGTAAATTGATAATACAAATGACATTAATAACCCTTATTAATTCATTTGAGCATGACCATGCAATTTCTAGTCTCACATGTCGAGGGGCCCACAGATATCTCTCTAAAAGGAGGGACAAATCCATTTCATCCACTCATGTCCCTTTACACGATTCATTCTATGTCCAACTACAGTCTGTATTACCACCCTATTACAGATGATGTTGAACCATGTCAAAACATAAAGCTCCTCATGTAGGGACCTATGATGGTGTTAGGTCGAAGGATAAAAGGAAGACATTGTTATGATGAAAAGTACTTGTGACTTATAATCCATGTAGTATTCTCATTGCGGGTCAATCCAGTACAATGTACACTAACATGTACTTATGAGCTGACTTAATATCATATATCCATAATCAGTAGAACATGATCATCAGTCAAACTCCATACTAGTCTTAATTCACTATTGCTTCACCAATAATGAAAGACCAGAGATAATTTAGAATAGAATTCCATTTGAAGTCCAGGGTTCTACTATCAAGTCACACACTTTATGACCATAAGTGGAATCAACTATTCATGGAGTAAATCACCAAATTAGAAATGTAAGATAATAATGAAAATGTCTCTTTATTATTGAAATATGAAAGTAATAACAATTATACTATTGCCCTAAAGCACATCACTAACAAGCCATCTGTCCCATTTGAGGGAGGGGGCCCATGAGATGTATAGTAAGGTGCATGCAGAGATTCTTGGGTTCCTTAACTGGAGAAGGATTTGGAGGAGACTCGGCTAAAGTGGGCCGATCTTGCCAAAGAGTGGGTCGACTTGGCCGTCAAGGTGAAGAAAGTGCCAAAGCTGGAGGCTAAGGTAAACAAATTGAAGCATAACATATCAAAGTTACGTAATGTCCATCAGGCCAAGGTAGAGGGACTCCATACTACTCACTAAGCCAAGGTTGAAAGACTACATGGCTTTCACTAAACGGAGATAGAACGTAAAAACTCTTTCTGTGTAGCTGAGAAGGTGTGGGTGCTATCAGAACTGTATACTTTGTACAATAAGAAAGTGCCTCGTCTTTACTGAGACCAGTACGAGCTAGGCTACTGGGCCGGTTATGCTGAAGCTGAGCGGATTGCGCATGGTGGCCTAGAGTTGTCCACCGAGCATTCTCTTTAGCCCACTCGTAGTACGAAGTCTGTTGAGCTGAGCAGTGCAAGGGGAGAAGCTCGGGTCTTGCTTGTACCAATAAGGGAGGGGACTTCTGAAGGTGTGGCGACGGCTAGCGTAGAGCCTGTCGTTATTATTTTGCAGAAGTTCCGACTATTGTAACTGAACCTTCTGGACCTCCTCCTTCTTAGAATGTACCTTGACCAACCAAGGTGGTTTGTTCCTAGCATTCCTTTTGTTTGAATGAAGATATCTTTTGACAAGAAACTTGACTATCACATTTGCTTTCCTTCCGTCATACAATGTTGCATGAAGGTACTTACGTTGCTAAGGTCTAGGACAATCGATGGTTAGCAGCCTAAGGCTTTAAAATAATCATCTCATTAAAAGGAAGAAATATTGCCTTTAGGGGCGTATTTTGCCCAAGGTCTAAGGACAATTTGTAATGCTCGAGGCCTAGGATAGCTTGTAGGAGCTTATGCTGCTGAGGAATAGGACAATCATCTCAACAATGGAGAAGCAATCATTTAAAGTAAAAGATGGAGAAATAATCATATCATAAAAACGGAAAAATAATCATCTCAAGCATCTCATAAAAATGGAGAAACCCTGTAGCTTTTATTGGTTCATTAGAACAAACATCTTCATGACGGGAGAATTAGCCAATGCGCTTCTTCAAAACAGGCGAGTTCGGTGAACCTCCGCACTAACACGGGGATTATATTTTGTATGCACCTTTGGATCCATCATCAACAATGACAAAGGGACCTTCCCAATTTGGTTTCAGTTTTCCCTCCTCAAAAGTTCGTCGAAGGACAAGATCCCCTTTAATGAAAGCCCTTGGCTTGATGAGTTTCTCCCTTTGGTGAAAGGCTCGGAGATGGTACTTGGCCATTCTAATGGTTGCTTGATCTCGTTTCTCTTCGAGCTCGTCCAGGGCTTGAGAGAGCTCCGAGGTATCATTAGTGCGTAGGGTTTCAAGTCCAGACTCAACGGGGAATCAACACTTTGGCTCCAAACATAAGGGCGTACGGGGTTTCCCCGCCTTGGAGGGTTGTTTCGGAGTGGTGTGATAGGCCCAAAGTACAATAGGTAGCTTGTCAACCCACTTTCCTTTTGTCGTTGCCAATCGTTTCTTCAAATAGCCGAGCAATGTTTTGTGACAGAGTGACCGTCTGCTAATATGGGTATCATAAATGCCTCCGTGGACTTGTTCGATGATTCGTTCCGCCTTGTCAGCGGGGATACATCTTCAGCATGGATCATAAAATGATCACCTTTATAGAATATCGTTTATCAAGGTGCACCTGGCTGCTCAAGCTCTTACTTTCACAGCCTCGCTTTTGTTTGCGGGCAGGGTCCCATTTCTTAAGTAGTCTGAGATAGGGGATGATAGGCCGATTTGTGCTATGTAAAATGTGTACGCCTATGTGCGTAAGTGCACGCGTCGCCTCAAGTAATATAATGATAAGTGAGTATTGTTCGCGGAGGGTGGGTTACTAAGTCTGGAAGCTCTAATCAGCTATATACATTTGGATGGTGGAGAAAATCTATAGAAAACTTCAAGACACTAATCTAGGCATGCAATAATGACTGTATAAAGACTAAAAAGCTTTAGGGCATATATTTCACCTAAACAATGATGTATGAACCTCCTAACCCAATTAATCGATGATCAATTTCATCATAAAGATGGTGATTTCACTAATGTATATTCGAATCTCTCTCGAGCATCCACACACTACCCCTAGACAAGGTTATATTACATCTCTGCCTTAAACCATCATAACTAAGGATGCATTGAACCCTATAAATCTTAATACCACACCTAATCTCACTTATATCTCTATCTCATGATAGTTAGATGGTAAATCATCCATGGTTTTATTTTAACTCTCACTTCTCAGATTTTGAATCAAACCACAAATCATGCGAATATTGGCCCAGAATACCCACAAGCATTAAAGATCAGAATGAAATACTCAACATAAACATGAAATAAAACATCAATAATATAAATTATGAGAGATTCATACAAACATGTCTTTGGCACATCTAAACCCTAAGAAAACTAACTAAAACATAAGGGGAAAAATGATACAACCATCAAAGAAAGCTGGAAAAGGAAAGAGAGAAAACAAATTTGGCATTGAAGCTCCCTTCTTCTCATTCATTATCTTCTTCTTCCTCAAGTGTTCTTTCTCTTCCAAGAACGAACCTTAGAAATCTCCAAGAACAAGCCCTAGGGTCTTTCCACCCAAAGGGAGCTTGTTTTCCCTCAGCATGAGTCGTTCCAAATTGTCCTCCTCAGATTTGTTTCTAGGGTTTGAGCTTCGAAACCCCAGTTATGGGCTCAAAATGGGCTAAAATTGACTAAAATCAACCCGAGCGTTGCAACGTCGTGCGACAACGTCAGCGGCGTTGAGATCTTTGCATTTACGTAGCTCACGCAGCGTCACGACGTTGGTTCTAAGCGCGCGACGTTCGCGTAGTCCCTGTTTTGCTCGACTTAGTAAGTCCATAACTTTGTCATCCGAACTCCGATTTGGGTGTTCTTGGTACCGTTGGAAATATCTTGAAGTGTAGAATCTAGATATTTCAAGGAAAAACACTTTGGAAATCATTATAAATACTTAATGTACAAAAGTCTCTAACCGGTCACTTTTCAGCTCTCTTCTCTTCTTCCTTCAACTACTAAGAGTCATAACTTTGTCATTTGAAGTCCAAATGGAGTGAATAAGGTCTATTTGAAAAGCCCGAGAAGTCTGCTATTTATCCATATCAATATTGTAGCAATTGGGGATCATTAGCCATCTGAAAACATCAAAACACGATGCTTCTTTGCTCATATTGTTTGTTTGTTGGGCTTTAACTCTTTGTTTTTGCTCCATATTGGCTAATGGATGACCTAATCACAAAATTGAACATTTAGAGCATTAGATCACTTATTCATATAATAAAACTACTAAAAATATAAGTAAAACATAGGGATAAAATGAGTATAGAGTATACTCATCATGGGACATCCAAGAGTTTCTAGCTTGATCCTCGGCTGTGAGGATCCCCACATTATAAATAGATGGATGGTCAATTATACTCAACTCCACGTGGCAAAGGTACAGAGCCCTGGATGCTAAATTGGCTAGAGCGTCGACCATTTGATTTTCTTCTCTAAGGACTTGTGCCACTATGAATTGAGTGATTCCAACCATTAGGTACCAAGCTAGCTTCAAGTATTGCTTAATTCTCCCGTTTTTGGCCTCGTACTCCCCTTGTAACTAGGATGCTACCAACTCTGAGTCACATAAGAGCTCCAAGTTTGCGACCGAGAGTTCCTTAGCTAGTTTTAGCCCAAGCAGCAAAACTTCATATTCTGCTTCATTATTGGAGGCAGCGAATGCGAACTTTACCGCCTAAGCAATGGATAAGCCTTTCGGGGATTGTAGGACCATGTTGAAATACCTCATTACTACTCGGGATGAGTAGCCGGTCTCAAAGTTCCGCCAACATTTCAGAGGTCTCGGGTTGCACATTTGACCACTTTCTGACTATAAAGTCCAACGAGGACTTGGCCTTTTATATCCGATCTCGGGTGATATGATGTGAACTCACTTAACAACATCGGTTCAAGGAGCCACCTGAAACATCGGTTTATGGAATTATGACTCTGTCGGATGGCGGTGACTATCTGACATAGTGTGAGCTTGGAAGTATGGGCGTAACTTCTTTGCTGCCATTATAAGACCCATCACGATTCGCTCAAAGTCAGTGTATCTAATTTCATCATTTGTTAACATCTTACTCACAAAGTAAACAGGTTTCTACTTGCTATCTACGTTCGGCCTAGAGCTACACTCCAACGGCTAGATTTAAGAGTAAAGTTCCTCGCCATCAAGCTGGTTTGAAAGCCGCTTGTCATTTAGTCCCCATCCCTTTGTGGAAGCTCCTTTTAGCGCTGTGAAGAATGGTCGAAGACGATTCGAGTATCTAGAGATGAATTTGTTTAGTGCCACTAACTTTCCTGTGAGAGTTTGTATCTGCTTCTTGGTGACAAGGGGCTGCATATGCTTAATGGATTTGACTTGTCCTAGGGCCCATTTGATCCCCCTTTGGATTATCGGGAACGAAATTCAAAGCAGGCCCCAAAATGCTCCCTTGTTTAGTTTAATCACAAGCGATTGCAACCTCATTAATTGAATCACGTCGTAAGTGAGCTATATGAATTAACTTCTTGAGACTTTAATTTGACCGACATGTGTCGCTATACTCCACGCTTCCATGGATTCTTCCCCTATGAGGCTTAGATATGGGACATCATGCATTGGTAGGTGGCTCCGACTTTCTTTAGATCAAAAGACATCACATTGTAGCAATACATCCCTGTTAAAGTTATGAATGTCGTGTTTGCCGAATGGAGGGATACATTAGGATCTTATTGTAGCCAGAGTATGCGTCGAGGAAGGATAGGAGTTGATAGCCAGTTGTTGCATCTACTATCTGATTGATACGGGGGAGGAGGAATGTGTCCTTATTGACATCATTTAGATTAGAATAATTGATGCACACGCACCATTTCAACTCTTCTTGGGAACCCGACCACAACATTGGATAGCCATTGAGTCGCCCCGAATAAATACGATGAAATCGGCCACGACGAGTTTGTCAACTTCTTGTTTTATGACTTCTCGGCGTGTTGGATGAAATCGTCTTAGTTTATGACATATTGGCTTGTGTGCTTTATGAAGGTTTAGGTAGTGTTGAGCCATAGTAGGAGAAATGCCAGGTATGTTAGCTTATGACCATGCAAAAATATTAGAGAACTCCTGTAGCAGTGATAAGAAGGAGTTAACCTTTTCTTACGGAAGAGAATTTTCCAAGCTAACCTGCTCTAGCCTGTCTAGGCTGAATAGCGGATGCAATTGTAGAGGCTCCATGATTTTAGGATCAACCCAGTTGTCGTTGCTCTTTGGTTGGCTTGTCATCCTTCTATTGTTTGACCTCTTAATAGGTCTTTGCAGCTTGTTGGACTCCCCTTATGTCAATCTGGCCCTATGGAGTCAAGAAACTCAGCATTTAGTGGTACAAGGATGACAATGCCTTCATTGCATGGATCCAAGTGTGTTCCAAAATGGCGTTGAAGGATGAAGGCTCATCGATCACTATGAGTGGGACCACGATGGTGACAGGTCCAATCGAAACCGATAACACTATTTCTTCCAATGAATTGGTTTGCAATTCATTGAAGCAGACTAACACCCTTTCGGGATTGCGAAGATTATCGGGCTTATAGCTTAGGCGAAGTAAGGTGGACAGGTAGAGCAGATCGACAACACTGCTTGGGTCGACCAAAAATCGTTTTATCAGGTGCTGCTCGACTTCCAAGTTCAGAACCAATGCGTCATAGTTGGGCATAGAGCTATCTTAAGGGAGACTAGGAGAAGGTAATGAGGTCGTCAATGGGTCGGATGCTACTCGAGGCGAAGCTGTAGTTAACTCCGGCCACAAAGATACCCGACCATGGTTGACCTCAGGTTTTGGGTGACGTTGGGCCAATGAGAATTGCATCTATCATAAGGCGAGAGCATGTGTGTGGCAAGGGTTGCAAACTGTTCGAGGCCGCCTTCTCAACGTATTCTCGGATATGTCCCCTCTTGACCAAGTAATTCAACAGCCTCCGGAGCCGGGAATAGTCATTAGTCCGATGCTCGATGTCCTTGTGATACTCGTAAAATCGAGACTTGTCTCTCCCCTTCGGATCTCACCTCTAAGGCATAGGCCACTCGAACCCCATAAGCGATTGAATAATTAGGAGGAGTTGAGAGGGTGGCAACGTGAATCCTAAATGCGCTCGGTGTTGTCATCCACCTCAGATTCTAAGAATTTTGCTCGGTCGCGGAGCCCTCAACTTCATTCTGATTTATCGGTTTGCCTTATATCCACACAGGGTTACATTTACCCCTTCTATCCTGGCCATCTCGACCTCTTTTCCCTTTACTTTTGCCGTATTGTCTGACATCCGATGTAATGGTGATTGTTCATTTGGTTGCAGCGACTATGTTGTATTCGAGCATGGCGTACTTGTTTCCCTATTGGAACAACTCATTGACAGATACGAGGGGATGCAGGGATAGCGAATAAAAAAATTGGGTATTAGGGTGAATAGCTTGTTTCATCTCCTGTAGGATAGTATCGAGGCTTACTGCGTCTAGTTGGAGGATTACGGCCACAAAACGTTTCATAAAGTCTCTGATGGACTCGGATCTCCCCATCGGGACATGAAAAAGACTAATGACACTTTGTTTTCTCCTGACTAAACACATGTATTGAGTATGAGCTTTTGGACAGACGAAAGGAGGTTACCATATTTGGGGCTAATTGGTAGAACCATGATAGGCGGGGCCCTTAGAGTTGGATGGGGAGGGCTTTACCTGACGGGCGTCATTACCGGTCCCCGAGTGTCATTATCTAGCCCGAAAGTGCATAAGATGGTCAAGGGGTCTAAGATCGTGTACATGGAATTTTGGTAAGGCAAAGTACAACGGGGCCTCCTTACTCAAGATGGAGGGGACAAATGGGGATGATGACATATCGTCCAATGCGCTCAATGCATGGTTCAGATATTGCAAGGGGGATGGAGTTTGGATTAGTAGGGGGTTATTGATGAACGGATGATCTTTACGATACGGAGGAGAAAAGTTATCAATGGATTTAGATCGCATAGGATTTCGAGATACAGTCGAGTTTCCATGGCGAGGAGCGATGGCTGCATTGCGTAAGGTTGCATTTTCTTTGCGCAAGGCTGCATTAGCCGTTAAGAAGGAAGCCAATTGCTGCTGGTGGGACTCTTGTTGATCTTTCAACATTCGTTCCAATGACAATAGTCGTTGCTCCTGTGTAGGCTCAAAACTGGAAAGAGAGATTTCAACAATTGAAAAGGTTGGAAGTTAATTTTTGAATGTCTTTTCAACAGTTTAAGAAGCATGGGGTTTTCGTTTTCCACAGACGATGCTAATGGAAGAGCTTAAAGTTTATTCCATGACAATTTTTTTTATCACTTCTCTAATGCAAACTAGAGCCCAAAAGGATTTCTTTTTCTTCATTTGTTTTTCCGATCCAAGCCCATGGGCTTTATAGGAACTTATGAGGTGGGTGGTTATGAGGTATACAATTATGAGTGGTTTTAAATTTGTGGCATAACGCTTACTTTACATATTAATTGTGGTATAACGTTTGTCGAGGTGGATGAGGAAACGAGTTCTTATATGCTCGAGGCAATTTGACTAATCGAGTGCCCGACCCCATGCGCCGGTGCCGAGACAGGCGAGATGGAGATTCGATGCCCGATCTTAATGGGTCACGTGCCAAGCAGGTCACTATTGAGTTCGAATTAGATCCATTTGTTGACAACGTAAGTCTGAAACCCATTGAATTCGATAACGATTACTTTAAAATAAAGTTTAAAACATCATTTATACTTCTGAGACATGATATAGATATAATATGAAATAAAATAATATTCTAAAGCAATAATAAGAAAGAAAATAATACTTCTAAAAAATAAAGATAACATCTTAAAATAATTAAAATAAGGATTTTGATTGATTTAATTTAGTGCTCGGAATCAAAGTGTAAAGAATCTCATTTTTAGTATCATAGTACTCAACTAAAAGAATAAGTAACGGTAACGAAATACATGTTATGAAAAGCAGGAATCCATCAATTCAATGTGCTTTAGAAAACGAATTACCCATAGAAATATGAAAAAATAAAAAGAAAAAGAAAAAAAAACCTCCTTACTCATAGAAAAACTACTTTTAACTCATCATATGTAAATTCGAAAGAGACCATAAAATTTTTGGATATTAATATGATCTCATCTTGTGTTTGAAATTTTTTAATAATTTATTAGCAAAGGAATTTTTTAAATAACTTTTGAAGTTATTGTTTTTAAGATAATTTTTAAAACTCATCACATTTAAAAATATTATAATAAACAAAATGTGTATTGAACGATAAATTATCATCCATTATTGTAAACCATGATTACTACCATCTTCCTGAACGGCAAGTAATATTTTTGAGTAAAACAAAAATTTGTATTCGCTTAATGGAATCATTTTAGCAATTTTATCATAGAATAACTCCTAGTCACAGTTAATACCCTATTTTAAACAACTACCCAAAAGTTTTTTTAAGTTGAACAAACTCTTGTATTTCTATAAGACTAATTTAGTTCAAAGATTAGAAAACTCGTAGTTCTCTAAACCCTAGTCTCCTTATCTCTCAACCTTTTATCTATTAGCCTTTTTTTTTTAAAGTAAGAAGAAATATTTTTTGGTCATTTTTAGTCTGAAATCACCAATATACACATATTTTCCATATTTATTTTCTCAATAAAATGGTTATTCCATGTATATCTAAGTTTTTATATGTTTTTTTTATGATTTAGTCGTTGGCTTGGTGCACGTAAAATTGTCGTTACCTTCGTGTGTATGTGGTTGTCACCATCTTGGTGTAACGGGTGGTTGTGTTGTCTTAATACAACGGTTTGGTTTTCATCGTCGTGGTGTGACGTTTATTTATATTTGTGTGATTCGAATGAGTAAAGTATATATGATCAGAGCATAGTTGTAAAAGGCGTGCTTAGACGCAGGTGCACGCAATGCGTAGTCACGACGCCTCGCCTTAGCCGGGGCGATGCCCCTTCTTGCAGGCGCAATAAAGGTGTTAAAGACGCGCACCTTACCTTAGGCTCGAAGCTCTCCAAATGCACACTTTTGAGCAGGTATGTCTCCATCCCCTTCTTTCTCTTCTTCTTCTTCCCTTTCTTCTTCTTCGTTTATTCATTTGTCGAGAATGCAGCAATAAGGTTTCCTCTTTTCTGCAACCCACTGCCAAAATGACGTTTGGTCTCTGTAAGACAGAAAACGATGTCGTTTGGTTTATTTATTTATTTTTAATACAACTCAAAACTTTGTCGTTTAAAGCTGTCAGAGTCCAAAATGACGTTGTTTTGGATAAGTTGTCACTTACCCAAACAATGTCGTTTTGGACTTTGGCAGTCCAAAACGATGCTGTTTTGATTAATTATTTGAATTTAAAAAAAAGAACTTTTGAGGGCTAAAACGACATCGTTTTGGCCCTAGAAAGGCCAAAATAACGCCGTTTTGGCCATAGAAACTGTATTTCACAACTCCAAACCCTCTAGCCCCCTTTTTTGCCTTGTTTCCAATCGAAAAAATACACCCTATCCCTCCCAACCTCACTTCAACCACATGTACAGGCTGAAAAACCGTAAAAGAATAATAAGAATAACAAATTGCGAAAATTATCTAAAAAATAGGAAACTCTCTTTAACTTTAAAAATTTATATGTTTATAATGATTTGATTGAAATTGTAGATGCTAATTGATAATAACATATTGTTATATTTATATATATTTGAGAAAAAATATATATAAAATATATAGCTTTAGATAAAAAGCCTTAGCCTAAGGCGCTGCTTTTATGTACCAAGGGTGCGTCTCATATTATAACTACGACTGTGGCACAAAGAATCAAATTAATGATCGCAAGATACGCAGAACCTGAGTCGAAGGTATTTTAGTTATAATAGTAATATAAAATATGTAGACACAATTATAAAATGCATAAACTTTGAGTTGTTTCATTATGTTATTAACCTGGATACTATTTCATCATTTTATGATTTTTAATGATTTTGATTTTATGTTTTTATAGATTTATTGTTATATGAAATTAATAAAATTATTTTCTCTTAAAAAAAAAAAAAATAGAAAGATATTATAACTTAAGAAAGAAGTTAAGGATAAAGTCAATAAATGTTGTTATAAAAATATATTATGTTGAGGTACCGACAAAGTATTCTCTATATAAATATTTTGGGCTGGCAAGCATTTATATTAAGTTCGAAAAAAAAAAACGTGAACATTTTGTAGCGAAACATGCACACAATAATTAATTAATTATTGATTTTAATTGAATTGTGTTTTAGAAGGTTGGATGCAGTGTTAAAGATTTCTAAGATATGAAATTTGAATAAGTCTAAATATATTTAATTCAAATCTAAAAATATTAAACGAAAATACTATTCTAAAAATATTAAAATAATTGAAGCCTACCAAAGACTACTCTTAAGAAAAAAAGGGGATGAAGATAATGTAAAGTGTATTGAATAATAAGGTGGGTGAAAATGGTTAGAACATGATCACACCGACCAACACGCCATACTCCATTTCAGTTGCTCATGTGGTGATAATATAATTACAAAATATAAAATATAAAATATAAAATATAAAAAATAAAATATAAAAAATAAAATAAAAAATAGATAATTAGCTGTAGATAGGTCTTTCCCTTTTCATTAGTCATTCCCACCCCCAAATGTGACTGCACAGTGTGTGTGTGTCACTAGACAATCAGACAATTAGCCAACAAAGAACATATATCCATCACCCATGTGATCTCCCCCACATCCCATCCATGTGACTTTTCAATAACCCATTTCTACTTACTTTATATTTATAATTTTGATTCAAGAATTGAATTGAAGGTAGTAATCATTTTGGATTAAATGTTTGATATATGTACATGCCTTAGGGTTTCAAGTTTCTTTATCCTTTTCCCAATTTTAATCAAACCCCTTTATCAGGGTTTGTGCCCTTTTTTTTTCTCTGAAGATAATAAAGACAATATTATCACTCTAACTTACTTTTTAGTCAATATGACTAATTCTAAGGAGGTGATGCCCCTATATATTTAAGCTGCTTATATGCTTATACTTCAATAAACTAATGTATATACGTGTATATATATATATTTTATTTTTACACATTGTAATTTATTTATATTGTTTGAAATTTCGAAGTCATAGAAGCAATCTCCCATGGTAAGGAGTGAATCCATTAAGAAGTAAATCCCAAATTAGATTAATTGAACATTAACAATTCAAGCTCATAAAAGACTGGAACAGATAATTATTGAATAGTAATTGAAGACTGGAGCAATTGAACATAGGCAACCTGATGAGGAGTAGAGAGAATCCACCCCCAGTATTAGCTGCTACAACTGAACCAAAAACCAATCATTTGTAAAGTGAAGAATTAATTAAGGGAGGTGTATTTAATTTTAATTTAATAATGGTCATAGATGACATTTGGGGGGGGAGGGGAGGGGAGGGAGGGGTTGCAAAGACTAAAGACGGACAAATGTCTGCTCCAACCACTGGCCTGTGTTTCAGTTATTGCATGTTTCTAATATATATATATATTTTAAATTCTTGAATATAATTTGGTATTATATTATATATATGGATTTTATTTTTCCCTCTCTCTATATATTTGCCTCACAGTGGCTCCTGCCTTTCTTCATTTTGAACTGTCCCCAAAGAAACTTAATAAAAGCAGCTTGTCTTCGACATTCTCTACGCCCTTCCTCCTCCTCCTCCTTCTCCTCCTCCGCTTTCTTTTATTTCTTTTTCTTTTCTTTTGTTGGGGCCCCCCTTCTCTGTCTGCAAACCCAGCAAACTCAACTGGGGTCATTATTAAATCTTCTCCATCCAGCAACAAATCACCCCATTCTTCCTCCCCCGTTTCCCCGCCTCCCTCCCTCCCTCCCTCCCTCCCTTCCTTCTTCTTCCCTCTTCACTCTCGCTGCTCCCTTGTTCGTAGAGGTTGTGGCTTTCATTTCTCTACCCCCGCTTCTTCGGTTGTCATGGCTCTTCTCCCGCCTGTCCCAGTTTCTGGCTTCCTTCTTCTCACTTTCTTGCAGGTGAGGATGCTCATGGACAAGGAGAACTTCAACGACAACTCCTGAGACTGGCATCCCGAGATTCATGGTTTCCCCAGTGAGTCCTTTACGAGTTTGACTGTTCGGGCTCTTCTTCTGCTCTCTAACTCGCCTGTTGAGTCTGTGATGAGTCTCTACCGGACCGAGAGCACTGAGGGAGGATTTTCTGACTCAGCCAAAGCGTCGCTATTAACTCACCATTCAGGAGACTCGGAAACTCGCTACCCCCTTTTGTTCTGAGAATCAAGAGGTAAGATTTGGGGATAATTTGTTTACTTATTTTTCAGATTCGGCTTTCTAATCACTTGATTTCGTGAATCAGAGGACTGATTTTTCGGTTTTGTGTTGACTCAGAAAGCATGGGCTCTTGCTGGTTCGCCCCAATCGACTCTGAGTGCTGTTGGAACCTGGTCAGGTCGTAGCACTGCGGTTCAGCAACAGCCCTGACGGTCGATCTCGTGTTTCTTTCGCCCTCTACCACGCCTTTGGGTGAGAAAACGGACGCCTGGGATCTTATATACGCATGGCGGGCAAGTCGCAAGGTTGAAGATGAACGGCGAGGGGCCTAAATACCAGAAGGAAGAGGGCTTCTCGGTCCCTCCCTGAAGCCCCATGACCGTTCCGCACAGCCGGCAAAGAACGCCAACCTGGTTTACCTGTTTCAGAGTTCGTCTACCAACTTTCACAGGCAAACCAGGTGTTTATCGGTTTCTTCGCTTTTTTTTGTTGTTCGAGAAATAGATACCCACCCACCTGTTTGTTCTTTGGTTCTACCAGCAAAAATGAAGGGCGTGCTAACACTTTAAACTCAGCTCCCCAAAGTCATGAGAATTTTAAGAGATTTCTGATTCAGCAGAACTGAGCATTTGCTTGTGTAAGTGTTGTTTATTCTGTGCAGTCTCAGCATTACAGACAGTGAGCCAGTTTTGAGACAACAGTGTTCTGTTTGGGGGAAGGTAGGAGGCCATGAGGTTTGCTATCTCAGCAGAATCAACTACAGAAGCTGGAGCAGCAGCAGCAACAACAGATCCATAGCCGAAGGAGTGTTGGACCTGAGAGCGGAAGGTGTGGGCGTCCTCTAGACTGCCTCCGTCTGCATGGCCTCCCCTGCAACAGCAACCTCAACATCAGCAGAACTGTTCCGAATGAGGAATGCCCTTGGTGGAAATGGTCTGGAAAAGGAGTCTACTGGAACCGGCGTCTTCTTGCCCCAGATTTTGGGAACACTTCCTGATTCTCGCAAGAAACCAGGTAATTAAAAGATTCAAGAAGAACATGTTAGATACTGGTAGCAAGATTTCAAGTTTTTGTTAACATTTATTACTTCATTTCAGATTGGAATTCTGGCCTTCTGGGTTTTGTTGGGTACTAAAATTTTTCTTCTCATTTTTTATGTGCCAGTAGGTTGTTTAACTGTCCTGCTTCCAAGGGTTGTCTGCTCTGAACCTCAACTTCGACGACATGGGTTCCCATTCCTCAGCCCCATTCTAACTCAGAAGTGGGTGTTGCCCTGACTATGTGTAAAAACCCTACATCAATATTAATTGGTTTTCTACATTTGTGTATCTTTCCCTTTGCTAATTTTTTAGGATTAATTGACTTAAGAAGCTTTTAATTGCAAGACGAAGTGTCTTAATCTCACAACAGGAAGAGAAATCTACGGCCAGAAGGGTCTATGAATAACAAACATGTCTACCTCAGGAGGTCACGAGAGTAGCACCTGGTCACTTGATAGTGTTGTTTGTTGAAGAAAGGAAGCAAAACATAAAAGATAAAAGGTAGGAAAGTTGTGATAGTGGTTTTATAGAAAATTCCATTTGAAGAAGAAGAATGTGAGTGTAGGAGTAGTAGATGAAGAAGCAGCAGAAAGGCAAACAGAATCAATATTTTTGTGGGGATGATGATATGCAGTTTTTGCTTTACCTAAGGAAGAAGTGGTAGAAGAACAAAGGAAAAAATATAGCGGTGGAGATTTGACGGAGAAGAAGAGAGGCTTTCTTTGGTCTTTTTATTTTGATGTTGGCTTGCCATAAGAAGATCTTTAAGTTGTTTCGTAATTTTGGGGATTCACTTCGTGGCTTTTTCATGTTCCTAAACAGACTTGGGCAGTGTTTTCACAGATATTGTATCCACAGTGTCCCTCTCTCTCTAGAAAAATGTAATATCCTGTGGGTGATACAAATCTAATAAAAAAGATCTAGGTCCTTTGGGTTAAAACGCCCCCCTTTTCCTTCCCATTTGTTTTCTTTGTCTAGTTAATTCTCCCATGATTCTTCCTTACATGTTATTGAAATGTTTTCAAATTGGCAAATTGAATTAGAAAAAGCACAAAAGGAAAAGCATGGAAAGCTTGAGTTGGGGTATGGGCGGTGTTTGCTTAAGGATGAAGCATTGATGATGGCGATATATGGGGGAGAGAGTCAGAGAGAAGAGGAGAGCTCATGCCGTACGAAACGTGATAATGTGAAGGCAGATGGGTTTGGGATTGGGACGTGCTTGAGCAAGCATTTTTTATTTTATTTTTATTTTAATCACTGTCCCTACTTAGGCTTCTTAAAAGCAACATATGGGAAGGGGGAACATTTTGGTACCTGTGATCTTGTTGTGCCTGCACGATACTGCTGCTCTTTGACCCAGTCCTCTCCCCCCTTTCTGATTTTTCAAATTATGTATTTTTTTTTTTCCAAATTATATATCCCATAACGTTCTCATTATTTCTAATTTTTGAGGCCCTGTGGCTTTGAATGTTCATCACTGATATTAAGTTGTATATGATTGCCTCATTTGCAGGATATGTTAATACAATTATGATAATAAAATTGGGCTATATATATATATATATATTTCGACTTGGATTAAACATTCAACCACGGCGTTGTCCGTTAAATTCCTTTTGTTTGTTTGTCTTCTTATGCTACTATACTCACTAGCCATCCAAACTGATTATTGTGGTTGCTTTCAAAGATTATTACTTTTCGATCCAAGTTTATGGTGTATACCTCGCCTAACTCCATACATCTTACTTGGTTAATCATTTTAGCACATGTTCTTAATGAATGGATTCTTCAAATATGCACAAATTATGAGGTAATTTCGGTTTTATTTAGTAGGGCAGAATTAGAAAAATCAGCCAAATATTTCAATTTGGTTTAAGAAAGAAAAAATGGCTCTGCTTGAATTCCAAGATCCGAGACAAATTGTCAGAAAAGGTTGATTAGAGGATGTGAAGATGGTCAGGAGTGTTTTGTTTTTTAAGACATTCAAATCAAAAAGTAGAGACTTTTATCCTGATTTGGAATTTAATAGTGAAATGAAACCAACCAAGTACATATGGAATTACTGGGATTTAAAATAAAGTCATAATCCTATACTCTCTCTATCTCTCTCTCTTCTCCTAAATCCTAATCAATCCAATCACCCTTTGTCCTCTTACACACTATATTTACCATCTCCACCAATGTCAGATTGGATTGAAGGCATATAATAACATACTAGAGAGAGAGAGAGAGGGAGAGTGAGAAGGAAAACATGTGAGGAGAGAGAAACTAATTCAGATGCTGAAGCAAGGCAAATGTAATATGGGAAGATACTGATGAAATGGGAGGGTTGGGGTAAACATTTGAGAGTCATTTAGCATGGTGGGGTGGACTGGGGATTTAAAGGATTTTCCTCCAAAATACATATCACATCATCATCTGCCTCAAATCTTATTGTTTACTCCAACACTTTCACTCTTCTCTCTTCATTTCTTGAGGCCCCATTTCCAGCCGTCAATTGGTAAGACATTTTTTTGAGATGGAATGGAATTTGTCAGTGGCTTTCCCATCCCAAATCACACTCCAATGTGTTTCTTCATCATTGTTTTGCAGTATGGTAATGGTAGTGCTCTAATGGTAATGGTAATGGTAATGGTACCTAATATATTAATATTTTACCAATAACAACAATAATACACACACACAATAATATCTTGTAAAGTAAGGAGTGAATAGTGAAGAGTGAAGAGTGAAGAGTGAAGAGTGACGAGTGAGGAGTTACAAGGTCAAAGAGGAGAAAATATCCAATCATCCTTTTCATGTTGGTTTTGACAGCTACACCATGTGACCCGCAATCATATTCATCTTCTAATGCAACTTTCTTTATTGCTACTGTCTAATCATACTTCTTCTTATTCTTCTCTTTTTTATTTTTATTTTTCTTATATTTGGTTGCATATTATTAATTATTACTGTCATAACACAAAGTTTCTAACCATCAATTTGTTCACGTACTCAATTTAACATGGCCCATTTCTTCCGCATGCCTAATTATAATCATGTAAATCAAAATTTTTTTTTGTAATAACGGTGCTAATGGATGATCGGCACTGTTTGCCTGATTAAATAAATGGATTTATTCATTTATTGAACTCAAATATACAATGGACAGGGAATTGACATTTTGAATTATATCTTAAAACCAACTTATAAAATTTTAAAACTAAATGGGGCCTAACTTGCCTAAAATGTGGCCCATTTTCGCCTGAACCCTTCCCTCTTTCCTGATTTCTGGCTGACCTGGCAACTCTAATTTACTTGGGGAGAAAAGTTGAACCCCAACCCTCAACTACCTCATGGTCATGACATGGTATCTTCCTTTTCTTTTCCCTGTAAATTAGATATTTGATTACAATTACGTGAAGGTTCTTAACTTTAATTTTTTTTAAAATTTAATTTAATTTTAATGGCTCAACTATTTTTTGTTCAATCAATTATTAGAATTCTTCATCTTTGTTCACTCAAGAGCTTTTAATCAAAGTATATATATATTTTTTGGAAAATTTCGTCAAAGTTTATTAGGATGTTAAATAAGCAAAATTTGGATCACATGATGATATTCCAAATCATATAAATAATAATATAATTATTTAAATAATTTGATTCTAACTATTTATTTATTATAATAAAAATAAAATTTTAATTATTATAAAATAATTTTATTATCTAATGTTTATTTTTAATTATCTATATAATTATTTTTGTTTTTATATAACGATTAGAAAACATGTAAACATACAGAAAGTGATTAAAATTGTTTTTAGCTTACTTCCAGCTCTCAAGGATCTTTTTGTACACACTTCTTGTTTTTTTTGAAAAAAAATAGAGATGACCCAGTTAGCTACCAATCTTTCTTTAATTAACCCTGATTAACCAATAACAACCAGTTTATGGGTCTTTTTTGTTTTGGCTGCGACCTGATCCTGACTGGCGAAGAAGCCAACCAACCTGGCGTGACACGAACATATCTGTGGTTGCAATTGAACACCTTCCACCTCCATCGTGAATACCTTCGTCACCATCCTCACCTTTCCTATGACGTACATGATGTCTATAGATTTCAAAGCCGTCTTTCCTCCCATCGTCGCCTGGGTACTAACTGAACTATATGTTTCTGCCATGGAAGCCGCATTTCAAACGCTATGAAAAAATGAGGAAACCATCAAAAGCTATTATGTAAGGGATAAAGGGTCTGAACAAGGTGCCACTGTTGTTCCTATAAGACCTAAAACCTGCATTAATAATCCTGTGACTGATGTCGCACTCCTCACATGATTGTCACGTGGATGACCACCAATGAGACCCCGATAGCAACCGATTGGCCGATATGAATTCCGTCGGGCGCACACCCACGGGCGTCTAAGATGCCAAGCAATTCTAACTACTTGGGATTGAAAGCAATGTTTCCAGGATCCGATTAATTAAATACCATGATCGTTAGTTGGCCATAATTGAAAGCAAGATATGTGACAACTGAACTCTTGACGTTGTCGCCACAAACTCATTATTCCAAAGACGATGAGCATTATGTCAAGAAATGCGCACTACTCCATAACATGTCCATGATGATCTCCCAAAGGTAAGCATATAACCCGTGAGTTTGTATGAGAAAAGTAAGCACTTTCTAGCGTGACTTGTAAGAGAAAATAAGAATCATGTTACGCGATATTTTCGTCCTTTCCATCGGGCGCGATCTGTGGGAAGCCAATCCTAATGCTTTATAATCATTGAAAAGACAATCAGGAACCTTCTTCGAAAGAACTGGCTGGTGAAACCTCCCTTCAGTTCCGAGCTCACATCGAACAACGACATCGCTGGCCGAACAAATGCCAAAAGACCAACAGAACTACCATCAACAAGCATTCTTTCTAGCGACCAACGCCGCTTTGCTCAAGAAATGCACCAGAACATCACCACCGCTCTCGCCTCTAGCAACCCAGAAATGCCTTACAACCCCGCTGGGCTGGAATCCATAACACTTTCCTATCGGGACCAACCTCGCATCAATAAGCCCCGATGTAATTGCATCTCTCCCCACGAAGAAGCCTAGACCTTGCATTGTGCACACTAGACGACATGTCGTCGTCCCCCTTTATTTATGCCATCTTGCACTAGGATGTCATCAGACTCGGGGCCTTACCAAATTCCAAATGTATGATGGTCTTGAAGATCTCTTTAACCATCTTATGCATTTCTGCTAGATCATGAAGTTGCAGACTAGAAACGACGCTGTCCTATGTAAAGTCTTCCCATCTAGCCTAGCCGACCTAATATTGCCATGGTTTCATTGCCTATCACAAAACACGGCTCCCTTATGCCTTTGGCGGTTCGCCTTTGATGGATCTAAACCCTGCAAGATAGTCCTGCTGTGATCCTTTATACCTTGGCAACTCGCCTCTCGACGATCGTATTTGCCAGTAAGATAAACCTCATGTGCTCTCTTATGCCTGTGGCTCGCCTTGACGACCCGACTGGCAAAAGTCTCTACATGCCCCTTTACCTTTGGCGGCCACATGACCTCGCTCGCATAAGTCCTTACATGCCGCCTTATGCCTTGCCTTTCGATATATTTTAATTCCCTCGGGTGCTAGATGAGTAACCCGTGATTTTCCAAAGCCTCAGATAGTGATGGAGTACCAAAGGACGGCCAAAGGAGCAAGGCGACTTTGGGAGCAAGGAAGAGTGAGGATTTAAGTTCCTCATCCTCCTCGTGGTGTCGACGCGGTTAGGTCATAACGCATAGCCGACAGGGAACCCTTGCCGACGATTTTAGAAGAAAATTTTTTTCTTCCCACGTCGGCTTTATTTTTCTTCCTGGCCTTGTTTCAGTACTCTTGCACCTGGGAGGAAGGACCGAGGGGAATGAATTTCATGTATCGACCTGAGGTTCACATGCTTTGTAACAGGTTCCTTCCTTCGTTGGTGCGTCAATTTTTCTACTTTACCTGTCTCCATCCGATCCATGCACATGTGAACATGATATGTGTTTTTTTAGGGGTGTGCACAACCCAAGTATACGGCTGGTTTGAGGAGGTTCTTTATGCTTATAGAATAAGTTACATAACTCGGAGGTATTACTTCATCGCGATGCTAAGTCATAATTGGTGACGGACCCGCCTTAACACAAGCAAGACCAAGCCTCAAGGAAATGTACTGCTGCAGGTTTTGGGGTAAAGGAAAATTTAAGTGCTCGAGTTTGAGTGAATGCATACTTAATCTGTGCACGGTGTGGATCTAAACCCCTACTCTATCCCCGCTCACGGCTTGATTTACAGGGAAATTCACTTACTTTAATTTTGTTACGTATGCTATAGCCTGTGTGGTAGGCACTCAATGAGGAAACTCAAACTAATCTAAGTCTGGTGCTTTAGTTTGACTTATTGCAAAGGTACTTAAATTGGCCTGAGGAGTGAAAGAGATTTCAAATATCTTCGCACGCAGTCGAACCTTCGGGAGGTTTTTGATACTGAAGAGGAGTTTATCCTTTCGAAGGTCCTGAGGTTAAACTTTGAGGGTTCGTGAGACGTTCGAGCCAAAGAGCGGGTTCAAAACCGTCTTCTCACCCATATGCTATAAAGCATCCGGGGAGATGGTTAGAGGTGATCTTAAAGGAGGCTTCGCCAAGGCTTCTCCATCCCGAACTTCATTATTTGTCTAGGCCAAAAAGACCGAGGAGGAGGGGAGGGGAGGGGAGATCTTCTGAGTTGGCTGCAGTGCACAACCAAGCCGAGCACACAGCCGTGGAGAGATCTTTAACTTTCGCCGAGGAGGATCTCGGACACCAATGCTCCTCAAGGATCAGCCATCCTCTTTCATCCCTGGCTGTGAACAAGGTCGGCCCGAGGAGATGCAACCGCCTCGGGCGTGGTATGAAAGGCCGGCGCATTCAATATTTTGTCTTGAGAAACCGACGTCCCCCTTCCTCATGGGCTTTGAGGAGTCAGCTCTGAAAGCCCCTGGACAGGAAGTGCTTAATTTCTATTAGGTGAGGTGTGTACTGAAGGAGGCGACAAGGGGGGCGTAAGAACTTCAAGGATGCTACTCCCTTCAAGATGGCGGCCCTGTAAGGTCCTTCCCAATTGTTTGCTTAGTATTTAAGTGTTTATATCTTTATTTACTACATGTTATACTTGTGATTCTTGCAAATGATATGTTCTGACGCTTTATATGGTGAAGTACAAACGACATACCAGAGCACCAACTGCTTCCTTCGAGGACACTATCATACGCCCACATGCAACATGTGACATAGCCGAGCTTAATCTACTTGAGGAGGCGCTTGGCCTAAGGAAGCCTCAAGGGGCGGATCGTCCAAACGTACAATGGTGGTCATAGATCCCGATGTGTTATTATGTCTGAAATCACAACCGAGCCATCGATTTCTCTTCTTAAAAAGTCTATTGATGTAGTTGGACCATTAGAGCCTCCTAAGGATTTGGTTGATGTAGTTGGGCCATCAGCGTCTCCCTTTTGAAAATTTATGTTAACTAGCAGTGGAGATTTGTTCTTGGTGAACATTTTTGATATTTTGAAATGAAAGTTAAGTTTTCACTTGCAAAGAGCTTGGTCTGGAGACAGTTTCCATTTGCTCTCATGCTACCTTAAGCATAGCCAGGACGCCCTATCCCGAGGGTCCCACTGACAACCCACAACCCGCTGAACCTGTGGGATATCGGGTGCCCGGTTATCATACTCATTCTATATCGACCCATTCCCGCATATTTAATCTACTATGTACTCAAAAATATATGATAGACATCAGCCACACTCTTTGATACCCAAAGGTGTACTACATGTTTTGTTCTACTCAATATAGTATAAGAAAAACAAACTAAACAAAGCTTGTCCACTTTTATCTACGCGGTCCTATATGCGCTCGTTTGCCTCGTGATCGACCTATAATTTAAAAGTGTGGGATCTCAGGAGGTAAGCTGAGCAAAGCCCGCAGTGATAATCTCCTACAGTGGGTTACTCCCCACCTGCCGCCTTCGCCGGATCAAACACACACACATTCAAGTGAAAATATGTACATACCTACTCGAATGTCTACGCCATGAGAAATGCGACTTAACCCATCCGAGGTCCCGAGTCTTCTACCGACACTTCACATGCACTGTCATATGTGAAAACCCGCGCTGCGTTTCACCCACGACCCTTTTTTCTTTTTCAAAACGAAAGCTTTTTTAAAACTTGCAACTCATTGACAACCCCCCAATGTTAATTTGATTTGACAAAATTTTTGTTTATGCATTCAGGCCAATGATTAGATTACACCGATGCCGTGCACTCGACATTTTGACGGGCTTTCACCGCCGGTGATCATGTCTAACTCACCAAATTTGGGTCTTTCACCCCGTAAGGGGTTTTTACCCATCTTGTTACGCCGAACGACGATATTTGGCTTTTCATTTGCACCAATCGCACCTTATTGGACGCTGTATCCCGCTTTGAGTTTCCACACATTCACCAAGAATGGTGAATTTATCGTTTCTATGCACCCACACCCGACTCCGACGCTGATGTTACTATGCATTATGAAGATAATAAGCATCGTAATTTCATGTTACATGTATGATGCACACTACGTGAATCATTCTCATTAGTTGTACTTCATGTCAATCACCATGCAACATATTACAAGCATATAAATTGTGATACTTTTATGCCAATATATATATATATATATATATATATATATATATATATATATATATATATATATATTAGCATATTAGCATATCAAACATATTAGCATTCATCAATCCATGACTAAACAATAATGTCATATAGCCTTCTTTAGGCTAACTCATGGTAATTTCTACCCAACACCATAGCCTACAACATGCCATGAAATGGTCATGTCAAAACCCGACTATTCACATCGACACAACCACGCAACCTGCACACTTTGTGAAAAATATAGATTTTCAGCAGGGTTATGATCACCTACTGCCACTCCATAGGTATATGGCTGGAATCTTGACACAATGGGCTTTCCATAGAGTCCAAGAACACCAAACGGAGTTCGGACAAAGAAGTTATGACCTTCTGAAGTTGGAGGTCTCACATGAGTAGCCAGCCCTACCCTGCCAGCATACCCGACCTGCCCTGGCCGACCTGCCCTTTCCGGCCATCTCCAATACCAATTTCCCTCCACAGACACATGGCTGGAATATTGAATCAATGGGCTTTCCATAGAATCAAAGAACACCCAAAACGGAGTTCGGACGAAGAAGTTATGACCTTCTAAAGCTCGAGGTCCTACAATGAGCAGCCACTCTACCACCAGCCTATTCTCGACTGCCCTGCCGATCTGCCCTTGCCGGATGTACCAGTGCACTCCACTGCCCTCCACTAGTACACATGGCTGGAATCTTGACTCAATGGGATTTTGTTAGAAACCAAGAACACCCAAACGGTTCGGACGAAGAAGTTATGACCTTCGTGGTCGAGGTCACATAGGTAGTAAAACCCAACCGAGCCGGACTAATTCCTGACGATGACCGATCTAACTCGAAATGACCTCGACCACACGGGAACTGACCGACCTATTGAGTCGACCTGGTCGAGAGCTGACCTGGTCGAGCTGACCTCTAGTCATTGACCTCTACAGCCGAATTCTACCATTAGACTGCTCGTGTGGTAAAGGGCATAATCTCATGTGGGTCCCGAATTGAGAAATTCAAAAGCCTAACATCAAGTTCATTGACGTGGCTACAATTTACCTGAAGGAATCACTGTCAAATTTCCTTTATTTCCCACCTAAAAACCAATTATAAAGTCCGATTAATGTGTACTACCACACTATGGCAGATTCCCATGGTTCAAAATACAACCATACATTCCCCTTAGGGCAAGACAACCACCAGACAACCCTTAGCGTAGAAAATAACCAAAGTAGGAGAAGACCTACCTCTTAGAGTTTGTCGAAACTCCTCGATTCCGGTCTCTACTTGTAGCTCTTGTCACGAGGAAAGACTTTCCTTCTTGCTTCGCCGGAAACCGATGGTCCAATCGTCGAAAATCTAGAGAGAAGGTAGAGCCTCTCTCACTAACTCTTCCTCTCAAATTCGCTCGCTCTTCTCTCTCTCCTTTCCTCTCTCCCAAACCTATTGGAGAAGATAGAAGTCAAGGAGATGTCTCTCTCACTTGCCACTCTTGTTCACCCTAAGTGGCCTCTTGGATTACCCTTATCACTTTATCCATCTAATTGATTTCCTCCAATCACGTGTTGCCACGCTCCTCTCCGGGGTCCCACTTGAGCTATTTGTTTGACTATCTATCCACTTGACACGTGTCTCATCTTGAGCCACTCAAATGCGCCAAAAGTCCCGCACTACTCTTGGTGCCTCGAAAAACGTGAAATTATAACTGTCTTGGAATTCGATGAAATTCGACGAAATTCGACGTGGTAGCTATATTCGTGAGACGATTCCACCCGCTAAGTCCGTTTAGTCATCCGCATTGTAAAATTCGGTTTTTGATCGAAATTTAACTGCTTACTCCTTTTTCTCGAAAATTAGAAATTTCAGAATTTTGCATATGCTACCTTAAGAACCTAGGACTCATATCACTCTTGTGCCAAGGGTCATTAAAGGCGAGCCGCCAAATACATTTGAGGGCATGTAAGTACTTATAATGCCTGAGGCCTAGGACCGTATAAAGTGAGCCTCCAAAGCATAATTGAACTTTTAGGGACTTATGTTGCCCGAGGCCTAGACGCCTGGCGAGGCGCGAAGGCATTTCCGAGGGCCGCAGGCACTTATAATGCTCGAGGCCTGTGGGATCGTCGAAGGCAAGCCGTCAAAGGTACACAGCCCGGTAGGACACATGTTGCCCGAGGCAGCGGGTCACAAGGCGCAATCCGCCAAAGGTATAGGAGAGCCTCAGAATATGTATTGAAATGACGAAAATATCAGTTTTCCACAACACTCTTATTTTTCTCTTTGCTGCAATATTAGAGGTTCAACATCCCTTTCTCCTCGCTATACAAGCTCACATGTTATATACTAACTTCGGGAGATACATCGTGGACAACTATGAGTGGTCCGCATTTCTTAGCATAATGCTCATCGTGGTGGAATAAAGAGTCATGGGTGA
Source organism: Tetrastigma voinierianum (assembly GCA_016808115.1). Classification (NCBI taxonomy): domain Eukaryota; kingdom Viridiplantae; phylum Streptophyta; class Magnoliopsida; order Vitales; family Vitaceae; genus Tetrastigma; species Tetrastigma voinierianum. The sequence goes on along the minus strand of JAEQBH010000275.1, from coordinate 29,721 downwards.
CAACGTCAAAGGACTCCATGATTGTCCCCATGTCCTGCTCAGTTATGACCACTTCTTTGATGCTCGAGCCAATTTGGTTAATCAGATCCCAAACACTATTGTTATAATGCCCAAGGTGACTGGAATGGTAGCATGTTCGACCTTTGTGAGCCATACGCCCGACAGGAATTCATATCGACCAATTCGGTTATTATTCAGGCTGTATCTGGGTCTCCATTGAATCTGGGTCATCCATGTGATGGTCATGTGAGGTATGACTTATCCCACATTCCACTAGCCCCCCTAGTGTCGTTGTAGGCCATTAGGGTTGGAATGACGCTAAAACCTTTGATCTTCGTGAGCCATAATAGCCATCATTGCATTGACGCCTCCACGATCTTGCCTTATATAGATGGCAGTTCCTGATATAACTTTGTGATGATGTGCTTCTCCATATGACTAGTACATTTAATGTGGGTTTTGAATGTCTCGCCATAACGTTGGTGTCCTTGAGTTTAAATATCTCCTAGGTTCTCCTTTTGAGGATTTTTGGTAAAGCATTAAAGAGTTCTTTGCCCGATTTCTACTTCTCCCTGCTGCTTTCTTACACCGTGCCTTCAATGTGACTGGTAACCCTTGTTCTGCAATCATTCTTAAGGTAAATGTGAACTTCAATTGTTAAATCCAAAAATTTAAGAGATAAAGTATTGTGTGCCACTTGGTGTCTAGAGGCTTTGCATCTAGTGGATTGGGATATTCCATACCTCACATGATTGTCACATGGATGACCTGAATTCAAAGGAGACTTGGATAGTAATCGAATTGGCCGATATGAATTCCCATCGGGCATATGACTCACAAAGGTCCGACATGATACAATTTCAGTCACTTTGGGCATTATAGCAATAGTGTTCGGTATCTAATTGACCAAATTGCCTCGGGCATCAAAGAAGCGATCATAACTAAGCTGACACGGACAATCATGGAGTCCTTTGATCGCCTCACCCACTCGACTCATTATTCTACCATGATGAGCATTATGCTAAGAAATGCGGACCACTAATAGTTGTGCACGATGTATCTCCTGAAGTTAGTATATAATCTGTGAGCTTGTATGGAAAAGAAAAAGGATGTTAATTTTCCAGTAGTACTTCTAAGAGAAAAATAAGAAATTGTTGTGGAAGGCTATATTTTTCGTCCTTTCTGTAACGTCCCTTCCCCTTAGCTGAGGCAGGAGAGGGGACGTCACATGGGATTGAGACTTCTTAACCTGATTTTCCGACATTGGGCGGGCCTAATTCAAAAACATGATATCATAAATTTATAATAACAGTAAAACTGTAAAACTACCACTGTAGTGGTGTTTAAATTGCCCTTTACATATATTGGAGTCCCATTAGCTTGTACTTACACAAGTTCCACTATTACTAAAATATTACATTTACATTATAAAAACAAAATCAAAGACCTACATAAGAAAGACTCCTAATGCTGTGTTGGCCCTGGTGAATGCAGAATGTCTTTGACGATCTCTTTAGTACCTACATGGATGAAACACCCGTGCTAAGTTTATAGCTTAGTGGGAAAACAGATAACATATATGACCACATGCATTGGTCCTCAGTTACAGTATATATATAACATAATTCATATATCGAAATATTCACATATTTCATAGGAGTTCATAATAGAAATCTTATAACAGAAGGTACCCGTAGGTACACTACAGAACATAACGAAGATATGCCTTAGCATTAGAACTGATTACTTTTGTTTTCATATAATTATTTCCATATAACATCTTATTCAGATACACAACATATAAGTATTTGCCTGCATAGACTGGTAACAATGGATGAGAGGGACACAACACAATAGGTACTCAAAGGTACAATACAGTACTGAATAGAGGTGCCGAAGTATAAACAAAGATGTGCCTACCCACGTACCGTAGCACTGAATAGAGAGTGCCGAAGCACTAAACAGAGACGTGCCTGCCCACGTAACAAAAGTGTTGTAGCATTAGCATGAGTGCGGTAACGCTGATCAGAGGTGCCTATTCATTTACTATTTAGTCTTAGGCAGACATACAATTATATGTATTACCGAGCTTGTTCTAATGTTCTTAATCACATTCTTGTATTTATATAAAGCTATAAAATAAGGGCGAGAAACAAAGTATGCCCACTTCGCTTTGGCGGCGAGGTTCAAAACATTTTTCATATAACTTGTTTACAGGTATGGACCCTTTCATTCACTTGTTAGGATCGTACATTACTCCAATTGATAGTTTCTAGAATTAACAGAAGACAGGAACAAAAACAGGACTTCAAGTTCACCTAGGTGAAGACCTTTGCCAAGGCGAAGCAACCCTCATCGAGGCGAGGCGGCAAACCCGGAAATTTTGGGGCTTCGGTTCTCTCAGCGTAAATAGTTTCTGGGATGGAACATAAATGGGCATTTTTTCCTATTTCACCGGACAAACTCAAATACGAAACAAAACAAACTCAAAACCAACCACAAAACAGACTTGAACCAACCAAAATACCTTTATAATGAGAGTTAGGGTCCCTAACCCAAACATAGACAAAGAAGGAGTAAGGATAGTTTCCTAACCTTGATCTTGAAAGACTTGAACCAAGCTTCCCTTTATCTTCTTTTCTTCCTTCCTTCTCACTTGAACAAAGAGAACCCAAGACAAAGGAGAGAATCAAACCAAAATTGGCTTCTTCTTCCTCAACCGTATGCCCTACCTCTTAAGCCAAAAATGAGGAATTCTCAATCCTAGAAAACAATGTTTGTCTTAAGGGAGTTTGGCCCAAAGTTTGCCTTATTGCATTTTAGTCCTTCTTCATTATTTCCTTTGCAATCATCTTATCAATATTCTACTTTATCATATAACCTTTTAGCTTAATGTCTCTTAAGTCCCTAATTTGACATTTTACCATTATCACCTTTACTTCTTTAATAATTCCGGTTATTTTTCACACTCAAGACTTAAATTTTAATAACAAATTTAACTTTTATTACATCACTAAACTGTAAGAAACTACTAGGGTATAATTTGGGGTGTTACTATTTCCATTGGTACCGTTTGTGGGAAGCCACGTTTCTCTATACTACTGAAAAGACGATTGTGAACCTTCTTTGGAAGAATCCGATTGGTGAAATCCTCTCATCTAGTTCTGAGCCTACATTAGAACAATGACTAATGTCGCTGGAACAATTGCTAAAAGACCAGTAGGAATCCCACTAACAATAGTTAGCCTATTTCTTAGCGACTAACACAGCTCCTGTTCTCGAAGAAAATGTCGCTCTGCGCACGGCCACCACTCCGCCTTAGCAACCCAGTAATGCCCTTCGCATCCATTCTTGGTCTGATCACTGCATAATTTCTCCCACCACTCCGCTCGACCAACACCTGTCAACAAGCCCCGATCGAACACATCTCCCTCCCCACGGAGAAGCCTAGACCTTGTACTGCACACACTAGACGACATGTCGTCGTCCCCATTTGTTCCTGCCATCTTGCACTAGGATGCTCTGCCACACTCCGTCTTACCAAAATTCCAAATGTATGATGGTCTTGAAGATCTTTTTAACCATCTTATGCATTTCCACCAGATCATGATGCTGCATAACAAAACGAGACGCCTCCTGTATGTAAAGTCTCTCATCCAATCTAGCCGACCCAACATTTTCATGCTTTCATTGCCTATCACGAAGCACGACTTCCTTATGCCTTTGGCGGATCGCCTTCGATGGCTTTAGACCTCGTGATAAGTCCCTTATGCTCTCTTGAGGTTTTGCGAAGCTACTGACAAATTCTAGCCTCGCCAACATAAGTCCTTGCTGTGCTCTTATGCCTTTGGTGACTTGCCTTCAACGGTCCTTGGCCTTGGGCAGCATAAGTCCATACAAGCCCCTTTTTGCCTTTGGTGGTTCGCCTTCAATCTGGCCCCGTCTCAAGATAAGTCCCTACAAGCTCTCTTATGTTTTCAAGGCCGTCTTCGACGACCCTTCGTCGGCAGCATATGTCCTTACGCTTTACAGGTCTGCTCGTCGACGGTTCTAGGCCTGGCATTATAAGTACCTATAAGTCTCTCAAATGCCTTATGCCCGCTCGACGGTCTAGGCCCTGGCAAAGATAAGTCCCACAGTTGATATGCCTCATGGCCATTTATACTATCTTGCACTGAGCATTATAAGTACCTATATCCATGATAATAACATCGAGCTATATGCTGACCACCATTGTAGGTTCAAAGGATCCGCCCCTTGAGGGTTCCTTCCGACCTTGCTCCAATTAGCTCGCCAACAGATCGCGCGCAGGTTAACAAACACCTGAAGAAGGCTGAGGTCCTACTACCGATCCACTCGGCTTCATCATAACCGGCCTAATAGCCATACTCGTACTATTCCACATGTAAACCAGGCAGTTTGGCATTATAGAAGGCCTCGTTAGCCTCTTCCATAACCCGGTGAGACACTTCCTCCGATCTGTGTAAAGCATCTTTGTGGTCTATCTCTCGCTGGTGAATACTGCTGAATTTTTATTTCTGTCAGAATGTATTTCATGGCACTCTAAGTGGATGGTCTTTGTGTTTCTAGCCACATCGTCTTGGGGCTTGGGAACCTTCTTCACCTCGGTGGTCAAAACAATATGCTCTTTGGCTAGATTGACCCACTTTAGTCGGGCTTCCTCTAGGTCTTTCTCCAGTTGTGGAACTCGGGAATTTGCTTGCACCTTACGGTGGCCACTGCTAGGCTCTCCTTATATGAAACAAGTAATTGAGCCAGGCTGATGTTCCCATATCACTCATATAAAAATCGAACATGCTCTCATTTAAGTAGAATCACAAAGTATAACATGTAGTAAATAAAGGTATATACATAAATACCGAGTAAACAAACGAATAGGGAAGTAGTGTCATTAGAGGCCACCACTCTCGAAGTAAAGCATCCTCTCAAAAGTTCTGCACCCTCATTATTGCCTTCTTAGTGTACACCTCACCTAACGAGGTAAACACTTCCTCTTCCAGGTCTTTCAGGAGTGGCTCCTCAAATAGTGAAAGGTTGGACATAAGCACTTCGAGGGAAGGGGGGACATCGGTTTTTCTCCAGACAAAGTATTCCCCGAAGATGCCACGACCTTCCCTTACCCTTCGAAGCGACTGCATCTCCTTGGGCCGGCCTTGTCTCACGACCCTCCAATATCATAATCTCTCCTGGAGGTTGGAAAGGAGGACAACGATCCTTAGGAAGGGCATTGATGTCTCGAGCTCTCTCTCCGCCGAGCATTACAAGATCTCCGACTTGTTGTGCCTGCGGCTGAAAATTTCGCAACGCTAACTCGATAAAGCCTCCCTCCCTCCTCGGTCTTTTTTACCGAGACGATAATAAAGGTCGGGATGGAGGAGCAACAAATGGGAAAGCATCGCTAAAATCACTCCTAGCCATCTCTCAAATGCTTCCTTAAGATTTCCGGTGAGGAAGACGGCTTAACCCGCTCTTTGGCTCGAACGCCTCATGAACCTCACTGCTTATTCCTGACCTTCGAAGACAAACTCCTTTGGATGATAAACCTCCCGAAGGTTCAACAGCGTGAGAAGATGTTTGAAATCTCTTCACCGCCACGCCTAAGGACCTTTACCAAAGAAGTCAAACTAAGTTGACTTAGGTCAGCCGGACATTTCACCCAAATTACCTACCCACATAAACCATAACATACACAAACAAAATTAAAGTAAGTACTTTCCTTATAATCAAACCAACAAGGTAGGGATAGAGTAGGTCTTAGATCCCTACACCAAACCTGAATCAAGGTCTGAATTCACTCGAAACTCTCGGAGCATGCGACCCCCAAGCATCGAACAGTAGTACATTACTCTAAGGCTTGTTCTTGTTTGTGTTGGGCAAGTTCGTCACCAATTGCAATGACTTGGCATCGGCAATTAGTTAACACCTCCCGAGCTTTTTTCATTTTATGCTATAAGCATAAAGGACCTCCTCCAAGCCTAGGAGCACATCATACTTGTGGTTCAATACACACACCCTTAACAAAACACATATCATGTTCACGTGTGTATGGATCAGATGGAGACGGGTAAAGTCGAAAATTGATGCACCAATGGAGGAAGGGGGAACCTTAGCCCCTCACTTAAGTGAACCTCTAGCCAATACATGAAATTCATTCTCCCTCGGTCTTCCTCCGTGCAAGTCGTAAAAAGAGGTCCCGAGGAAGAAAATAAAACCCTGACATTGGGGGGAAAGGAAAATTTCTTTCAAAATGCATCAGCTCGGGGTTCCCTAACTAGTCCGAGCCACGTTATGACCCTAACAACGTCAACACGCGAGGAGGATGAGGGCAGATCCTTATCTGCATTGCTCCTAAAGTCGCCCTCTCCTCTAGCCATCCTCTAAGGGCCTCCGTCACCAATACGAAGCCTAGAAAATCCACCAAGGTCTCTCATTTGGCACCAAGGGAGTTAAAAAAAAAAAAAAAAAATCAAAAAACCTATATGTAGAGCTCCTAGACACCATAAAGCACAATACTTAATCTCTAAATTTTTGGATTTAATGATTGAAGTTCACATTTACCTTAAGAATGATTGCATAATAGGGGTTACCACATCATAAATCCTAGAAGAAGCAAATTCTCAGAGAAATGTAAATGGAGCACAAGAACTCTTCGATAACACACACCAAAAATCCCCCGAAGGAGAACCTAGGAGATATTTAAACTCAAGGACACCAACGTTATGGGCGGGACATTCAAAACCCACATTAAATGCACTGGTCGTATGGAGAAGCACGCCATCGCAAAGCTGTATCGAGAACTGCCATCTGTACAAGGTAGGATTGTGGAGGCGTTAGTGCAATGATGGCTATTACGAGGCACGAAGATAAAAGGTTTTAGTGTCATTCCAACCCTAATGGCCTACAACGACACTAGGAGGGCTAGTGGAATGAGAAAAGCCGTACCTCACATGGATGACCCGAATTCAATGGAGACCCGGATACAGCCCGAAGAGACCGGATTGGCCGATATGAATTCTCGAGCATATGACTCAATGTAAAAGTCAGCATCTACCATTTTAGTCACTTCAAAATATAGAATGAAAATGGATTTAATTGACCAAATTGCCTAGGGCATCAGAGAAGCGGTTAAAACTGAGCGGGACATGTGAACAATCATGGAGTCCTTTGACTTTGTTGCGATGACTCATTATTCCATCACGATGAGCATTATGCCAAGAAATGCGGACCACTCATAGTTGTCCACGATGTATCTCCCGAAATTAGTATATAACCTGTGAGCTTGTATGGCAAAGAAAAAGGATGTTAATTTTACCGTAGTATTTGTAGGAGAAAAATAAAAAATTGTTGTGGAAGGCGATATTTTTTGTCCTTTCAAGCCCATCATCACCCACTTAAGAGAAAATGGCCATCTGGGGTGGAGTGGTGCAGCAGCAGCACTGGTTTTTGTCACTGGCATTGCAGTTTGCCTCAGTGGTGGGTGATGCTCAAGAAACCGCCAGTATTTTTCCGGCGATGATACTGTTTGGGGACTCATCGGTGGACAGTGGGAACAATAACTAACTCCCAAGTCCCAACTGCTTTCAAGGCCAATTACCCTCCTTATGGGAAGGATTTCATTGGCCATCAGGGCCTACTGGGAGGTTCTGCCATGGGAAACTACCCAGTGATATCATAGCTTGTACGTTGAGCCAAGCTTTGATGTTTGAATTACTTATATAAATTGAGTTTACATATTTTGTGAATTAAATTCATTATTTCACTTGTTTTGCGACTGACATTCAAGCTAGGGTTAGACTTACCCGCCATGCAGCTCTTATCTTAGCCCACAGGCGAAAGGGAAGAAGTAGAATCTTTCAGTTGGAGCCAACTTGGCTCTGCTGCAGCTGGTTATGATTACAGTACAGCCTTTATTAATGTAGGATAATTATCTCAAGAAACTTTTTCTTTTTTATTATTTAGTTATTTATTTATTTATTTGTTTGTTTTGTTTTATTCTGTTTGTTGCAGCATGCAATACCATTGTCACAACAGGTGGAGTATTACAAGGACTACAGAGTACTAAAGCGAGCAAAAGTGGCAGGTAATAAGAGAGCGGCAGCCATCCTCAAGGCATTATATATAGTTGGCATTGGTACCGCAGATTTTCTTCAAAATTAGCTTGTCAATCCTTCCTTCAAGAAAATCTACGCTATTCCTGACCACTACTCCACTCGCCTTGCTACCATTTTCTCAAGCTTTAACATCAAGGTCTCTCTTTCTCTGTGCTCTGTACTCACACTTCTGTTACAACTTTCTCAAGCCCCTCCCTCCCCCTCCAGGATGTGGATAACTAATTAATTAGTACTGTTGGACGACAGGATTTGTATGGCAATTGGGAGCAAGGAAAATCGGGGTTGTTCCACTCCCACCACTGGCTGGGTTGCTTTCCTGAGACCATTGCTCTTTTTCGGGGTTCCGTAAGGATGGCTGCATCGCTAGGATCAATAAATTAAAGATGTCAAGCATTCACTAATAAGATCAACACAACAGCTTATAACTCTCCGAAGCAACGGCATGCTTGCCCTCAAGATTGTCTTCTACATTTTTAAGCCCCCCTCCATCATGTTATTACATCTCCTTCAGACAAAAGTAATGAAGCCGCATATATATAATATGTATATATTCTGTTATACTCTGTGACCCAAAGTCTCTAGGAACTTGGTGGAATGACGGTCAATATGTGTTTTGGGATAATATCCTTCCTTCTCCAGGCTACTAATCAGATTCTTGCCGAATCAATACTTCTCCTGGGCAATTCACTTGTTTGATGAAGTTATTGTGCTTGTCGTCTATTTGCAATGGCATTGAATTGCACTTGACATTTAGAACTATATCTTAAGTACTCATTGAGACAACCTTACAGTACGTGACACCCCATCCCCACTTAAGTTTTGATGAGAATAATTTCTACATGAGACTGAGATTTCTTAACCTGATTTTTTGGACATTGGTGGGCCAATTTCAAAATATAAATACGTATATCAGATAAAACTTGTCATACTACCACCGTAGTGGTATTTAAAAGTTATTATACATAAATTGATGAGTTTCATTTACTTGTACTTACAAAATTCTACTATTACAAAATTTTACATTTACATTTAAAAACAAGATCAAAACCTCACACATGGTGTATGGTGGACTCCCACGTCAGGTTAGTTTCATCAACACCGGATGTCTCTAGCCACCTCTTCGCACTCCACACTTATTAAAAACACCGTGTTGTTTATAGCTTAGTTGGAAAACAGATAACATATATGACCACATGCAGTGGTCCTCAATTACAGTATAAATATAACATAATTTTCATATCAGAATACTCAATATCTCGTAGAAGTACATGACAAAAATCTTGTACAGAGGGTACCCGTAAGTACACTACAGAACAGAACTGATTACTTGTGATTTCACATAATTATTTCCATATATCATATTATTTATATTCTTATCATATAAATGTTTGCCTATGTAGACAAAAAATAATGAATGAGAGGGACAAAGCAATGGCCAGGTAAATTCAAGGTATGGTACAAGATCGAATAGATGCGTTTGGGCTAATAACACGCGCTCCCGCTTACATAACAGATGCCGAGTTGACAACGCAGGAGTGCCGTAGCACTGACAGAGAGTGTCGTAACACTGACAAAGAGTGCCGTCGCACTAATCGCAGGTCAAGACTAAACAAAGAGTAATCAAGACCAAACAAAGAGTGCCGTCGCACTAATGAGAGGTGCCTTCCGGTGCCTATTCATTCACTATTCGATCAAGGTGCATACAATTATATGTAAGCCGAAAGCATTTTATTTTGTCCTTATTAACATTCATGTTATACTCTTAGTCAAATTTTTATGCTTATCAAATTTCCTTAAGATTTATTGATCGAAGATCTAGGTGTAATCAAGCCGGTAATTCGAGAAACAAAATGTGACAATTTCCAACTACAATTTCAACCCAGGAAACGAGGTTTTTAGACAAAGTGATATTCTTACAAAATGTTCACCTTTGTCTTAAGTTTCCAAAGGCTCATTAATCAGGTCATTTGGACCTTTTAATTAGGAGGTGTGGCCTAAACATTCTGAACTGCTCCTGGACAGTTTCCAGGAACATAATCTGGAATTGTTTCCTATATTTAAAAATTTTATGGGAACGATAAGTACATAATATGATCATACTTTCTTCATGAAAGTTACTATCCTAGGTGTCTAGTTTAAGTAGGATTTATTCAATTTTAATTTTGGATCAGTATAACTCAAGATATGATCCTAACATCCGGACTGCTTCTCTAAGATAGATTTCTTCAGGACATAATTGTTCTCTTACTTTAACAAATTTCGTAACAATGGGGACTAAATTTAGCTATACTTCCTTCATATTGTTTTCACATGTCTAGTTTGTACAGAAATTTGAATCACATTATTTGAATCAACAAACTCAAGTTATGATTCAAACAATCGGAATTACTCCAGTGTAGGGGACGATTCCGATAGCTTTGAATTCAAACTCAATTTCAGGGGTCTTAGAATAGGAATTTGATCTAGGTATTTTCTAGGAAAATGTAGACATGGGTCTATATTTATCCCATTGAAATTCACTTGAGTCGTATCATTATAAAGATAATACAATTTATGAAGGGCTTTGATAGAGTTGTAACATCTTTTATTTGCTACATTTTTGCAGCTGAGGTGGATGTTAAATTATATCACTAATATATTAACATTCAATATTTACTGAAACAGACAAACAAACATCAAACCCTAATTAAAACCAACAAAAAGATCCCAAACATGGGAAGAGTTAGGGTTTTTCCTAACTAACAAATGGGAAAGTTCCATACTTTTCATACATCAAATGAGAGATTTCCATACCTTAATCTTCTTGAAACCTTCAAAACCTAGCTTATTTTTCCTTCTCTTCTTCCTTCCTTCCCACTTGAACAAGGAAAACCAAGAAATGGAGAACTTAACCCTAAAATCTTGCTCTTCTCCCAAACCATGCCCTAGCTCTCCTAAAACCCAAAGTGAGAACTTCCTCTATCTAACAAGGCCATGTTTGGCTTTAAGGCATTTGGGCCTAAATTTCTTCTTTTCCCTTCCTTGAGCAGCCAAAACAATGGAGAGAATTCCTCCAAGAATGGCTTCTCCTCCAAACCGTAACCCTAGCCTCCTTAAGCTAAAATGAGAAATGTTTGTCCTAGAAGATATTTTGGTGTCTTAAAGGGTTCTGGCTTCACTTATCTCTTTTTGCATTTTAGTCCCTCTTCTTCATTCTATCTGCATTTCAAGTTATCAAAATTCTATATTGGCATATAATCTTCTTAACTTATGTTATTTGAGTCCTAAATTTGTCAAATTACCATTTTACTCTTACTCACCCTTATCACTTAAATTTTCGAAAAATACAATTTTTTTTTTATTATTACCACTAAACTGTAATAAACTATTAGGGTATAATTTGGGGTGTTATAACTATGTATGTCACCGTTAGACAAGCAACAAGCAAGGTACTAAATAAATTAAAGAAGATTGCACATCACCATAACAAAGAAAAAGATTTAGAATTTTCCATTTAGGATATGACAGCACTGGAAAGTATGAAGTTGGTTCCTCCTAGTTAGACAATTAACTGAGAGCATAAGCTTCCAAGAAAAGAAAAAAAAAAGTGTATAACAATGTTGATTGAAACTGGAAAAGAAAGAAAGAATAGTAAGTGTTAGAAGCTGTGTAATCCCAGAATTTAGCAGTTTTCATAACCTACCAAGAAACATGGTCCAGAACTTGCCACACGAATTGGAAGAACATCTTCCATAACAAACAATTTTCAGAGGATTTGGATACCAATTAGATGCTAGCACGTAAAGGAGAGAGAGAGAGGAGAAATAGGCCATGGGATTATTTAACTCTTTAACCGAACACCCATGCCTTGGGACTAATATAAGAAGGTACCCTAAACTTGGGATTATTCCCAATTTATCGAAAGATGAGGCTATTTAAAGAAGACAGGTGAAAGTTGGAATTCTTCTTGTCAATTTTTCATTTTTCTTTTCAATTTAAAAAATAAAAGCTTGGAAGGGTTTGATTTATATTTGGGAAGTTGAGTTAAAATACATGGATATTGGAGTTACAAAAGTTGAACTTGGGTTCGCCGTTCAAATTTGAATTTGATATTTTTTTTTTTCCAATATCAAATTTAGCTTCAAAATTACTTGTTTGTGCAATTGTTTTCAAAAGATCATATTTCCTTCATTTTGACTCTCGTTTATGCATAATTTGAAATGTAGTACTTTGGATTCTTGAACTTCAAATTGATATATAGCTTATCTAAAATAGAATCCACAAAGTACCCTATAATTTAGTGCAAAGTCATAACTACTTTAATCGAGTTGAATCATTTGAACTTGCAAACATGACCTCAAAATTTCTTTCATTATGAGTGCTTGCTCTTAATTAACTCTTCTCGTAGCATATATTGTTAGTAGTTCATATCCACGACTTGCTTATTATGCTTTTACTTAGATTGTTCATGATTCACCACTCCTTTTATATAAATTTAATTAAATCCCTTTCTTCCTTGGTTGAGATACTTTGATGCTTGGCCTTTTTTAATTCTTTACACTTTGAATCAAGCTTAAATTAGAAATTAGACCCATAACTAGGATCTTAACATTTATATGAGTTAAATTAGATGATTTCAGTTTAATATATTACTTAAATCATATCATAATTGTGCCATTACAGCACATATTTCGACTCCAATCAATTGCCAAAGTGTTTAGAAGGTTATGATTGGAAACAAAGGATTTTCGGTAGTTTTAGGCTCATTCAATCAAAAAAATACTTAACAATCGAGGATTGTTCAAGTTAGCGTAAAATTTATCTTCTAAAACCTTACTGCTATTGGCAGATGCTTGCCTGCATTGGTTGTGGCTCGACCAAGGGTTAGTCGAGTCTTAAAGGACACAAATGGTCATATGTAGTATATGACATGTCCCATTGGCTAGCCAACTAATTGAATAAGAACATGATAGACCAAGGCTAACTCTTTCAATTCAAGATGTACAAGGTTATTTTTCATCTTACACATTTATTGATAAAAAGAACATATTCATTAACTTGCTTACTCATCATTTTCAGCAAGCAAGCTTTCAATTTAATTGTATGAATTCTTTCACTTGTAAATCTTTTTTAGTCACTTCTTATATTCATCTAATTAGCTTTCCTTTTTATTAGAACACATTTTGTACTAGGATTGAGAGTACTTATAATACCCATTTATTAGTTAAAAGTTGAGCGATAAAAGTTTTAATTTGATATGGAACTAGAAGAGAAGAATAATGCCCATTAGGATTGTGGATCCAAATGTTTCATATTGAAAACTTAATTTGAAGCCTTACAAAGTAGAACTCTCGCTCAAAAAAGAAATTAAGTGTGGATATAGACGAGCTTACCACATAAAAAGAGCGACATTCTTTTCTTTTATTTATTTATTATATTTGCTTCAGCCATTATCTAATTTGAATAGTTTATAAAAATTTTATAAACCACCAATCCACCCATCCGCTCTTCCCCTTTGAAGCGTTTCCTTGATTTAATTATTGTTGTTCCACAATTGTAAAATGCTAAAAATTTATAAAAAGGAAAAAATTACTATGCGTAGCTTACAAGCAACTTCTTCCACTCACAATAATACATTATATATATATATATATAGTTGGTTACATCAAGAGAGTGACACATAAAACAACATAAGGGTAAGGCAATAATAAAGAACTATCTAACATATAGGTGAGATGGTTGAAGTCTCTTTTAGCTTAACCAGTGATCTTGAGTTCAAGCCTTAGGAATGCAACTGGTTACTTTAACGTTCTTGTGGTTCCTTTCAACTTATATGAGAATTAATTTAGGTGTGGTATGATTTAAAAGTGCATTTTGTGTGTGCACGAGATCCGTTCAAAACACCTCATGATCTGATAAAGAAGAAAGAATATGATATGAAAATTATTAACAATAAAGAATATATGAAAATAAGAAAATCAATCTTCTTTCCAATAACTACAAGCTCTGCTCAAATTATTATTTTAACTAGAAGCTATATGATTAGTTAATTATTTTAATGTTCAATTATTATTGATAATAAGCTTTTAACCCAATGGTCACCGGTTCTAGTCCCTTCAGAGCCATTGGATTTTTATCCGGCTATTAACTTTTTGATCTTGTGAGATTAGTTGAGATGCGCACAAGGAATATCTACGATTATAAAAAAAAGTCTCGATTACATCATAAAGAAAGTCATATCTTATACAAAGATGATTAACTTACATAGGCTAAAGCTATTCAAATGCTAAAAATAAAATTTATGAAGGGATGTTTTATAGTCTAAAGCAATATGAGCATCATACTATCTTGTAATTAGGAATCATGTGGAATTTTGTTATCTAGAAGCTCTGCAAGAAAAAATATGGACTCTTTATTCATGATTAGCACTAGAAGTTATGCAAATGATCTTGTTATTTTTTTTAAAAGTTGATATTACTTATAGGTTCTTTCTAGTTTGCGAAAATACTAATAATAGAAAAAAATATTACCAATAAGACCTAGCTCAAATGGTTAAGAACTCAGACATGCATAAGGAGGGAAGTTGTCCAGGGTTTGAGTTCTAGTGGGGACAAATTTTAAGGAATAGAGTTCTACGACGTGAATGCAAATGAATAGTATAAAAAAATACAAAAATATTAAAGGAAAGAAAAAAAGTTAAAAAAAAGTAATTTTTCATATTTGGTTGGCATGGAGAAAATTTCAAAAAACAAATATTTTTTTTACATAGTTTAAATTATTTAATTATTATATTGATAGTTATAACTTAAAATAAATAAATGAATTTAAACAAAGAAATAAAAATAATCTATTGACTTTAATTTCATTCTTTATTTTCTTTTCATATTTATTTTTCTTCTTTTATTTATTTTTACTCTTGTACCTTGCCTCACTATTTCGAACCAAATATGTCATTATATATATATAATACGAGGCTAGGATTCGCCTCGTGGGGCAGATTAAGATAAGTTTTACAATATTTCAGTGGATGTAAAGTATAACACTTGAGTTCAAATGCCCTTCAATACAATGAAAAAGAAATTAAAATAAAATTAAAGTGGGGGCAAGTGCCTCCACTGGACACTAGGTAAATCCACCCTTATATATATATATATTTAGGAATTTGATATGGTATTCATTCGTTGTATAGTTTTGTAGTACTAATTTTTTTTTTTTTTGACATATAATTTTACATTTTTTTAATAATATGAACTATTATTTATACATTTTCATAAAATCAAGGTGCCATTTACAGTTTGAAACATTATAAGCTTTTATAATTTCATAATTTAAAATTATATGGAATTATGAAAGTCCAACCATTGGAACTGTTTAATTTACTATGAATTGAATCTGATTGGATTCTTGTTTGTGCTAATTACTGAGTATACATGGTTGAATGTTGTTAAAATATACTATCTCAAAGTTGATTTCTTCAATTTATTTTCTCGCAATTCATCTCTATTTTAGTAAGATTAACATTGTTGGTGTGCAACCAAAGTTTCACATCAGTTAGGAATGTGAAGACTTATGAGTATATAACTATAAATAACATCCAATTGGTATGAGACTTTTTAGGGAGAAGCTCAAAAACAAAACCGTAAGGGTTTAGGCCCAAAATGGACAATATTATGCAAATATGGATAGGAAAAGGGTCTATGAGGTTTCCTAACAGTGATATCAGAACCGAATTCAATCTTAATCGTGTGGGTGAAAGCCGAACAAAATGGTGTGATGAGCAGTGAGCCCTTAGTAGGTGGTGCTTCATGTAAGGCGTGTGCTCGAACGTAGTGAAAAACAAGAAAATCTTGATTTGAGGGGGGCTCGATGGACTTTGTTATAGGGGAGGATTGTTGGGTGTGCACCTAAAGTCTTACAATGTCCCATGTTGGTTAGGAATGAGAAGACTTATGAGTATATAAGTATGAATAACATCTAATTAGTATTGGACATTTTGAGGGAAAAGCCCAAAAACAAAACCATGAGGGCTTACGCCAAAAGTGGACAATATCATACCAATGTGGATAGGGAAAGCTCCATGATGTTTCCCAACTAGTGGTATCAGAGCTGGGTAACCAGGTTCAAGCTTAACCGTATGGTTGGAATCCGAACAAAATGATGTGGTGGGCCCCTTAGCAGATGGTGATTCACATAAGGTGTGTGCTAGAACACAACGAAAGAAATCCCGGTTTGAGGGGAGGCTCGATGAAACTTTGTTCGAGGGGAGGATTGTTGGGTGGGCACCTAGAGTCTCACAATGTCTCACATTGGTTAGGAATTGGAAGGCTTATGAGTATATAAGCATGGATAACATCCAATTGTTATGATGCCTTTTGGGATGATCCATAAAATAAAACCATGAGGGCTTAAGCTTAAAGTGGACAATATCAAACCAATGTGGATGTGGATGTGGATGGATCCATGAGGTTTCCTAACAAAATGGTATCAGAGCTTGGTTGTTTGTTTGGAGTTTTTTGTGTGTGCTAAAATGGATGATGACATAATAAAATTAAATTCGTCGAATTATTCCACTTGGAAGCGTATGATGGAAGATTTGATCTATTATAAAGATTTATACAATCACATTAGATTGGAAGAAAAACCATTTGACATGCTTGATGAGGATTGCGATGTTGAACATAGAAAATCCTTGCTTAAATGAGAAGGTGGATGGATCCAACTCAACATGGACATATTTACGATGAAACGAAAGCATATGTTGTTTGGAAAAATCTTTAAAATCTTTTTTCTAGGAAAACATTAGGAAATAAAACCACTTTGATTAAAAGACTTGTCAATTTGAAGTACAAAGATGAGAACAACAGAAGGAGTATAAGTTAATATTTTCAAGATATCTGGAACAAGTTGGTTGTCATGAAAATGAGCATTAATGATAAGATGCAAACATTGTTGATGAGATGCAAACATCATTACTTCTTAGCTCCTTACCTAATAGTTGGGAGACATTGGTGGTAACAGTTAGTAATTCCACCTAACGGGATCTTCAACTATGTAGAGTGTTAAATACGTTTGCACGAAGAGGCTAGAAGGAAAGAAAAAGGTGAATCTTCTTTTGAAGTACTTGTTCATGGAAAACAAGAAAGACAAGAAAAACCAGAAATGCTTGGGAGAAGTCAAAGTAGAAACCCCCATGGTTTTAGAGGAAGATCCAAATCCATAAAAAATATCAAACGTTATCACTGTAATAAGGTTGGCCACATGAAGAAAGAATGTAGGATTTGGAAAAAGGAACATAATGAAGTGAAGAAAGAAAATAAGAGACTAATACAATTGTTACCGAAGGTGATATTATGATCGGTGACTCGATGATGGTCAGGTCATCGGTACCCAAGATACAACCAATTGATTGGTGGTGTCACCCATGTTACTTCTCATTATGATTTTTTCACTTCTTATAGAATTGGCGATTTTGGTAATGTTAGAATGAGAAACAGTGGCGTATCAAAGATTGTGGGTATTGAAGATATTTTCTTAGAAACTAGTATTGAAAATAAAATGGTACTCAAGGATGTTAGACATGTTCCAAATATTCGTTTCAACTTGATATCCACAAACAGACTTGATGATAAGAGATCCACAAATTCTTTTGGTGAAAGTGAATAGAAGCTCGCAAAAGGCTCTTTAGTAGTGGCAAGAGGAAAGAAACCAAACATCCTATATGTCGTGGAAGCTAAGCTACATAAAGGAGATATCAATGAAAAGGAGATATCAATGCGGTTCAATGAGATGGAAGCATTGAACTTTGACATAAAAGGCTTGGTCACATAAGTGAGAAAAGACTTCAAACTCTTGCTAGAAAGCAATTCTTGCCAAATTTGCAAGGTATACATCTTAGAACTTGTGATAATTGTTTAGTTGGAAAAACACATAAAGTTGCATTTCACACAAATCCACCATCTAGAAGGCCAAATGTTATTGATTTAATTCATAATGATGTTTGTACTATGAAAACTAGAATTGTTGGTGGTGCACTTTATTTTGTAACTTTCATTGATGACCACTCTATAAAAGTTTGGGGTTTTGCTTTGAAAACTAAAGACCAGATATTAGATGCTTTCAAAGAGCTCCATGCCAGAATAGAAAGAGAAACAGGAAGAAAATTAAAGGTTGTCTGAGCTGACAATAGTGGTGAATACAGGGGTTCCATTTAAATGTTATTGCAAAATTCATGGCATTACACTTGAAAAGACTGTACCTAAAACTCCTCAGCAAAATGGAGTAGCAGAGATGAGGCTTAGTGGAACTTATTCAGGAGGATTGTTGGGTGTAAAATCTAAAGTCTCATAATGTCCACATCGGTTAGGAATGGGAAGATTTATGAGAATATAAGTCTGACCATATCCACTGAGTAAGGAGGTGTTTTAGGGAAAGCCTAAAAACAAAATCCATGAGGGTTTGCAATCCCGTCTCGGAGGGTGTACTCGCACGGTAAATCGTAGGGGCACACATGAGCACTAAGTGTCACTGTAGTATTTTTGGAAGAAATTGTGAAATGATAATTTATGGAAGCCGGAATGTTTTAATAGAACAAGTGTAAAATCGTAATTGATCAAATGGGATATGAAAACCATAATCAAAGAAGAGAAGAGGCCATAATAGAAATAACCAAAGTTGAAGTGCAAATGTTAAAGAGATGGAGGACTTAATTGCAATTAAGGCATAAACGATATAAAAGAGAGACAAACCTAAAATTCATTTTGTTTCTTTTTTGCTAGGGCAAACATGGAGAAGGTTGGAGAAGAGAGAAAAGAAGAGGAAGAGGAGAAGAAGAAGAAGAGAGGAAGAATTTCGTGTATGAATCCTTTAATTTGGGCTTTTGATATGAATTCTGCTGCTCCCTTGGATGATTAGTTGCTCCTATCCTAGGTTTTGTTAGGGAGATAAGATTATCCTAACTCCTAGAATTCTTGAAGTTTTGTGGTAAACCTTAATTGGTATACACAAATGGAATCCATCAAAATTTTAAGGGTTGTGTAAGGAATTGGTGGACTTGAGTAAGAGTTTGATTTTCACCTAGGTTTGTTGTAAGAGGTTCTAAACCACCAGCAAGCATGGAGTTGTTTTGGGTAAATTCCATGTTGGTTTTGAGGAATGGTTGTAAAAAAGAGAATGTCGGGTTTTTTTTAAAGAAAATTATGTCAAAATTTGGTAAAACCCCTGTTTTTGTTTTGGCTATAGATTAAGTTATAATCATCCAAATGAATTGATTCCAATTGGTAAAGAACCATAAGAGATAGGGCTACAAATGTATAGAAGGGACCAAGAGCAAATTGTAGCTCTAAGGCCCCAACAGGACTGAAAGGTGAGCTCGTGTAGCTCACTGATTATGCAAGTCTGTTTTGGGTATTGTTGTAGTGTTTTGGCCATAAGTGAGTTTCACTCATCCAAATTGAGTGATTCAAAATTCTGGGTAAAATAGACTTCTAGGGGAATAAGTTAGCTAAAGGAAGTGCATGCAAATTGTAACCCCAAAGTGCCCAGAAATTTGTCAAAGTGGAGCTATGTGCAGATTCTGTTATGCCAAATTGAATATAGATGTAAAATACAATAACTTGAGTTTTTGTGATCCAAATTGGGTGATTCAAATTGAAGAAGAAACCTTAGGAACCATAGCTTCAATGAGTGAAGAAAATTTCAAATTTAAGGAGTTAAGACCCCCAGAAATATAGGATAATGTAAAGAGGTGATTCGTTGAGCTAACCACTTGGTATCAAAAAATTGTCAGAATCTCTGTGTTATGTGGTTGAGGGCCTTAGAGAAGGAATTTTAAACGAAAATTTAAAGAGATGTCATTGATATATAAAGGACTGATATGGAGAGTTTCATAATTTTTGAAGACCGCTTGAATAATTTTTGGCAATAAAGTCCGTAGAGTATTGTTGGAAAAGGTTTACCAAAATGAGTGGTTTTTTTTGTTAGGGGCTTTTAGTGCTCAAGGGTAAATTGTTAATTTGGCTTTATATGAATGTTGTGTGACCCTAAAGTGACTTGCGTGTGAAGTACGTTAAGTTTTACGCTATACGTAGACGATTAATGTTTTCGCCGTATTCATTTGAGTGTGTAGGTTAAAAGCAAAGGCGGGAAAGTTGTGGAGTCGTGCCGTTTTGTAACAAAAGGTGAGGTTCTAAACCTATTTTCAAATACTAGTGTATTATTATAAACTGCTTACACCGATATTTAATGATTTTGATTGTAAACCATGTTTAAAGTAAGAATGAGATTTAGCAAGCAAGTTAATATTTGAATTATCAAACCATATTTCTAAAGCAAATAATGGTTTTGAGTTGTAAACAAGATTTAAAGAGCAAGCAAGCAAGCAAACAAAAGAATATTTTCTAAAACAAACCCAACTAAAACTCTCTGGGCTTTAAGCAAGCATAATTGGGCCGAGGTGGTCTCGTACGTGCACTGGTGTTGGGATCATTCGCGTATTTAGATTTGCCTGGCTCAAGAAACTTAGGTCATGCATCATGGCATTTAAAGGAGACCGTGGCACGATCAGAGATATAGGGTTAACGCTGCTAACTAACGAGAGGATGGGTCAATTCCACCATATTTATTCCGAAAAAGGGAATTGGAGTCAAGGCTCTTCTACCTAGGTGTGAGTGGACCTGCATCCAAATCCACCGCACTGCCGATGCCTAGGCTCCGTGTTCACTAGGGCGTACAACAAGCAAGAAAGACCTCCAGTGGTTGATGATTTATAAGCATGTTTATACATATTTGGAAAATCAACCAATGGTACACTAGTTGAATTCAAAGCTCCCGGTGTTTGTTTTAAAGAACTGTTGAGCCCAGTTCCCGCTTTTTATTTTAAAGAAACTGTCAGAGCCTGTGCTCCATTTTATTTTAAAGCATGCACTGAGCTCAGCATCACAGAAATATAAAAGTTTATAATCTACTACAAAAGATTTGAGAAAAAGTTTTATAAAATTTTAAAGCAAAGCAAGGTAAAGCAAGCAAGATATTTGAGAAAAGTTTTATAAACTCCTAAAAAGCAAAGCAGTTAAAGTGTTATGAAAGTTTTATAAACTTTAAAAGCAAGGCATGTAGTTTAGAAACTTTAAAATAAGCAAGCAAGGCTTCTGGAAAATATCCTGTAAAAGAGAGTTTTACAGTTTTGATATTTTTTCAGGAAAAAGTAAACATTTTATAAAGCATACACTCACTAAGCTCGTTTAGCTCATTATTTTCTTGTTTTAAAAACTATTTTCCAGGTACAGGCACTCCGGACGCTAGAGCAGATTAGGATTCTCTTGACTTTTGTATAAGTGCTGTAATTAACAATCTTTTGTAAGGAAATACTTTGAATTTGTATATTGGAGTATATGTATGTACATAGTGTAGTTTTATGAAAAATGTGTTGAGCCTGAGGCTCTGGTGAAAGAATGTTGTTGGTTGCCATATTTGGAAATGTGTAAATTTTGTATACAGGATTTGGGACATATCCTATATGCAGTTGTTATGCTGTCGAAATTTTATAAAATCACAAGTTTAGAAAAGAAATTTTTTTATACGAGATTTAAGCAAGCAATACGACTTCGCTTCACAGATTTTCTTAGTCGTTGTGAGGTAATAAATGGGGATTTCAGGAGGGCCGACACACCCGTCGATAGTAGGGTGGGGGTGACAAGTTGGTATTAGATATTGTTAAGACGAGCCTTGATACGATAACCTAAGGCTTTAGGAGAAATGATACCAACACAAGATATATCGTGAGCAGGTCTCAGGGAAACCCAGGTTATTACATCGTAGTTTTCTTATACACTATTTTACACTACTAGGAACCATGCATTTTCAAACTCAAAGTACATACATATGAGGTGATTCAAAGTATTAAACAGTTGATTTTTTTTTGCAAATACAAAGACTATAGTCGCAGAGGACGCCGAGAGGTCGCCCTAGGAGAGTCAATAGCTTCAGAGGTTTCGAAAGCATCCCGTTACACTGAGAGAGATGAGCACGTATTGGTTCACCACCGTGGCGACCCCTCGAGCTCGACCGACCCGACCGACCCTTGCCATTGATCCGACCAAACCCCGGACGCCCGTTTATCACTCAATCACTCAATATCATATTCTCCATACAATATCAAATTGGCAAACCCATAAACATTTACATTTAACAAAATACATTTCATAATGAAGGCATTCAAGCCTTTTCAAAATGATTTACAAAAATAGATGTCAGAGTTCAAATTGTTTTTACAAAATATCAATATCCAAAGAAAACATGGAATGAATGCACATGCCTGAGCATACCCAAATTTCCTTCTTTATGACTCGACGCCTCGATCTGGTCCGTCGATCACCATTCATCACTCTGACCAAAGATTGGTAAACAATATGCTAAGCATTTCATGCTTAGTGGTTCTATACAAAACCCATTCCTGCTTCGCTTAAATCAAATCATGCAATTTAACAATTCAAAATCTAAATCTTTATGGGTGATCAATGTAAATACAATACATATACTTGTTTTATATACAATCAGTTATGGTTCATTGATCATCCCAAAAATACACTTTCATATTCAATAAATCATGCATTAATCAAATCATGCATTTCATAATGCTCTTTTCAATTCCAATATTTCACCATCTCAAATCAATTCAATTATGCTCACAAATTCAATTCACTTCCACAATTCAATTCAGTTCTGCAATTCAATTCAGTTTTGCCAATCAATTCAGTTATGCCCTTAACGAATTTAACCTATGTCTTCGATATATAGGATATCGCGAGTCACCTACACGGTCCTTACTGGTCAGAAATGCCCAGATCAAACGGTTTTATAACACAAGACGGTCCCGCTTCGGGTCGACCGTTATAAAATAATCAATTAGGTGAACACTACCGATACTTGCCCCGCCGGGTCAAATAACATCGAGTGACACATCAATACAATAGTTCGCAAGACGCCATTCGACCCCTATCATACCAATCTATCCTAATACGAACTAAACTAAGCAACATTCTATTAAGCACGCTCAAATCCTTTATAAGAAAATATAAGACAATACGCATATCTCTGTATAAATAGTCTATTTTCAATAATCATGCAATTGTCATATGCAAACATTTCACAATCACTTTTCTCTCAAATCAATTAAAACAATTTAATATGCTTTTCTTATGTATTTAGAATAAGCATTTCAAATATTGGAAACGAGGAATAGAAGTCGTAAGAGAACAAACCCAAAAATCTTTGCACTTTGATTCCACCTTTGGAATCTCAATCTCAGTTTGGGTTTTCCTCCTCGTTAGCCCCTATTCCAAACCACAGCGAAACAATATTATTCGTAAGGCATTTCAGTAGTTTTGGTATAGATTGATTTTCGGAGTTTAATATGAGTTCCAATTTAAACAAGCTATATATAGATGGATTCTTGACTCAATGGGATTTCCATAGAGTCTAAGAACACCCAAAATGGAGTTCGGACGAAGGAGTTATGACCTTCTGAAGTTGGAGGTCATACGTAGTCACACCCAGCCGAGCTGACCTGAACTGACTGAGCTGACCTGACCTGACCTCGGTAAACTCGATATGACACCTCGGTTTGACACCTGCTATCCTCCTTAGGCATATGAATGAATTCTTGACTCAATGGGCTTTCCATAGAGTCCAAGAACACCTAAACGGAGTGTTCGCCGAAAGAGCAGGACTTCTAAGTCGAGGTCAAGACGTAAGTCACACCTAGCCGAAGGTCCCGACCGGGACTGAGTCGACCGACCCCAGAAACCCAGGCCCCGACACCCTGGCCTCGACACCCGCCGTCCTCCTCAGGCATATGGATGAATTCAGGTTTTCCATAGAGTCCAAGAACACCCGAAACGGAGTTCGGACGAAGGAGTTATGACCTTTCTCGGGCGTCGAGGTCATATCGTAGTCACACCCACCGAGCCGACTAACTGACCGAGCCTGCCGACTCCTCCGTCGAGCTGACCCTAGCACCGACCCTTACAAGTCGACCCTTCCGACCACAGGCCGACCGCCGACCTCACTAGCCGACCGTGACCTCTCTACAGCCGACCTTAGAAGAAACCATAACTTGATCTACAGAGGTCCGAATTGAGAAATTCAAAATCCTAATATCAAGTTCACTGATGTGTCTACAATTAATAGAAGGACTCACTACCAAATTCCCTTCACTTCGTACCCAAAAATCAGCTCTAAGGTCCGACTAGCCGACCGAATCGCGTAATCGACCAACCGGCTGTTTATCACCTCGAAAAGGACCATAACTTGGTCTATAGAGGTCCAAATTGAGAAATTAAAAAGCCTAACATCAATTTCATTGATGTGGATACAATTTACCAGAAGGACTCTCTACCAGATTCCCTTTATTTCTTACCCAAAAATCAGTTCTAAGGTCCGGATAATGAGCACCACCACAATGTGGCAGCTTCCCATGGTTTAAAATACAACCAAACATTCCCCTAAGGCAAGATAACCACCACACAACCCTTAGGGTAGAAAATAACCAAAGTAGGAGAAGACCTATCTCCTGGAGTTTGTCGAAAACCGATTCAGTCTCATCATAGCTCTTGGCGTAGGAAATATTCTTCCTCTTGCTTCGCCTGAATCCATGGTCTCGATCGGCTTAAAATCTAGAGAGAAGGTAGAGTCTCTCTAACTTTTCTAAAAATGGTTTGGCTTTACTCTCTCTTCTTCTTTTTCCTTTCTTATGGATCACCCTTAATCGTACTTTAAAAAGGAGGAAACTTCCTCCCTCTTTCCACATGCCATGCCCCTTTCTTCTTATTTTTTTCTTCTTTTATTTCTTTATATTTAGGTCCCTCCCATTTCTCTATTATTCTTCATTTAAGTCTCCTATTATTTTCCCCTTGCTCATTTATTTCTCCTAATTTCACTTAGACATCTAAACTTATTTACAGTTGACCCTTAAGTCCACATTTTACAATTTCCATATTTTCTCTTTTTCACTTGGGTTTATTTCCGGATTCAATAATCATTTAATCAATATTCATCCAATGAATTTTAAAAATACCCAAGTTGGCTCAATTATACTCGGAATATATAATAAATTTTATTATAAAAATTTTAGGGTATTTTTGGGGCGTTACACTACCGCCTATGAATCGCCTCCGCTAAGTCAGCCGACCATCTCACTACCAGGGGAGCTCATGCCGTGGATTGTTTACTGCTAAGAGCAGTGGCACAGATTGCTTTAGATAGGAGGGCCATAGCGACTGCTATACGCAGCCATCGCCACCTAGAGAGGTTCTTGAAGAACCCGGGAGGTCGAGCAGAGAGAGCAAATGTGGAGTCAGCGCCAAGCCATATGATCTAAAGTGATGATCCAGAGGCGCGATGGTCATGGTTGGACCGAAAACAAGGTTTACTGAGTTACGGGTCGCATCTGATGATTAGAGAGTCTTGTTTTCCAAGCTCATGGAAGACAGGCTAAGTAGGATTGGTGGATGCGTGAACAGGAGGTATCCCTTTAGGTATATACGGGACCGCTTTAGCAAGAGTTTACCGACGCATTCTTTCTCAAAGTCACAAGGATTCGAAGACAGGAGTTCTTCATTAGAGCAGAAGAACATGCCAGACGAGTATGAGAAGAGGTTCTCGAAATAGTCGATTGGTTCCATATATTCAGCCGATGAAGTCCCAAGTGCAAGCTTACTTCGGCAGGATTACAACACCGAATCAGAGTTCATTTGTCCGTGGTTCCTCAGAACATATTTGGGGATTTAGCTGAGGTCAGCCCACAGGGCTGAGAAGAGCACCATAACTATGTACGAGCAGGCAGAAAGTAAGAGGAGTGCACTGTGCACTTCGAACGCAGCCTCAGCCACTCCAAAGAAAAAGAGAAACAAGGGTAGAGGTTACGCAGGCCGAGGTGCAGGCCTGAGCCGCCTAGTCGTGGATCTAAGGAGTTCCCCAAATGCTAAGAGTGACACTCAGAGCATTCCTCCCACCGTCATATGTGTCGAGGTGACACCATGGGAGTGTAGGAGATATAGTAATGTGGTGTTTCATTGTGGCAAGGAAGGCCATTTCATTAGGGAGTGTCCTCAGCTGATTGCGTGAGACATCGTTAGGTCACCCTAGCTACCCCAAAGACTGCAGACGAGCACTTGTAGGTCTTCAGGAGAGGTTTCCCAAGTAGAGGGGCTAGCGCAACCGCAAGTAGAGGCGGACGTGGTAGAGGCAGAGGTAGTGCCCTAGGAATGCAGACAGAGGCCCGCACTCAGGCTAGAGTTTATGCTATGGCTCGCAGGATGCGTATGCACCCGCATGTGGTCACCGGTATTATTTCTATCTCGATCATGATGCATATACATTAGTACCCGTGAGCCACAAGATTCATTTGCATCTAAGCCTTTCTAGATCGTCTGTGATAGAGACCTGCCCATTAGAGGGTTGTATGGAGAGTTTCCCCTTCCAAAGAGGGAGATCCGTTAGTCTCGCATGCAGTAGTCGAGATAGTAGAGCCTGAATGGGGACAGAGTTCCTGTGCCGGATCTGTGGCATTAGATATGAGGGATTTTGATGTGGTTCTCAACATGGATTGACTGTCTCGCCATAGAGCCACATTAGATTATTATAAAAAGGAAGTAAAGTTGCATAGGCCTAGGAAATTGGAGGTAAAGTTCAGAGGAATACGTAGAGAGTTATCTCCAGATGGATTCTCAGCTTTCAGAGTAATGAGATGTCATGTAAGGGTCATTGTGGTTATGTAGCTTATGGTGGGAGACAGGGAAGGAGGGGACCTCTAGTGGACGAGGATTCCAGCTTGTTAGGAGAGTTCCCGATGTATTCCCGATGATATCGCAGATTACCTTAAAGAGAGTGTGGAGTTCACCATTGATTTGATCCCAGGGACTGAGCCTATTTCCATTCCTCCTTATAGGATGGCTCCCAAGAGAGTCGAGAGAGCTTCTAAGGCCTCGCTAAAAGAATTGTTAAGTAAGGGATTCATTCAGACCGAGCATATCCCCTGGGGAGCTCCAAATTTCTTCGTGAAAAGAAAGATGGAGTTTATGGTTATGTATAGATTACGTACTCGAATTGTAAAGCTACCATCCTCAATCGTATCCACTCCCAGATCGGGTGAGTTATTCGATCAACTCCAAGTGGTCCCAAGATACCCAAGATGTATTTTATAGGTCAAAGTAGTATCATCATTGAGGTGCAAGAGGGTGATGTTCCTAAGATCGCATTCAGACACGCTACTGACATTATGAGTTTCTCGGTGAGCCGCTATTGACTAATTCCATAGCCGCTATAATTGATGAACCTGTATTCCAAATTAGATTTGGATAGGTTCACATAGTTTTTATCGATGATGTCCTAGTGTATTAAGGTAGTTCAGAGAAGATTCAGCCAATATGAGGATTGTGTAAAGGTATAATTTGGTGATGGAAGGAAGGTTGTTGAGCAAGTGCCGCTTGGCTTGACAGGTGGCATTCCTAGGTCATGATTCAAATGAGGGGGTGAGTGTGGATCCCGCAAAATGTGGCTATGGTAAATTGAACCGCTAAAGAATGTCGAGGTCAGAAACTTCTTGGTTTATGTGGTATTACAGAAGTTTGCTGTGGGGCTTCAAGATAGCAACCCCACGACCTAAGCCGACAAGGAAAGATGTCAAGTTATGATTAGGTGGATGCTCTCGCTACCGTAGTTTCGTGAGTCAAGGGTAGATGACTTCAAACCCGGGGCCTAGCATTGCCCAATGGGAGAGATGGGTTTGTGGTTTACAGTGATGCTTCCTGTCAAGGCCTTGGTTGTGTTTTGATGCATAATGATAGGGTGATTGCATATGCCTCTAGACAGCTGAAGAAGCATGAGGAGACCACCCTACACATGACTTAGAAGCCTCGCAGCTAGCCGTGTTTGCTCTAAAAATATGGAGACATTACTTATATGGTGTTCATTGCAGGATCTTTATAGATCATAAGAGTCTTCAATATATTTTCACCCAAAAAGAGTTAAACTTGAGGCAAAGAAGATGGCTTGAGTTGATTATGGACTACAACTGTACTATCGAAAAATTCATCCGTGAAAGCTAATGTCAGAAAGGTGATGCCTTAAGCAGTGACTGTGAGAGTTCTCATTCTACATAAAATCAGTTATCTTCCATCGTTAGTGGATCTCGAGAGCTTTAGGGGTGATATTGAGGTTGAGGATTCAGGAGCCTGTTAGCCACATTTCATGTTAGACCCTCCTAGTGGATCGATTCTAAAGGTAAGGCCGCAGATCCACGATGATTGCTTAAGAAGAGATAGAAAAAGGAAAGAAAGCAGAGTTTCAAATTAGAGATGACGGCATGATAATGAAAGCAGGGCAGTCGCAGGATCCACAGATGATTAAGCTTAAGGAAGAGATAGAAAAAGGAAAGAAAGCAGAGTTTCAAATTAGAGATGACGACATGATAATGAAAGGACAGAGAATGTGCGTAAGGAGTATGGCTATGAAATAAGAGAGACATTATGGAAGCACATTCATTTATGCGATGCTATGCATCCGTAGTACCAAGATGTACAAGACTTTGAAAGAACATTACCGTGAATGGGATGAAGGAAGAGATTAAAAGCCTGGGCTCTAGATGTCTAACCCGTCGCCAGTGAAGGCGCAGCACGCAGGCCCGTAGGGAAGATACACTACTCCCTATTCCAGTATGGAAATGGGAGAAGATCACTATGGATTTTATGGCAAATCTTCCACGGACTCAAAGGCAGCACGATGCTATATGGGTGATAGTTGATCGATTTAACGAAGTTCCGCTCATTTTCTCGCGCACGTTAAGGATTCTCTCGAAAGTCAGCCCGCCTAGAAGGTGGATGAGAGCAGTGAGACTTCATGGGGTTCCAGCTTCGATAGTTTCATATCAAGACCCCAAGTTCACATCTAGGTTTTATTCTTAATAAAAGCAAACTTTTAGGTACTTCAGCCTTCATTTCAAGACATCATTTCATCCTCAAATCCGATGGCCGCCGAGAGGACCATTCAGACATTAGAGGATATGCTGAGAGCTTGTGTGATGGAATTCAAGGGGAGTTGGGATACTCATTTGGCACTAATGGAGTTCGCCTACAACAACAGCTATCAGGCCAGTATAGAGATGGCTCCATTTGAGGCACTGTATGGTAGAAATGCAGGACTCAAAACAGGCTTTGATGAGGCTGGTGAGAGAAGACTAGTAGGCCCCCGACTAGTGCATCACTTCAGAGAAAGTGAAAGTTGTTCGTGATAACTTAAAGAAAGCAAGAGATAGACAGAAAAGTTATGCGGACAACCGTCATAGAGACTTGCAGTTCGAGATAGGTGATCGGGTCTTTTTGAAGATTTCCCCTTGGAAGGGTGTTTTGAGATTTGATGCTGCAGGCAAGCCTCGCCCAAGATTTATAGGACCTTGCGAGATTGTGAGTGTTAGTCGGGCTAGTAGCTTACAAGTTGAAGCTACCCCCGAGTTATCAAGGATTCATGACATTCCATGTGTCGATGTTATGAAGTACATCCCAGATCCTTCACATGTCGAGCAAACAAGGCAACTAAAGGAGAATCCGACTTATGAGGA